>CM074505.1:7760648-8377236 GCA_037389245.1 Oryzias sinensis | reverse complement strand
ACAGAGCAGGGCTGATAGCTGTAAACCCAGTCCACACCTCTGCCTCGCAGCCAAACTGGAGATGATGATTTGTGTATGGAGGAAACAGGAACAGCTGCTACAAACAGTACACATTGGCTGGGTGAATAACAAAATGTCAGAAGGCAATATTTAGTAGCCGGGAGGCCGTCACCAATCACAGTTTGCACAGGGTGGCCAACTGGAGGTCGAGCAGAAGCTAAGTGGAAACAGGTTGCACATTTGCAAGTTGTTCCTCAAAACCAGCTGAGCTGCAGCTTGCCAAACGTTATCAGTTAATAATCAATTATTAAGATAAGTGATATGTTACTGTTTGATGATGCGCCCGTCACGTAAAAGCTTCATTTATGTTCAGATTTATCAATAAGATTGTGAGATATGAAGTGGACTACGGTGGAGACTAAAAATAAATGGAAGTTTGAGTTTTACATTTGCACATGACACCTCTGATCACCCTTGTTCTATTGTTGTCCAGTGTGCTGCCTTGGTTGGTGAAGATCAGCCCCTCTGCCCGGACCTCCCTGAACTTGACCTCTCAGAGCTGGACGTCAGTGATTTAGATGCAGACAGCTTCCTGGGCGGCCTCAAATGGTACAGTGACCAATCAGAGATCGTTTCCACTCAGTATGGGAATGAAGCATCGAATCTTTTTGAGGTAAGTAGCTCTTTTGAGTTCATTCAATGCTTTTCTTTTGGGAAGTGGCTGCTTGTGTGGAATGTGCTTCGGTGGTATCATTACTCGCAGGGGTGAGCAAGAAATAAAAACATCCTTCGAGCAAACACCACGTCTTATCACATTCTTGTTGACGACCCAAACAAACTGTACAACCAGTTTACAAACAGCACTATACATCGCCGCAAAGTATAAAAGAGGAGATAAGGCGAAGGCTGATAAGGCCATGAGGACCTTTGTCCCCTGGTTTTACTCCTAGCCATGATGGAAGGCTACCTTATCAAAACTCTGAGCAGCCTGAAGACAGTAACGCGGCACAGATCTGAGACAATGAGCCTTAGTAAACTCTGGACGTGGAGGCTGTATTGCAAAATTCTTCTCAAAGGTTGGAGTGTGGATCTTTAATCTTTGCCCTCCCATCCCTTTTTTGCTTCTTCCGTTTTCATCTTTCTGTTCTCACTGGGTGGCAAACCAGGTCCACAGAGGGTGATGATCTGGCCAGGGCCATAAAGCCATCGGTCTTGGGACTGAATTCCAGTCCCCAGTTCATTATAAGCCGTTATCAGGGCCAGAGATAGACAAGACAGACTGAGATTGGATGCTTTAGCTTGTGCCTCAGGAGAAAAGATCCTGTCCAAAGAGGCAGTGCATGCCTTTGGCCCTGTCGTTTAGCCACATATTTCTCTGTTTTGTGTGTGTGTTTGTCCCCTCAGTGGTCATGCAGGCAACAGTTGATAAGACGCTACATTCTTTCCATGTTTGGACCCCCTCCCTACCACCACCTTTTCCAGAGTCTCCGTATATCATCATGCATCCAACACACACACAGAAAGAAAAAAGAGCCTTAAGTACTAGCTGGTGGCTCCTCTGTTGTCTAAGAGCGATATGGCTTGCAGCCACCAATTGGCTCTGGGGATGGATAAAAATACCAATGAGAATGTATGCATGTGCTTGTGTTTCATTTTAAAACACAATGGAACTTAGCACCCACTGCAGATCTGTGTGTGTGACTGCGTCTGCATGCGCACATGCTTCGCCACACCACAGCACGTGTCTGCCCCCCACACGAATTCTGTGTGTTGCAGTAAGCGGCTGATGTTTTCACACACTCAGTAAGCCAGCAGTTATCGTATAATGTCAAGGGTACGGAAAGGCTTCCAATTAAACAGTCAAAATCGGGGTTTCAAAGCAAGTAATACATATTTTTTTCTTTCCCTTTTTTGGAAACTAACCAGTCACCACATGAAGTTCTCAGTTCATCATACAGCAGAACTCGGCTAATCCTGCCTAATCTGACAGGAAAGTTTGCTGCTTGGCAGGGATCAGAGGTCTAACTCTGCAGCTGTACTTCATCAGCCCCCACAACTGGCCTCAGCTCATAACAGAGAGGCATCCGTTCAGAAGTTGAAGATTAGAGAAAATGCTAATAACTAGCCAACTTTTACAGCTTTTAAAGCAAGTGTGTCCTTTATTTTGCATTTGTTTCTGTTCCTGTCTTGCATATACCTGTTCTGAGCGATTTAGCAGAAAATCATGTCCGTTTTGATCAGCACGAATCCCCAATATTGATTGCTAAATGTCCCTGCTTGAGTCATTGGGTCCTCTAAAATATCTGGAACCTCTAAAGTTGACTTGACGGTCAGACACCTGATGTTTCTCTTCTATATTTGTTATTTTTTACTGTTTAGAGCAAATGAACAAAAATCTCGAAAACGTTGGAACTTGTCTTTTGGCAAGTGTTATGGCACGTTCACACTGGGCATGTGTCAAGACCACTAAACCGGGGTTCTTGAACCGATTTTAGCATATGGTGTTCACACTGGACTGTTGCCACCCAATACTAGTGCATGTGCGCCACCTACAGTTGGAGGTTGGAAATGTCAAAGCGGTGCATATTTCGGGAATCGTGCTCCAGGCTGTTTTTCTTTCAAAGCTCTATTCCGATATATTCCATAAATTGCAATAATTAATGTTTCCTTCATCATCAACTTTGAAATGATTGGCACTTTCTTCAAGTAAAAATGATGCCATCCATACGTCACTACCAAATCTGAGTCCCTGTTTGGTCAAAGTGTGACCTGGTTTAACCTTTCTGTATCTAGAGCCCATTTTCGGGCACTGACGTGACATGTGAACACGTCAGTTGTAAATGCAGAAGACCGAAACACGCAGTTATACCTGTTTACATAGATTTTTCATTGGAACTAGTGCTATGAATAGGCGTTGTAGGGACAAGTGAGGCTTAGTATGCTCCTTTTGTTTTTTTGTTTTTTTTGGTTAGAGCTTCTTTCAGGCGATACGTCCCCCGACATCCAGTTTTTGTAACTGCATGGCTTTTCCAGGCACTTTGGCCTGCTTTCCAGAGTGCAGTTCAGAAAGCAACACCAAAGCAAGGTGTGAAAAATGTTGGTGTTCCCTGTGCAGTCAAACCAAGTCTGCTAATTATCCTAGTGTAAAAGCGTCCTTAGCTGATCACCAAGGTAATACTGCAAATTAACACTATGCCTAGGCAGTGAAAGTGCGTATAAATGCTTGTAGGAGGATTTTTTTGATCTATGTGCATTCCCTTCTGCAAGATCACCACACTGTCCTCTGACTGGCCTTTAGCTTCTTCTGAGGCCTCTAACTGCTCTAAACTGTCCCCGGCACAAATTTGAAGGACACACCACACTGCGGTCTTGTATTATAGCTGACATCCCACACACACTCGCGCTCACCAATGCATTGAAGCCATTGCCCCTTGCCTGGCGTTTTTGACACCTCTTCAAAACAGGCCAACCCAGAAAGACCATGATCTATTTAAGGCTACAGTTGTTAAGGGGTAGTAAGTCCAATAAGTTCCCAGTGTTCAGCCAAAGATAATAGCAAACAAGTGTGACCCAATGTCTTTTTGACCACAGGTTTCTTCTCAGATTTCATGTTGAGTTGCAAACATTTGACCGATGGAAGAGCGACTCTTCAGTTTTGGCTGATACAGATTCTTCTGTGGCGGCCCTGATGGCGGTCACACAATTATGTGTCATGGCCACATTGCACATATGCAGATGAAGGAATTTACAGCTGTTGCAGGCTGTGTGTCAGTCTGCATGATTCTGAAAGAAAAGTGGCGCTTGTGTACCTTTTGACATGCTGCTGCTGTGGCTGTCCTTTGGCGAGATACACCGATGATAGATGGACAGGTGGACCACATGGACAAGAGCAGATAGAGGAGAACGAGTGAAAGGGAGGCGCACGGACAGAAAAGGCCAACAAATGACAAGTAAGACCGACGGAGAAGCATGGGGGACAGATGGGTAGTGAAACAGACCATCAAATAGACGAGGAGAAGCTTGGACTGACGCCAGCCTAAACCAAAGCCCATGGATTGGAAGTAAAAGGTTGTAGGCTTAGTAGGCAGTAAAAAAAGATGCCAAGGCTTAAAGCATTGCTGATATTCAACATAGACTGCATGCATGTGAGTAAACATATGCAGTTCTTGATTTATATCAGCTATGCTCAAACAGGATGCAATGTTTTCAGTCTTTAAAGGCCAGTACACCACTTAGATTACCTTATTTTGTGTGTTATTGGACATATGCTGTAGCGCCTGTTGTCGAGTAAAACAAGATTACTGTATTTTCCTCAATATCTGGGCACACTTAAAAGCTTTTATTATATTTGGCCCAAATTACAATGTGCCTTAAAATCTGAGCACCTAAAATATGGATTAATTTTGGTTGTGTTGTTGCAACTAAGGTTGGGTGTTATTGTGAGACCGCTAGCGCAGCGAAAGGGTAGCGATGTCAGGCCATGTTATTTTACATGTTAATAACAAGGTTGGATGTTGGAGTAGTCCCAGCAATGTTTGGTTTACCGGTATCAGTCTGTGTTTTACGTATTGTAAACTAAGTTGCGAGTTACGTGTATTGTGAATACACTAACGTGGCTAACAAAACCAACGAGCAGCAGTGTCGAAATTTAATTTTTTTTTGTATTAATAACAAGGTTGAGAGTTGGCGTATTCACAGTAATGTTTATTTTAGCGGTATCTTGTTTTAGGTCTTGTAAACAAAGTTAGGAGCAACAGGTATTGAGAATATACTAACACTTCTAACATGGCCAACGTGTAGCAGTGTCACAAACAAGTTGTAGAATGGCAGACCGACTTATCTCTCACTCTTAATGTGCCTCATGATACATTATGCTACATTCACTACGGCTTGCACTACGGGCTTGGAAATACGTATTCAAGCGACCACCTCAGATGAAAAGTCTGTTTGTGCGTCGTTACACAAGTTTTTCTGCTTTTAGGCTTTACTTACAAAACGTGCAGCCACTGAACGTGTGTTGGAAGTTAGACCAGTTGAACTTTGACCAATCAAGGACTCGGACTGGGTAGTGACATATAGTTAGCATCCTTTTCAAAACAAGACCAACTATTTGTGTTGGTTCATGTTAAGCACTGTACTGTAGGTGCATGCACTAGTATGACATAGAGATGGTCAAGTGTTAATACCTTAGGCCAAAGGCGCATCCAAAAATGCCCATTAAGCACGTTCTTGATTGCGCATTACATACCCAGTGTGCATGTAGCGTCATCATTCGGTGCTTCTTATATATGACATCAGATAGATGACCCGCCCTTTAATGTGGAAAATACAGTAGATACATTGGGTTAAGTTTTCTTTGAAACGCACCTGAGCTTATGGCAGTGAGTACACATGTTTACACAAGGCTGTAGTTCCTGAGAGTCAAAATACAAATGAGTGGAAAGTCACACACCCTCTTAGAGGCGTCGTCATGCCCTCACACACACAAAGACACACACAAACAGCCCAAACCCTTATTGTCCCGGCTCCCACTCACTGCTGAATGTCGGTTGCATTTATTTTGCAAATTTATGCTGACATTTGAGAGTACACCACCCGCACCAGTTCACTGTTCCAGCAAAGGGTGTATGAATTATCATACTCGGCTGTATAATATGATTTCCACAAGTGAGTCTTATTAGAAGACACCGTGCTTTCTCCCATCTCAAGTCCCCTTCACTTTTATCGCACTGATGTATTGTTTGCATTCTCTGGTAGAAAGAAAATCCTCAATTACTTTCACGAGGCGCTTTTACACAGCAACAGTATGCTGTGTCAAGGTACAAAAAACGGAGGGGGAGTGTAGACAAATAGGCGCAGATGCATTGTTGAGAGATGCAGATACAGGCTGTCCAAGCTTGTGTCATCTTGGAGCGTCTGTCAGATCCACTCGGCTACAAGAGCTCTCAACCTGCTGTGGGCTCTCTTCACCACCACCACCCCCCGCCTCCCTTCTCTCTGTCTTCCCGTTCCCAAGGCAAAGCACGTGTTCTTGGATGATCGGAAGTTGAAGCAGCGGCGGCTAAACAAATATATTTTTGGCCAACAGCAGTCGCTTCTGGAATAAACGCCTTCAAGGAAGCAGAGAGAATTTGAAGGGAGAAAATAAAAGGGTAGTAAGCAGAGGGGTGATGTGGCCAAAAAAAGAAGAAAAAAAGGGGGGGGGGCTCAGGGGAGTTTTTGGAAAAAGAGCAAAGGAACATCTTTTGGTCTGGTGGTGGCTGCTTGGCTGCCTGTCTGTCTCACTCGCGTGCACACTCAAAGCATGGTCCCAGTGGGCCTCTGCTGCTGATTGAGGCATGGTTTGGTGCTGCTGCCCCAGCTGATCCCATGCTCCCAGTGGATGGCCATCTCTCTCATCCCACCAAAGCCACACACCGGTGGCTCTGGAACAAACACAATATTGCTAGAACACTTTGATTCTGCCTTTTCTAATGCAAGGGAAAAGATGAAGGAAATGCCCGGCGCTACAATTGAATGAATGAAATGTACACATAAAAGAGAAACACGGAAAGGTGAAAAGAGAACAGAAAACGCTGGCTGATAAAAAACAAACCAAAAAAATCACAAGTCCATACAGCTTCTATTATCCTCACACAAATAGTTCATGATACACTCAACACATGAGGGACAATTCCATTCTCATGACGTCTCTTGAGGTGGCCGTGAGAGCCTCAAGACAACTGCAAGACACACCTGTAATCTCTTTATTACTATGTACACACCGGGTATTTACATTCAAGAATGGACACGTTTTGTACGTAGAGCCCGAAAACGAACTTACGTAGCTCCGCTTGAATGTGAGAATTTTTAAAACGTGAGCCTGCAACATGCATTTACGCGTTTTCATAGACTTTTCATTGAAAATGGCGGCTTGAATGCGTGTTACCAAGGGCAAAGTGAATGTAGAATCAGATGCCCCTACTACTTTCTACGACCTCCAAGGGCCTGGACAACCCAAAAACCTGCAGCACCTGTATGGGTCAACCCCCATACAGGTGCATGTGACTAAGGCTGTAGACAGAGGCTTTTGCCTCGATGTCTGTAGATGTTTTTTCTTCTGCAAATATATTAATTTATCTGGTTTCTTTAGAAAACCTTTCTACGCCATAGAAGTTAATTCTTTCGCTGGCTCAAAGCCATCTTATCAGGAAAATGCTTCATGGGGGTGTTATAGTGGATCTTATCTGTGTTAATTGATAAGTTGTACTACGCTCCTTGTTGGACACTAATGGCATACAATTCAGGAGGATTTAGACTTTGAACTTGAATATCGTTGGCACATCTTGTTCCTGCAGAGTTCATTTTAACTGATTTCTGAACCACCATCCAACTACTTCTTTGAAGATTCCTTTCTTCATGTCACTAACACGTATTTTTTTTATATTGGTATGTGACACTGCTAATAGCGATGATGAATCCACATTTGCTTAAAATATCTTTATTTGCATTTTATTGTATATAATTGGGCAACGACATGTTATATTTCTAGCTTTAAGGACCTGAAAGGTTTTGTCATCGTTTTTATTTTAATTGCTGAAACATATTCAATTGAGATCATTGCTTTTGGCTGTGCATATTGCAGTCCAGGGATGTGCATTTATAGCAATAGCCTCCTCTGGTTTAGACTTAGTTCGAGTGTTATCATCCATGCCTATAGCTTCAGCTCGCCCCCCCACCCCCACCCCCCAAAGCATTTAAGTCTGCACAGGCTTCAAATAGTTCAAGAGGCTCTCTTAGGCTGGGCTGTTGCATGAGGGACTTCATGCTTGGATGAGTCACCTGCTGCCCAATCATTAGCTCTAGAGTCTAAAGTGAAATCCTTTGCTAGGATTTTGTTGAATAGAAAAAAAAGTTTGATGTGAAAAGAAGGTGGAAATGCAAATTCTAAATAACGGATAGGTTTGGACTCAATGATTATAAATTTGAATTTCCTTTCAAAATAATGGGGAACCCTTTATTATGTTACCCTTTTAACACAGACGACGTCACAGGTGACACCTAAATAACAACGTCTTTGACCGACCGTAACTCTTCTACCGTTTACACGATCAACGTGAATCAGCAGATTTTGACGCGGGAAATAAGGGATTTTTCATATCAGTTTTGCACTGATAACAGCACAAAGCCGCTTTTCTTTGCGACAGAATTAGCTTATTTATGTCGATTGTGTAAGCACTTTACTACTGTAAAAGTGCTGCATCTCAGCGCAAAGCTGTTTTACTTTGCTTCAGAATCCGCTAGAATTACGTTAATTGCTTCAACACTTCAACTTCAACTTCAGCTTCAACACTAAAGCTAACGCTCCAGTGTTAAAGGGGAAATGTCAGCAGCTCAACAACTGTCTGAGTTCATTTTGGGCTTCTGTGTGGGCTTCTCTCGTGCTCACATGGCGCCATGTATGATTTAAGTCAGTTTTCGTGCACAGCATTCAAAACGTGCATCCATTAAACGTGCATTTAAAGTTAAACCAGTTTAACTTTGACCAATCAATGACTCGGATTTGGTGGTGACGTACGGGCAGCAACCTTTTTAAAAAATCGAAGTACCAACATCATCTAGGAGAAAGTATTAACTGGAGTAACTTAAGTGGAGTCTGTCCCCGGCTGGAATTATATGCATCACGTCCGGTGTGTACGCACTGTAACTTTGTTTTTTTTTCTTCTTCAAAAATACATTTTTCAGGCTAACAGAACTTCCTTTTGTAATCCAGATTTCTTCCCTGTAAAATATTGTAAGGCTCTGAATGGTTGGATATAACATCAGTCGATCCATAATTTCAAGTGTTCAACAGCAAATTTATAAAATGTTTGTTTTGACAGGCTTGGCAGTTTTGTGTTTAGGTGAGGTGGAAGTGCACAAATGGGGGTAAACTGTAAAAAGCAAGCCTATATCAGTATTCTGGAGACAGCAGATCCCAGATTACAGTGAAGTACAGCTCAAGATTCAAAGCACAGTGCTACAAAGCAAAGCTTGGAGAGCTTTCATATCCACCTCCCCACCTCACCTTTCTCACTGTATCCCAGCCTTATGCCCACCAGCAGGAATTGTATTGACTTATGAGTACAGTTCCTTTGATGTGCTTTTCATTTTTTAAAGATGTATGCATCCTAACATTTGGTAACGCTTGCACAACACACCTGAGAAGTCCTCCGCATTCAGCCTCCCATGAACATATATTACTTCTCAAGGTGTGCTAAAAGATAAACAATACAAAGCTGAGACAAAAATGTTGAGAGTCAGGACACGAAGGAGAAGCACACACACTCCAGTGACTGACTTCTGCCTTAATCTAGAAGCGGCTTTTTCTCACACACACAGAAGTAACGGGTTACTCTCTAATCACCAAACTGTCTTTGTGCAAAGGGTCAGTGCCACGACAGGGCCAATGTTGCATCCATTGACTGTATATGAGAACTGGACTGAGTATCCCCTCCCTCCTGGCGTTCCAAACTGGAAGTCCCAAAAATCCAAAATCCCATAAACCGTGTCACACAGCCACTACGAACATTTTGTGCATATTGCACAGATGAAATTTGGTTATACGTGAATATACGTGGAAATAGTGAGAAAAGTCGTGGTTCTAAAACCACAGAAGAACTATGAAGAAACCACGTAAAGAACACGTAAATCAATGTAGGACTGTGTAGATTATTGTGGTGATTCTATGCAGTTCATTAGTGTTATGTGCGCCGTATACGCGAAATAAACGTTGTACATTGGTAGCATATGCATGAAAAGTTTCTTAAAAAAATGTGGCACGGTCATGGAAAGCCACAAATGTGCGTATGAATCTTGCAAAATCAGGGCACAGTTGAGTAAGATTTACGTAATAATTGCTTATAAATATAAATCTTGAAATACATGTAAACTGTGTAATTCTCAACAGCCCATACATTTTTAAGAACTCAAGAAACACTCGTGAAAATCTAGCATGTATCACGAAAGCTCAAAATGTTATCTGTGTCTAATGCGGAAAATGTATGAAGTGGCTGTGTGACACAGCCTTGATACCTTTTTTTTAACATCCATCCATTTCCTTAACCCCCTGTATTATTTTCGGGGTCACAGGCGGGGTACACGCTGGACAGGTCACCAGTCTGTCTTTTCTTTTTACTACACATTCTTGCCAATTCTAAAAATTTTATGATACTTTTTCTGTAGATCATCTTATTCAAGTTATATACTGACCAATCAGATGGCTCAGTAAAAGCTGGGGGTCTTGTCGTTCAAAACGCTTGACAGATTCCCCCTAGCCCGCTTTCAGTCGAAGGGGTGTGGCCTTCTAATACACTCTCTCCTGATTGGTGAGAGTGGTTGCCATAGAAACGTTGTCTCAGACCGACTCGGGTGAAAAAATGGTGACTGAATTGACTTCTGGTTTCATTGGAACCAAACGCCAGTCATTATCTATGGATGAGGTCACACTCACTTGTTCCAGTAAGCTTGCATAATAAGTAGAATTTGAAAAAGGTAATTTTTTTGGTTACGAATTGACTTCCTATCCCCCACGAACTGTTCACTTTCCAGAAATTGGTTTCCTCGTCTCGTATCATTGTAAGAACTGAAACTTTAATAAGACAGTGTTCCAGAAAGACAGCTTTATGTGTCTTTTGTTGGAAACACTGTAGTCCAGAAGATCTTGTCCCGGCTCTCCTTGCTTTGGCATTGTTCCGAGGAAGACATTACTTTGACAAATGAAACACCACAAACCCTCAATGGGCTTGGCTCGGCCTAAAAGGTCAGGAGCTCCATTGTGCAGGTGCGTGTACGGACAAAAGTGTGTGTCGAGGCAATGTCGGCGGCAGATAATAACAAGAAATTTTGGTCCATTCGACTGGTGTCGCAGATCTATGTAAATGTCAGAATCAAAGTGATCAGCTTTTCTCTGTGTGTATTTTTTAAATGAAAAGCTGCTTTCTGAAGTCGTCCCTGTGTTTCCTCCAGCAAATGTTACGGAAAAAGCCCTCTTTTTTTTCTGAGCTCAATCTGTCCCCGCGTTCCACCAGCACATTATCAGCAGTCTAACAGTAGGTTCAAAGGCCTCTTGCTTAGTAGTGCACATTCAGAGCTGCCGACTTAAGCAAATAGCTATTTGCATTCCATTAGGAGGAGAAAAAAAAGCAGAGGGAAGCACCATTCCTCATCCCATCTCTGCATCTAGCTGAATATTCCTTATCCGAGCCTCCCTACCTCTGTTTTTTTTCCCCCTCCTGCTGTGACCGCCGGAGCAAAACACAGTCGGAGCAATCACAGCAATCAGTGTTTCCTCATGCCGAGCAGATTGGGAAGAAGCTGCCAAAACAAAAGAGTGAGTGTCCAGTCATTACGGTGGCGTGTGATTTGGTGGTGTTAGCAAATGGTTGCTCAGACCATCTGTTTAACGGCTGGAGGAGCAAAACAACAGGAGCTTGGAGCAGGACCGAGGATGGGGAGGCTCCACCAGGACACAACGAAGCCTCCTCCAATGCGATCAGTTAGTTTAATAGCTGTCCAAAAATTATCCTGTGAAATGTCCCTCACCAAGTGCATGGTTATAGAGCAAAAGTTGAGAAAAAATATTTTTGACCTCAGTTGGTATTATTTGGTTGGTTTTGGCGCAGGGTTTTAGGTAAAAAGCTTTAAACTTCCATTGAAAGCTAGACATCTCTTGAGTAGGTGTCTCAATCGGATCTAGCCTGTGTCAGCAAGAGTAACAACACTTTTCTTTCTCTGTTTGGTTCAGTCTAACCTCATTTCTCCACCCTCTACCCCCACCCTCAACTGCTATCATAGCGCTGTAACATCCTCAAATGGCTCTCGAGAGATATCTGCTCCCACCCACACATCCCGGTCCTCAGTGACGAGCCGAATCGCTTCCACACTGACTTCTGACTCACAGATTCTTCTAAACTGAGATTTTGAGGCTTGCTTTTAATGAGGCTACTTCTAAGAGCTCCTCAGATCTGCCAATTTTGGTTAACGTGAGGTACAAAGTACTGATCCTGTAGCACAAAGTTGTGCTGCAGCAGGATAAGCAAGCTGAAGATAAGGTCTCTAAAAATCCCGATTTTTATAATCTTGTCAAGCATTAAACGTTAATCACGAGCAGGGCCGGGCAAACAATTTGACTCGTGGGTCATATTGGGATCTAAAATTTGACAGAAGTAGATACTTATGGTATTTCACCACATAAGAGAAAGCAATAACCTGGAATTTGGACGAAATTATGCTCTACCTTTGATTGAAAATGACTTAAAACAGAACATTTTGGAGTTTTTATTTCAATATGGTGGCTTTTGTTATATATCTTTTTACCATCAGTGAAAAATAAAAACTTAGAGAGATTCTGTGTTCGTGTAGTGTTTGAATGACCGGCTCAGAAAAACACCAAAGGCAACAAATCTTCCAACGCCACTTGAACGCAAAATAACTTTATTGTATCAAGACAAGGGTACATTTATTTGTACCACCTATAGAGACACACCGGAATTACAGGAAGCATAATTCTTATCAATATCATTTATTCCAGTTTGGCTGACCAGTTAAAGAGTTTATCAGGCTGCATATTGCTCCCGGGCCATAGTTTGCCCACCAACACTGCTCTAGACTGTGGAAAATAAATCTTTGAACCTTCAAAATGCAGAAAATTGATTCCAGACTGCCAGTCTGTGGGCCAGTTTTTTCCAAGAACATAGAAATCGAGTCCATGGGACTGTTTTCACAAGACATTATTTAAGAATACCGCCTTATTGATTCTGTACCCACATGGAAAATAATCGGTGGGTTTAGTTTACATCCTGACCAGAGTGAAGGTTGCGTGTTCAGTTTCATGATGTGAAACACTAAGAGAATGTGCGCCCGCTGCCTCGTGTTCACACACACACACACACAATCACATGGAGGATCTTAACAGCATTATGTATGGTTTCATCACACTGTATAAGCCATAATCACCCTCTCTCCATCTCAGTAAGCTTATGCTAAATGACCAGACGTCTCAGGCGGCTGCCGTGATTTGTCTCCCCGCCGCGCATCGTGCCGTACCTCCCCTCCCCTCGCCTCCATCTCCTCCCTCCTTTCCCGCCACCATATGTTGTGCCTGTGTGACCGGCCAACGTGTCAGGCCTGACTAACGCCTTAACGGCGAGGCTGACTTTGATTTATTTCTTTAGAAATCTAGGGGCTGGGGGTAATAACGCAGAATGACATTATTTGTTTATCAAATCCAAGGCCAGCGTTTCTTGGCAAGATGTGATGACTTGATACCAGCACCCTCACAGCGCACAGAGCCCCTACCTCAACCCCCCACCACCCCCATCCCACCCCCACCCACAGAATCAGAAGGAGATGTGGAAAGGTTTGACCTCATTGGGTCAAAATTGTTTAAATAGGGTTATAACAATACATTTTAACAACAATTCGATTAATTTTATGAATTTTGGTTGACGATACGGTTCATAGACGATATTGGTTCGCTTTGAATAATCCAAATTCAATGACCTAAAATAGATCCAGGAAATATTTAGCCAAAAAATTCATCCAGTGGGATTCAGAGATAAAAACCTGGCTACCGAACAGTTTTCCAGATTGATCTGGTTGAATAGTAAGAATATGAATCGATTAATCGTTACACCCTCTATAAAGGTGTGTTGCTTGCAGTATTTCACCTAAAAATAGCAATCGGTTGTTAGAGTTAGTTAAAGCTTCACCGTAATCAGTAATCAGGTCGGTCATTCAGTCACATTCAAGAAAACTTTGATCCTTCACTCCCATATAAATAAATAAAAAAACTACTCAGAAGAACCACCAATTGCTCTGGAGATTAAAATCCTTAAGAAGCAATTAGTAGATCTAATTTGGTTATTTTCCTCAGTGTGCAGGACTGAGTGTTTGCTTAAACCATCACCTTCACCTTCCGTTATCAGCTCTGTGAACAGTATCTCCTTGAATACAATGGTGTCCTGGAGAACCCAATAAAAGGGGTAAAAGGCAAGGACATTCTCAAAAGCTGCCAGGCTGATAACAAAGGGGCCTCACCTAATAATGAACAACAGGGCTTTGCTTTCTTTTCTGCAGCTTGGTAGATGGAAGCACTGCCAGCGCGCTTTATAGCTAATTGAAGCATTTGGAGTAGAACCGATGCAAAATGTCACCCTTTAGAATGGGAGTGGGGTTAATATATAGTGATCTCACAATTAGCCCAGGACTGTTAAGATCTCTTGAATTCTGTGAGGTCCATTAAGTGGGATGGCCGAGTAAAGTGGCTTCCTCTGAGATAATTTTTCCTCTTTCCCCTCATTTATTTATTTGATTTCAGCAGCTACTGTAATCAATAATAAACGGGCCATCAGCAGCTTCTCCTGCCCCTTCGGAACCGTGGCTTTTGTTGTTGGCGGGATCTTGTTGAGGAATTTACATAGAAAGGGCGAGCTATTGGCAGCAGATTGATTTTTGTCGCACGGGCTCCTAGGCTGACATGGAAAGGTTTGTCCTGGTGGACAAAAGTGTTAGATCATTTCCTCTCCTGGGTAGTAACCATCACTGACGTTTGCTTCTTACCCCAGTTTCCCAAATCCCCACTTGGCCCTGAGTGCCTCTACTAGAGCCACTGCAGCAGTTGCTACTCGACAACTAAAGGTTTTACATGTGTCTCTCAGAATATTAGAGTCCCCTCTGGGATTTCTTTGGGAATGGTGTCCTTTAGGGAGCTTTGGCACCTTTTTTTGTTTTGTTTTTTAAACTGACATTGCTACAGTTAAGCTTCCTTTAGCCCTTTCCAAGGCACAACAATGAAGCTTGCACATTTTTTCCCCGTTTTGTGGCTCTCACAGACCGCAATTTCTACTGAATTTAGATTTATAGGTCTAAGAAGGATGTGAGAGGTGGATAAAGCTGCAGCTAAATACACTGTTGATTGGATAGTTGATGAGTATGGACCTAAACAGATGGCTGGCTCATTAAAGACTCATTTGTGATCATCTAAAATGATCCTAAATTTCAATTTCTCACAAAAGGATATGTGCTTTTGCTAAGCCAAGGCTCCGGCTTTATCTGCAGTTAATACCAACCCGCTTAGTGCTCAGGTAATGATTTGGGAAGATAGAGAATGGTGAGCATTGCTATGGCACTGGGTCGCAGCGCAGTAGATTTGGAAGCTTCTTGCAAGTAATTAAACAGCACGCCGCCTCTTACAGAGCAATTTCCTGCAAGGCATTTGCTTTCCAATGCAGCATGGCCCCAGTCGGCATCGTGTTATCTCTTTGAAATATGTATCTTTTATCATTATTTTTTTCAATAATGACTGAATGCTTATGATGTGATGAGAAAATGTGCTCCGTTAGCCCCAGATTTACATCTTTTTTACTGATAGGCAGCTAATCCTGTTTTTTTTGTTTGTTTGTTTTTTTGGATGGAACAAGTATTAAAATAGCAATTCAGTTTTTCTAAAAAGGCATTAATATCCAGCAGGGTATCCAGGGCCAAAAAGGGCGTGCCTGCAGGATTCGGAATTGTCTGTGTTTAAAGTTTCTGACTAGTTTTACCCCCGGTGACATAATGATAGGCACACCGTCACTGAGTGATGATAATCCTCTCGTGTGCATAGAGGGATTTGTTCTCGTTGGACTGACCACAGAACATCCCGCGGTGCAAACACAGTTTATCTTTGTGCTGCCTTGAAGTCCACTGTTCTTTTATGGCTGGAAAGCATGCCTCCCTGTTGTTAGCTGTCAGTGCATGAAAGCTAGAGCGGTGTGCACGAGCACACACCTTTTCAAGTGAGGCGCTCCCTCATCGAACTCCTATAGACCCACTCGGATGAAAATGCTGTTTTGGGTGTTTTTAACATGTTCTTAAAGCATTTTTCTCATGAACGGGACACATTTTTCAAGAAAATTAAGATTGAAATGACATTTCTAAACAGTTCTTTACTCAAAGCACTGTGAATCAGGAGCAAAAATGTGTCGTTCTTAGCCGTGACGTAGATGGTACAGTCGATGTAGATGATTCATTTTGGTGCATCCACTTGTAGACAAAAAGATCCTCATACGTCTTCATTTTACTCGTCCGAGCTAGGATTTGGCACAAAACTGTACAGCTAAATGGTTCGCCATTTTTGTCTCACCAGTAAAGTTAGGATGGAGTCGTTAGGGACTGTAAGCTAGCGGGAGAAGGCGTAAATAGATGGATGATGGGAAATGGTGCAGGCTTACAATTGGTCCCAGTTCTGCCCACAACTTCAAGACAAATTTTTGATCAACTCCTGCCGCTCTGCAGAAACTATGTCCCAGAAAACAAGACAGTTTTTCTTAATTTTGGCTAAAACTGGCATAATCCTAAATAAATGACCGCCGGGAGCACTTTTAAAAAAGATGATCGTGTGGGACTATGACAGCATTTTTCATGCATTTCTGTCCCTTATATCCAAACGGACGGCGATTATCCTGCATGTAACACTCAACACACATCTTCCCCTGAAAATCCCTCTATACATTTATTGCTTTTTGTCTCACTCAGAGTTGTAATTTTATCCATAAAAACAGACAGCTGCAACTTCTGTCAGAGGCTTAGTGACAGGAACAAGCTTTATTTTTCAAGAGATGTTGATGGCAATTTCCTGCCCGGAAGATCAGCTGTCAAGCCGTCGTTTTCAAACATGGGGCGTTTATTTAGCATTAGCGGGCCGTAATTCTCCTTATCTGAGAATTGCTTGCAAATATCTCCTTGGCAGTCCACTCATCCAGCAATGACAGGAAGAGGAGTGACAGGTTCCACTTTTTTCTCTTTTTTTTGGGGGTTTCTCCGTCTTCTCCCCCTAAACAACAACAAAGGCCACCCCACCCCAACCCATTCTGTCTTCTTTGCTATTTGTCAGTCCTCGTAATGGGTTTCTTGCTGGAGATATTATTTTGGCCCAGTAAGCTGCGTGCCTAAAATGTGAGAGAGATGCTTGACTCACGGAATGAGCAGAATATGGTTCCTCTGAAGACTGCTCGACTTTTGGACTCAAAAGAATAAGAGCAAAAAGTCTTCCTAACAAATTAGTAACGAAAGCTTGCATGCAGCCACCACCTTCCCTCCATGTTAGCACCTTCCCCTCCTGACTTAAATGCCCTATTTTATTGGCCATATTTATTTATTTTTATTCATTATGCCTGTTTCTTCTTTCTTGCCTCCTTCTTAAGAAGATAGATGAAGAAAATGAGGCCAACTTGCTGGCAGTGCTCACAGAGACCCTGGACAGCATCCCGGTGGATGAGGACGGATTGCCTTCATTTGAGGCCCTGGCAGATGGGGACGTGACCAATGCCAGTGATCGGAGCTGTCCCTCCTCTCCCGACGGCTCGCCACGCACCCCAGAGCCCGAGGAGCCTTCCTTGGTAACATCAACCGCACTCTTATCCAAACAGTCTCTTCCACATGTACTCTACCTGGTTATTGCTGCAGCTTGATGTCAGATTACCATCAAACATGGACATTTTGTCGGTTTGGCTTTTCTTACATTTGATACTTGATACATTTGATACTGATAATTGTGTTTCTTTCTAAAGCTGCATTCACACCCAACGTGATTTGTGCATCTGCAGCGTCTAGTTTTAATGTAAAGTCAACGAACAGATGCTATCACAGGTCATGCAGCGCATTTGAAGCATCGGCTGCGGCATGTTTCGTGTTGTGGCGCCTCTGGAGACCAAAAATCTGAGTTTTGGTGAAGACCGAATCAGGGATTCAGCTTTGGCCTGTGACATGTTGATAGGAGTCCAAAACCATCACAGAGGAGAATCGGATCATGCTCCTCTTGAATTTTATGATATTTCCCTTTTTTCCATAAAAAAACAATAATAAAAAGGTACACTGATTTTATTTTTTATTTTTTTTTCCTCCTTGGACTAATGCGAGACAGAAAGTCGTGAATCTGGATCACAGAAAAACAGAAAAGACAGAAAGCGGCTGTCATTCATGCTGTGCACACATCGAGCATGTGTGATACGTTCAAGAACTCGCTAAACGCAGGTTTTTGAACCTCCTTTTTTAGCATACGGTGTTCACACTGAACAGTTGCTACCTGATACTTGCACACACCCACCACCTACAGTTGGAAGAGACTTGGTGCAAAATGTCCAAGCGGTGGAAATCTTGCCCCAGGCTTTTCTTTTCACAGCTCTATTCCGGTACATGAAAGACGTTGTGTCACAGAATTCCAGCTGGGCACAAACTGCTGTTATTAATTTCTTCTTCGTGATCAATTTGCATTTTGGCACTTCTGCTTTTGAAAAGGACGTCACTACCAAAGCCAAGTCCCTGATTGGTCAATGTTTATCCTGTTTCATTTTTTCGCGCGTTCCTAACCTAAATTAAGCTTAAACCTGATCTCTTAATGTCATCTGTGTCTCTTAAGCTAATGTAAATGAGATATAGTCAATGCCTTCATGTAGTGATAAGGCTAAAAACTTTTGATGTCAAAGCTAAATAGGGTTGACACAATCAAACAATGTATTTTTTCGTTTTTATTGTTGTTTTTTTTGTTTCTTATAGTTGAGGTGTACCTTTAATGAAAATGAAAGGCCTCTCTTATCTTTTTAAGTGGGAGAACTTGCACAATGGGTGGCTGACTGAATACTTTTTTGCCATACTGTAGTGTATGCACATACAAAAATAGGTCTTTTCTCTGCCTCTCCTAGTGGTTTTCCACTAAACCCCCCATTTGTAAGTCATCTTAATGCCAAAAAAGGGAAACAAGTGTCAGTTCAGCACTATTTGAGCTTTTGTTTGCACTTGTGACCCCAAAATGTGGGCAGTTCTGCACTTTTAAGGCTTTGACCTAAAACGTTGTGTTTTTTTTACGTTATAGCTCATTTATTTCATGCTGGTTTCTTCTAAACGACCTTTAGTAAAACGCACGAGATTGTTTATTCAATCACATTACAGAACAGTGGCTGTGTGTACACACAAACACCTGTTCAATAAAGAAGAAAATACTTTTTCTAATGCATACTATAAACTCCTTCCAGCTGTCGCATCTTTTAAATGTGTAATTGATTTTTTTTCTCTTTTTTTCCCCACAACTGCAGGTTCAGTTTACTGATTTTACTCTTACAAGGCGCAGGCTAATTGAAAGTAAATGGTCATTTGCATAACCCACACTCTCCCTCCTCCCCCCCTTCCACCTCTCTTGTTCTGTTTGGGTCCATTTGCAGCTGAAGAAGCTCCTTCTGGCACCTGCAAACTCCCAGCTCAGCTATAATCAATACACAGGTGGCAAGGCACAGAACCATGCAGCCAGCAGCAACCATCGGATCAGACCACCACCTGCCGTCGTCAAGGTATGCGTGCACACACCAGCGTCGACCTGCGCCTCGATTTTGGTTCTTGCACGTTTCTTGTGCTTAGCTCAAACAATCTGTTCATCGTCTGTTTTGTTTATCCAATGCGGGAACCGAGCCTGCGGTCCTGCAATCAAGGGTTGACCACTCTACCCCTGTACTATGGCCATTACTACATGTTTATTTTGCCCATTTACCCAACATATTTCAGTAATCCACATCATGCAGTCACCACCACATAAGTGATATAGCTCTTGTTTTCTCTCGCTTGGCAAAAATGTCTCTAATCTGCATTTGTTATGCTTTACTAAATACCTAAAATCTTCTAAATATGAAAAGCATCCGAATTTGCTTTTGTGTGGGGTAAAAAACCTGGCGCAGACAGATTTGTGTGTCCTCTACTTGCCATGTTTGCACATACAGTGTCAACCTTCCTCACAGAGTCTATTTTCATATCGAGTCTTTGAGTCATCCATTTCTGGAGCAGAGTGAATAAGGACTCCCAGAGGACACGGTCCACGTACAGAGTGGCGCGGTGCTGCTGGGGGGGGGGCCATGCAATTAGGATGATGGGCGGACGGCACTCCCACCATTGCATCCCAAGTCTACTACTTTGCTTAAGGCTGTTTGAGCCACTCATTTAGCCTCCGCCTTTGTCTAGTTTTATTTGACTTTTTCCTAAATTAGCTCTGTTGTTGGATATAAACTGAAACTTTTGGTTTAAAAACTCTCTAAATCTTTTTGTTGTTGTTGTTACAGACGGAGAGCCCCTGGAATGGCAAGGCAAGAGGGGGCTCCAGCCAACAGAACCGCCCGGTGAGGCGGCCTTGCACTGAGCTGCTAAAATACTTAACAGCCACTGATGACATCCTACTACACACCAAAGGCAGTGAACCTAAGAGCGCCTGGGGAGGTGCTAGTAGCAAAGACAAGAGCGGATTGGGTCTTGGTGCCTCTTCGTCCTCCTCATCGCCATCTTCATCCTCCACCTCCTCGTTCTCCTCCCTGTCGTCTATATCCTCCTCCTCCTCCACCACCACCACAAAGAAGAAGTCAGCTCTGCCATCTCAGCAGCCACTGCAGCAGCATCACCAGCGAGGTGAGAGCCGGGCTGCAGGTGACTGTAGTATGGCTGGTGTTGGGGCTGGGAAGTGGCAGCATTGCAGTCACGATGACGAGGTTGAGGATTTGGAGAGTGCTTCCACCCATGTTGGCCACAGAACCTACACCTGCAGCCATGCCCGCCCCAAACTGGAGCACGGGCCTCCCAGTGAAGAAGGAAGGCCGCCGGGCGATGTGGGCCGGCTGGCAGCTGCTAGGTTTATTAGGTATATGCATTCTTATTCCCTCCCTCCCCGAGAGGCGAGTCACAGCTGTGAGCGTTGCCGAGAGGCTGCATGTGCCACTCAGGCTAGTGAGGGCTTTGGCAGGCAAGGCCGCGGTAACAGTAGCGACGCCAGCCGTGCACCAAAACAACACATCACTGTGACAATTAAAAAAAGGGAGGAAAAGTTGGGACACCCTTTGCTAAGCCAGTTGCTCACCTCCAAAAATAGACCTTCTCAGTTTCGGGCCTATGTCCCTCCACCCACATTTACCCCTTTACGTAAAACTAAGAGCATTTCGGCAGGTAAGACTTCTGCGAGCCAAGGGCAGGCTTTTTCCCAAGTGAAAAACGAGGAGCCCAAAAGGACCTCTGGTCATGGAAACCATAGATTAAATGTTTCTGAAGAGCCCGACTCGGGGCTAACGTTGTCACCTCTTATGGTAGACCTAGAGAGCTGGGTCAGTCAGCTAGATTCAGGCCTAGACATGGGCTTTGGACTGGACCTGGGATGGACAAACCAGAGAGGCTATGGGGACGATGTTGACCAGAATGATGACGGTGTTGTTGTTGATGATGATGATGACCATGTCACGGGCAGCCCTGGAGCGGTGCTCTCACAGGGCCCACCGAGCCCGCTCATTCCAGATACTAGCATTGCAGAGCCCAACCTTCCCTGCAACATACAAGGGCAAGGGCACCCACACAGGCAGGCACTCAACCAGCACCTCGATGACCAGGGCCTCCCATTGTTAGGTAATCATGACTGCATCCCCCCCACTGGCCTTATCTGTGCTCTCTCTTCTCCTTTTCCT
Source organism: Oryzias sinensis (assembly GCA_037389245.1). Lineage (NCBI taxonomy): Eukaryota > Metazoa > Chordata > Actinopteri > Beloniformes > Adrianichthyidae > Oryzias > Oryzias sinensis. The sequence continues at coordinate 8,355,754 of CM074505.1, read as the reverse complement.
GCTTTAACCACTTCCAAGTTTGATTCCGCAACTAACCCCTAAATCTAACAGTCATTCTGAGAACATAAACACCAATGACTGCAAACAGCCTGCTCGCCAATGCTTTTTTGCTAGTCCTAGAGGCTACCGTCAGATTCTAGGACAGTGTTATTGAGAACCAAAAGGAGGGTGTGGGAAAAGGGGTGAGCCTTGTCTTGCTGCTATACATCTTGTATTCACTAAGTTTATTCCTGAGCCATCTGGCATATTGAGCTGAGTGTGCTGATTATGTACATTTGGACTCAGAGCCCGGGTGCATCCATCGTGCTACCAAAGCCACATTCGCTTAGCTGGAGCACAAGTCGGCCAAAGCCTCGGGCAACTGCACAAGCTTCCTTGACTCTCCTTTCCTTCCTTCTTTTTTTCCCCCCTCCTCTGCTGTTGGTGCATGCAAATATGACTTTATTGTCTAGGGAAGGGCTCACCCACTTTCATATGTCTTGTTTGTGGCAATGTTTTTTTTTTATTTTTTTTACTCCATTACAGTGTGTGTCTCAAGCGCAGTCTGTGTGTAGACTCGTTTTAAACCATCACTCCATCCTGCCTCACAGAGTAAACAGAGAGTAAACTGTTAAATGGGGTCAATTAAAAAAAATTAATGGTTAACAGTGTCCAGTTAAAAATTGGTGTCTTTGTAGAAATATATGCATTTGTTGAGCCAATTTGAGATTGACTTGTTGCAGAATGTGGACCTTTTCTCTTCTGCCATGAGTGTCATTCTTAGATTAATAATTACCCATGCTCCTTTGTGTTCTGCAGCCAAACCAACCACCTTGCCACTTCCTTTGACCCCAGAGTCTCCAAAGTAAGTTTGAGAAGTTTTTCCACGTTCTTCTAGGCAAAGACGTAATACCAAACCACAGCAAAAAAAAAAAACTTATATTAGCAGAAAACTATTAAAAAAAATTATGTTCTCAGTGGAGGCATTCTTGTAACTCATTTCCATTTTATTTGATCACAAAAACTCACCAGTCTTCTACCAAAAAAGTCAAAAATAAACAGTTTTAATTATTTTTGTCTTCCAGTGACTACAAGGGATCACCTTTTGAGAACAAAACCATTGAACGCACATTAAGTGTGGAGATTGCTGGAACCCCAGGTGAGACCACCTTTTTTTCTATCTTTAAAGACCCACTCTGATGAGAATGGTGTTTTTGGTGTCTTTAACATGTTTTTGTGGCATTGTTATCATGATGGAGGACACCTATAAAAAAAAAATTAAGCTCAAAATTACATTTCTGAGTACTTCTTTATTTAAATCGTGGTGAATCAGGAGACGAAAAAATGCAGTTTGAAAAAAACTTGTAAGTGTGATGTATGTGCTACATTCGGCAGGGCACAAGCTCCCATTTGGTCCATTTGATTCATCCACTTGTGGAAAAATATATCCATGTACGTCTTTGTTTTCCACGTTTGAGATGGCATCTGACGAAAACTGTTTGGCTGGATAGCTCGGATTATTGCTCGCCATGTGTGTTGCAGCAGTAATCTTAGTTTATAAGGTTTTTAGGGTCTGTAAGATAGCGGGGATTTATTAAATCAATGGATGACAGGTAGTGCGGAAAGGCTTACTCCATGCCAACAGTTTAACCCCTTGACACTGAAGATGTCGCCGACGACCCTCAAATAACACGCTCTTTAACCTCAGCCGTTTATGCGATCAACGCAAATCAGCTGATTCTGACGCGGAGAAAAACAGATTTACATATCAGCTTTGCCCCATTAGGCAAAATGTCATCATTGCAAAGCGTTGCATAAAGGCACCAAATCTGCTAGAATTGCGTTTTTCACACGGCTGAAGAGTGAAGGTAGTCCAAAGAATGTCAAGACTAGAGCTGAAGCTAAAGGGTTAATTTCCTAAACCTCTGATGCCACTGATTATGAATTGCACGTTATGGGTTAATGCTTATATTTCCAGCGTCTTGATAGATTTGATAGAGTTCAGAGTTCAAGGTGAAGAACAACGAGATGTCTTTTATGTGCCTGAGTATCGATTAGGCTTTCCGATCCCCTCGTGATTTGTTGGCAAAGGACCCCATTGTTCCCTGTTCTTAGGATACTGGAGAGTTAAAATGCCTTCTTTTCATCAGATCTTAATGGGTTCCGACCAGCAGGTTACTCAGCTGACACGTGACATGAAATCGGAATCAGCAGCTAAATGATTCAACATAGACAGTGTAAGGGGGGAAAAATGAAATTAATTTTAAATATTACATACTGCTATTTTTGAGTGACAGATTGGAAAAAGCCAACAAAAAGACTAAAATATTTGAAAATTGCTAAGAAAAAAGGTTGGTAAAAGTAAAGCAAATGCCCTTTAGTCATTTGGGACTTTTGGGTATTCATTTACCAGCAGGCGAAATGATTCTTGTATTAACCTCATGTTTGTCCTTTGCACTTTCTACTTCTTGGGAAAAAAACAAAAAACAACCCCAACAGGTATCCGTCTGTCCTTTTGACTTTGTTTGAAGTGTTTTTTTTTTTAACCCTTTTTTGTAGATAAGCTTTCAGGGTCACAGGAGAGAAAGAGCAGGACTCGTTATGCTCGGGGGCAATCAGGCACGGTTAATATTTCCTCCTGTTTTGCTGCACGCGAGCGAGTCTGCTGACCTATAGCCAAATCCACGTTTTCGTTCTTTTCCACCGGGTCCGTTTTACAAGCACGGTCAAATAAAGCCGTCCACCTGACGACTCAATCCTGGTCAAATCTACCACTGAATATTTGCAGAAAAGTCATTAGTCTGGACGCTTTGGGGTGTTGAGCCCTGATCGTAGTTAAAGATTAGCTTTTAAGGCTCAGGCCATATTTGACAGATGAATGCCAGTCAGCGCAGGTAAAATAAATGCAAATAAAGATAACAATGTCACTATTAATAATCAGAAGAAAGTTATTAGGGGACATAGTTCAGTCGGTGGGTCTTGACAATCTGGTGATGGTTTTTTTTTGCCAAGTGCTGCCAGGCAAATGAGTTTATTCTTTTATGGTGGGTTGTAGTAGTAGTTGTAGAGACTTGCACAATATGTCCTGCACAAATATGTAGGGTAGATAAAAAAAAAAAAACGTTTAGGGGGTAAGATAGCTGTCAAAAGGAAACTTTTGCAAAGTTTTGCTCAAATTAATACTTTGCACACACTTTGCAAAAAGTTTGAAAACAACATTTAGTTTTACGTTAAACATGTCTTTCGTGATTCTGATTTGTCTTTTTCTTATGAATACAGAATTTCCCCTGTTTACTGTCAAAACTACGTCATGTGGTTACAGGCGTATATACTGAGTCACGAAACCTTGATTCAATAAGTGCGCATGCATACTGAGGCTCATTTTTTAAAAAACTAAAATAGAATAGAATTCCACTTTTTGGATGCCACAGAAGGGAAATAATTTGTTACTACAAATAAAAAATAGAAAATAAAAACTAAAAACTATTTTCTCCGTCGATTCCACAGTGGCAAGTTGTTGTTGCCAAGTGACAACAGCTGATGGTGTAAACCAGGGGCGAAGCTACAGGGGGAAAGGAGGGTGGGGCTGGTGCCCCCAACAAACAGCTTTGCCCCACACTTGTCCCCCTACTTTTGTGTCAATGTTAGTACCATTATAGACCAAGTTTAAGAAGTATTCAATACGAGCTTCTTTACACATTACAAAAATAACAAAAGCAAACCTTTTTGCTTTTGCTGCACGGGGGGCTGCACGGTGGCGCAGTGGTTAGCGCTCTTGCCTCACAGCAAGAAGGCCCCTGGTTCAAGTCCCGGCTGGGGGACATGAAAAATACATCAATTGGGGACCTTTCTGTGTGGAGTTTGCATGTTCTCCCCGTGTATGCGTGGGTTCTCTCCGGGATCTCCGGCTTCCTCCCACCGTCCAAAAACATGCTTCATAGGTTAATTGGCAGCTCTAAATTGTCCATAGGTGTGAGTGTGAGAGTGCATGGGTGTGTGATTGTGGACGTTCTACCCTGCGACAGACTGGCGACCTGTCCAGGGCATCCCTTGCCTACGCCCAAGTAGCCGGGATAGGCTCCCGCAACCCCGTGACCCCGAAAGAGACAAAGCGGTACAGAAAATGAATGAATGAATCATCTAGACCCACTAGAAAGTGCGCTGAACCTTTTTTCTTCAATGATTTGTGAACCTCACTGGTGTCCATGGATTAAATGAAATCTTCTTCACCTTTATCCACCTTTTTGGATAAAAGATAGGGATATCCACAAGGATGTGGACAGCATGTCAATGTAAGGATCGGGTCATTTGGACCCCATAGGATAGCACAAGGGTTAAAAAAACAAAATCACAGACATAGAATGTGACTTGAAGAGGCACCCATTTCACTCTTCCACCAAGGAAGGGAGACAGATGGTTTGAGAGGAAACACGAAAAAACATTTAAACAATAAGAATTCTATGGCCGAGGTTTTTTCATTGCTATGTTTGAACAATTATACAAAATTTAGTGGTTTAGTAAGCCACATCAAAAGTTTATGCAGTGAGCATGATGCTAGGTTAAAACAGCGGGGGGGGGGGGGGCATGTTTTTCAAAATGGTGGGGGTTGAGGTGAGTTGGTCCCCCTGGCACAACTGGAGAATGTTGAAGAAAACCTTTAAGAGGTCTATTAATGGAAAGCCCATTTACACATTTTGAGAAAATAATGGAGTCATGCCTAGAGGATATGCTCAAAAAGCTACCACTACCTCACAAACTTGGTGGTACAGCTGGCAGCTATAAGCTGACTTTCTCTTGCAGCAATCTGTGAAGAGATTCCGATCCATATGAATTGTGAATGTTTTCTTTTGTTCTGAGTACATGTTCACATGGCCCTGCCATTGTTGAAGTACTTTGGCCTTTAATGTTGTAAACTATCTTTATTTAAACCACCCACCACACTTACTTATACAATCATAGGGGAACAAAGGTTCATATTTTCATACAGCATTACCAAAAAATGTGGTCTGTGATGTTTTTGAAACTCTAAATAAACAAGAAAGCAATTGATTAAATACATTTTCAGCATTATCCCTTGTGAGATAAAGAAGATCTCTTAAACATATATGGCACAATTTCACCCAGTGTATTTCCAGTGTATTGCCCCATGCCAGGGGCAAAACTTTTTTTTTTTTTTTTTTGCTTTGAGATTTAAAGTGATTATCTCCAGGGATCCACAAGATCCTAAACTATATACACAAAATTTACCTGGGGGCTGTGCAGTAGTTCCCTCACTTTAGAGGCGTTTTAAGTAGAAATTGGCATTACTTACCTCGCTTTCCCCTACTAAGGTTATTCATAAAACATGCACCAGTGACATTCCCTCTAGTGGTAGTCAGTACACATGTGAACTGTGTTGAATCGATGTTTCGTGACCCTGTGACGTATTTTTTTGACAGTGACTTAAAGTCGTATCTAAAACAGACATAACAAAATGTTGTGTTCATATTTCCTTTTTCAGTTTTTTTTCCAAGTGTGCACACCTTTGTCTATGAGCATTTTGACACCCTAGTTTCTATAAAGAAATATCATCTTCAGATGGCCCCGACAACCCCATGGGGTGTACTGTATCTGTTCAGGCCTAATCTCTGCCAAACTAATAGATTTATCCTGCGCTGCTGTGTTGTCTTTAATTACTGTATCTCATGACACTGAGGTGGTCTGAGTGTTGCTATTTGCATAGCTTACCGCCGGATCAACTCTTTAAGCCAAGACTTGTTATTCGCTCCATGGTGTCCCAGCAATGTAGCTGCATGAGAAAAAAAAAAGAAATGCTTTAAAACCCTTCTCTTTCACTTAGGTATTCCATTGTTTTCTCCCATGATTGGTGTTTGTGTGAGCACAACATCCATCACCTGCAACTGAGAGGCACATATTTATCCAACTCTGATTTATTTCACCCTTATTGCTAATGGCTGCTAGTTTATGATCCCACACGCAAATTGTTTTGGACAGATGGCGTTTCATTGCTGAAACAGAAGTTTTTTTTTTTCCCGGCATTGTCTCCCATCCGCTGTCCCTTTCTCCTGTCTCCTTTTTTCCCCCCAACTTGACAGAATGTTTTATACGATCCGAGCTCTGAGAGCGATGAGACAGAGGAAAAAAGGGGCTTGAAGTCCTACTTACACATCTATAATAGATAATATGATGATAACCCATTGGCTCGTGCATCCCAAACACAGCAAGTCATTTCAGAAAGTTACACAATTTATGTGCCAGGCTCTTGCACTCTCTTTGCCAAGTCGTCTCTCCAGAGCATATTCTAACACTGGATTTGATACTAATAGCTGTCATTTGGTGCAATTCACTGGCAAGGGAAGAGTGATGTGCTTTATAAGGATGGCAAAGAAGATGGGAAAGCGTAGGTGTTTCAAAGTGCCTGAGTTTGACTCCAGTGAGAGACTGTTAGTGACAAGTGTGCCTCTTTGTGTGGGCACATTTGTTCTGTGTAAGGCAAGGAAACGGGGAAAGATGAAGAGTGACAGAAAGAGGGAAATGGAGATTGATCCGGGGGAAGACAGCAGACAAAAGGAAGAGAGGGGGGGGGAAGGCAAGAACTCTAGACTCAACTAAAGAATGAAACCCAAAAAGAAGGAGGGGAAGGGGGAATGAGAGTAATGGCGGCGGCTGTTTGTGTGAGCGCGTTAACAATGCTATAAAATGGGCTCATCTCAGGACTTCCCATATAACTGCCATCTGTCTGGTTATAAATCTGTAGGAATCTGGGGAAGAGATGGAGGGATGTAGGGCAAAAGCAGTAGGGATGCCATCTGACGAGAATGTCAAACCGACAACAAATCCTCTCCCTGCCTGCACAGCATCCGTCCTGCTATGGTAGCCTCACCAGGTCTGCAAAACTGAACATAAACCATGGCGTCCTTCAAGACTCACCTCGGAGAAAATTACACTTGAAATTGCATTTCTTTATTCAAATAATTGAAAAAACGCCTGTAGCAGTGACATAGAAGCTACAGTCATCAAGCCACAAGGTCCCTGCTCCACTCCATTTTGATGAATTCACTTGATGATCCATGTGCAACTTAGTTGTCCTAGTCCAAGCTGGCATCTGGCTCCAAACTGCAAGTCTGGATAGCTCAGATATTGCTTGCCATTTTTGTTGCACCTTTAATGTTAGCTTGGCGATGTGAGAGGGTTAGCTCAGGGATGGGCAACTAAAGGCCTCGGGGGCTGGTGTTTTCTGCAAGGTTTGGAGTTGCCTGATTCTTGGGCTTGCGGGAGACACTGTAAACAAAGGGATGAGGGGAAATGAGGGCAGGCTCACTTTGTACCAACATTTCCACAAATCAAAGGTGAATTTCTAATGAACTCCTGCTGCTCTGCAGAAACTATGTCCTAGATAACGACACTGATTTTTTTGGATCAAATCATTATAATGACGATTAAAATAGTACTGAGGACGCTTTTAAAAAAACATGATCAGAGTGGGACTTTCAGATGCAATTAACATTACAGAAGCTTCTGGAAAAACTGTGTTTTTTTCAGCATTGTTCTTTCAGATTTGAAAAACTCTCCATAACGAGGTTGTATCCCAGACAGAAGCAGACAGTACATTCACTTAATTTTCCTTTTTCCATCTGATACATTACCTTGACTTCTTTTTTTTTCCTTTTCCATCCTTGTGTGTTGTTGTTTGTTTTTTTCTCAAAATTGATCTTTTCAAGGTCAGAGAATAGGAGAATGGCAAGCCATCTGTATTAAAGAACTGCTATATTAAGTTACACCAAGCATTACATTAATCTGTCAAGATTGCAATAAAATAGGATTAGGCCCAGCGAAAAGGGAATATTTTAATCATGCATGAATCTGAGTCCACTGTCCATAAACTGACCTGGGAGGTTATAGATGAATAAGGCTAGATGGGAGATGGAGAATACAAGGGGGAAGGTTGCATTATGATTCTATTTTCATTTTATTGCTTCCACACAACCTCTGCCTCTCCCTCCCCTGTGCAGGTCTGACACCACCAACCACGCCCCCACACAAAGCCAGTCAAGAGAATCCTTTCAAAGCATCTCTCAAAACCAAGTTGTCCTCATGTTCCTCCTCGGCCTTGACATGCAAAAGAAGCAGGTTGAGTGAGTTAGGCGCCTACGTTGTGGCCCTGGCCCCGGGTGCCTCAGCTGGGGGCCCTGCCAGGAAGGGTCCCGAACAGACTGAGCTTTACGCGCAGCTGAGCAAAGCGTCCACCGCCCTCCCTTACACTATTGCTCCATATGCAGTAGGGGGCGGCCTTGAGGAGCACCGCAGCCCTGGCAACAACAAGCGGGCCTGTCCCCGCGGCCACAGTGACCATGATTATTGCCAGGCATCAGCTCGTTCCAAGGCGGCCGGGGGCACAGCCACTGTGACCACAGTGGAAATGACATTTACCCCACGTGCTGCCGATGCCTCAATGCCCAGTTCTGGCAAAGTAGAGAACGGGCGTCTGGAATGTAAGGACTCGGCCATGCCAGCACCCTTTTCACCCCCATCTTTTTCTCCATCTTCAGCTTCACCTGGCCCTTTGACTAAGGAGCAGACTCCAGTGTCTCTGGAAGCAGAAGCAGGTCATTGCAGGGGCTCGGGGGAGCAAACCCTCACACAAGCCAGTCCTATCCCCGCATTCGGGGCAGCCTCCACGAGGGACCAACCACAACTCTGTGCCACGAGCCGGAAGCCCCTGTGCGACCAGGAAATCAGAGCAGAGCTCAACAAGCACTTTGGCCACCACCCACAAGCCGTCCACAGCCAGGGTGGCCAGGAAAAAGAGACGAACTGCAAACGGAACAAGGCTACAGCCCCTCAGCCTGCTGTGGCGGGAGAAAATGACTATTACTCCCAGAAGCTGCTTGGCTCCAGCTACCTGCACACAGGGTTTCTGCCTTTCCATGATGAGATAGAGCTGGGCGAGGGCCGTGACAGTCGCTTTGTCTACCCTTGGGAGGGAACCCCTCTGGACCTACTCTTTGACTGCTCTCCCAGCTCTCCCTCCTGTTCCCCACCATCCAGCTGCTCCCCCTCCCGAGGCTCCCTCTCCCCGCCTTCCTCCCTTCTCCTGTCACCCAATAGACCTTTCTGCTGGACCACCAGTGGATCCCGCTCCCGCTCCCGTTCCCACTCCGGCTCCCGCAGCTCGTCATCACGGTATCGCCGGCGCTCCCTGTCCAGCTCCCCTGATAGACGCCCCCCCTCCTGGTAAATTCTCTCTCTGTCTGCCTTTGTGTGTTTGTGTTGCATTTTTAAGCTGTTGTGTTTGTGAGAACCGTCCACTGACATTTCAAATTCAGTTTTCCTAGCATTAGGCTTATTCTAAAACTAAACCCACAGAGTGATGTTTACATGTCTTTAATCACAGGTAAACAGCACTTAGAATGGGATTAAGCTGATGGATAACTCAAATACAGTGGACTCCTGACTTTCAGATGACAAACAAAGCACAAGACCACACACACTTAAACTACTTTATAAACATGGAGTTCAAACGCAATGGAAGTTCCCTAAAGACCTACTCCGATGAAAATCATGTTTTTGTTGCTTTTAACATGTTCTACTGGCATTTTATCTCATGATAAAGAAAATTAAGCTTAAAATTTGTGTTGTTTTTTTTTTAATTCAAATTGTTGTGAATCAGGAGCAGATAAATGAAATCTCCAATTCATATAAAACTTTATTTTTGAAAAAGAACAAATGCTGGGCAGGTTACAAGCTCCCTACACTGACCTGTTCAGAACGGGGAGGGGAAGAGGGGTGGGGTTGTTTCGTACCAACGGTCCTGCCCACATGTCAGAGGCAAATTCCACATGAACTAAGAAACTATGTCCTACAAAACGACACAAGTTTTTCGATTTGGGCTAAACACAGCAAAATCATAATAAAAAAAAAAAACCACTAAGAACTCTTTATAAATAGATCAAAAGATAATTGAAATGGGACTTTAAAGCTTATACATGTCTAAAACTTAATCCTATATAACCATTAATTTCATATTCGACACACATTCCTTAAAAACATTAAGTTGGACCATGTTTTCTGCCCTGTAGTTCATCTTCATCCCACTAGGGGCAGTTGTAGCAAATTTTCAAGTTTATGGTAAGAATAACTCATCTTTTGATTTTTTTTTTTTGCATCAAAAGATAAATAATTCTTTATAATACAGTTAAAACGCGTTAAAAATATGTGATTGACTTTGAGAGAATGGCTAAATATGGTGCCTTCTTCCTGAACACTTATGTTGTTTACATTTTTACCTAAGATTGTTGTGAGCAAGAAAAATGACCAAATCACTTAATATATCATAATTGATAGGATTTATATTTCATCTCATTATTATAATTAAGGGTAAAAAAAACATCTTAGTTCCTAAAATGTTAACAATTTCTGTCAAATCTTTGATGCATTGGGCTTTACAGGGTTAAACTTCACTTTCTTCATTTCAACAGAATGTATTTTACATTTGGCAAAGAGAAGCATAAAATCACAAATTTTCACCCATTTTTTGTCAGATGATTATTTTAAGCTGCAGTTGTTTTTTTTCTACACGGCAAACCCTCCTCTTTTTTATTCCCGATTGAGAGCCACAAAGCTTTGGGAACCTCGTCACAACACAAAAAAAACCCACATTTCCCATGCTCCCCTTTGATTTTGATCGAGGCCCTGGAAAGTTCTGTTGTCGAGGGGTTCGGGGGAGTTTTTGGTAAAAGAACAAACACTATTTGCAGAGAATGATGTGAATAAATTGCCAGTAGTGGTTCTTTGAGTGCCTCACTGTGTAGGACTCCACTGCAGTGATTCACTGTGTTTACATGATTACTGAAAGGTCACGATACTCCAGCGAGCTGATAGAATCACTCTATTCAGAACCTCTTTCTTTACTTTGCAGCAACTTGATAGCAAATGATGCTGTAATAGCCTGAAGCCCTTGAATCAAACGCAGAAATCTACAAGCTTTTCAAAATACCACATGGACTTTTTCAGTTTGCAAGAAGCAGAAAAATAAATAAAAAAGTTATATTAACTGAATATTTCTCCAACGGCACCATTCTGTGTTTATACCCTACAGTTTTCTGTCCTTTTTTTTTTTTTGAACTGGCATTCCTTTGCTTCACTCAGCTTCCCAAACTTCTGTCATTCCATTATTCAGGTCTTCCTTCTTCAGCAGCACTTCAATAATTGAGCATCAGAGGCTCAAGGAGTACAAGCTGTACAACCTCTACAGCCAGGCCACGAGGATTTAAACTATTGACCACTTCTTTATGCATCACAGATAGTTGTTTAGGATGTGGAATTAAGCTGCTTTGTAAAAGCCTACCGTGTCAAAATGTTAGTTTAGTTCTAAAATAAAGATTATACATGTTTTTGAGAAAAACAAATCCCAAAAATAATAACGTTTTTTTATTTTATTTCTTGTCAGGTCGCGTCACAGCACAGATTTGAATGTTTCTCGCTCCAGAACCCACAAGAGTCCCCGCCCCCAGTCCCGCTCTCCTCTCAGCCGCAGGCCAAGGTGACCCACTCTGATGAAAAATGTGTTTTTAACATGTTCTTGTAGCATTTTCTTGATGATGGAAGACAAACTGAAGGAAAATTGGGATTAAAACTGTGTTTCTGAGTATTTCTTTATTCAAATTCCACTTATATACTAGCTGGTCCATACACATCTTTGTTTTTTAAATGGATAATGGGAAGTGAATGTGGGCTCTGTACCAACTCTCCCGCCCACAACTCAGAGGGGAATTTATAATGAATAAATGCAGCTCTGCAGAAACTATGTCCTAGAAAACAACACAGGTTTTTTTTTTGGCTAAAAATGGCATAATCCTAAATAAAAGACCACTGGGAACGCTTTTAAAATAGATCAAAATGATGATAGAATTGAGACTTTAGTCTCCTCCTCAATACATGTGGTTAAAATTTGCTTTTCAGATAAGAAACCAATGTAAAATTCCTGCAAATTTCTCCAGATTTCTGATGGTAGGAAGTGAAGTCAAACAAAAAGAGAGTCGATGAAAGAAAGAAAGTTTCCCCTGTTACCAGCAAAAACCGAAGTTTCCTCTCAGACAACTGCACCAGCACGGGGACTGTAGCAAAGCATTCAGAGGAAACATGTTTAATTGATCATGTTTTATAGGAACTAGTGACAGAGGGATCAAAATCCTGCAGCTTCTTATTCAAACTGCGTACTAAATTGATGCTTTGGCTTCGTCGTGAGGCATCTTCAACTGTCTGTAGTTTTTCCACGAGTCACTGTTTGAAGGGGACGATTTGGTATGCAGAGAAGTACTGACAGCGCCTCTGCGCTCCGAGCTGATTTGGCACCCGCGTGCCTAATGACACCCGACAAGCCAGAGAGTCGCACATCAGTAGAAAACTTAACGGACACGTCTTGTGCTGGTCCGGGGTGGTGGTGGTGGGGGGGGAAGAAAGTAGCACTTTTCCTTCTTGATGAATCCCTAACTAAGCAGAAAGTAATGACATGTGAAGTTGTGCTGACAGATGCAGCTGCCTGGCTCTTCCCGTTCGCCGGCGCTCCCGCGGGCCTCTCCTGCAGGCTCCGTAATCATAGCACCGGCGGAAAGACATCTTATTAACACGTCCATCTCCTTTGCTTTTGCAACAAACTTCTCAGCTATCGGGGAACAAGTCCTTGGTGGATACTAGCAATTGTTCTTCATAAGCGCGGACAGAAGTGTTGCATTTAAGGGACGGAAGGGGGGGGGAAGGAGGACGTTGATTGATGCCAGATATTTATCTTCTCCTCCACAGGTATGACAGCTATGAGGAGTACCAGCATGAGAGGCTGAAGAGGGAGGAGTACCGCCTGGATTACGAGAAGCGGGAGTTTGAAAGGGCTGAGCAGAGAGAAAAGCAACGGCAAAAAGCCATAGTGAGTCACACCCCACCACCATCACTGTTAGTTTTTTTTTCTTTTTTCTCTTTGATGCTTGACTTCATCTTCCCGCACAAACACTGATAAAAGACCACATTTGATCACTGCCATGGCACAACCCACAGAAACCTCCCACAGACGCACACAGATTATTTAGGACGAGACAGCCTGCAGCCCCCTTCAATGTGCCAGAGCATCTCTCAGCTGAAACGCACAAAGTGAGTTCCTGAATGATTCAGGCTACAGGCCCTTCCTCTTTATCTCTGGGTTGTGTATTTTTAACATATCTGTCGACTGGAAACACTGTCGACTCCTATTAATCACGCCACGGGGTAAAGCGTTAAAATAGTGGGAAATAGAAAACTAGCAGAGCAAGAGGAAGATAAGCTAAAAAAGAAAAAAAGGAAATGGCCATTGATTGTGTTGAGATCCTTCCCCTTCTTCTGTGTGCATTCCAAAATCAAGACCATCGCATTGCTCCCTTATCGCCGCTCTCTTTGTCTCTGAGGACTTCCAGCGGGGCGAGGCTGCGACAACGTGTTGATAAAGCCCACATTAAATGATGCAGCAATGCAAACGTGGTTCGGCACGCACGCGTCTTCCAAGGAGTCAAACATTTATGAGCAGTCGAGCTGTCAGACGAGGTTTGGGAGGCCACGGATATGAAAGCGTCTGGCTCTGCCCCTCCCCGTCCATAGCTTCCCTCTTTGCACAAAAGCAGCCCTCAGGGTGCCGTCAAGAAAAGACCACCTATTTATCACTTGTCAGCAACAAAACCTCTTATTCAGCAAATGCATTTATTTAGTCTCAAGCAGAACAAAAAAAAACAAACAAACACAGCGAATGGAAAAAGCACAACGGTAATCCGGAGTTAAATTGTATTGTTCTCAGCTACAATATAAGCCGAATGACCAAAGGTGAACTTTGAGTTTAACACAAGGCAACTCATTTACATACATGCTCCTGCTATTCTCAAAGCAGCATTCAAACCTGCTACAGGCCTCAGTGGACTTGCCCTAGTAATGGCAAGTAAATGAATGAATAAATAAACAATAGTAGAGGTAGAGGATGGCCCCAGGACTCAACTATATTATATGATTAGCCAATGCAATTAAAATGCTCAAAAGCAATAACTGCAGCCCGGTGCAGGTGGCTTCTAAATTATTCTAACATGACTCTCAGGTCGTTTCATGGAAATCTGGGGTTTCTTCTACTCATAATGATGTCCTACTCCAATCATCTTTTGAATCTTCTTGTAAAATGTTCCCAGTGGTTTTTTTAAATATGATTCTGCACTTTTTAGCAAAAATCCAAGATCTTTAGGATATAGTTTCTGCAGAGCTCCAGGAGTTTGTTAGAAATTCACCTCTGATTTGTTGGTACAAAGTAAGCCCACCCCCACTTCCCGTCATCCATCTGTTTGCACTCTCTCCAGTCTGCGTCTACAAGTGGATGCATCAGAATGGAGCAGAGCAGGGAGCTTGTGGCCCGCCGTCTGTAGCTACGTCACAAGCTTTTTCCAACAGTATTTTTGCCTTTTTCTGATTCACAATGATAAAGAAATACACAGTAATTAATATATGCCCTCCGTTATCAGAAAAAATGCCAAAAGAACACGTAAAAAACACAAAAAACACAATTTTATTTCAGAGTGGGTCCTCAACAAACCATCAGAGCAGTTTCTCTGTTGTGGGCCTGTAGAAATGAAAAGGTTTTCTGGCTTTAAACTGAGTCCCCATCCTGCTTTTTTAGGACTCACATAAGGAGGATTCTTTAAAAAGGAGCTCCAAACTTTATAGGGGGCATTATTTGATCAAAGGTTCTGCTTCTGCTTGGTGAGCTGAACAGAGACAGAAGAAAACCACTATGAATGTAGAGTGACGGGGCGTTCGTATTCAGAAACTGTTCCAGTAAAAACAGACTTTTTCTTTTTTTTTTTTTTCAAAAAGAGCTCAACAAATACAGAACAATTCTATTTTCATTCAAGGATTTCAAAAACAATGTTTTGAAAACAAACGAAGGTGGCCCTGAAGTGCAAATCACATCATCAAATCACTTAATGCAAAAACATAATAACGACCACAATGACAATTATAAGAAGAAAATTAATAATAACAAAGGAACATTGCATTTTAGAAATTAAAATACAATTCCTGAAACAAAAAAAAATCAGGAAAAAAGGTAATTTCCTGAAATCAAAACAGGTACGTATTATGGGACATCACTGATTAGATGAAGAAGAGGTAAAGCAGAAGGATGTTTTACCTGAACTGTGGTAAAGAGTTGAGCACCAAACTTTTACAGTGGGTGTGGCCAGAAGCTTAAAGAAATATCTTCTGTTGGATGATAGTTCTATACCAAATAAACATCATCATCCAGTCAGTGATGTCCCATAATTCCAACCTCTTCCAATTTCTTAGTTTGTTTTATTTTTTAACATTTCATTTTGATTTCTGGAAATTGCTTTGGTTTCCTGAAATGTTTTTTTTATATTTTGCTTCCTATTTTGGAATTTCGTTTTTTGGGGTTTTTTTCACGTTATATTTTCAGGATTTTTGTTTTGATTTCTATAAAGTAATAGTATATGTTTTCCTTTTTTATTTTGTGATCATGCGTATGGTTTTGCCTTGAGTGATCTGTTGATGTGATTTGCCCTTCAGGGCCACTGGAAACTTTCGTAAAAGACATTTTTTCTTTCAAAAATAGCTCACAAATAAATAAATAAAACGTTTTATTCTCCTTCGAGGATTTCAGGATTAATGTTTAATTGCACGAATAAGTAAAAAACAGATAAAAATAGAGATTTAAGAAAAAGTCGGTCTACTTAAAAGACAGACAGGCAGTGAAATAGTTCCTTAAAATCAGCATCAGTTTCACAGATGTGATGAGAAGAAAAAAACCTTTGCTTCTGGTCTGTTGTCACTTCTCATAAACAGGAGGAGAGGAGGGTGGTGTACGTGGGGCGATTGAGGTCCGACTGCACCCGGACCGAGTTGAAGCGCCGCTTTGAAGTCTTCGGAGAAATTGAAGAATGTGCAGTGAACTTGAGGGATGATGGGTAAGGCCCGAGGACTTTGCATGCGTGTGGTTTTGCATGATAATTTATAGGGCGGGGATCAGGTATTCTTAATGTCTAGATTGCACTGGAGCAAAACTGTCTGCTATAACAACAAAACTTTCGGGCAAAGAGCATCTCCTGCGCCCAAAGACACACTTTCATTGATTCTCTTTTGCATATAAATAGCATGATCTTCATCAAAGACGAGCCCTTCTGTTGAGTCACTGCCGTCCTGCAGCTACGCTGACAATCTAATTCTTCTCTCCTGGACCAGGGACAATTTTGGCTTCATCACCTACCGCTATACTTGTGACGCCTATGCCGCCCTTGAGAACGGACACACCTTACGCAGGCCAAACGATCCTCAGTTCGAGCTGTGCTTCGGTGGACAAAGGCAGTTCTGCAAATCACATTACACAGACTTGGGTAGGTGTAGCGCCGGCTGGTCTTTCCGCCAGCTTCCTGCAAACGTCTGTTCTGTGTGTTGGTTTCTCTTGAGGCCTGTTGTTGGGAAAAAATGAAAGTTGATGGATAAACGTTAGAGGTGATACTTTGTTATAAAAAGAAATATAGATGACTCTGTTTTGTGCCTCAGATGAATGATTTCTACATTAAGAGTAAGATGCCAGAAGGAAGGCTGCTCTTCAAAGCATTAGCACCACTGTATGTACTTATAGATGCCATTTACCTTTGGGAATTTATATTTAACACTTTGCTAAATAAGATTAATAGAGTTATGGGGACAGAACATCTTTAGATGTTGCAACGCGGATAATGTGCATTACTGTTCCACCAGGAATCTTTGAGATGTAGTGGTGGAAATCATAATCCACAAGAGATTGGTGGTATTTGTGCCTTCTGATGAAATTTTACTTTGTAGTACTGACTGATTTACTAGTTGGCTATATTCTCAGTAGTTATAAATAAAAGGACATAAAAGCCCAACAATTTCTCTAGTCTTAATGATAAAAATGAAGGTTTATTTGGCCAACTAAGAGATTCATCAAACGTGAGTCTACTTTACTTTTGATGAAGTCCACTTCATCTGAACCCATTTTGCTCAGGACAAAGCCACAACAACCAAAGTATTCACTTGACAACCAGGCAGTCTCCACTAGAATTGATCATCCTTAGAGACAGAATTTCAAATTAGATCAAACCCCTGAAGATAAAAATGAGTTTTCACTTGATCCTAAAATTCTGTTTATCTCAGCTTGTAGTAGGAAAAGTTGTGTGTGTTTATTTTGTTTTTTTTAGAACGCCTATTCAATAAGCCCTTAGTCACAACTGTCCATATGGTGGATATAGCCTGTAAAGTAAAATTGTTCATGCACAATTTTTATATGAGCATGCTGCATGCATGTATCTGGGCGTAGTGAACACTTAAACAACACGTAGAGTGAATTAGATAAGACGCAGGTGTGTTGGACAGTTTATTTTTTTCCACCCTTCTAAACCCTGTGTACTGTGCAAGTGCGTACTCCTTATGTGCGGCTTGAGAGAGTAGTTTGTATGAACATCCTACAGGGAACCATCGGGCAATTACATATCACCTGAACTACTTGTGCATGCAGCATTTGCGCTCGCTCAGTAAGGAGCCAGTATACACACTCTACCGGACTACAGTGTGGTGTAACAACAGCATTACTCGTATGTCATAAGTGCGTGCAACTGACATTATCCTTACAAATACACACTTACCACATGCAAAGATGCCCCGCCTTCTTGTCATGTTTAAACATTTACCTTTAGTCATTTCCATTGCACCAGAGGTCTTTGATCCTTTTCAGATTTTAAACTGTGTTGTTTGTCTAAAGTGATCAAATGCAAACTATGTAATAAATCACCGGAGTGAAGACAGACATGTTTTAAATTGTATTCACTGTCGCAAAGGAGTATTTAAGCACACGATACAAATCCATTTATTTTCATTTTGTCCTCTTGGTAGGCACGTCTCCAAGTAAAGAGGATTTTCTCATGAGCTTTATTCAGACTTGACACTGATGTGTTTCCACCAGTCTAATGGAAATCTTCCAGAGAATTTAGATATAGAAGGACCCTTATGGCAGATTTACAGTAGAGTATTACTTCTTAGTTACTGCATTGGCCAGACATGTACAACTCTGAAGTAAAATCAAACTAGGTTGGATGAAGTGATTGATTAGATAAATAATGCAAGCAAATCAGTGACATAAAGGCCTTTTCTTCTGGCGTGATGCTCATATTTGACATAAAGATGACACCAAGTGTTCTCTTCCCATTTGTCTTTTTCGCAATTATTAAAGCCGATATAAAATGCCCCATTATTTCAGGTATTTGTGCAGCCACAAAAGATCATCTTCTCCAAATAATGGATGATGGCTCTTAATGTAGGCTCTGATGTTGGCATTTCATCAGTAGTATGTGAGGTCAGACATTTAAAATGTACAGTTTGGTGAAGGTTAATGGTTTGCTTGAGAGACAACGTGCACTTTTTTCCAATAAATGAAGCTGTAGCAACACGTTTTTTAAGCACGTGCTTAAAACCGTTAGCCTTTTTAAAGAGTATGTGACACAGAGAAACTGTTGCTAATCCTAAAGCCTTGAGGACAGACATTATACTCAGACTGACTAATCCATCTCATGAAATAGTAAGGCGTCTTTCAGCTGCCTCTTTGTCAGAAACAGGCTATCTCAGTCGCCACTATACTGATAGCATACGATAAAAAGATTGAGAGGAGCGTTTTTGAACAGCGTGGTGTCCAAACCTCTTTTTATCCTTTCTTTTTTTTCTGAGACACTGTCCATTACTTTTAAGCAGAGCACCTGGGTATTTTTCATCCCTCAAGGTGTGCGGCGAGACACAATCCAGCCCTCGGCCATTGCATTAGATCACAACTGGCGTCTCCTGGCTGCCATGGTCATTCCCATTTCTCAAAGGTTGTGGAGTGTGCTGCTGGGCCCTGTAGGGGCCCCATTTGTGAAGCTGTCTGTTGGCTCAGATAAGACACTCTTTATGCATTATCACGTTGATCAAGAAAAACGGGACAGATGAAAGACGGACAGACTCTGCAACGCAGTTTCACACCACTTCTTTTTACACCGACACTGCATCTGGAATTCCTTACCCTTTACTTCATACGTTTATATTGCCTCTATAATATATATGCATGTTTTGTTCTGAGTAAATACACTTTATACATTGAGAGTTAAAGGATTTTTTTTAAGCTACAGGCACATCTAGGCTGCTACAACGGAGACTTCCCAGCTGTCAGGACTACTCTTTGCGATCACCCACCCTGCTTGTTTTTCAGCTACCCCAGCCTTACTGGCTGCTGATTAGCTGATTCAGGGTATTTAAGGTTCTGATTGACTGAACACATGTGATTCAAGGAATCAACAAGCAAGAAGGACAGGGAAGGCTGGCAAACAAGAAGGGTTATGGGTTGTAAGAATCAGAGTTTGGCTTTTCGACTGTCATTTAAGGATGGTTCCGGAGATGTATACAACCCTGGCTCATTATAGTCAAGTTGACATCTGACTTCCTCATTTTTCTTGTATTATTCAGTTTTAACAGTGTTTTGAGGGCCATCGTCTTGTTGCTTTATACATAAAGGGCCAAGCATTATTATATATAATAATTTTATATTATTAATGGTTAGTGGGTTACCATGTTTTCCACACTATATGGCGCATTGGATTATGAGGTGCACTGCCAATGAATAGTTTATTTTTGAACACACAGAATATGAGGCTCATTAAGCGAGACAAAAGAATCAGAGATACGTTTGTACGTAAATGAGACTACATTAACTTTATTCACACCCTACACGTTAGCATCATTTGAAGGGTTAACCATGTTTTTAGTATTAACAATATTGGTAACTCCAAGAAAAAAAGAAAAGGCCTCTTGTGTTGGACACATTTTACCGTTACAACAGCCGGTTATGAGTCTTCTGACACACAAGGTGTATATTTTGATAAACCCCTTTTGTAATTTAGGCTAAACTATATTTTTTATATTGATTATATTTGTATCCCTTTTTTGTTGGACCGGGCAGAAAAGAAGAAGGAAGAAGAGAGACGGATGTCAGTCCCTCTCAAACATCCCTCACCATTCAGGGAATTAAGTCAGTTAGTACAGTTATTTTTTTTAATGGAAGCCCACAAAATGGTGGTCCAAAAGCTTGATAGACAAGGAAGCGTTTGTGAGATGGACATCAAGAGTGGAGAAAACTGTTGGGGTTTGAATTTGGAAAGTTGGCATGCAGCAAATTAAATTCATGCAACGTTGCTGCTTGGGTTTCAGTTTTGCTATGTTTCCCCTAAATATCTCAGAGTTTGTGAACTAGAAAAAAAAACCAAGATCGATTGGGGAGTCATGGAGACTCAACTGTTCTTTTTTTATATCCAAGATGTGCTAGCCTGGAAGACCTCTCAACAGGGGCAAAGACGCAGCAAAAAGATTAACCCCTCCCCACTTGCCCCCAACTTTTGAGTCAATATTAGTAAAATAAACAACAAAGATTAACAAATCATTAATTATAGTTCTTTGAACTCCATATTAGAAGTGCATATTTCTCTCAAGAATTATCATCGTTAGCATTATCTTTTAAGTATTTCTATACATTTGTTTGTTTTTTGCTACTGCTTTATATTATTATTAGTTATATTATTTATTAGTTAAAAATGTTGTAGCCCCGCCGCTGCCCCTCAAACGTCAAGCTTCCTTTGCTTGTTTTATTGCAAACTACTTTAAATGGTTATTTCATGAATTTAAACATTTTAAACCCTAACCAAGGCTTTTGGGATAAACTTGTTAGTGAATTGGTGTTTTTTTTTTTCCATTATAGTAATTACATACATGTAAAAACTAATAGTAATAGAGTGAAACATTAAAATAGAACTGTCTCTTCTAGAGCAGGTTCAAAAAGCCTGCTTTCTTTTCCAGAGGTTGCTGCTCAGGCATGCAGTTATTTATTGACATATTGTTTTAGCATGTCTTTATTGGTTCACATGACACCAACTCATGCATAACGGCTAACCCTTTAAGTCTGACAGCTATACCGGCTTGTGCATTAACCTGCAATTTCTGTCAACTTTTCATTTTCCTGTTAATGATTTTGGGGAAGTTTGATACTGCTGCACGTACTGTAGAGTCAAAGACAAATACTTTTGTGTGTCAGGAGAACGCCGTGGCTTAATAACAGCATAGAAACTGTCCCATTAACACCGGAGCTACACCTGACCGGGCACTGATAGCAAGGGCAGAATATTCCGTGAACTCGGTTCACTCGGAATTCCAGGGTGAACCGTATGCTTTTCTGCCCTTTCAGGGAAACACTGTTCTGCTTAACACTAACCACCCTGCTTGTCCTTTCCAGACTCCCATACAGATGACTTTGATCCAGCCTCCACGAAAAGCAAGTATGACTCCATGGATTTTGACAGTTTGCTGAGGGAGGCTCAGTGCAGCCTGCGAAGGTAACCAGCCGAGTGGCGCCTGCTGTCTGTCTGTCGCAAAGAGGGACTCTGTATACCTCACTCTTGTTTCTCGCTCCTTTGATGATGAGACGAGACAACCAGAAGTTCTACGCTCTGTCATAGAGTATGTAAGAATAAGTCTATAGACCTATATCATTATAAATGAATATATTGAAAATGAAGTTTACATGAACATAGCTGCTCAAGAGCTGCAAAGGGACATCTCATTCTGGGAGAGCCAGTGAAACCTGAAAACATGGTGCACGGGGTTTGATGCACTCTACTGCTGTAGAACCACCAGTGAAAGAAGGAAAAAAAAAGAATTTTTTATTTGTTTTTCTCCAAGCACTACAGTACCAACAATCTTTTCTGTGGGGGAAGACAAGCAGCTTGTTTAGACAGATTATTTTTCTTTGCTGTTATTCCTTTGGAATCCACTGTTTTGGAATCTGGTTGTTACATTACAAGCAAAGAGTATGAAGAGTTGTTCATTGGAGGTAAAATTCTCAAGGTAAAATTGTTCTCTACATTTAAGGAGAAATGTAGCCGTGTATTTACAAATAATAAAAAAAAGAATATTTTTATTTTATGTACATATGAAAGTTCTTTATTTGTTACAGCTATGCACTGTAAAACACAGCCTTTTTTAAAAATGAAGAGAAAATTTCTTAATTCAGAATGTTGATCTGTAGTAGTTACAATACTGTAAAACATATTGTACACCTACATGATGTTTAGAAGACATGCTATGATTGTAGAAATGGGAAAAGAAAAAAAAACGTCATGTCTGATTGCTCAGTTTTGGGGGAGCATATGAACAAGTGTCTTTTTTACGTTATTTTCTTGGAGAAAAGAAAATTCAACCATTTTTAAAGTTTGTTAATCAGTGTTTGTGTTATTTTTTTGCATATAAAAAAATGTAAAATGCATTTTTAACATGTTTTTCATGATTGTAAAAAAAAAAGGTTACTCCATCTTTCCCCACACTTGTAATTAAGTTCCCTACTCAAACAATCAGAATATATGCAGTAAAATATATATATATATATATATTATATATATATATATATATATATAATATATATAGTTTGATTTAGTCTATGGATTTTTTGATTTATTGCCTGTAAAAGACAATTTTGCTGTCAAGTATTTTTAATCAGTACAAACATATTTATGTATTTATTTCAAATCTAAATATTTATGGTCCCCATTTTTATGGTGTACCTCATGAGATTTTATTCATTTGCTGTTTTTTTTTTTTTTGTTATTTATGTTATATGTCTTGATTTGTTATTTAACTTGCAATCACTAGACAGGGTGTACAGTAAATGATTTGGTTGGGATAGTATTACCTTCTATGCCTTTCGAAACAGTGAAAACATTCAGCTAATCAGTTTGGCCCTTGGACTCTTTATCCTGTTGGCAGTTTGTCTCCACTATCAGTCCGATCATCAGCACCCAACTGGGTTTTCTTCCGTACATATAGACACAGGACACGAAGCAATAAAATTATTTTTGCAGGAATTTTGTTGCTGCGCCGTGTAAACATGTTGCCATCACTCCGCTCATGCTTGATTACGTGAATGCCAAACAAAAGTTTACAATTTCTTTTTCCAGAATTTTTTAAAGATCTTGTATTTGATGTACAATACTTATAAATATATAAATATATATATATATATAAATCATTATTATTATTCACAATTACAAAGGATTATTGATAATGGCGCTCATAAAATAAATCAGAAAAATAAGGATATAAAAAGCAATAAATTATTTTTCAGAGTTGCATTTTAGCTCCTATTGTGTGAGTTTTGGACTTGACCCATTACCCAGTCGCTGGTAGTTAGGATTCCTCCATTCCAATATGTCGGCGGTTTCCCACCCCCCCAACTTCATCTGTGGTGAACACTTGAATGTCCCCACTCCCCTTCCCCGCTCTCCCCTTTAAGATGTACAGTAACTGAGTCTATGTGATTGTTATGCACGCATTACCTTGTGACATCTGTGCAAACGTGACTGACTCTTTACTCCACCCTGTGTGTAAAAATGTGTCAAGTTGAAACTGTTTGTTGTGTAGTGCATGGCTTTTACAGGACAGCAGTCAGTACAGCCTAAACCGTTCTGGATATCTGCCTCTCAGCCATCTGAGCTGGCAGAGCTTAAATGACTTTCTATTAGCCTAGAAGACGGAAAAAAAAAATTACTCAACAGTGTATCGCATGCCGCACCCTACTCCTTCCACTACACACACACACACACACACACACACACACACACACAGTGCTCACACTCCAGATATCACAGCGCCGTCAACGTGACATAAAAGGTAACCTTGCGGTTTCTGGTTCAATTAATATCCCGTTTCTAGCTCAGGCCAAGTAATGAGAGAACCAGCTTCCATCACAGGAAGAAAAAGTCTTTTGTGTAAAAGCTTTGCTGATCACAGACTTCCTTTCATGGAGTTTGACTAAGGAGACAAGAAAATGCTAATTTTTATGATGCAAAGAGGTAGGAATTGGTTCAGGGAATAATCAGAACAAAAAAAAACTTTTACCTATGTATTAGACATTGTTTTACTTTTTTTTATTCTTTTTTTCCTCCTCTCTCTCCTTTGTTTTGCTGTCTGTATAGCGTTTGGGTAATGGTGTCGTGTCCCATTTGATAGATGTGGCTTTAATCATTGTAATAAACGAAGAAAAAAAAAAAGCTTTGTAAATTGCATAGAGTAGCAATATATTATAACACCTCCTGGTTCCAATTTCAGCTGTGGCAGACTTTTTAATAATATGACCCATTGAGTACTTTGCCACTGCTTAAACGTTTGTTGGGTAATCTTGTTTCCTTTTGGAAGGACAAAATGTTTATTGGCAAATAATATATGTGTGTGTGTGTGTGTGTGTGTGTGTTTTGGTTGGTATGTGTGCGTTTCTGGATGTGTGGGGGTGGGGGTTGTCGCTTTGGGTTGTTACCTGTTTGTGTCCTCTCCACGTTGCCTTCTGCCAAGTCCTTACCAATGCCTTTGTGGTTCTACCTATTGTACGACTTTTTTGTGAACTTTATTTTTTATGTGCAATTGTCATCAGCCTCACCATGCCAATAAAGGGAAATGTGTTTGAACAAAAAAAAAGAACAGAAATGTGTATCCTTTGAGTTATCTTCCATCCCTTGAAGTGATGAATGTCCCTTCATCAGGCAATGTTGTACCTCTTTCACGTGATGCTGGGAAATGATTACTATCAGACAGCATGTCAGGCCTTAAAATGTTGGATTTAAAAGTTAAGAAATCTTCAAAAGTGACCCCCCCCCCCGCAGTCGCTTCATATCAAAGTGTAGAGAGAACGCTGACTGACGAGGAGAAATGACACGAGTGCATCAGCACATCTGTTTCTTTGTAGTTTCTCTCTGGAAATAAATAAAGAACCCCTCCTGATTTAGAGCTTTTCTCTTCTGAAATCTGATGGGAGAAAACCCTGCAGTCATTTGCTGGCATCCCCGACTCGCTTCGGCGTTGTAAATATGCAAGTTAATTAAAACTAAAGTGGGGGGGGGGCAGGCAATTTCATTAAGGCAACATAGTGACTTGATGGTGTGCTTGATATTCGGTTGGGCTTTATTAGGGCTGAATCAAGGCCCGCTTCCTGCGGCACGCGACGGAGCCTGGGAGCCGGGAACAGACGGGGATCCACCAAACAGGTGCAAAGAGAAATATGGGAGAAATGTGCATTAAACTTTAAGGTTGGGGGTGTGATTGTGGTTTTTTATTAAGGGCTCTGTTTAGCCCCGGAGAAGAGAGAAGCCGGCTTTCATTTCAGCTTGGCCGACGTATTACAGCAGGAGGTCTCCCTGTGCTTGCCCTTTTTACGGAATGAAACTGTCCCTCTGCTCGCTGTCAGCCTTTTCTCCCCCACCTCCCTCTTCTTCCCATCTCGATAGGAACACTTTTTTTTTTTTAAATCTGCTATATGTCTTTATTATTATCATATTAACTAGCAGATAAGCAGCTATCTCCTCTCCGGTTGGAAGTAAGTGGTAGCCCTGGAGATAATGGGAATTGATGTTGCCGGGCTCTCTGTTGGGACAAACAGACACAGATGTTGCTGCTGAGCTTTGTGGCTCTGTCTTGTTTTTTCCTATTCTTTTCCTGACATTTAGCTGCAGCTGCGTCGTTGAAAACTCTTGAAATCCTAAAAATGGCACTAATTATGCAGCTTTTGTTTCCTGCTAAATGACAAGAAAGTGCAAATGGTTTGTGATTTAGTGGCCTAGAAGCAGAGAGCAATTTTAATATAAAAAGCATTCACATTTCTTTTCCTTTAATTTTTTTTTTTTAACAATCATGTTTTCCTTTTTTTTTTACATGCCTCTCTCAATATCAGGGAAATAAGACAAGGGGGAGTGGACTTTGAAACCTACCTGAGAGTAGTTAACGAAATTAACTAGGCCCCGTGCCCTTCCCTTCCTGAGACCTTGTAAAAGGCATTTTATGCCATAAAGACTGAAAATTAAGCTTTTGCTGTCCATAATCAAATTGGATGGTGGTGTTATCCGCCGTGTTAACGTGCGTTATCGCATGGGCATGTCACTTTAATAATTATTATTCTAAAGATACAAAAGAAGTCTTTCTTATCAAAACCTGGACCTGTTTCTTGTTTCTCTGACTTTTTGCCACAACATTGACACGTCAACGGATTGGAAATAGAACTCCTGTGTGTAGCTTGCTTTATGGGGGGACGTAGACATGACAGAGGCGACGTAAAGATTCCGACTTATTAATGAACGTTCTACTTTTTGGGTCAACGCAACAAAGACAGACTGCAGATGGACCAGTGTAAATCAGCCTTAAGGTGACTCGGTGCATGTCAGAACCAATTTACAACAATGTAAAAAAAGAAAAAGCCCAGACACCTCTGAAATAAAAGAAAAGAAAGGTGTAGAATCTTTGGGGTGAACCAGCATCTCCCTCAGAGTGCTGGTGGGTGTGAAATGGGCTTGTGTGTGTAAAAGTCCTCTTTAGTTTTTTAGAAATATGCATCAAACGGAATAACAGCATTCTTGTTTCTGTATTGGCACCCTTCCTGTGTCCTTTTCTTGGTGTGAGAAATCAGACAAATGAAACATATACTGATGAAGCTATTTGGATGAGTGGCAAAACCTTTCAGGAGGTCCAGATACCATGACTCCACTTCAAGTTGTCGTCATGGACAACTGACATAAAACAAAAGTACACTTCTGTTTTTAAATACAATTTCTTCTATATCTGGGATTAAATTTTATGACCAGCAAAAATATTCTCAGAGGGATTTTATTTCAATCGTATCATATTTTTGTATGTTAAAGATTAGAAATGCAGTCAAAAAGTTTTTTGATTGACAGGTATGTCAAACTGTCAGCTTTGGAGCAGCCTGTTCGTCCTGTCAAAGTTCTTTTTTTTGTAAAAGGCCAAAGGTCAGTAATAATAGATCTGGGGGATGTAGATTTTGTAGTACAATTTCCAAATCCAGTGCCCTGGAAATTTCCCAGAAATCTCTGTGAAAAACCAGTGTGCATCGATGCTCACTAGATCGACGAATATAGATCATAATGCAATGTGTTGGAACATTTTTTTGGTAAAAAAATGTATTTCAATTTATTATTTTGATAAACCATTAACATTTTTATCTTCAGAAGACAGTCGACTCATAAATAATCGTCAGAAACGCTCATTTAAATTTAATTTTAACTTCGTGAAAACTATGACATCATATCCGCCGTTAAAAAAAAAAAAAGTGAGTATGGTGTCAGAATTGCTTGTAACCCTTGTGCTATCCTAGCACTTTAACATTGGGAGTTGGGTCATCTAGACCCACTAGACAGTGCTCTGAACCTTTTTTCTTCAATGATTTGTGATCTTCACTGGTGTCCATGGATTACATGACATCTTTCCACCTTTATCCACCTTTGTCATGGTAGGGAGAACACGTCAATGTAAGGGTGGTGTCATCTAAGATAGCACAAGGGTTAATTTGTCCAAACGAAATAATTAATTTGTGCAAACGAAATAATTATTCATGTCATATAAGTCATTCATAAACACGGAAATGTTCTGTGTCCTGCCGCAAAAGCCCCTTTTAGAGGTAACTTCCGTGTCTCTGTGACCCACATTCATTCAAGAAATGAAACAGAAAAACAAGAATGATCAATTTATTTTTGTCTTAGTGAATATAAAAAAAAATATCATAAGATTTAAGATGCCCAAGCTTTGTGCTTTGCCATACCGCAGCGATTCACCAAACATAGCTCCTAGCTCCGCCACAGAACTTTTTTGCTCGTCATGCCGGCATTTGGGCAGCTGGCTGGCCGGTAGACAGACAGCCTGCTGCGTTACGGGATATTGTAGTTTAAGGTCGAATAGGAATAATAATATTCAGGACTTGTCTTTTATTAACATACTCGTTAGGCATTCATAAAGGCATTCATAAACACGGATGTGAGCAATATTTGGATTTACAGCAGATACCTTCACTTTTCTGTCTGTGTGTCTCATTACATTGCACGGAAGACACGAGGATGTTTAGAGGTTACATTTATTTATTTTAAAAAGCACAAAAGCATCGGTAATCACATTTTCATGTCTGGGTTCATTCACATCCCGGTACGCTCTCCGTCCATCCTGCTGCAAAAGCCGCTTTCTGTTGCCACTTCTGTGTCTCTGTGACCCACATTCATTCAAGAGGGGGAAAATAAATACAAGAATGATCGATCTATTATTGTCTCGATGAAAATCAGAAAAAAAGATTTTGGATGCCCAAGCTTCCTGCTTCACCAACCGCACATAGCCCCTTGCTGCTGCAGAGCTCTTTTCGTTGTCATGCCGGCATTCGGGCAGCATGGAATATTGTAGTTTAGGGTCGAATAGAAATAATAATATTCAGGACTTGTCTTTATTAACATACTCTTAAGCAGTCACTTTACATCAGTGACTGCATCATCAGTTACATTAGCCAATCGTTTGCCCTGTTGTTTCACTACAGTTAGAGGGGATACAGTGATTGGTCGAGATGCATTATGTGGTATGTGTGATGCATGATGGGATACGTAGCATGTAGCCTACTAGCCTTCGGATGTAAAGCGACTACTAACAAGTTTGATGCTTTTGTAGAGCTTTTTTAAACAAATAAATCTGATCTCTAAACATCCTCCGTGTCTTTAATGCAATGTAATGAGACACACTCTATTCTTGAGCATTATTTATCATTTAGTTCAGTGCGATTCATGTACTGTCCCTCTTTCCCACTCCCCTCCTGGGAGTGCTTCCAGATTGCAGTTGGCTCCTCCGTACTCCTGTACCTGACCGTGTACCTCGTCTCTGCTCCTGGTTCTACAACTGGCTGTGGATCCTGTCTCCGGCTCGACTCAACTGTCCCCCCAACTCCGGCTGGATGAAGCTTGTCTGCTGGACCATAAATATGTAGTTGTAGAGTTAGATAAGTTAATTATTCTCTATGAGTTATGGTAAATCGCCTGTCTGTCCTGGGGGAGGATCCCTCCTTCATGTTGGCACCCCTGAGGTTTATTCGTTTTTTCCAGAATCCGTTTTTTTAGGAGTTTTTCCTTATCGCGAAGGGGGGTCTAAGGACAGGGATGTCCAGTTTAGCTTAGTCAGTTTGTTAGTTCAATTTAGTATTTTCCTATTGAATTCTATGTATTCATGATCCTTTTGATTTTATGTTTAACTTTTTCAATTATCTATATGAAGCCCATCGAGACTGTTGTTGTTGTGAATTTGGGCTATATAAAAAAAATTGAATTGAATTGAATTGAACACACACATACAGAAATGTAAAGGTATCTATTGTAAATCCGACTATTGCTCACATCTGTGTTTATAAAGCTAGGAACTAAATCCAGTAGGCGAAGCAGCAATCTGTGTTCATAAATGACTTATGACGTAAATAATTATTTTGTTTGCACAAATTAATTAATTCATGGGAAGGGAAAATTATTTTGTGGGAACGAGATAGTATACTATCTTGCTCCCACAAAATAATTAAGTTGTGCGAAGGAGATATTATTTTATGGGAACCAGATATTAACTTGTGGGAACAAGATATCAATTTTTTTCCATGTCATGGCACGGGCTCCGTATAAACAATATCCATGTATATGATAATATTTGACCTTTGGCAAACAAAAAAATGAACTTTTTATTAAATCTTAGATATTTTAACAAGTTATTTTCCTACCCGGAAGTAAGACGACTGAATCTCTGAGGCACCGGTTTTGCTCCTTGCCGCCCATTTCATGACATCGACATAGAGCCGGTCAATACAGTGTGTTTGTATGTCGCGCATGAAAACAGACATGCGTGAACGGATCAAAAACACTACTTTGGGGTTGTTTATGATGAAGAATGAACATTATAATACACTTAAAAGCTCAAAAAGCTGATTTTGCATGATATAGGCCCTTTATTCAGTGTCAACTCTGTTTCTGGAATTCTCGCCAGTACTCGCACCTTACTAGTGTGGCGTAACTGTCATATAGGCATGGAACTTACATTTGCCTTACAAATACTTAAAGATACACTTACTATATGCAAGGAAATCATACGTTCAATTTTCATGACGTCCCTTGAGAAACAGTCACAAAGTGAGCTTCCCTTTCAGGTTTCTCATCAGGTGTAGAAAACGTTATTCATGTGTAGACTAACCTTAAGAGAATTGAAGTAGGATCATCATCAACCAGCTTGAGGTCCTTAGAAAGGACCCTCAGATATTCCACTTTTTATTTTTTTTAATTTTTAAATCTGCTGGAGCCATTCTTCCACTTTGGGGGCTGCAGCCCCAAGTGTTCCAATTACCACTGAAATCACTGTTGCCCTCCCCATCCATGTTTTTTCCTTCTCTTCTCAGCTCTTGCAATTTCTCAATCTCTCTGTTCCGTTGATGTCACAACGGTTTTCTTTTCCAGGACTAAAACGTGTTATCTTAGCCCTTACCATTCTGTCCTTCTCAACTACTTCGGGAGGTATTTCCCACCGTTACCATGGGACAGCCCGTTCTTTGATGTTTCTCAATACTCTATCACAGTGTTTTTCAACCTTTTTTGAGCCACGGCACACTTTAACCTTGACAAAAATCCTGCGGCACACCAGCATCCAAAAAAAAAAAGCAGAAATTCATGGTCTGTAATGTTCGACAGCCCCCCCCCTCCCCCCGCAATCTCACGTGCATTTTTGTGATATTTGTGGCCGAAAAAGCAGGAAGTTGTGGCTGTTTTTTCTTAGAGATGAAATAAAAGTTAAATTAGAAAATTTAGAAACTGTTTGTTTGTTTGTTGTGGTTTCAAGACGTCAGTGTTTCCCCACCCTGGTCCTCTGGGAACACTGTCATGCATGTTTTCCATGTTGGCCTGCTTAAACAAATCTGATTTAGCTCATCATCATCAGTCTCTGCAGAAGCCTGATAGTGACAGTCATCAAAGGCACCTATGTTTGACCAAGACAGAACAGTGTTCCCCGAGGACCGGGGTTGGGAAACACTAGTCTAGGTACTTCCCACATTCTCTTCATGTAATCCCACTTTGGAATACGGTGGAACATTGGAATCTCCACAACTATATAGAAAAAACTCTCTGGTGCTAAGACAGTGTCTTGTACAGTCTGATGGCTCGTGGGACAAAAGACTTTCTAAGTCTGTCCGTGGCAGACTTAAAACAGAAGGACAGTGCCTGTCCTTACTTTGAGGATCAACTTGGCTTGTAATTTCGGGAATTAATTTATACTATAAAATGGTATATGTTTAAACAGTCTGTTTGTAGTATAGTATATAGTAGTTCATTATTATTAGTAAGATCCAGATGTTTCACCTGGTAGACTCGGGTACTAATCCAAGTTGGAGCAAAACTTACAAAACCTAGTTAAAACTGAAGGAAAGGGATCTTAAACTACAATTGGAACAAAATATTTTTTTTTTTTGATCAGACTGAAATGTTCTGGGAAACTTGGTTTTAGGTAATTGTTCTTATTTTCTTTTTATCTTCGTTAACCCCTGCACGGTGGCGCAGTGGTTAACGAAGAAGGCCCGTGGTTCAAGTCCCGGCTGGGGGACCTGAACCAGAACATTAATGGTGAACTTTGTGACATTAATGGCTGCAAGCAGGAAGCTGCTGTTTCATTCAAAGAGTATGTATGGCTGACCCGGGATTTACACTGGCCCCTCTGCGGTGCAGACCCTCTGTTAGTTTATATTTTCTGCATTGTGTCTCCTGTCTGTCCCCCCTGGCTCCCAGAGGCATGGTTTGTCCTGCCACCCCCACTCCAATGGTGGTGGCAGGACAAACGCTCTCTGCGCTTGTCCGAACCTTAAGATTAAACTTGATGGTGTTTTCTGAGGTGTTAAAGTCTGTTATCGCCTTATCATCTCAAAACTAAAATAACATTTCATAAAGTTTTATTTTGAAAGTACACCTTACACTGGTTCCAGTTCTCTGGCTTTTTGTAGGGACATTGATGCGTCAACGGACTCAAAATAAAACGCCTACGTAAAATTTGCGTTAAGTTTCAGAGAGATGGATGTTAGACGCAGACATGACTGAGGCGATGTAAACATTCTAATTTATTAATCAGCGTTCTATAATTCTGTCAACTTAACGCAATGGAGTTCCCCCGCAAACAGACCAGTGTAAATCAGCCTCCAGTGATATTGCTTGTCGCATCCTCCTGCTATAGCCCTCAAAGCTGTTTCCACATCTGACTTGATCGGCAAAACAAAGCTAAATCTGGACCTCTCCCACATATTAAAGCTTCTGCTGTTTCTGATGTGTACAAAAGCGCTTTAAGATCAATCTGAGCAGAATGAACCTCTTGATTTAGTAAAACATCTCTTTGTTAGTGTTTCCACCAGCCGCCTTTCATAAGCCACCTTATGGAGAAAATGATGGCAGTGCTTTTAGGATTGCAATCTCCCCCATTCAGCATTCTAGCTTCAGCACTTTTTGCCGTTAAAGAGTAATGAGGAACAGAAGGACAGTGCCCCTCCACCCCCTCCCCACCTTCCCATCTTCACAAACTATCAACTTTGGGGACTGAATGTATTCTTCGCTAGATAATTAATGGCTACAGACAAATGGTGGTTGATTGAGCGACTCATCCCTCTATTTTCAATCACCATCTGCTGTGTGTTGCCGGCAAAAAACAATGTTAATTACCTCGAGTGTGCCCAAGATGTGGCATATTAATTAGAAAAACAAAAAAATAGGGGAAACTTAAAAGATTCCATTATTTTAGTGTTTTTAACGGCGGGCTTGTGTTCATAGATTTTGTTGATGGATTAACGCAGGAATCCGATCCAGAAGGAAATCATTTGTTAATTTAGCCTTTTTGCCATTTGCTAACAGATCAGTGTCGCTTTGAGGCACTTTCACTTACCTGCCTTCTGTGCCTGCGGGCCATGACAGGCCTTTAAGAATGCTGGGGCTGGCAACTCTATGCCACACAGACGGGACATCAGCAGAAAGATGAATCTCCACTGTGACCGCAGGGACAGCCAGCTGACAGAAAGCGTTAAGGTTCTGGATGCATACGGTCGAGCTTTTTCAGAGGGGGCATCACCTGACCAAAAAAAGAAACAGAAAAAAAAAAGGAAAGGTGAATAGAGAAGAGAGACGAAGCGGTACTTAATCGGCATGACAAGGCTTTGATGGTATTCTTTGGGCCAAAACTGTGATGGCTCCCTGTGAATACTCCCCCACCGCTCCCCTTCTCCAAAGTTTGCAGGTGGTGAAGAGAGTTGATCCTGACAGTCCCAGCTCCGTAGCAACATCACAAACGAGCTGATGCAGAGAGCAGCATGTAAATGTGGAGATGATGTGAGCAGCACATCGATGGTAATTATAAAGCAATCATAGAATAGCATCAATAACAATTAGCATCATTTCCATGACTTCGGTACTTAATGGCTTCATTCCAAATACCGACAAATCAAACGTGATTATTTCCTTCACATAAATAGGTATTTACAGTCTGCTGTAGACCGGATTAATAACACTAAGCAGTTTAAAAAAAAAAGCTTATGACAGAAGTTGTAAGTCATTATTGGAGCCTCCCAAACAAAACAAAAAAAGTATGTTTACGGTCTCTGTGAACCCCTTTTTCTGGCTGGTGTTTTGAAAAATCAGTTACCCAAAAAAGCCACTAGGTGGTTTTTAACATTTGCAAGTACGACCCCATCCCAATGCAACATTGCCTCAACTTACTAGTTGAAATAAACACAGCATTGACTGCATATAAGAACTGGATGGAGTGAGTGTGATGTCCTCCACAGAAAATTAGCTACTTCCAACTCTAACCAAATGAAGTCAATTCAGTTGCCATTTTTTCGCGATACTGAAACCAGAAATCGTCTATAGGCAGTGATTGGTCCGAGTTAGTCTGAGTCAGCAGTTTTACAGCAACCACTCTCTCTCTCGCTAATCAGGAGTAGGTTTGTTGGATGGCCACACTCTTTCCATTTGAAAGCTAGGTCAGGAGAATCTCTCTTTAAAATCGTTCGAACGCTCGACGTGGGGGCCTGCAGGCATCTCATACTTTTATTGAGATAGCTGATTAGCCAGTTTATAAATTGAATTACCTTTATCACAGAAAACATATTCTGAAAAAAAAGGTTAAAAAGAACTTGTTAAAGTCCCACTCCAATCATCTTTTAAACTTTTGTAAAAGCATCCCCAGTGGTCTTTTAACCCTTGTGTTATCCTATGACCCCACCCTTACATTGACGTGTTCTCCCTACCATGAAAAAGGTGGATAAAGGTGGAAAGATTTCCTGTAATCCATGGACACCAGTGAAGATCACAAATCATTGAAGAAAAACGGTTCAGCGCACTGTCTAGTGGGTATAGATGACCCAACTCCCAATGTTAAAGTGCCTAGGATAGCACAAGGGTTACTCATGATTATTCCATTTGACTTTAAAAAAAAGTCAGTGGATATTGGGACAAATATAGTGATCGAGTAATAGTGGTTTATTTCATAATAGATGGGCTTCTTGGAACCAGTGGGTACTTCTTGATTGGAACGAGAGTTGGGAGGGGTCATTTAGTCCAGTTCTGATGGCTAACACTGTGCCCAAACATGACATTTCCACCCCTATGATTAGATTAAATACTTACGTAATGGAATGACTTTTCAATCGGCTTCTGCAAATTATTTTAACCTTGAGAGAGAAAAACAGAACATTTCTGTGACTAATCAAGCCAAGTTCCTCATTCTTAAGTCTATTTGCATCTATTATTTAAAAAACAATAACAGAAATAATGAAATAAAGGTATTCTCAGAAATAAACGTGCTGAAAATAAAAATAAAAGAAATATAATGATCAAATAAGCAGTTTCGCTTTTTTTTTTATAATCTTCTCTTTTTCGGTTAGGGTTGAACTGTAAAAGCAGTTTTTGTTTAATTATAGGTTTTAATGTTTAATATAATTAAAGAGGTATCAGATGTGAAGCTTTGGTGCAGTTCAATGCGGAAGATCTACAACCCCCTTTGAAAAAATATTTTGTCATAAAGGTGAAATAAACAGCACAACCACTTAATCCTCACTTTGAGTTACCCTCGAGATACGTTCACTAGGTCCTGAGCAATGCACGTTCAAGCGGCCACTTTCAATGAAAAGTCTATGTTAAAAACAAATAAATGCCAGTTACAGCCTTCTGAGTTCAAATTGTCACATTCACGTATAGCTGCAAATATTTTTATGTTTTGAGGCTTAAAACGCGAGTTCAAAGTTAAACTAGGTCAAACTTTGACCATTCATTTGGTAGTGACGTATAGATGGCGTCCCCTATAATTTACGGAAGTGGCAACGGTTTAACCCTTGTGCTATCTTAGGCACTTTGACATTGGGAGTGAGGTCATCTAGACCCCACAAGTGCACAGGGGAATTACACTCCTCAGCCTCCCTGGGGAATTCTATGCCAGGGTACTGGAGAGGAGAGTCCGTCCGGTAGTCGAACCTTAGGTTCAGGAACAACAGTGCGGTTTCCGTCCTGGTCGTGGAACAGTGGACCAGCTTTACACCCTATCTAGGGTGCTGGAAGGATTGCGGGAGTTTGCTTATCCAGTCCATATGTGTTTTGTGGATTTCGAGAAGGCGTTCCACCGCGTCCCCCGTGGTATCCTGTGGAGGGTGCTCTGGGATTATGGGGTCCAGGGAGCCTTATTGAGGTCTGTCTGGTCTCTGTATAACTGGAGTAGGAGCTTGGTCAGACCTGTTCCTGGTTCACATTGGACTCCAGCAGGGCTGCCCTTCATCCCCGGTTCTGTTCATAATTTTTATGGACAGAATTTCTAGGTGCAGCCAGGGGCCGGAGGGGGTCTAGTTTGGGGACCACAGGATTTCTTCTCTGCTTCTTGCAGATGATGTTTTCCTGTTGGCGTAATCGAGCCAGGACGACCAGCGTGCATTGGGGCTGTTTGCGATCGAGTGCGAAGCGGCTGGGATGATGGTCAGCACCGCTAAATCTGAGGCCATGGTTCTCGAACCCGAGAAAGGTAGTTTGCCACCCCCCGGTGGGTGGAGTGTCCCTGCCCCAGGCGGAGGAGTTTAAATACCTTGGGGTCTTGTTCACGAGTGAGGGAAGACTGTAGCGTGACATTGACAGGCCGATCGCAGCGGCATCCGTAGTTATGCGGTCGCTGTATTGGTCCGTCGTGGTGAAGAGAGAGCTAAGCCAAAATCCAAAGATCTCAATTTACCGGTCGATCTTCGTTCCAATACTCACCTATAGTCATGAGCTATGGGTCATGACCGAAAAAACGAGGTCCCTAATACAAGCAGCTGAAATGAGCTTCCTCCGCGGGGTGGCTGGACGCTCCCTTAGAGATAGTGTGAGAAGCTCGGTCACCCCCGGAGAGCTCGGAGTAGAACCGCTTCCCCTCCACATCGAAAGGAGCCAGTTGAGGTGGCCCGGGCATCTAGTCCGGATGCCTCCTGGACGCCTCCCTGGAGAGGTGTTCCGTGCATGTCCCACTGGGCGGAGGCCCCGGGGAAGACCCAGGACATGCTGGAGAGACTACGTCTCTTGGCTGGCCTGGGAACGCCTCGGGGTCCCCCAAGAGGAGCTGGAGGAAGTGGCTGGGGCGAGGGAAGTCTGGGAATCTCTGCTTAGACTGCTGCCCCCACGACATGGTCCCGGATAAGCGGAGGAAGATGGATGGATGGATGGATGTTTGTGCCGGTTTGTGTCGGAAATATGACAAGTCTTTCATTAATCGGAATAGATCTGTGAAAGAAAACGCCTGGAGCAAAATTCACACCTCTTTCAACTGTAGATGGCGGACATCTGCTGGTAAACAATTGATGAAGAATAAAAACAATCCCCTCCCTGCTTGTCAAGTGTGAACACAATTGGCTAAATAGGTATTGGCAAAAAGAATAAATATTGTGTGAATCAACTTTAAAGTTTCAAATTTTGGTTCCGAATCGTCCTGACTTAAGTGCATTAAAATCATCCGACTTTCAAGCTATAATTAATGGACACAAATACCCCACGCCTTAATCCACATGGTAATAACGCAATTAAAGTGGTGTTTCTTGGACTTGGTAATCTTCTGTGACAAGGCTTAGGATTCAATTAACCCCGTTTAACACTTTGTTTCAACTTCCTGCAAGGCTAATTTGCTTTAAACTTACTTCAGTTGCCACAATTATGCCTGGAAAAAAAAATAAAAAAATTCTAAAATTATCAAATGTTTGTCAGTGGAGCAATGATTTCCAAGGGGATAGGAGCTGTTCTCATCCAGCAGGGTGCCTAGAGGGGAAATTCTTTTATCTGGTTTCCAACAAAATGATAGTTTTGTCATTTGGTGTGAAGACTGGACTTTGTTTCTATTGATGTGCAGCTCAGCTTTTAGAGCAAAAGATCCGCGTTTAACATCCCAGCATCCCCGCATGTCGAAGCGTCCTTGGGCAAAAATGCTAAACTGTATTCATTGCCCATGATGGTCAGTCAGTTTTGAACTGCAAAATGAAGTATATAATGACATAAAGTTTCCAAGTTCATTAAATCAGAATTCGTGGTCGCTTTTTAAAATGAAGAATGCTCTGTGTTCCACCTACATAATTTTGATGCATCCATGAAGACATAAAATGATCTCAAGTAAACCCAGAGCTGTACGACTCCTGACCCAAACACCCATGAAACCCCCTCTACTTAATCACAGCTGTTTGGTTCTCTCTCAGCAGACTTTTTGTGTTTTCTCAAAGACGGTCATAGGCCAAGCCTGATCAAGCATCGAATGTGGGGCCAAGATTTCCACTGCTGTCATTCAGGTAAGTATTAGACGCAAGCGCCTTTTCTTAACCCTTGTGCTATCCTATAACCCCACCCTTACATTGATGTGTTATCCCTACCATGATAAAGGTGAAGAGGATTTCATGTAATTCATGGAAACCAGTGAAGATCACAAATCATTGAAGAAAAAAGCGCACTGTCCTGTGGGGTCTAAATGACCCAACTCACAATGGTAGTAACCCATGTGCTATCCTAGGCACTTCATCATTCATACGGATGATAATTATTCTCCGCGATTGTCTTTCTTGGCGAATCAGAATATTCTCCGGCTGCTTCTGAATCGACTGATGCCATTTCTCGATGCAGGGGCACAGACTTCTGCTGGTAGTGATTAAGGAACCAGTGGAACCAGCTCTTCCTCACTGTGAATTATTCTTTAGCAGCCGGCATGGAAGCGGATATTGCATCTCCGCTTCCCAACTCAGAAATTCCTACAACACCTACTTGGACGCAAGGGTCTAATAAAAGCATCTTGAGGTGTCTGAGTTTTTGAGATGAACTGGAGGAGTCACGTGACTGAAAAGAAAAATGTTAATACGTGAAACCGCGAATAATGCAACGGGAATAAGCGGGGGAACAATGTACTTTTCCTATTTAAAAGGGGACACTAATATTCTTGTTTTTATTTTTTCCCCTCGTCAGACTAATGCAGAGAGCAAGTCATCAAACTGGATCACAGAGAGACGAAAATATCGCTGAAAGCCAGTATAAGGTAAAGATTAAAAAAAATTAAAAAGACCAATTGAACCCAGACATGAAGACATGATTCCCGATGCTTTTGGAGAGCTTTTCAAAATAAATAAATCTGATCTCTCCATGTGAAAGCAGCATTTAGCCAGGGTTGGCTGATTTGTTCATAAGTCCTTTTTAACGTTTTTTCATCTTTATTACGCATTTTTTAGGCTCCTGCGAATTACACTCCGGTGCGACTTATACTCCGGAAAACACAACGCCTCTCATTGTTTCATCTATTACCAATTTGTCCTGAGGTCAGTTTAGAAGCAATTGTTCCCCAAAGGTTTTACACTGCCTGATACTAACAGTATGGATGAAACGAGCAGAGAAACATTCCCTGATGCAAGATTCACATTTGTAACAAAAATGAACAAGAAAGGAATCAAAAATGTGCTTGCTGGCAGGAACAAATTTGGTTGGTAAGTTTGTATCGTTTCACTTGGAAGGACAAACTCGCACCTGGACTCAATCAGTGTTGATTAGAGTGGCAGCATGCCTGCATGCACAACACAGCTGACAGGAGTCTCCATGAAGCTCTGCAGAAGAAGGTGAAAGCAATCATCAGAAGTATCTTCGTCTCTTAATATGCTGTAGATTATCTTAAACATCTGTGGAGGGTAGGGCAAGAGGGCCCTACGTAATCACGATCTTTAGGTTGTTTTTTTGTGGGTTTTTTTCTTGTTGGGTTTTAAGCCACAGTAGGGAGCGCCACACTGAACATCACGTTCTGCAAATCTGTGTGGCTTAATTGAAAATCTGTCCCCTGTTGTTTGTTTGGTCTTGAATTACTGCTTCCTTTGATTTCACCTAGGCCTTAAGTCTCAGTAAACTGTTTCCCCTTAAAAATGGTGCACTCTTGCGTACAATGACTCAAAGCTGTAAATTCACTGACAATCAATAAAGGAATTTTTTTATCTTTGTTTCTTTTAGTGGACCGCTCTCCAGAAAAAGTACCAACTAGCCGTTTCTGTTATTTCTAAATTAGTTGTGATTGTTCCCTTTTTTTGGCAGACTATATCGTTATAGGCGTCTGCTCGCTCAGTCTACAGCTTTACATCCAGCTCCATTGCTGTCATGACAACCAAGATTTCCGGACGGCTTCCCAAAGCTGTTTTTCATCCCTCATGGAAGGTGAAATTGAGACAGGTTTGCTTGAAGTTGCTTCTTGTGACAACTGGAGGAGAAATCAGATTGAAGGGATAAATGCTTTAATATGCATAATCGTGTCACACGCTTTAGGCAAACATGTTAATAAGTGGATGTTTTGAATTGTTTGAATCCAATTCTCACCTCTGTTCTGTTCTGTGTGTTTCTGGTGTGAGCCCCAAAAAGGCAGGTTTTAGCTCAGATTTGTTGGGAGGGGTCCCAGGATTTACTGAGTGGGTAGGTGGGCCAAAATTCAAGCCTAAAGGCTGTTTTAAGGCACAAGAAAGCATTGGAGCACCAATGTGGGAGTCTTCAACTTTCTCCACATTAAAGGATAGGTTTGCATTTTCTCCAGTTCATCTAGCTAGATTAGTCACACATCAATAAGTACAGTGGAGGATGTACTCGCTGGAAGTGGGGTGATTTCAACATAAGTAATAAAAGGATACCATCTGCAGTCCTCGATACAATGCATTCATGCTCAGCTGAGGCTTACTCCAGGCTTCAGCAGTTGGAATTTGTCGAATCAAAAGGGAGCTGTTCAAAAGGCCGACTTCCTTCCTTTGCCTTTTCCTGGACAATGTGTCTTACTGTGCTCCAGAAAGAGAACAGCAGCACAAAGAGGGAATTTTATACCGAAAAGAAAGGAGGGAAAACTGCAGAGTATTCGCTTTGTCAAAGTCAAACTGTTGAAAGCCAATTGTTGTTTAAAAAGAGAGTTCCGTGCAGTTTTTTTTCCCTTCAATTCCTGTATCATTTTTTAAATTCAAAAACTGAATGGATCTGAGTGCTACACGAAGCCTACATTTTCAATCGACTGATTAAAAAACGGCGACAGTTGCGATTACAACGTTGGCACGCAACACACTCCGGTGGACTTTTCAAGCAGTGAATGTGTTAGCTTTTCTCCTGATGAATTATTGTTGGCTTCCCAGCGCGGCAAAGGCCACGAAGGAGTCAGAGCCTGTGTAGCTGTATTTTTAACATCTTCCATGATTTCTTCCATCTATGGTGCTGACTAAAAAGAATACAGATGACTTCTCACATCGTTTGATGTTGAATTCATTCCAGCAGCAGGAGAAAAGTCATGTCCTCGTATGGGTATATGCACACCCCTTCAAATCCAAGAATTTTGCAGTGCAGTGCGCTTTGTGCGACATGCAAGCTTTTCTCTCAATATAAAAGAAAGAAGAAAAAAAAACTGGTCTTATATCCCAGTGGAGGCATGGCACATTGTGTGACAGCAGCGAGGAACAGGGTAGAGCGGCTATTTTTACCTGAAGCCC
Organism: Oryzias sinensis; assembly: GCA_037389245.1. Taxonomy (NCBI): domain Eukaryota; kingdom Metazoa; phylum Chordata; class Actinopteri; order Beloniformes; family Adrianichthyidae; genus Oryzias; species Oryzias sinensis. The sequence goes on along the minus strand of CM074505.1, from coordinate 8,314,830 downwards.
AGGAGTGAGCTCAGCACAGAAGGTGAACCAGGAGGAGAGTGGAATTTAGGCAGCGCTCGGGAATGTGAATTGGGTAACGTTAATCATCTGGACAGTGGAGACGTTAACTGTGCATGAAGCTCAGTCTCTGGACGTTGCATGAACTGTTGAAGTACTGACACAAGGTCTATGGATGTGTGAGATTTGGAGGCAGAGAAAGGAAGGGCACAGAGCTGCTATGTGTGAGTCAGGGAGTAAAAGAGGACACTGTGTAATATAATTTAGTGTGTGTATGAGTGTGTAATGGCAGAGTGCTTGTGTTCCATGCAGTGGCCTGACTTGCTCTTGTAGGTGAGGCTCACTTTGCTCAAAGCTCCACGACGTCCCGAAGGAATAGAGTGTGTTTTCCAAGTCACTTTTCAGGTTGGGAAAACCCACTGATGAAAAAGGATGAGGCGCGTCGCCGCGCGCTCGGTCTTCACAGAAGCCGCCGTCACGCTAACATTATGACGGTTTCAGCCTCACTGCCTTCCAACAAAAACTCTACATATTTACCGTTATTTTTTTTTTTTGTCTATTTGTTTTCGCATTGAATGCGGGCGACCACCACAAACTGAATGCAAAGGTACGCCTTCATATGCCATGGCTAAACTGATTCAGAGAATGCTGATGCTGTATATTTTCTGGTGGGAGTATCTGAAAAGCACAAAGGTGAAGCTCTAACCTCTGAGAGAGGGCTCACCTTTTGTTATTATTTTCAAGGCATCCATTTGTGCTGACCTACTTTGGAAGCAGGGACTGTTGAGGCACTGAGCTCCAATGCAAATGAGGAGTTGTTGCTTTCTGGTTGCCTGTTGGATTTTTTAGCACATGATGCAACTGGGGAAAAAATTACTACTTGTCATGTACTTATTGCATCTTTCATGGGGGCTGTCATTTTTTTTTTTTTTATCAACACTTCTAAAGATCATCCCCATGCAGATCTCAACTGGTGATTGTTTTAATAGTAATATTGAATCTGCAGACCTGAATGACTCTGAATACGTGCTTGGGTTAACTCCTAACTCTTAATCTGGTTAGCATGGCACGTGACAGTAGTGTAGTGTGACAACACCACTTCATTTTGACAGGTGGGTGTCAAATACTTGTCACTTTGACAGCAGCACAGCACAGTTTCAATCATGTTGTTTCTACAAAGCATTTTAGTCATAGACAAACACTGTTTAGTGGAAACAGAGCAACTGAATGCTGCATTGATGTTAAACTTATATATCTTTTTTATTATTATTAAACTGTGATGTTCTGCTTTTTTTCATAAAGGCAAAAATAAAAGTGTAATATTCTGACTGAGTTTCCTTTTAGCCGATTTTGTGACACTATTTTATTTCTCGTCAATAGGAGATTTTCAGGAGGGGAAGTGGTTCATCTCAACTGACTTTTTTTAGCAATAGTTTTCCATAACTTTTCCAAAACTTTTTTATAACCTTTCACAGAATTTCCAAAACCAAAAATAAACACGTCAGTCTGACTATTAAGTCGGTGCCGCTAAATCAAACCAAATAGCGTATTGATACGTCCAAGGTGATCTTCTTCAATAATTTTCATGATTGTCGTTCTAATATTTTTAGGAACTCACTGATTCTTGAGATTCGGGACAAAAGACCGTCAGAAAAACTGAATCTGTTCTGTTTATTTTTCAAAAACTGTTTTGATTTTCATGATATTTACTGTTTTATACATTTCAACCCTTAACTTTAATTTAATATACATGTTTTCACAGTCATAGACCTAATATTTTTCAACCCTGGTGACTATTGCGACCTAATGCAGAGGACAAGAAAAATAACATAGGTTATGACGTATGTATGACTAATCACAAGTCATACATCTGAGGAAAAAAAAGGTAATTCATTTTTAACCTTTTTCTTGCTAATCCTAATATGTTCATTTTTTCTTTATTACCAGTTATTCAAGTTATAAACTGTCCAATCAGATGCCTTTACAAAAATCTCTAATCATTTGATTCACAGAGCCCCCTTTCAAGTGGTAGGGGTGTGGTCTTCTAACAAGCTCAGTCTTGATTGGCAAGAGTGGTTGTCACAGAAATGTTGACTTCTTTTTTCTTTTTTTACTTGTCCTGTCCAACAGCTGAGCAAACAGATGAGAGCTAAAGGTCTCTTGTATTGGACATATTTTCCTGTTACAACAGGGGTTATTAATCTTCTGACACACAAGGTGCATATTTATATAAACCCCGTTTGTAATTTATACTAAGCTTTATTAATATTAATTATATTTGTAACAGGTTTTTGTTGGATCGGACAAGAAAAAAAAGGAGGGAAGAAGAGAGAGGAATGTTAGAGGGGGGGTATGAGGGTGATTATAGAAGGGGGGGGTAAATCCTAAAGCGTCATAAAGCTACAAGTTGCTGGATGTTAATAATCATTACTGTCAGGTTTAGATGTATGACAAATCTAAAAGGGGTGGGGCCTGTCTACACACACACTAAAATGTTGATACCTGTTGGCTCCAATAATGTTCACTCCAGTTCACATAAATAGTCAGTACTGAGACATGAAGTTCTTAAAGATTCGTGGAGGATTTATTTATGTGAAGAGTCATTTTTAAAATGTTTAAAATTTTAAAAATATCATCTGGTCATCAAGAGACTTTCAGAGTTCTGAAATGAAGTGGTAAGAGAAGTAGGTTGTAAAAACTCTTTGGAGAGAACAGTTGGACTTCATGAGAAGTAACTTCATAATTACATTTTAAATTGTTTTAAAATCGTTTAGTATTGTTTAAAAAGAAAGTCTCCATGGTGTAAAAAAAATACAGAATTGAACTTTCCATGAGCATCTGTGCATGTAATTCTACATGATGTCTTAACAGCCTTTCCCATCCCATGTCATATGTGCTGTACATACTTCCTTTTGAATTATTCTCCTGGTTCAAGTGTGTTTGCGTGTCTGTCTTTCATCTTGCTGTGCGAACGGAGGAACACGGTAAGTCGGTGTCCATATTTCCATACAAGTATGCATGCTCTTACCACTCTTGTAGCAGGGGGGGCTGCTCCATATACTGGGGTGGTGGGGTAGCCACACATAACTCATGGTTTGTTAAAGGATATCATGTGATGGAGCTCAGTTCTTCACTACATCCCTTCTTTCCCCTTTTCTCCAGCATCTGTTCTCTCGCTCCCTCATCGTGCGCCTCTCTGGTTCTTCAACTTTTTAACACAAGAAGGAAAATTATTGGGTTTTTTCTCATGCAAATATATTTAATCTCTAACTTTTCTCAGTCTTTTCTTTCATTTGATATCACCATGTTGGGTTGTCTGTCCTTTTCCCCTCTTTTCTGGTCATGTTGTAAAGCTTTGGCGCTCACTTCAAGGTACGCTGAGTTGTTACGTCACATCATGAATTATTATGTCATTAAACTTTAACTTTCATGCTGCATTTGAAGTTTTCTAATGACTACTAACAGTCTTATGGTTGTTGCTTAATGTATACTGAAAAAATAATTTTCTACATTATTCTGAGACCATTAGTTTAAAAAATACTGGATTCTAGAAAAAAATGCTCATCTAATCATCACACTTCAGTGAAGCAGAATACAGTATTTTTTAGATATCATATAAGTTAATCCCTATTGTCATTCACAAGATTTTTAATAACATTTTATCACACGAATGACTCTTGGTCATAGAGGCATAATAAAATGATAAATCTGTGCATGTAATAATATGCAGTGTTGGAAGCTAGAAAATCAAAATCCTTCATTGACTACAAATGCACTTGAACTTCTAACTGAATAATTGAAATATATATATATATATTATTATGACGGAAAAATGTTTCAGAAGCACCATATGTTGTTTTTTTTTCTTCTTAACAGGAATTTCTGAGTTGCAAATGTCATTTTGCCTAATTTCCTCTCTCCCCTCGACTGTAATCAACGGCAGCTCTTATTTTTGTACATTACACAGACATTGTTCTAAAGAGAGAAATAAAAATTGCCGGCATGCTGAGTTTATGCCTGACAAACAACATCCAAGCGGAGAGCTGACGCTGCAATTTGCACTTACACAGAGAGGCAAAACCCAGCCTTTTTCAGATCAATCATGCAGCACAAAATAGTGGCACGGAGACTTATATTTTCTAACTGCACAGAGTTGGGAAGCAATAAAAAAAACTGTGATGTGGCACGGTGTTTATGGAGAATATGAATGAAGGTAGCATGCAGTTTTAATGCCTTCTAATAAGCCCCCAAAGGCTATCAAACATTACGACTCCACTGTTTTACAACCAATGATAGGCTTCTCAGATGTGCATCTCGTGGGTATGTCTGGCTGGGTGGGATGGGACAAAACCAAACCCAACATCCAAAATAATCCTCATGAATGTATGTCAATGTCCATCAGTGTGCCAGGTTCGCTCTCTCATGACAGCCTTTAGAAATGATATGCTTAGTAACCCTTGTGCTATCTTAGATGACCCCACCCTTACATTGACATGTTCTCCCTACTAGAGGGCTGCATTGGGATCGGGTCCCGCCGGGTCCCGCGGGACCCAACCCAAATCTCGCGGGATTGTGCGGTTTGGACTGTGCTGCGGGCGGGAGCGGGCGGCAGAAAAAAACCCCGCGGGATCAGTGCTGGCATGAATATCTCATGAATATATATTAGCGGACTACGTTAGGCTGTGCAGCTGTTGGTTTCTTATGTACTGAAGCTCCGTGAACGCACCAAGTAGAGACGCCCAATGGGCTCTCTCATGTAACCTGATGTTGGGGGTGCGCCCCGCCTCTTAGTAAGAGCGCGCTTCAGGCCGTCTGTCTGCGCGCGCACACACGCAGACTTTTAACCGAACAGGATTTGTGAAAACATATTTAATAATTAAGTTGCACATAACACAAAAGAGGAATGCATGAATAGATGAGGCTGGAGGAGGACATGAATCTCTTTAATAATATCAATAAAAATACGTGTTTTTTTCCTGCGGGACGGGGGACGATACAAAATCAATGCATCTCTATTACTGTGCGGGACTAAATTCTATGAGTTTTGCGGGTGCGGGCGGGAGTGGACATACATAGTGCGGGAGCGGGCGGGAGTGTAACGCATACGTTGCGGGAGCGGGCGGGATTGGTCAAAAATTCAGCGGGAGCGGGCGGGAGCGGGATGAAGAAAATAGTCCCGCGCAGGGCTCTACTCCCTACCATGACAAAGGTGGATAAAGGTGGAAAGATTTCATGTAATCCATGGACACCAGTGAAGATCACAAATCATTGAAGAAAAAAGGTTCAGCGCACTGACTATTGGGTCTAGATGACCCAACTCCCAATGGTAAAGTGCCTAGGATAGCACAATAAATATGCAAAAGTGGGTGCATATTGCCAACTTCTGGAGGTTCATCAGTGTGAATATACCGTGATCAAAAAGGCATTTTAATGAGAAGCTACATTGAAGTGACGATGAACTTGTTACTAGGGGTGTAAGGATTTATTGACATCATCAATGGATATTCCTGCAATCCAAACAGATTGATATCTGTCTGAGGCAATTTGGTAATTGAGTCAATTCATCTTCTAAACCTGTTTTGTCACATTTTGCTCCAGCTGCTGGAGTCTATACCGGCCACTCATGGGTGAAGGCAGGGGGCATCCTGAACAGGTCGCCAGTCTGCCACACCCATGCACTCACATTCACACCTAGGGACAATTTAGAGTGACCAATTAAACTATGGAGCATGTTTTTGGTCGATTGGAGGAGGTCACCCCTGAATACCCACGCATGCATAGGAAGAACATGCAAACTCCACACAGAAAGGTCCCCCACTGGTGTTTTGTTTCGGGTCCCCAAGCCGGGACTTGAACCGGGGGCCTTCTTGCTGTGACGCATTTATGCCTGTGACCCATTATGAATTTTTTACTGGTAGTTAACAGGGGGAATGTTGTATTCAAGACCAGGAAAAGTCATATTTAAAGCAAAGACAAATTGTATTCACAACACAACTGTTGAACATAAAGTTTTTGTTTTTTGGAGTCAAACTGAGCCGCTGTACATTTGACCTTTTTCCTCAGTCTAATGTCTATCTACTATGTTTATTAAAAGATGCTGATATAAGATATGAAACACTGTCAGTAATTGGAAAATATATTTGGTTCAAATGTTTGTATATCTGACTCTGGAAGAGTGATTTGCAAAACAATGACTTGGTCCCACCTCTGGTAAATAATTTACAGTCACATTATCTGCTACAAAACAATAAACAATTAGAATTTCAGAAGTCCTTTCTATTATAATTGTTCTTTTTGTGATGATTTAAAAAATAGTCTGTTCATTTCACTCGACCATTCAGTCATTTGGTGGACGCAAAAGTGTGCACACTAATTTTACATTTTCAAACAAGAAAAACAGTTCTGTATTAAACTTTTACTGAATGTAAACATTAGCGGTGTAACAATGAATCGATTTTTATTCCTAGGATCTGACCAGATTGATCCGTCTGAGGGAGAATCGAATCGAATAGGCCTATACCATTAAAAAATCATTTCAAAATGAGATTGAAAATCTAATCAAAATTGGAAAATACCATATGGACTTGTTAGGTTTATTTTACCATAACATAAAATGACCAAGTTCCATCACAGCAGACAACCCACAGGTGATGACAGCAAAAAGTTATCAGTCCATCATTCAAGTCCAATGTGAACATAGACTGTACTAATAAAGTTCTGTATTATTTTGATGTGGGGGAAAAACAACAGTGGGCTGAACTTCAGGAAACTAAAATGAAAACAGATTTGCTATTAATTCTTTTTTACTTTGCAACAAATCCAAGAAACTTTACCTGTACAGTTCAGCACCCAGGTATTTGTCTGAGTCACACTGGTTGAATTTTTGACGTAACATGAAAACCTTCAATGTACGGTACTCATTCTCCACTTTAGAAATATTCAGTTTAGTTAGTTTGGTCATGGAATAGTTTACAGTCACACTATCTGCTACAAAATAAATCACTAGAATTTCTGACTTTCTTTCTCTTCCATGTTGCTGTTCTTGCTATTGTTGCTCATACTGTTGTTGTTGTTCACGTTTCGGCCTAACCCCTTTAGGAGTCGCGGCAAAAAATCAGCTTTCACTGATTCCCACAGTTGGTTTAGCAGAAAGTTTTTACGCCAGATGCCCTTCCTGACACACACAACCCTGTATTTTATCCGCGCTGGGGACCGGCACAGAGGGACCCAGACTTAAACCCCCTTGTGACTATATAGTCAGGCAGAAGCATGAAGGGTCTTTTCCAAAGACCTACAAATGCCCCCTGGGAAATGTCCCTGCTTTACTATGAATGCGTCCTACATGCAGCCAATGGTTTCACTAAACCATTTAGTCAAATAAATGGCAGAAAAAAAGGATAACAGTTCGGTATTACTCTTTTACTGAATGTAAACATCATACAAAATATTTACAGTAAAACAGATAGCACCATTATTTTTGACCCACATGCACAAGATGTGATTCAACTTTAATGATGCAGTTGAGGTTTTCTAATGACTTCCAACAGTCTTATCGTTTGTTGCCTAATGTATACTGGAAAATCTAATTTTCTATATGTTTCTGAGCTCCTAAGTGAAAGTAACAAACCATTAGTTTAAAAAATACTAGATTTTAGAAAAAAATGCTCATCTAATCATCACACTTCAGTGAAGCAGAATACAGTATTTCTGAGATATTATATAAGTTAATCCCTATTGTCATTCACAAGCATGTTAATAACATTTTATCACACGAATGACTCTTGGTCATAGAAGCATAATAAAATGATAAATCTGTGCATGTTATAATATGCAGTGTTGGAAGCAGGAATATAACATTAGTGATCATTTATGGCATCTCCTGTTTCATTTACAGATTGTAAATGTCAATAAATATAATAATGTTCAAATTGAAGGCACCATTTTTAAAAAAAATACATACACTCTTTTTTTTTTAAATCAAAATAGAAAACCGTTGGTTTTTGCGCACTGTTGCTGTATTTATGAATATTAGAAATTCACTTTTTCCAGGAAAATGTTTCCTTTGCCTCTTAACCCTTGTGCTATCTTAGATGACCCCACCCTTACATTGACGTGTTGTCCCTACCATGACAAAGGTGGATAAATGTGGAAAGAGTTCATGTATTCCATGGACATCAGTGAAGATCACAATCATTGAAGAAAAAAGGTTCAGCGCACTGTCTAGTGGGTCTAGATGACCCAACTCCCAATGTTAAAGTGCCTAGGATAGCACAAGGGTTAAGAATTACTAGTTTGTGATACTTTCATAGTAATGGGAGGTAATGGATTACCTGCACAGACATTCTTTCTTTAAAGCATTCATTAAAGCTGGAGAGTCCTGCTGATTCCCTCAATGCATTATCATTTGTGTGCCTGTGGCTGTTTAGTGTAGTATTGAAACGTGTGTATGCGTGGGGTTGGGGGGATTGTGTTTGCTTTCAGTGCTGGCTGGTCTCTGTGTTTTGTAGACTTAAGGTTTTTTGCCTGCTAGCTTTATAATTTGGCTTAAAGCGGTATCACCTAAAGAAACAATTAAAAAACTGGAATTAACTAATATTTCCATTAACATTCAGATTACACATGCCCTGTTGAATATTACAAAAGCCTTTATGTGAAGAAAAGAACGTTTTCTGTGTATGTGAAATGACTGCCAGCTCTATCAAAAAAAAATTAGAAAGCCGCATAGACCGATCTATGCTCAACTTATTTCAACCAAAACAGAACTTTAAATTAAAGAGCATTAACATCTTAATTAGCCTTAAAATGACAGCTAGAGACTTGAATCTTGACTTAAATTTTCAACAAAGACTTCAGACTGGTTTTAAGAAACAGGTCTGCCCTTATTTTCAGCCCTCAATGTGGCCAGTGTAAGCCTTGGGATTTGGAAGGGGTTTAGTTTCATAGTTGGGTGACACTAAAGACACTAAAATCCAGGCCAACTGCTGAACACTCAGCCTTTTGGGAATGGATTGGCAGTTTAGACCCCCAAAGGGCTCCTAAGTGCTGTTGTGACACCATCTCACAGGTCAGATAAATATACTCCCCCAGGTAAAAGATAACTAATAGGACTTAAACTTTGACATGGTCTGCCTATGTCAAATAACAACTACACTTCCTGTTCTGAACTTGTGGAACATACCAAATAAGTTCATTTCTTAACCCTTGTGCTGTCCTATGAGCCCACCCTTACATTGATGCGTTACCCCTACCATGGCAAAGGTAGATAAAAGTGAAGAAAATTTCATGTAATCAATGGCAGTGATTTTTAACCAGTGTTCCACAGCCCACTAGTGTGCCGTGATAAATTGCCTTCATTAACTCATCTAAAAACATTTACCATCTCCAGGATATCAGTTCTGTGTTCATCCAAACAGGCCCTGATAAAACACTGAGTAGTTATGAATATGAAAGATCATAAAATACTTTTTTCTTTGTGTTTATTTGATTCTATTAAAGACATTTTGATAAGAATTACGGAACCGCGATTTAGCTGTAGTGTCAGCTGTTTTCGTAAAAGTCCCGCCCCTTTAATTGTCTCCACCAATCATTCTTGGAGACTTAAGAAGTGGTTAAGGTCCTCACTTCCTTGTTTTGATTCTGTTCATAAAGTTGTTTTATTCCAACAAAAAGACCAGCTAAAGCTCGTCTTTAGCGGTAGCTTTCCGCGGGATCCGGTGTCAGACCGTGGAAGGAGTGAACAAAATAATGAAGCACAGAGAAGAGAGTGTCTGGCGTTCGGCGGCTGTTTGCACTACATCTCCCATGATGCATTGGGTTAAAGTGACTGAGTCTCAGCGCACAATGAGTCTACCTTTGACGTCTTAAAACAACGAACACAAATCAAACAGTTTTTAAATCTTCTAACTTAACTTTTATTACATCTTTTAGGAAAAACAGCAGCAACTTCCAGCTTTTTGTGCCACAATTGTCACAAAAGTGCATGTGAGATTGTGGAGGGGCTGTACATCAATAAAGACTATGAATTTCTCCCTTTTTTTTTATGCTGGTGTGCCGCGGGATTTTTATCAAGGTTAAAGTGTGCCGTGGCTCAAAAAAGGTTGAAAAACACTGATCTATGGACACCAGTAAAGATCACAATCATTGAAGAAAAAAGGTTCAGCCCACTGTTTTGTGGGGTCTAGATGACCCCACTCCCAATGTTAAAGTGCTTAGGATAGCACAAGGGTTAAAAGTTTCTGCCACCAAACCCGGTCTCCTGCATTTTTCCGACCCGTTTCCCATGTATGGAGGAAATGTGGTGGAGTTGCTGATTCTTATGTATGGAAAACTTGGTGTCATGTAATTCTGTCCGGACTTAAACAGCTATTATTGTCCGGGTTGGGGGGGCTGGAGAGCAGGTAGGAGCCAGACGCAGAGGCAGGAGGCACACGGTTCCAAGGCAAGAGGGTTTATTGAACAGCGCTGCAGAGCAGGAAACAAAACTAGAACTAGACTCACTGTGGCTTGGCAAGAACAGGAAACATGGCAACATCGAAGACATAAATGACGCTACGACATGAAGACGTTAAGACGCTAATGAACCAGCACAAGAGGAAGGGAGAGACGAGACTTAAATACAGACAGGGCAGACAAGACACAGGTGAACAAGATCAGGACAGATAGGGACAAGGAAGTAAAACTCAGGAACATGACAAAACAGAACACCTTTCAAAATAAAACAGGAAACAGAACCAAACATGACAGAACAAGAAATAAAACAAAAACCAAGACAAAAGAAACCCAAACCATGACAATTATTAATCTTTTCTCTATTTTCAAACGGTTGGCACTTCCATGATCTGAAAAAGAAAACGCTACCCGTGTGTCAAATTTAAGTAATCGAGTTGTCAAAGTTGAACTAGTTTAACTTTTAACACACATGTAATTGCCGCGTGTTTTTTGTACATAGAGCCCGAACACGGTCATAATAACTTGTGTAGCAAGGTGTGAATGACAGAGTATTAAACGTGGAAGCCTGAAACAGACTTTTACTTGCGCCTTGCTGAGGGTGGTGTGAACAAAGCAGAAGATCGTGGCCTGAAGAGGAGCTGAATCCGTGTTTTCCAAATATGTCACATGGGTTTTGTCAAACGTCTTTGTAGACCTTCATATGTCAGCTCATGTAAACAATGTGTCTTCTTTGCATTTCAAATGAGACCTTTATCAAACCTGTCTGATACCTGAGCATTTTTCTTTGCCCTGCTATAAATTTCTCCAATGTTTACAGAGCTAAAGCCACTTTTTCTGCAACTGCTTCCCAGAACACTCCAGCCAATACAATCAATGCCTTTCTAAAAATATTTAGACTAGAGAGGGATCGATGGGAGAGATCATTCCCATTTGACTCTGATATGTTTACACAAATAGACCATTGATGGTATTGAGTGCCTGTAATGCTCTATGTTATGTTGCCTTGCTGTCGAGGAGATGCTGCTGCCAGAGACTATGCATATACCGTCTATTACTATATCTGGCTCCTCTTCCCGGCGCACAGAGAGCTTTTTAACATCTCATAATGCAAGGTTGAGCTTGTCTCGGAGCATATAAAACCTCGGGCTTAGACTAATGCCTGTGAAAAGCGCTGCGTGCCCTGTCAGAGATGCTTTTCTTTGCAATGTGATTACGCTTGGAGATTTTTCTGTCCCTGGAGCTTTCGTCAAAGAATGCATTTTTCTATCCACTGTCTCATGCCGAACCTAATAACCTAGCAGTTAAAGCTTGTTGTGTCGGAATTCTTTTGGAAATTGTTTGTTTGGTTTCTGATTTCCTGCTGCATGTTAAAGCATCTTGTGAAGTTGTGGCTTTTAAAGGATGTCCAAATGTTTCTCCCTTCTCTCTGTTTCTTTACCTTGCACACGACGCAGACTTTGTCGCTCAGTTCACGAGTACTTACTTTATGAGTTCATGGTAATTAAATCCATAGTCTATCTTGTGCTTCACTTTTTGACCCCTAAGGATGGGGCATAAAGTTACATTTTTGTCTTATCTGTCTAAAAGACATTCTACTAGAACAGGCACGTCCAAAGTCCAGCCCATGGGCCAAATGCCTCTCGTGTTCAAAATTCTACTGGCCCTTAGACCCCTGTCATAAAATCAATAATATGTGGACTCCAGCACTTTCTAAAAACAGTGTGTATGATTTCGCGGTTGGGATTGGATAGACCTGATTCTAAATGGCTTCCAAATAATAAAATATGATTTCCGAACATGAGCTGGAAGAACCATCTCTGACCCACTCTGTGAATTTCTGAGCCTCTTGGCTAAAGCAAAGGGGGTTTGGCTGCTGTATTACTCTCCGTATGGCAGTAGTGAAGATCTCTATTCAAGAGGGAATGAGCAGCAACTCTGTGGTACGGTGGCCCTGAATGGCAAATGACATTAAAAAGCAAAACAAAGAATAAAAAATTCCAGAGACTTTAAGATTTAAAAAAAAAACCACTTGGTAAAGCAAAAGTTATTTCCCCAAAAATAATTATGAAATGTTAAAAAATAAAATAAAATGATTTGTATTGTTGGACATTACCGATAGGATGTTTAAGTTTGTTCATCTAATCAACCAGAAGTTCTTTGGCACCACATCTTCACAGAAAAGATATATCTTTTAGTTTGTGGCCACACCCACTTTCAAAGTTTGTTAATTTTTTTGACAACTCTTTACCGCTGTTTGGGCAAAACCCCCCTCTGCTTTTCCTCTTCTTCAAAACTCAAGCATAATTTTTTTTCTATAAACTGATTTTGTCTTCAAAAAATATTTAGTTCCTACAATTTTGTTTTGATTTCCTAAATGTAATGATGTTTTATTTTTTTATTGCTTTTTCAAAATTGTTTTTTGATCTTTAACATGTTTATTGCGCAGAGTGATTTGTTGATGTAATTTGCACTTCAGGGCCACCGTACTTGGGCAGTGCTGGGAGCTTCACCAAAATAAGATGTGGGAAATGCAGAAACAATGAACACAAAGTTCAGAATTGAATTAAACGAAACAGGAAGTAAAAGAACTGGACAACATAAACACAAACAAAATTGCAAATAATTTAGACCACACATTTAGCGAAAACAATGGTGTAGGAGAAAAACAAAGCTAGGAAATCTTAGATAAAAGGAAGGACCATAATATGAGATAAATAAATGCAAAGACAATCCGATTTGAAACAAAACTATGTCTAGGATGAGGCTAACCTTTGCAGAAGTAAATGAAGTAAATTCGGTAAAATAGGATTCAGCAGCAAGCGGAACATGTGGCAATAAAAAATGTACCTAAGAATTTTACTGATCTGCATCCTGCTCACACCTCAACTTTCCCCATCGCAGTATTTGTCCAGGACTCCATTCTTCAAATGTGCTCTCATCAGCAGGTCGGGGCCTTAGAATCCTGTCTGTTGACAAGCGATATATGGCGGGCATCACAGCATGGAATTAACCAGCTCCACAACACTCCCTATGACTCGGGCTACGAAGGGGGAATTGCTCATAAGCAAACAGGCAGTTGGGGCAGAGAAACCTTTTTATTCCTTGATGCCCTCCTGACCCCCTTCTTCCTCCCCTCTCTGTCTCCCGGAGGCAATGCTGCAGTTGCTAGGAAACAGGCAAGGGAGGGGCAGCAGCTATTATGAAGGCCAGTTGTGCTGTGCAAAGTTATTATAAAAACTCTAATGATATGCAGATACTCGGAGCAGAAATTTCTCTATGCATTATTGCTAAACGGAGACTCCTAATGTTTGCTGAAATTCCCCCTGAACATTTTCTGAAATAAATCGTTGGAACATAACATCAATCAAGCTTTTATTTAGGAGATATTTTCCCAAAGTGTATGTAAATGTGAATAAAGCATTAAATAAAGATTTTGTTTTTGGCATACGCTAATGCTCCATTTGCTTCCCCATTAAATTCACTTAAATCTGCTCATGCAGGACAAGATCTCTAATTGCCATATTTAACGTGTTAATGATTTAATTATTCTTTTAATTAATTTGCTACGACTAAATGATTGACTTAATTCAAAGACTCTTGGCTTGCTTTCAAAGCGGATGGGGACATTGCACTCTGAATGCCATTCACTGACATTTTGCCAGTAAGTTTCAGATGGCGAAACTGGAAAGATCATGTGATTGTATAAAAATATACGCAAAAAAAAGAAAGACTTGCAAAATAAAAGGTCCTTGTCGGGTGCTGGAGAAACTGCTCTATTTATTAACAGGCTCATACATTCTCCTTAAATAAAAACCTTAATCCAAAGTAAACTGGCTCAAAAGACCTCTGTGCGTGTTTTGGCGCCTGACACCTGTCCACCATTGACCCTCAACATCAAAGAGACCACCATTTTTTCAAATGAAGGGGTTTTATAGACTACTTAGTCTAGTCCATTGACTGACGTTTTGCATGACAGCGCAAAGCCGTTTTTTCCGCGACAGAATTCGCTAGAATTTTGTAAACGTTTGAAGAGTTACAATAGTCAAAAGAATGTCGACACTGGAGCTAAGGCTCAGATGTTAAAGGGTTAACAAAGCAAACTATCCATATAAAGAAAACCTATGTAGCGATACAGCTTTGGGGGAAAAAACACTACTTAGGAAGGAAGAAAGTAGTACTAAAACAGAAGATGACTAGGACATGAGGCAAGTAAGAACACAAAGTTGTAAAAGCACAATGTCAGTATGGCAGAAAATTGCATGAAAAGGCAATTACTGGTATTGACAGAAGTAAACTTGTATGCCTGGAACAGTTTGCCATATTGCAGCAACCCTGAGCAAAACACTGCCTTCAGCGTGTCCAGCTAAAGCAAACATTCCCAAGCTAATAGTTTCAAAATAATGGTTTAAAATCAATTAGCTTTTGGGATAACATGAGTGTCTTATAATGGTTACCAAGGGCCAAAACCCAGATTGGATTCAAACATTTGATGGCTCAAATTACCAGACATGTAGCTGAGGTAGAAGAAGAATAAAAAAGCTTTCTTTTTTTGTTTGATCCTTTTGTCCTAATAAACTGAACTGAACAGAAGTCTGTAGATTCTTATTTATCCATGCAGATGGGTAAAAAAAAAAATTAACTTCACCAACTTAAGATGTTGTCAACATTGTCACGTCTTTTTTATTTTAGTTCTGAAAAATCACTGCAACTAAATTGCTTCCTCAGATTGGTTTACTAGATACCAGTGACATGCAGCGATGTTCCCGACTGTTAAGGAACTGAGATCATCAGTTAGATTTACAAACAAATGAACCCCACAGAGGAGCTTATTCAGCATTTGATTAAAGTGTGTTCTTAAAAATTTCATTTCAACATTTTCCTTCCGTTTACAAATTGTAGCATTGAAAAAAATCACCAATACTGCTATTATTCACTTGTTTTTACTTATAAAGGAAGTCCATTTGCCGCTCCTTCTGAAGAAACACATGGACATTTACCACATGCCTCACCTAGTGTGTTTCTAATACACATTTTTAGTGGATAAAAAGAATAGGCTAAAGGAGTCACAAACTGGCACCAATCAGAAAGTAAAGAAAAATTAAAAGTAAAAAGTAAAGAAGGAAGCAATTAAAATAAAACATATTTTCGTGATAGTAAAACGGAAACAGGAAAGCGCATATATCAGCTGCAGTTCCAGTCTGGGCTGGTGCCTCACCTGCCACTTCCTCGTGTATTTGAACAGTAATTTTTCAACTTTTTTTACCAAACAAACATAATAAAACAAACAAACACACACACAAAAAAACAATAACAGACATGTTTACCTTTATTTTTTTCTTTTATTTTTTTATAAAAAAAAGTATTTTCATCTTACTTAATTTCATATACTGCACGTCACTGCTAAATACCCCCTGTGCTATCCTATGGGTTTAAGATGACCATTGACGTGTTCTCCCTACCATGACAAATGTGGATAAAGGTGGAGAGCATTGCATGTAATCCATGGACACCAGTGAAGATACAAATCATTGAAGAAAAAAGGTTCAGTGCACTGTCTAGTGGGTCCAGATGACCCAACTCCCAATGTTAAAGTACCTAGGATAGCACAAGGGATTTCATATTAGTTCAAACCAAACCCCCATCTGGGACAATTATAAAATGTTGCACTTTATCAAATCACCATGAGAAGCAAGTTTCACAAAGAAGGAATTTCCCGCTCACTTTTATTGTAAAAATCTTTCGTTTTGGGAGTTGGTATTTGCACAAAAAACAAATTCATGTTGGCCTCATGTAATCTATGCAGACAAAATGCATATTGCTGTAGTTGCCACACGTATTTAACCCTAACCCACCCTAATCACAGGCAAATAGCCACTTTATTTTTCACCAAATATAAATATTTAACCCTTGTGCTATCCTAGGCACTTTAACATTGGGAGTTGGGTCATCTAGACCCACTAGACAGTGCGCTGAACCTTTTTTCTTCAATGATTTGTGATCTTCACTGGTGTCCACGGATTACATGAAATCTTTCCACCTTTATCCACCTTTATCATGGAAGGGAGAACACGTCAATGTAAGGGTGGGGTCATCTAAGATAGCACAAGGGTTAAAAACCAGCAGGATGCTGACCCTTGAGGCATGGAGTCTGAGACCCCTGGTCAAGCAGCCATGGATTTGAACTCCCCCCATTAGCTTGAGCTAAAAACGCTCTGGTCTGAAGGCGACCTCTAAGAAATCAGACAATAGAGTTACTGGCAAAATCTTTTTTTTAGGATGCCTAATTTAAACTCAATTAAAGACAAACAGGAGTAATCTGAAATAAATCAACAGAAGTCACTGCTTGTCTCTTTTTTATCTTCCTGTGCTTTAGTGAGCAGCAACCTGACAGGAGACTGTTGAGCCACGGGTGTTTACAGTTAAAATATTTGCCTGTCTCCAGGATCTGAGGAGCAGAAGATAAGGTAGAGACAGGTGCTGTCACAAGCAAAACTGTCTTCCTCCCACCCAAGTTATCTTTATTAAAAGAACATTGATTTTTCTTTTTTTTTTTTTTGTAGCCTTTGATAATCCCACCCCCTCAGCAACATCTAATCAAACTGCATCAGATGTTTGCTACCAAGGTCAACCGCATTGAAAGAGTTTTTTTTACTTCTTGTTTTGCGCTTTGGAGAACACAACTGTTATCGCTGTAACCGTAGATCAGCAGTCCTGTATAAACTCAACACAAGTTTAAAGCATTTGCATTTATCAAACACCTTTCACCTGTCATCATTCTCGCAAATGTTCAAAACTTTTTTTTTTGGTTGCTTTTTTTCCAGTGAAGCTTCGAGCCTGAAGATGTATAAATACAACCAGTGCATGTTTTTTTGAGCTCGCACACGTGTCTGTGCATGTGTACACAAGCACTACTTTGACAGGTTGTACCACTTTCACTGGGTTCCCATGGTGACAGGTTGTTCCACATCAGGAATGTTGGGTGGGTGTGAGGTGTAGCTGGAGCAGGCATCTGGGCTCATCTCCCAGTTGTTAGGTTGGGCCCCTCCTGGGCTTGGTGATGAGCGAAATTATTTTTAATGGATCTTCATAAAACCATCTGTATCAGCGCACCTGCACACTGGAAGGCTATTGATAAAATGATTATGACCACAGGACCCAGAAATTGTTGTAAAATGTGTAATCATTTTGTTTGTTGTATCAGCAGACCCCCTTTTTCCAGCATATATCTGTATTCTTTGGGTCCAGTTCAACAAGACTATTTCCCACCTCTTGTGCCTGCCTGATTTCCATTTAGATTTGAAGTGGTGTTTCTAACATATCACAGCTTTTTGCTTCAGGATACTTTATTTTAAATGTCATGCAAATGGGTCATGTGACCTGGCCAGAGGTACATTGTCTGCAGTAGGTAAAGGTTAATTGTAGATAATTAATTTCCACTGATTGTGAACACACTAAACCTGGATTTCCTTCCAGGTGGCATAATGTTCCCTTTTTTTGAAACAGTGTTGGAAGCAACTGATGTTTTGAACATCTTTAAAGTCCCACTCCAATGAAAATTGTGGTTTTGGTGTTTTAAACATGTTCTTGTATCATTTGTATTTCTGAGTATTTCTTTTTTCAAATTTTTGGGAATCAGGAGCAGACGATAAAGTGCCAATTGAAAAAGCTTGTAGCGGGTGCTACAATTGGCATGCCACAAAATCCCAGATTCGTCTGATCCTTTTTCATTTTGATGCATACAATATTAGACGACTAGATCCATGAATGTCTTCGTTTTGCCCGTCTGAGCTGGCTTTTGGTTCGAATCTGTACCTAAATAGTGCATGCCATTTTTATTGCACCTGTAACGTTAGGTTGGTAATTTTAATGCTACTTACACACCAGGCATGTATTGCGAGGGATTTTGAACACACTTTTAGCATGTGTGTTCACACTGGACTGCCGCAACCTGATGCTAGGGCATGTACTCATAGAAGAGGCTTGGTGTGAAATGTCTAAGTGGGGCAAAACTTGTGAAACGTCCTTCAGGATTTTTCTCTCACATCTCTATTCTTATATTTACAGCAATTTATTAATTTTTCCTCCATGATTAGTTTTCACACAGTTGGCACTTCCATGTTACATCACTACCAAATCTGAGTCCCTGATTGGTCAAAGTTCAACTGGTTTAACTTTCTACACACATTGAATAGCCGCGCATTTTGTATGTAGGGCCTGATCGTGAGAGTTCTAAACACGAAAGCCCAAAACACGCATATATATGCACATTTACATAGACTTGTTATTGAAAGCGGTCGCTTAATGCGCATTTCCAAGCTTGCTGTGAATGCAGCATAAGGGGCTGTAAGCTAGCTGGAGAGAGTGTAAATACATGGATGACAGGGGAGGGCTTAGTCCACGCAAACAGTCCCATCGACAACTTATGCACATTCTAATGAATTACTGAAACTCTGCAGAAACTATGTCCTAGAAAGTGTGATTTTGGCTAAAAATGGCGCAATCATAATTAACCCTTTTGCTATCTTAGATGACCCCACCCTTACATTGACGTGTTCTCCCTACCACGACAAAGGTGGATAAAGGTGGAAAGATTTCATGTAATCCATGGACACCAGTGAAGATCACAAATCATCGAAGAAAAAAGGTTCAGGGCACTGTCTAGTGGGTCTAGATGACCCAACTCCCAATGTTAAAGTGCCTAGGATGGGTTACAACACCACAAGGGTTACAACACCACCGAAAAAGCTTTTACAGAAGAACAAAAGATAATTGAAGTGAAACTTAAATGCTAAGTGATCTTAAAAAATGATGCCCAGACATTCTAGTAAAAAAAATACCTATTTTTACAGACACTCTAATAATAAAATAAAAACATTTTTTTAATCTTCAATTTTTTTATGTAACTTTATCATTAATCCCTATTCCACAGAGAGAACCCCAAACAATCCTTTTTGACATGTTTCTGCCACACATTCCCCTGCTACTTCTCATCAAATTTAATATCTGTGAAGATAAAGCTGATGTTTTATTTATTTTTGCCCTCTGAGACAGCCCGCAGGTACCCTCTGGGTGTCATGATTTAGACATACCTAGCAAAAACACACACACAGGCACACCAAAAAAAAAAGACAGCCCCTGTCCTTGTACCTGCTGGCGAGCACTATAATGAAATTCAGCGAGATGAAATTTTGCACAACCTCTATCAGGGTTGGCCATATCATTCTGAAGTGCTTCATTACAGCAGTTACAGCAGTGGTGGTGGCCTGTGGGATATCTTCGTTTGGGATATGACATACCTCATTCATCACTATAAGATAAAGAACCAAAGGCCATGGTTTGTTCAGAAAAAATGTCAAATTTTGTTGTATACATCTACTTTTATCCCCGGATCTTCAGCATCTCATCCTATCAACTGCCTGAGGTGCTTTGACGGTGCTGACAAATTAAAATCACTTAAAGCGTTAGCAGTGGATTTGAAAACCTGAAATGTATAAACTTGAAATGTATTTTTCTGTCCAACTAATATAATTCAAATTATCGTTCAGCTGTTTAATATAAACATTAAAGTTATAAGATGAGACATGGTTTTTCATGCCCTGAAGAACTCCGTCATGACTCATCAGTTTAGCTCTTTGGCTTATTTGCCAGAAAATGAAATAAATTTTGGATTTGTCTGTTTTGCTGATAAAACTGCTTTAGAAGAGGATTTCCGTGCAGTTCCAGCAGAATTATGATGTTTTATAGTTATAGTGAATAGATGAACGAGCAATCTCACAGGTAGGGCAAACAAACAAAGTTTTTTTTTTTAATGATTTTCTTTTTTAATCATGTTATTTTTTATCATTTTTATTGGGGAGCTAGAGGGCACAGTGTGTGTTTTATATATATGTTTTCTTCTTTTTTAAATGGAAAGGTCTTTGTTTTGTTTGTAAGCTTGCAAGATTTTTTTTTCTGTATAGCACGTTGTGTTAGTTTGGTTGAGAAGTGCTTTAAGAATTAAATTTGATTTGATTTGAAATGGGTTAAAAAAAAGTCATTTTTGATTCAGTAAGCCAATCTTATTTTATTCTGATTTTTAGACTCAACCATTACATGTCTTATTGGTGGCGCCTCCTCAAACCTATCAGCTCAATAAAACCCTACTTACACAAATCAGATCATAAACACAGCTAAAGAAAATTGTATCAATTCAATGAAGGTGGACCAGTGTGGTACTCCTTTTTTTTCCAGAGTAATCTGATAATATTACTCTTGGAAAAGTGAACACTTCCAATGATGTCCATGCCTTTAGCCCTTGTGCTATCTTAGATGACCCCACCCTTACATTGACGTGTTCTCCCTACCATGACAAAGGTGGATAAAGGTGAAGAGGATTTCATGTAATCCATGGAAACCAGTAAAGATCACAAATCATTGAAGAAAAAAGGTTCAGCACAATTAGATGATACCAAGTCTTTCACATATCAGAATAGAGATGTGTAAGAAGGTGCCTGGAGCAAGATTTGTGAAATTTGCACCGCTTCGACATTCCGCACCAAGCCTCTTCCAACTGTACATGCCTAGAATGTTCAGCATGTTCTTGAATACGCATCAGATAGCGTGTACTTAGCATGAAAGTACTTAACCCTTGTGCTATCTTAGATGACCTCACCCTTACATTGACATGTTCTCCCTACCATGACAAAGGTGGATAAAGGTGGAAAGATTTCATGTGATCCATGGACACCAGTGAGGTTCACAACTCATTGAAGAAAAAAGGTTTAGGGCACTGTCTAGTGGGTCTAGATGACCCAACTCCCACTGTTGAAGTGCTTAGGATAGCACAAGGGTTAAATACTGTATAAGGGCTTTGCCTTTTTTTTGACAATTTTCTGAATGCAAATTGGACACTGTCAAGTGGAAACCCTTATTGACTCATTCATGATGGCGACAAGTCTGCATACAGTCTGCTTGCAGAGGGGAACTGGACGCTAAGGTGAAAATGGCAGTGGACTTTAGGAAGATCCCCCCTCCACCCGTTTCACTTACAATTCTCAAACGAATAGTCCCTTCAACAGACTCACACAGGTTCCTGGGTGGACATCCCACGTAGACTTCATCTGGAAGCAGGCCCAGCAGAGGTTCAACTAAAGAAGTTCAACCTGCCTCAGGAGCTGCGGACCATCTTTTACTCTGCAATAATCCAGTCTGTCCTGACCACATCCATCCCGGTCGGGATCTGCAACCAGACATGACGGGGATAAACTGCAGAGAAACCACCAGAACCAACCTTCCCTCCATCAAGAACCTGTAGTGTTCCAAGGGACGTGTTATCCCTACCAGGTGGATAAAGGTAAAGAGGATTTAATGTAATCCATGGACACCAGTGAGGTTCACAAATCATTGAAGAAAAAAGGTTCAGCGCACTGTCTAGTGGGGTCTAGATGACCCAACTCCCAATGTTAAAGTGCCTAGGATAGCACAAGGGGTACATGTTGTATATGTCTTTATTTTTTTCTATCTTCATGTTTACACCTATTTATGCTTTGTATTTGTATGCTTAAGCATAAGTTAAAGTCAAATTCCCAGTGTGAGCACTTGATCAATTAAGATGACTGATGATGAATGTATTTCTAACAGCCAATATTTTTTGTTAACTGCCACATGTGTCTAACCTTCTTTCATACATTTTCAGACGCAGATATCTCAGAGGAAACAATGAAAAGCTGTGGACTGTTGGATCAGATTAGTCTGTTTCTGGATTCAGCGTTCAGCTTTACTTAGGAGCCAACTCTTCTGTGCCGGCTGACTCGCTCCCATTTTTACAAGTCTTGTGTTTCCCTTCTCCTTCATTCTCACTGGTGTGAAGGCAGATGCTTTGGGCCCCGAGAAACAGAATGATTCGGATATCCAAAGGACTAATGAATGGGAGCTCCCTGTTTGTGTACCCACCGCCAAGTAGTGCAGCTGCACGAGCGCTGGATGGCACAAACAAAAGCCTCTCCCCAACCTTTTCAGCAAACGGCTGCAAATGACAAGATGCTGCACGTGCACGGCCTAATCTTCAGCTAGAGCAATTAATCCAAAACAAGATTTAACACCGAAACAAACAAATGCCTTTAGTTTTTTTGTGCCAGAAGACTTTGTTTCAACTGAAGGTGTAGTTGTAGAGAAAACTGCAGAATGTGGGCAGGATCTGTGGAGTGAATCTCTACATTCCCCAGCTGGGTTTGGCAGCTGTTTTCAGTTAATTACTTACCAATAAAGGGGTTTATTCTCTTGTGGTGTCTTCATTGTGAGTCATAGCAGAAATACATTGAAAATCAGTTTTGCCAGTGTCTAAGAGATCGCTTTGGTTTTGATCGATGTTTGTCTTCTTTGTTTCTTTGGTATGTAACAAGTCTTAACACTATTCACTCCACCTTTTGTTTGTTCCATTAGCTTAAAGCTTTCTTGGGGGTGTAATGGAAGCAAAGAAAAACAGGTGATCGGGCTAATTAGTCATTAGTGAAGAGATTAGGGTCCCAAATGACAAGTGCTTGCTTTACAAGGTCATAATTTGATTAAAGTCACCGCTGGTTGATAGAAAAAGCTTCTCAGAGATGATTAACTTGTCTCCCACATTCCTGGCTCCTTCTCCCCACGTGCAACCAGTTGATCTCTAATTTAGTCATACATATTAGACAAGAGCACATGTTTGAGTTCGTGTGTGACAGGCTAAAACACAGACCAACCTCGTTGAGTCCATTTAGCTGGTAAAGTAATCTGAGGCTCTTTTAGGATGAAAATCAGAATAGTTTCCTCCAGTTGCCAAGAAAATGTTATAAAATCTCTCTTAATTAAAATAAATAAATACAAAACAAGCTTAATATAGTTATTACTCCCATTAAATTCTATGACCTGTTTTATACAGTTACAATAAGTCTATATTCATATCATTCTGGGCTAGTACTCATACTTTATGGTGAAGTCTACAGGACAAGAAGGTTTTTAGCTGGATATGATCTAAGTTCCCACTGGATACAAAACAGGGCAAAGTACGGAATCCTTTCAATTTTGATTCACGAGTCTTTAATTCTATGCATTATTTCAAATCTCCATTAACCCTTTAACTTATTTTAACTTGCCTCTGGTTTGTCTCTGCTCCTACTCCTGTCCTTGGCCGTAGACCTCCTCCTTTCAGGGGGAAAAAATTCAGTAGCCTTATTGCATGCACCACAAAGTAACCCTTGTGCTATCCTAGATGACCCCACCCTTACATTGACGTGTTCTCCCTACAATGATAAAGGTGGATAAAGGTGGAAAGATATCATGTAATCCATGGACACCAGTGAAGATCACAAATCATTGAAGAAAAAAGGTTTAGCTTTGCTGCATCTGCTCCAGCTCACTCACTCACACCTGGATGGTGGTGGAGGCATGGTGAGAATCACCTTCTTTGATTTCTCCAGTGCCTTTAACACCATCCAGCCTTCTTTACTGGGTGAGAAGCTGCGGCTGATGGGTGCTGGTGTGTCCACTGTCTCCTGGATCACTGACTACCTGACAGACAGGCCAAAGTTTGTCCGACTGATTTTCAGCACAACTCGGAGTCATGTCACATACAGAAATTCTCTGATGACTCTGTGGTTGTGGGGTGTATAAGGGGTGGACGGGAGGAAGAGTAAAGGAGACTGGTGGACGGATTTGTGGAGTGGGCTGGAGAGAATAACCTGCTGCTCAACGAGGACAAGACCAGGGAGATGTGATCGACTTCAGAAGGAAGGGGACAGTCTGGCAGCCTCTCTGCATCCTGGGCAGGGATGTGGAGTTGGTGGAGGAGTTCAAATACCTGGGTGTGACTATCGACAGCAGACTGAGCTGGAGGAGCAACAGTACTGCTGTGTACAAAAAGGCATGCAGCAGACTCTACTTCCTAAGGAAGCTTTCACCCTTGTGCTATCCTAGGCACTTTAACATTGGGAGTTGGGTCATCTAGACCCACTAGACAGTGCTCTGAACCTTTTTTCTTCAACGATTTGTGATCTTCACTGGTGTCCATGGATTACATGAAATCTTTCCACCTTTATCCACCTTTGTCATGGTAGGGAGAACACGTCAATGTAAGGGGGGGGGGGGGGGTCATCTAAGATAGCACAAGGGTTAATGTGTGCAGCAAGATACTGGAGATCTTCTACCAGTCTGTGGTGGCCAGCACCTTGTTCTCCTCTGTGGTCTGCTGGAGAAGCAGCATTGCAGTCAGTGACGCCAACAGCCTGAATAAGCTGATCAGGAAAGCTGGTTCTGTCATCGGCTGCAAACTGGAACTTGAAGCAGTGATGGAGAGGAGGTCACTGAACAAGATCTTATCCATTATGGACAACACAGACTATCCTCTCCACCCAGTTCTGGACAAACAGCGGAGCTCCAAAACTGCCAGAGACCGGAAATCTTTCATACCTAAGACAATTTAACTCTACAATAACTAACAATGCAACAGATAAGCTTTGGACATATTATCTTTCTTTTTTTATTTTTTGCACATTTTCTTTCTTATCTGAAATGTCTGTAAATAGCGTTTTAAATTTTACCACCTTATTGTTTACATTTATGTTACATTTTTTTGTTTTTTTTATATTATTCTTGTTCATTTTTCTTCTTCTGTTTACAATGCTGTCATTGGCTATGGTAACAAACAAAATTCCCACGTGAGGGATCAATAAAGTATTTTTGATTCTGATTTCAGGTGACTACCTCTTGAAGCTCATCAAGAGTGTGCATAGCAGTAATCAAAGCAAAAGGTGGCTACTGTGAAGAACCTAGAATATTAAATTTTTTTAGTCGTTTCACACTTTTTTGTTATGTATATAACTCCACATGTGTTAATTTACAGTTTTGATGCCTTCAGTGTGACTGTACAATTTTCATAGTCAGGAATACACACACACATACCCTCACTCATGAGAGAAATGCTACAAGAGTATGGTGAAATCCCCAAAAACACCTTGGAGTAGGTCTTTAACTACATGATAAGTATGAAAAATTACTCACTTAAACAATACTTTGCTTGATTTCATCCTAATGTACTTTATCATTGCTATTCTCGTAAAGTCAAATTATGGTTGAACAGCCCTTAAAGCGTGCAGTTTTTTTGGGTGCCTCTCCTCCTGACCTTCTCCTTTTTCTCTATTGTTTCCTAGTTCACTGCTATCAAATATTGAAAGGGGTCAGTTACAGACCAAAGTTGCCCCCATCTCAATTTTTAATGTATAATATAGTAGCGCAGATGGCTTTTCCCTTCACCGTGATGCGTCTGAAGGCAGGTACCCCTCCTGTCGTCCGAGTACTCAGTTTATAAATGTCTTCTCCCTAAGGTCCACTGAAAGGCACACGCCGCAGCTTCATATATAGTGAACCGTGCCGCCAGGGAATTACAAATTCACTCAAACTCTCTTCCACCAAGGAGGTGAGGCAACATACATGTACTGTGCATCATAAGTGTTCCTTAAAAGTAAAAAACCTTGACTGTTCATTACAAAGAGAGGAAAAAAAGGAGTTTCGGAATGAAAGACTGCTGTGGAGAAGAGACTACAGACCATGGGTGGGATATTGAGCCTATCTCATGTGTGTTTTTGTGTTCATTCTGCACAGTGGTCATTACTATCTCCTAAAATTTCCCTCAACAGGGGGCACATCTGTCCCCATGAACTGACAAAATAAATGCTCCCTTTTTTAACGGCATGCATTTCTGAAGCGTGTTTTTATCTACGTAGAGTGTATATCTCTTTGCTGCCACTTATTTCTCTTTCTTTTGGCAGGGCCTCTTTTATTTTGATGCCCCCCTTGGCGAGGCAGAAATAGCTCCTTCAGGGTGTCAGTGGCCAGCAGTGTAACAGATGAGAGTATCTGGAGTGTGCTCGGGGGCCAGGGACGCTCAGACAGATGAGGCTTAAGTAGCAGAATAATTGGCCACCACCTTGCTCGCATGGAGGCGTGTAAAAACCAACATTCTCAAATATCAAAGCCGTACATCCCTACATGTATGCATAATGTGATTGTGTTATATTATCAGAAAACATAGTGAATACATTTTTGTCAAAAAGAAAGCAGAGCGGTACAACAGTTTATAGGAAACTAAAGAGAGAAATGCAACAAAGATTCTTATAAAAAAAAAAAACATCCTAAAAAATGGTTTATATTTTGTCCTCAGCCTGTCCTTTGTACGACCCCTCTGCAGTTTAAACTGTGTTGACCGCTCTGAATGTAAATTGTCCTTTGCAAAATCCTTCCTTGTTGATTTCTAGGACACTTGGCCTGTAAAACCCAAAGACTTTTTTCTCATTGGCACATTTTCTCGTTATTTCTTATTGTCTGCTGCAGAGAGTATCAATATAAAGAGTTCACTGAGGGGAGTCTCTTGTGATTTTTCTAAATGCAATTTCACTATTGCTTATTATAGATCAGCTTGGCTCTGCAGCACAAGGTATGGTTACTTTACATGAAGGACAGAGTCACGAAATCCAATCCAGGACTAAAAAGATCATTCAGTGAAGTCAGTTTGTAGTCACCTGTCTCCTATGGTTGAAAGTAGTTCCATAAAGAGCTGTTTTACTAAGGTCTTCATAAAGGATAAAAACAATTTCGACAGTTTTATTATTGTTACTAATAGTAAAACAGCAGTTCTTAGCTGAGGTGCTAATATTAATGCTTGTTTTTATGATTTCGTCATTCATTGTCAAACATGATATTGATATTGACTCAGGATTTGCGGGGGCAAGTGGGGGCAAAGCCTGTTGCTGATGCTCCCCACTGCCCCACCCCCCCATGCCCTCCTGTAGCTCTGCCTCTGACAACTGTGCAAACCTGTTTTTGTGCGCACTTTCAAATTTGCAAACATTTCTTATGTTCAGATGGATGACTTGACTCAATTGATGAAGTTTGCTGACAATTTTCACCGCCAAATTTGGTTCAGTTTGCTTCTACACTACGCTTTTGACACTGTGTTTTTGGAAGGAACATTGTACAAAAGAAACACCAAGTAGGTGCAGAAAGCTAAGAGGAAAACCAACCTACTGCACTATTCAATCAAGTGGAAAAATGTCTCGTCCATCAACTATCACTCCCAGATTAGAAGCTGCAGGACTTTTTATTCATGGTTAGGTTTACTTATGGCTTTATATTGAAAATCCAGTGTGTGAAACTAAACTAAACCAAATCATATAAGGGTGTCAAATATTTAAAATGTGAATATTCTAGTATGAAAGCACCCATACAAGAGAAACTATCCATTGGTTTTCAATTTAACCAGATTTATTCGGTCGACACTGATATTCAGATTACTTTAACAACTGCCCGAACTAAGGAAATTCTGGCCTCAACATGTGTAGTGCGAATGAACCATTCTTTTATCACTGCGTGAAAAAGTCCACTGTTAAAGAACTCCAAAGTAGAAAAATGTTTAGAAAGGTTCATCAGGTTAAAAAGAAGCTGGTGAAGGTTTGCACTTATACAGTTGATGTCTTGAAGTTGAGCCATGAAATCTGGACTGAAAATCTTGGATATCCCTTTTCTAGCTTCATTGAAAGCCCATGGCACTTTACAGTCACAGTTGCATTCACACACACATTCACACACTGATGGCGGCTCCGCTGTGGCATCAGGGTCAATGTGGGCTTCGACACATTGGCAGGCCAGGCGGGAAACAAACCTGCAACCTTCTGATCAGAGGTCGACCGCTGCTCCACAGCAACCCACCCTGCCTCTATCTTTTCAATTCACCCATCATTAGGCTTTATTTGTGTGGTTAAAGTCTAAGTTGGAAATGTTTCACCTCCTTTCCAATTCCCAATTCTTTCAATTTTTAAATCTTCTGAAATTGAAAAAGCCTCTTGGATAGGATGCAAAATTTATTTTAAAAAACTAAGTCCAGATTACCCTTTTTACTGTTTTTTTTTTCGTTCTGAAAAGTCCTGAATGGCATTTTTCACAGACAAACTTCATACCAAGGTGACTCAATCAGCTGAAGGGAGGAACAGCTGGAATGAATCAGCTGATTGAAGGGCTGTCACCCAGACAGCTGATTGACAGGAGAAGCTGATATTGATAAAAAGTAGAAGATGTGAAAGAGAAAGGTTGCAATTGTCTAGTCAAACAAATAAACTTTTAACCTTGGTATCGTTATGCTTTGTTACTTTGTTGTGATCCGCCCAGTTGTGTGTGTGTGTCATGGACTGGGGTTTTGTTTTAACAATTAGGGGCTCGTGCGGGATTTAAACCCGGGCCTTTGTTTTACATTTACGTAAAAAAAAGGAATGGTTGGACAGTAACAGGGCACAGTTCTTGTACAACAAAAAATTTAAATTAAAGATCAAATGCAAAAGGCTCAAAGACCTAAAAAGTGTCAAAATTGCTATATTCCTGGATTACCACTTTTTGAGTCTCTAGCTTTAGAAGCTACATTGAGATTATTTGGACACTTTGAGAGGAAGGACAGTGAATATGTTGATAAAAATCACGCTGAGGTTACCAGGAAATATGCCTAGAAGAAGACAAAAGAGGTGGTTAATAATGTAGTTGAGGAGGACATAAGGGTGGTTGGTGTGAATGAGGGAAATACAGACAATTGGATTAGATGGAGGCAAAGGATTCGCTGTGGTGACCCCTTAACCCTTGTGCTATCTTAGATGAGCCCCACCCTTACATTGACGTGTTCTCCCTACCATGACAAAGGTGGATAAAGGTGGAAAGATTTCATGTAATCCATGGACACCAGTGAAGATCACAAATCATTGAAGAAAAAAGGTTCAGAGCACTGTCTAGTGGGTCTAGATGACCCAACTCCCTATGTTAAAGTGCACAAGGGTTACGATAGGAGCAAAAAGACATAGATGACTTGTTGAGCAATTCGCTGATTAAAGTTTTCAATGAAATGACAGAGAAACTCAATGAGTTTTAGCAGAATAGTATGGAAAAATGGAGTTGTTTAGGACAGAAAAAACATAATATGACAAACCACAGGATTGGGTACTGCCGGATATGCACATATCCTAATCCAAAATTTGGGTCCAAGCATTGAGAAAACAAATCCAACAGCTGCACTGAATGCAGACAGGAACTAGAGGGGAAAAAAGTCAAGCAAAACACTCAAAAAGTTGCTATTTCAACAATGTCTCATGAGAAAATGGAATAGGAGAAAAAACAACCTCTATTTCTATCTATTGGACCAGCCAAAGGCACATCAACCATGTTCTCTCACCCTCTCCCCATCGTCACTGAAAGCAATCATTTTAGAATTGATTTTCATGGCTCAGAGAGAAATAATGGGAATTCTTTCTAATGTAGAAATGTATGTGTTCCTTTTGGTTAACCAGAATAGACCATATTTCAGGCTTGTCAGTTAGAAGAGTAAAAAATACCTCTGATCTTACGCTCAACTTTTCCTCTAGCTTTATTCCTGCTTTCTGAAGAGACAACTCATCACTCCAAAAATCAATCAAACTATTATCTGTTTATCCTGTTTCTAAAAAGATGGAGAAAGTTTAATCCTTCTTTTTTTTTTTAAACAATTCCCCAGGTTCACAATCCAATCGTCTATGTTATAAAAAACAAGCAAACAAACAAAAAACGATATGCCAACCAGCAAATTGATCTCCCCATGGCAGTGACAATAGCTGTCCCAGTTTACCATGACAGATTCATTGTTTTTTTTACACAAACTTCTAAAGCGATGTGAAATCTGCCCGTGCGTCCACAAGTCTCTGATCTGATAAGCCAGCATCTACATGTCCACTTTTATTCGTTGCCAACTCTGCCTTCCTCGTTCACCCAGAGTGGCTCACGAAACGTAAAGCAGCGCCTCTTTCCTGGATGAGCCCAAATCCATTTACCTAGGGTTTATCCATCAACAGCTGTCGAGTGTGTAACACCCTGCCCTGGTGCCATTACTGTACCATTACATACCAGATTCCCCAAGTTTATTACCACTATAAGAGCATGTCAGCTATTATTAATGATAGCTCAACCTCTACCAATGAAAGAGAGTATTGATTGACAGAAGGAGTAAGGAGTTTGGGGATCGCCCAGACATTACCAATATTTTTTTTTTCTTTTTTGAATACTGCAGTCTCTTGGCAGCATTCTGTAAACTGGGACAAAGTGTACTCTATAACTTGTAACACGCTGCTTTTTCAGAGGGAACTTTGCTGCTCAGATTCAGGTCAACAGTATCTAATGCAAGATTCCTCTGAATCCATGAAAAAAATCTATCAGATTACATAGATGCAACAGTATGTCTGCAATAAAAAAAAAAAGTTAGTAAACGGCTGGAATAGGATATTAAGGGTATAACGATGAATCAACTTACTAGATTTATTTTCCTATGATCCAGCCAGATCAATCTGTCTGAGACTAGTTGGTAAACAAATCAATTTATACATTATAAAACTGTTTCAAAATGAAACAAAATTGATTATATCGATATTGCAAAAATATCAATATCTCTTGTATCCAGCAATGTTTTTGTTACCAGTTAGCTCTCTGCAAACTGTAACATTGGTCTTCTCAACTTTTAAACTAGAAGAACCTGCAGATATTTTTTACAATATGACATTTAATTTATCAATTTACTTACTAAAGAATCAATTAACATTTTGTAAACATGGATGTTTACGCTGCTGCTTCATTAAAATCAGTGTCACTCCTGCAGCTGATTTATTGAATAATTCAGGCAATAAAGTAAGTTTGAAGTAATGTTGCCATGGCACAATAAATAACCAAGATGTCAAAAGCAATCAGTATTGGGCATGATGCACATGGAGGAAGAAAACTCATTTCAACTCATAAGGCTTTTCATCAGCCCTGTGCTTTGTTAAATAATCATCAGCCAGTGTCAGGAGCAATCTGCAAGTGACCACTTTACCAATCCCCATGAGAAAAAAGGTCTATTGGTCTTCATGTTCATGTGACTAACAGAATATCAATGAGCACTTAACTACGCAAAGTGGATGAAAGGGAACAAGAGAGTAAATAGGGAACAGAGATTAGCAAAGAAAATACCCTGGAGGTTTCATCATGGAGCACTTGCACTTCCTGTCCCAGACAGAAGAGAAAGACAAGGGAAGAAGACATTACATCATCAAGTAAAGTTTGGGGACAATCCTGGCTTTCTGAAAAGAATTCTATTTATTCCTTTTCTGATGAGAAAGGCCAGTCACTTTTTCAAAGATGCCCAAATCACACCAACAAACCACTCAAAGCAAAAACCTATTAAAGATCACCACGACAATCAGCTATTTCCCATACTACATACCCGCTTCAGATTACTCTTTTATTTCTTTTTGTAACAATTCATTTTAATTTCCGGATATAACTTTTCTTTTCTGAAATTGTTTTTTCTTTTTTTACGGAAACCAGAAAGGGCAGGTATTATGGGAAATCGCATATTGGATGATGATATCTTTCATTGCAGCTGGGGGGGGGGGGGGGTCCTTTGTAGCTTTGATCTGTTTATTTGTTTATTTCAACAATTGATAATTGTGTTTTACTTTTAAGAACATTTCTAATCTAAGACATAAGTGGTGTGGAAACTGCTGCTGGGGGCATGGGTCCACATCGCACTTTGTTTTTTTTTTGACATGTCCTCCCAACTGCCGTTTCAAGAGTAACAAACATTACTCTTTTGCTTTTCATTATCTGTTTGACAGTCCGCACAAGGCCTGGGCCTCAAGTTGTCACAACTCAATCGCAGAGATGCACCGCAGCTCAAAGGAAGGATGGCACAACTCTCCAGAGACAGCAATATGTTGAAAATCATTATCATGTCCATGAAGGAAAATTTGACTGAGACCAATTCGGCTTCTTTTAGAAAAACCAAGGTGGTGGACGGTGCTATTTCATGTTCAGATACACAATTAGCTCCGCATAGCATCTATGAGTTCACCAGTATTTTTATGTTTTCCTTTTCTGGACAACAAAAAGTTTTTTTTATTTTGATACACTTCTTCAAGTTAGTTATTTTACTCCTACAATTGAGCAATATTATCTATTGTAGCTTTATAGCTTAAATCAGATTTCCTAATATACAAATATTGATATTTCTTGTAGTGGCAAGAAGCATCTAAAAAATTAAAAAAGAGAAAAAAGAATCCCTTGGCAAAAAGTAGCAAGTTTTTTTCAACTATTATACTTAAGTAAGTATAAAAAAGTATACTATAGATCAAGTACATGTAGGAAGTATACTAAAAGTACTTCATCAGACTAAATGGGTACTAAATAGGCATTAAAGTTTAATGTATACAGCCTCACTTTCAGTCTAAACTACATACACCTGTAGTAAACTTAAATAGACCTACTTCTTGCGTAGGTGAGTGATCATACAATCGAAATATTGATGAACCCAGTTATTAAAAAAATAATAAAAATTTCAATAAAAGCAATAAACTAGTCTCTAAAACTGAATTTAAGGATATTAAGCTGTAAAAATGTATAAAAAGTTTTTTACTGAGAAAGCAAATTGTATTTTGATGCAACTATGCAGTTCATGTTTAGCATTTTGTATGAATTATTCTTTTTGTATATTGAATCATATCTCTTTTTGGTAAAACGGGTCGCTATTATATTTGAGACCCCAAGTCTTAGGAGATTTGAGAGTTTAATAATGGTAATGGCCTGTATTACTGTTACTTTTAACAATACTAGCCCTCTATTTATTAGATACCAGATCAGTACTGAGCTTTGAAAAAAAAAAAAAAATGGCACGCCCACTCTGTCTATCAATACACAAAAGTAATAAATCCAGCAAGCTAACATGATTGTTCATTAAACATATGCATGTCATTGTTGAGCAAGTAAATTCAAAAGTTTATTAAAATATATCTCACTGACTTTACAAAAGTGACATATTTACTTGGGCAATCGTGTTGCTGGTGCAAAGACGATGTAAAAACAAGCTTTTTTTCTGCATCCCAATCAGCTGATTCTTGTTGATCGCATAAACAGGCAAAGAGTTACAGTATCTGTTATTTAACTGTATTACCAAGGTTAAGGGATCATTTGTTTTTTAAACCCAATGATTTAGCAATTTCTCTGCAGTAGTCTGCAAAAATATTTTTATTGTCTCTCTAAAAGTAACAGATTTTTGTTATATTTTTTACTGATTATCTTAAAACACATTCCAAAAATACTTAAAAGTGATGATATTACTGACATCTGCTCTGAACTACAGAAAAATGTAAAAATGTTAAAAGATAAAGTTTGTGGTCTGAAAGGTCCATATATCTCTGTTAAATGAATTGACATTTTTGGGACAACACCATCAAGGAAATATGCAGAAACTGAAATGCACCACATGCAGGTCTTCAAGAGGACATATTTTCCCACAATTTCTCCTAATAAGAAAAGAAAGATTATAGAAATACCATTAGGAATATATTTTATTTTGATGAAATATTTGATGAAGACAAAATAAACTAATACATAAAATACTTAACTAGCTGATCTCCTAAATGCATTTGTCCTTTTACAAATTTCAATTTGTTTTTTCAAAATAAAAGTGTGCCAACCATTTCAGATCTTAGTAAAAATGTGTGGATTATTCTGCTCTACTTTTTTTTACATGTTTTCGTGTGGTCAACCAAAAATTTAAAGATGTTTTTTTCTTTCTTTTTTATAGTTTCAAAGCTGTTCTATCATTTCCAACTAGAGCTGCATGACAGATGTTTGAACGGCAGGCTTTTGCCCTGACTGAAGGAGCAGTCATTTTTGGAAGAGTGCCACTCAATTCCAGCTGGGATGCATTCACTCAAGGCAGGTTGAAATATTACAGTTCAGAATAGTCTTATGTTTTCCAATTACATCATAGGTCATCCATTTGCTCAAACATTTGGACAATCTAAGACATTTTTGTTGATGAAAATACTTTTGCTGATGTTTACATCTGTTTCACTTTTGTGGTTAGTCTTTTCAAGTTGGAAAAGGCTGAAGAAAGGTCGGTGGGGCGGGTTGGTGTGGGGGTGTGGGGCCCTGAAAGGGAGAATCAAAGGCAAATCTCTGTGGACTGCAGCTATTACTTTGTAACAAATAAAGGAAAAGCTGTCCATTTCCCTTGTGGGACATGTGCCCTGTGTGGGTGAAAGCATCGCCCATGCGAAATGATGGCACAGCAGGGCTGCAGCCCCAAGCACTTCTCCTGTACCTTTGAAGTCATGGACCGAGAAGCAAGCCCACCAGAGAGGTCTGTCAAAGTCCCGTTTTCCACAATAACGTTTTCGGTGGAACTCTCAGGGCACGGCGCAGTCCATGAACAAAGTCCCACTCCGACATTTGGTTCACCCTTGAGCTCGTCTGTTGGCCCGACGCATATGAACACAGAGTATGTGTGCAGGGACACCGTGTATGTTCTTGTGTGTGGTTGCATGCCGCCTGCCTGCGTCAAACAGCTCTATTTGAGGTGGCAGGCACAGGTGCGCTAACGGCATGGCAGGCTGCAGCAGGTTATTGGCCGACAGATGGAGCGGAAGGCGGGGGGCGCAGGGATGATTGTTGGGTGGAGGGGTGGAAGTTGGAGAAGATAGGGGCGGGCGCTGAAAATTGTTGGGGCTTGGATCTGGCAGAAGTGACTTCTTTCAACTAAAAAAAAAACAAAAAAACTTTAATGTAAAAAAAAAGCTATAAATAAAATAGCTTGTTCACATTGTTCCCTCGTTATCTCGCGGTTCAATTTTCACAGTCCAGTCAGTCAACTGATTACTTTCATGCCACGTCTCCTGTACGGGAGTTTTCAATTTACCGATAATAATAATACCATAATCAGATCTTTATTTTCATTCTATAATACTGAAAGTTTTTTTAACTATGACGACTTAAACTTTTAAACAAGAGACAAGGGTAAAAACATCCACATCTGTCTGAGAAAAGTGTAGTGTGTATACACACTAAATTCACCTATTACGTGTTAGTATTATAAATATAACTCCCGCAATAAAAAAGGGAACACTGTATATTAACCCTTGTGCTATCCTAGGCACTTTAACATTGGGAGTTGGGTCATCTAGACCAGGGGTCGGCAACCCATGGCTCCGGAGCCAAGTGTGGCTCTTTCATCCATCTATTGTGGCTCCCTGTGACTTTGGAAAATAATGAGTATTTTATAATAATAAAATTTTATTTTAGTTTTTTCATTTTTCATGGCATTTCAAAGGCGCTGATGGCTCCGTACGAAGCGCGAGCCACGTAAAAAACAGCTTCGTAATGAGCTCGTATTTATCGGGCGAGACCTGCAGAGCTGATAGCAGGTAGAGGCACGCGGGGCAACTCCGGGAGTTGAAGCAGAGACTTTCCCTGGGATGATTTTATGAACTCAAACATGGAAACATGATTACCAAGTAGATCTCTTCAAAATAATAAACCTGATCTCTCCACATTCTCACTGTCTACCATGCATTGATGAACACATCGCTCCATGCAGCGATCAGACCAGAACCAGTAGCTCCTCCCACATGCGGCCGCGGTATCATCCTTAAAAGAACACAATGTGCATTTGCAGCGACTTATGCTTCAGACGATGTCTGATTGGCCAATCTATATGTCAATCAAGT
The DNA here is from genome assembly GCA_037389245.1 of Oryzias sinensis. Taxonomy (NCBI): domain Eukaryota; kingdom Metazoa; phylum Chordata; class Actinopteri; order Beloniformes; family Adrianichthyidae; genus Oryzias; species Oryzias sinensis. The sequence continues at coordinate 8,278,834 of CM074505.1, read as the reverse complement.
CCCGTACTTCTCAGTGAGGATTTTGATTGGCTGGTGGATTTTAAAGAAGTACTTTTTTTTTTTTTATCTTTTCTGGCCCGCGATCTACACTAATGTCATTGAAGATCGACCGGTCGATGCGATGGACGTAATGAGCACCTTTGAATAATATATACATGCATAATATATATAATGATGTCAAAACGGGTTGTGGCTCTAGGTGCTTTCTTTTTTATTAGGGGCGGTCCCAAATGGCTCTTTGAGTAAAAAAGGTTGCCGACCCCTGATCTAGACACACTAGACAGTGTGCTGAACCTTTTTTCTTCAATGATTTGTGATCTTTACTGGTGTCCATGGATTACATGAAACCTTTCCACCTTTATCCGCCTTTGTCATGATAGGAATAACGCGTCAATGTAAGGGTGGGGTCACCTAAGATAGTACAAGGGTTCAAAAGAAAAAATAACATAAACTTCTATGAACTAGTGGCCACAAACTATAAATTAAAGAAACAATACTTTATTGGAAAACAAAGTTAAAACAGGCTTTTTTTTGCCACTCCAAATCATTGACTGTATAAACTAACTGGACCTAGTAAGTGTGACTTCCACCATAGAAAATGACATACTTCCAGCTCTAACAAAAGGAAGTCAATTCAGACTCCATTTTTCGCGATACGGACATGTTGGAACTAGAAATCATCAGTAAGCAGGGATTGGCCTGAGTCAGTCTGAGTCATCATTTCTTTGGCAACCACTCTCCTCAATCAGGAGAGAGCTTGTTGGAAGTCCACACCCAGAATCGGAATCTGTAAACCAAATGTTTGGAACGTTTGATGTGAGATCACATAATTTTATTTAAGGATCAGATTGGTCAGTTTATAACTTTAGGATTAGCAGGAATATGCGGAAAAAAAAAGTAGCAGAGAAGAATGGTTATCCTGACAAATATAATGAATGAGTAATAGCTGGTTATTTCACAATGGAAGTCTATGGGCTTTTGCCTTCTTGAAGATCTCTATATATTTTTGAACCATATGGAAAGAGTAAAACCTCATGATTTCTGAATATGAAGATATTTAGTTACTGTTAGTTTGTGACAGGGTCTCATATGGCCAGCATGGCTAGCTCCCCTGCTTGACTATTAATCACAACTATGCCAATCAAAGCCATATCAGTTGGCTGAGTCACAAAACCTTGTAATCTGACAGTGTTGGGGCTTAAAATGAGAAATCATATATTTGATCATTCATTTTGATAAAAAGGAAACAGTTTAAAGGCTGGGGGAAAACAGATGGGTTGAGGGGAAACATCAACTCCTATCAAATTTGAAACTATGGTCCATCTGAGCGCTCTTTTTTCCCCCATTAAACTACCCTGCATGAATACTAATAACATCTGTGGCTTTAATGATCCTGCCCAAATCCCTGTATTTGATTTCCACTTCTCAAAGTGACCTTTTCTCGACGTAATGGGCTTACCTGTGTTGGATCATGTTGGGAGCATGAGAAGCAGTGGGTGACTTCCCTGAGTGGGATTTTTTCCTATTTGAAAGGGCACATCCCCGTTTTAACGTGAGTGATCAGACAACACGCACAGAAGCGCTGACACCAGGTCAGAGAGTGCCAAAGCTCTTCGTCTCATTTTGTAGCAAAGTGTAAGAAGTTGCGAAGCAGACAAACCAAATGACCCACTAAATTCTATTTTCTGTGATATGACCAAGAGACGTTGGCTCATTGGTTGGGTGAGTTGGAAAGATTTCTCCTCCCCCCAAAGGTTTCATCTTATTTGGGTTTTGCAAACACACACAAATATTTTTTATCAAAAAGAGAAGATTAACCCTTATATGTGTACAGGAAGTAAAATGTTATTCATTGTGATGCTACAACACCTGCCATGACATATTTCCACCACCCCTTTGACACTAACATCCTGTTTACTGTCATTTGCATATTCAGTTAAGTGATTTGTTTGTGTAGCATGTGCACAGATAACCAACGCTTTCCAAGGTTATGTGCAAACAAACTTTGGATGACCTTTTCAGCACTAATGAACTTTTCCTTACTCTTCCAATTAGTTGCAGGGCCACACACACACACACACAGGCACATTTTAGAGACACCAACTTTTACTTTATATGAGAACTGGACCAAGTGATTGTGATGTCATCCATAGTAGATGACTGACTTCCCATCCACAGTAAATGACTGACATCCAGCTCCAACAAAAGGAAGTCAATTCAGTCGCCATTTTGTCGCGATACAAAAATGATCATGTTGGAACCAAAAATCATCTGTAAGCAGTGATTGGTCACAGTTAGACTGAGTCATCACTTCTATGGGGAACACTCTCGCCAATCAGGAGTGACCATCTTGGAAGGCTGCACCCATTGACTGTAAAAAAAAAATGGACAGCTCAGCCCCTCCTTTTTTGCAAATAGGAAGTACCATTGCTTCCGGATACGGGTGCTGCCATGTTGAAACCAGTCGACAGTATTGGTCCAAGTCGCTCTGAGTCATCATACCTATGGCAATGGCGACAGTAGTTGTCATAGATATGATGACTCAGAGCGACTTGGACCAATCACTGTCGTCTGGTCAATCAAACATTGAGAAAGTTGGAAATTAGACAACATACTTTTATTGAGGCATCTGCTTGGTCAGTTTCTAACAGAAAAAAAGTCATTAAAAAAGAGTATTAGCAAGAACTTGTTAAAAAAGGTAGCACAGCAAGAACGGTTATTCTGACCAATAATAAGGGCTGAGTAATAAATAGCTGTTTATTTCTGTATATTGGTCCGACTTTGTCTAAATCAACATTTTTTATAGGAACCACTCTTACCAATCAGTATTAAGCTTGTTTGGAGGGCCACACACGTACCACTTGAAAACCAGGCTACACGAAATCTGTCGAAATTTTCGGCGATCAACGTGAGACAACATATTTTTATTGAGGCATCTGACTGATCAGTTTATAACTTGAATAACTCGCGCTACAGAAAAAAAAAACTATCACTAAAAATTAAAATTAGCAAGAACAAAAAGAAAGTAGCTGAGCAAAAATAGTTATTCTGACAACTATAATGACTTAGGAATAGCTTTGCACATATAGTTAATTTTTCAATAGAAGTCTATGAGATTTCTGCTTCTTGGGACCAGTGGGTACTTCACTCTGTCCAGTTCTAATATACAATTTATGGTCACAAATTACCCTATGAGGCATGCTTTTGCCTCCAAACTCCACACATAAACAACACAACCGGGATTCAAATCAGCTGTTAGGCAAAAGTGGCAAACACTAAATCACTGTGCAGCCCAAGAATAATTAGTAAGACATATTTCAGAGCTATCTAAATGAACTTGAACTCTCAAACTGATTTCAGGAAGTGGGTGAAAAACTGGCGTTCTGAAAATATATCACAATAGGTGAAATAGCCAGCTTTATTTTTTACAATTACATATGTTTTAAGGCTGTGAAACCCCCTCGCTACACTTTCTGCGGTTTCCTCTGGCAGACAAAAACATTTTCCCACTTTCTCTCTTGTTTGTAAAACTCAAAGTTTAAACCCTCTTGGAACAATAAGTCCAGTGTTACAGAATGGAAACAAATATCATCTTTGCAAGCATTGTGTACTGTAAAGGAGATATGGCACGGACGAGATTGATTTACAATTGTCAAAAGCCAAGAAAAGGCACCACTGTACAGCAACAGTTTTGTGTCAATTAATCAGTCCATTCAGTTGTACAATTTAAAACAGCTAAAAAAAATTGATAGCTCATCTAAAAAAAAAAAAAAAAACTCAAGAGCGGATGCATTTAGTCACACACACACTAAATCCCTTCTAAAAAAAAGTAGTTTGTTGGTTTATTGGTGTGGTTATGGATGATGGATAATAACTTTTTTTTTTAGTCTTTCTGTGGCTTAATTTGTCTGAATTGTCGCCTTGATGGTAGCAGTTCAAACATGGATGCATGAGTGAATGGAAATGTACCAGTCACCAGTTGTTTAGAATTGTTTAGAGTTTTTAAAACTGTCTAAAGATAGTCATTAAATGACTTTACACCCATTTTATTTTAGGGAAAAAAATTAAAATGTTTTTTTATTTTATTTTAGAAACTCCAAATCAGTTATACAGCAGTATGTTTATATAACTCCTAAACCTTCCGTCAGCATCCCAGCTGTGTTTAACTCATGGCATTTCAAGATTGCCTCTGTCACCAGGAACCTTGACATTCTTCTCTTTTATGTTTGTCACCTTGCTGTCTGGACCCCCACCTGCCTCTGAGTGGGGCTCAAATCAGTGACCTCTAACACTCCCTCAAGACAAAAAAAGGGTGAAGGGGTCAACATCTCCTGATGTACCTCTAACCTTTCATCGTAATGGATGTCTTTCAGGATCTCTAGTGGGATCCTTCATTTCCTTGGCTTTAAGTGAAATGCTAGTGGATTTGAATGGATGAGGTTCCTCACTGACAGGGTGAGATGAGGGACATTTGTTATGCTTATAGAAAATCACAGGCCCTTTTACAATTGGGCCATCATCTCAAGATCCCCACATTTATCTGCGGGATCCAATGAGATGTAAAGATATATGGTGTGCTCTGACAGCTCTGCTCAAGCAGTTACGCTTTTTTCTCTGTTAAACGTGCCTTGAAAAAAATCCCATGATTTTCATCATGCCAGACTATTTAAAGTATGGTAAACATTAGTTTGTAAAATCTGTTTTTGTTTGTTTTTTGCAAGTTTTTTTCCCTGGTAAACACTCAGATTGGTGATGCACAATAATGACTTTTTAAAACCAATACCAATACCTGATTATTTTCCTGGCTGTTGTAGCCGATACCGATACTCATCCGATATTTAAAGCTTGACCTTTTTTTCCCTCTTTCTGACACTTTTGTCAGACAAACTTTGCAAACAGCGAGGGAGTCGTTGGTCTCAGACAGGGTAAAATAAGCCCACGTGGGTGAGAGCTGCGCCATGTTGGAGACAGAGGTCTCTAGCACAGGCGCTGAGACATGACATCACTTACACGCTACAGAAGCTTGCAGAATGGGCGGGGTGAGCTGACAAGTTGTAAGCACCCATGCTGACACAAGTAAAAAGACTTTTAGTTATCGGCCCATTTTATCTGCGATTTTTTTTTTTTATCGGAATTATCGGCATGACTGTCCACTATCAGCCGAAAACTATCGACTCTATCATGCAAACCTAACTCAGATAATAGTATTTAAAACCTATTAGTTATACTGTATTTTCAGTCACACTTAAAGCTTTTATTCTTTCTAAAAAGTGAAAATGTGGTTTAAAATCAAGAGCTCCTTTTATATGGATTGATTCTGGTTGTGCTTACTAATGTCAAATCGATTCTGAGAGGTACACAGTGTGTAGCCATGTAAGACTGTTTTTTTCTTCTTTTTAGCTACTAACTAGTTTAGGAATTAGCGAAGTCACAGTAACGTTTGTTTTAGCGGTCTCAGTCTGTTTTTTTATGTGTTGCCAACAAGGTAGGGAGTTACAGGTATTGTGAATACGCTAATGCGGCTAACATGTAATGGTGTTGGACTATGTTTTTTTACGTCTTACAAACAAAGTTGGGAGTCAGCGTAGTCACAATAGTGTCTATTTTAGCGGTACACAGTTCGTAAAGTCTGACTGACAAACTTATCTCTGACTCTTTTGTCTCGCACCTTAAAGTTTGGTGCGCCTTACATAGGACATCAATTTGGAAATAAACCATTCGCTAACAGTGTGCCTTATAATCCGGTGCGCTATTTAGTGCGGAGAAAACGGTACTTGAAAGACCATTCAAGTTTGTGCATTAGTTCTATTGCAAATAATAATAATTTTCTTTAAAGTCCTCAGAACGATTTATTGGAAGCCAGTTTTTCAAAAGTCACCTGTACGTCTTATAACTGGCATTGGATCCACCCAGGAATAAATCTATCGCCTGGGTTGAGTCCCAAGCTCAAGGCGAACTACTATAGTCATCCCTTTATTTAATGCATTCTCCCCTTTCCCTCTCATTCACGTTGCCCTGACCACATCTTCCTTTCGCTTTCTTTCCTTCAAGGCCAGTTTTCGTCACATTCCCTCTCCCAGCCCGCTCATCCATAGGCCCCATCTATCACCATCATACAACAACAAAAAAATAAAATAAAGACACTCGCAATACAACAGAGATAGGACCAAAATTTTCCAAAATCTGGATGTTTAGGTGGAAAGAGTTAAATTGAACAAAATTGGACATCAGAACAGTCTTAAATGATTGTATTTAATAATTTAAAGAGAAGAAGTGGTTCATATTAAATGAAATCTGTGTGGTGTTGATGATTTTTTTGCTGGTTTTTGCACCATTTTCTGTTGAATATTGGGGCCTCTCGACATATAGCTCTTTCTTGGGTCAACCCCTACACAGGCGAAGCTAAAAAAAAAAAAAACAGCTGGTCCCCAACAGTGATAATATGTTACACAGTCTAGCAGACACATTCTAAAGATAAATGCTCATATTAAAGTACTCCTTCTTGAGAGACGGAAACACAATGATGGGCCAAAAGGAAAAAAAAAAGAAGAGCTCTTGGAAGAAAGAGCAAGTTGGTTGAAGGGGAATCAAAGTCAGGCAGTCGATTCTCATACCGTCCTCCAGCTACGCCTGAAGGCCTAAATGTCTGGCTGACAATGTCTATATATGTCAGGCAGAAAATAATGGGCTTTAGAAATTAGTAATTGAGCCTTGGAACTTCAATCGGCTGAGATGGATTTCATACAGTCTGACAAAACTGATCAGTAATAAAGTAGTCAGTCTTTCTTTTTTTTTTCTTTCTTTCAAATTAGATCCCAGCATAGGGTAAGCTGCATATATCCGTTGCATCATATGCTATGCAGTCTTCTGTGTAACCGGAAGACCTCTTTTGCAATTTTTGAAGAATCTGATCCAACTTAAATCTCCCTGTCATCCATCATGCTCACATTCTCATACCGTGATGTCTAAAAACCATATCAGTTTATCCCTCCAAAAAACCAAATGTATTCATTGCAATCCCTCAGTATCACAGCTCTTTTTTATTTTGCAAAGTTCTCAGTCTTCTTTTTTCAAATATATTTACCTTGGGAAAGTGTGGAAGCATGTTACTGGTTTATGGATTTTTGATGATAATCTTTGGGATTAATTATGCGATACATGTGGCTTGTTAAGGCGATGCGACTCAGGCAAACACAATGCACCAACTTTGACGGCATCTCGGCAGGCATTTCTCCCCCAGCCTCCTTTAAATCAATTTGCACCATCGCCTGAGTCGCTCCTGCATGCAAACAGATAGTGCCAGGCATGAAGGTTGCACCTCTAGCGAAACAGCCGAAAATAAGGGTCAAATGATTACAGTGATTACAACGATGATGCCACAGTAAAGCCCGTGCAATCACTCATCAGATGTATTATCAGACACCTCGCACACCGGCATGCCTTGATGAATTTATACTGTAAATTCAGTTTCATCAACATGGAAATTGGATCCAGCAGTGGGATAGATATCATGCACACGAGGAGCAGCCAATTCATTATGATGAAAATGGGCTGGAGTGTGAGTTGTGTGTGTGGATTTGCATATGTGTATGTAAGCCGGCGGATGAATACGCAAATGGCATCTGTGCATTTCTGCGTCCGACTTTGTTTGGAAAAGGAGGCTAGCGAGCTAGCAGAGATTGTAAAGAATGCACCTGGACTGTGGACCAGCACCGACAGTCAATCTTCCTGGCCGTATCATGGAAAACACCTCTCAGCTACTAAGGTTTTTTAGAAAGTAAACAAGCCGGCATCCACCGTGCATTCAAAGGGGTATATTTCCTGAGATATAACGGCCGAGCAGAGGGGGAGAGAGGTTGAATCGGGCTCTGCTGGCGTCCCGCCAATCTCTCACATAGCCAGCTGATAGGGTTTTGCACATCTTTTCAAACATTTCCCACACACACTCCCTTAGAAGGAAAAAAAAAAGATATATGCACTCATACCATCTCGTCTCCACACACACACACACACACACACACACAGGTCATGGTGAGGAGGAAAACCATGGAGATATTTTCTGATGCCTCCTGTCCTCCAGGGTCCCTGTTGACAGCTTTGATTTGAGTGCTGTGGTGGCACAGGTACTCCCAGGGCCTCATCTGCAGTAGTAAATCACCCAACCCGCACGTGTGTGGGCGTGCATGTGTGTGGACATGTGTACACAAGACAGAACATTTAACTGGAGGGCTGAAAATGTGTGTTTATGGTTTAGGGTGTCAGTTGCAGTTTCTAGATTTAGAAGGGTGCTGATAATCACTTTACACAAAGTAGCATTTGTTTTGTTGTTTGAGGTTTTACAAAAAAATGGAAATGTACAAGAAATGCAAATAGATTCATATTTTACATCAGTTTGCTAAATCAGAGAAGCAGGTTTTTTTTATAGTACTTTTAGTCAGTTAAAGCAAGGACAAATGTGTTTGTCTAAGACAAACACGGAACTGACAAAAAATAACAACTGACCTTGAGAGTAATATTGTGTAAGAAAAGAAGTTCCACAATTAAGCTAATTTATTTAAAGTTTTTTTCACACTTTGATGAAAAGTAAAGCCTTTAATTTCATTCAAAAGGGCCTATGCCGTGCTATTCTTAAGCCCTTTTCAGTAAACAATATCCGTGTATAAGATAACATATTACCGTTGGCACCTAAAATAATTATTTTTTTATTAAATACGAATTATTTTTGCAGTTCATTTTCCTACCCGGAATTAAGACAACTTGATCTCTGAGGCACCGCCTTTCGCTCCGTCTAGGTGCCGCCCATTGTATGACGTCAACCTAGAGCCGGCCTCTGCCGCGGGTCTGCGTCTAACCTACGTTAACAAACAACATCCGAACCTTTGCAAAGATGGATGTGCATATTGTGCATACAAAGGGAAAGAGTTTTTGCCGATCACCACTATAGCTCCATGGTGAAAGTGCATGTGTGTGTCTTAGTCTGAGGGCGGTGCTGGCAGTGCAAACTCTTCTTGGAAGGGGCTGTTCTCACTTATCTACGTCACAATGTGAGAATTTTTGTGTTTAGAACGCAAAGTTTTTAAATTAATACTCAGAAATGCGTGAAATGGATCCAAATACTGTTTATAATGATGAATAAACATTTTAATACACAAAGAGCTAAAAAGAAGTGATATTGCATGATATAGGCCCTTTTAAGACCCACTACGATGAAAATTTTGTTTTTGGTGATTTTAACATGTTCTTTTAGCATATTTCTGATGATGGAACACATAGATCTGCAGAAGTTTGAGCTTGAAAAAGCATTTTTGAGTATTTCTTAAATCAAATTGTCGTGAATCAGGAATGAAAAAAATGCAGTTTGAAAAGGAACATATTTTTGTCAAAGAAAATACAGTGGGAAGACCACAAGCTCCAGCCAGATCTATGTACGTCTTGTTTTCCTCATCCGAGCTGACATCTGGCACAAAACTGGTTGCCTGAAAAGCTTCAATATTGCTCACCATTTTTGTTGCACGGGTATGTTAGGTCGGGGTTGATAGGGGCTGTAAGCTAGCCGGAGAGCACGGAGAAGTCGCAGTAACAGGGAGACCGGGCGGGCTGCTCCCACCCACAACTCATTAGTGCATTTCTTTCTAATGGACTTCTGCCGCTCTGTAGAAGCTATTTCCTAGAAAAATATATACAGGTTTTTTCTATTAGCTAAAAACGCAATAATCATAAATGAAAGACCACTGGGAATGCTTTGAAAATAGATCAAAAGCTGGTCAGAGTGGGTATTTAAAAGGAAAAATCATTAAAAAATAATGTTTGCAGAATGTATGCGATTTTATAGTTATGTAGTATTTAGCCTCCAACTGTTTTACTTTTTTTGATGAATAATAAATTCATTTCTTGCAACTGCTGCATAACACAAAACTCCTGTGTGCATGTATTCAGTAAACTTCTTTTAAACCATAAAAGTGTGTCTGACTCCACATCGCCATGAACAGGCAGGCCATTTTCCCAGATGTATTTGTTTTGCTGTAGTGTTCCCAGGCAGATTGTAATATTGTTAGCTGAGGACAATTTCTTCCTCCCTTGTTCTGTCGCCTTCTCTCTTTGGTCTGATAGTCAGTTATTGGGACTTGTGGGCTTGATAACAGTCCCAGCCCACATACACACACACACACACACACACGAGAAGCATCTGCTGCCCCGGTGGAGCTCAAGGCTATTCATGCAGCTCTTGGGCGTGCTACCGACTCTGACATGGCCTACTGGTGCGAGCGGCTCATGGCGAGCGCCATTGTCCCATATTAATACACTATCGACCCACCTGGACATGCTTTGTCAATGGAAGGTGCCACCTTACCAGATTTCTTCTGGGCTGTATTGATGTGAGGGCACAGAGGAAGGCCGTAATGGATACATATTTGGCAATAACAATCCCTGCCAGGTCTGGGGAACAAGAAAGAAGCACATTTTTGTTGTTTCTCATCCTATACTCTTCCAGGTTCTCCTGGGTTCTATATGGCATTCTTACAGTCCTGCTTCTGGCCAGAAAGAAGAAGGTCCACTGAGGTTTGGGTTTGCTATTTCAGTTTCTAGGCATGATGGATTGTTTCATGCATCTTGTCCTCTTGTTGCCAGCCATGCACCTCAGCTACCATTTGGCAAATAGGGATGTATATGTTTATACTGGCGGTTTCAGATAGAAAACGTGGGTGGGGGCCAGAGCAGGTTCACCTCAGCACTTTGCTGTCCCCTGGTGCTGTCTCTGTCTGTAAATATCTCCAGACAGCTATGTCAGGGATTTATGCGAAGGTGACAAAGCCAGAACTAGCTGTCCAACTGTTTCAGTCAGCTCCATATCAGAGCTGTGTGAAAAGAAATGAAACAGAAAAACACATCAATTCGAAAATAGATATAAGCTTACTGTACGAAAAGCTTATGACCTAAAACAAGCTAAATGTAGAATTTGAGTCCTAATATTATTGTCGGGTATAACATATTAAAAAGAGAAATTAAAATCTGCAACTGGAAGCGTCTGACGAGCATTTTTTATTTTTATTTCAGGTCTTTAGTTTATATGGTCAGTAGAAACATGTGATCGACATTTAGTTTGTGCAAACAGCCACAGTGTCAAGTTTGTCTAAATCTTCTAGTATTGTTTTTAACCCTTTAACACCTGAGACATCTAAATAACAGATGCTCTTTGACATACCGTGAGTCTTCGACCATTTATGCAATAGGGTTAAGGTTAACTCACCATCTAACTAACCCATCTACAACAAAAACGATCTGTTGTCTCTTGTGTTTCCACATTGAATCTGACTGATGGTTAAATCTGGCAAAATGGCTAAAAAAGAGCATAAAATGTGTCGGTCCACCCCCAGTGTGAGGCTTGCATACTAATGGTCCTATGACTTAATCCTCTAAATGCAGGTTTTGTTGGTTGTTCTCTACTGCTGAGATGTAGATACAGATTAATGCCATGCATGGCAGTAATTACACAAAGCTAATATCAGTGGGAATTAGAAAATGGTGTTGCATTTACCCTTGTATGTTCTTTTACTCTAATCTGAATCCAAAATACAAAGTTAGAATGTAGCAGCTGAGGCAGGAAAAGCATTTTGCAAATAAAAAATTGAGATATTCATAACTTGGCCATAAGGGCAGGAATTCTGCTCCATTGCTTAAAGGGACCAACACATTTTTCACCCCAAATAAGAAGGTGCTACAGGACATAGCACGCTTCATTTTTGTTCTTTTGTACAGGGCCATGAAAAGCAAGTGACAGTATGACTAATCTGCTAACACCTTTCCTTGATGTTGTACAGTTACTGTCTGTGTTGTGTAGCTTTTTCATTTTTATAGCCTTTTGTGTCTCCCTCGGTGAACCATAATACCGGTTTTATCGACCTCCAGTGAAACATGAGGGGAGAAATGAGAACAACAGCTTAGCAGGTTAAAATGCAGCGCTGAGAGACAGACACCCATGTTTCCACAATGTGACAAGCATCAGAAAATTGCTTAATACGAATGCGTGCCGAGAGGTTAGACACAGGTCTCCGGTGAATACCGTGTGTCCTCTCTTTGGTTTCTGATGCTGGCATTTTAGACTGTATAACCCTGTCCTTGTTGCAGGGTAGAGTCTCAGGTGACTTGCGCCTAAAAAGCTTCATGTGGAACTTTTTCCACTTTTTGATGTCAATAGACGGCTGAATGGGATACAAACAAACAAAACCGCAGAAAAGGGGAAAATTTTCACTCACCATCTGCCACATTAGTGCAGCATCAGCAAACGTTTCATTTGCACACTTTATTCTGGGAGGGTTTGTGTTCCAAAACTGTTTTCCCTTCTGGGCATGTCTCATGTTTCCATCAGCGTAAAAAGAGGTTATGCAGGTTTTAGACCAGGCAGGTGGTGTTTAGCCCTCCGTGTAGCAAAAACTCACTTGAGCTTTCTTTTAATCTCAAAGACTGATGAGTCAGCAAGAGTGGTGTGCGATGTTGGAGTGAAAGGTGTGGTTTACAGGAGCATTCTGGGAAACTGACAAAATGTTTTTTTCTGATAAACAAGTTGATTCAAACAGGAGAATTTAGATAAAAAGCTATCAAGCATAAAGCTGCAAGCGGCGTTTTATGGGCCAGAGGCGCTACCCGTCCCTGCCCTCACCACCCGACCTCTCTGTTTGCTGCATATACTTTTTTTCTTCTCCTTGTCCCCCTGCAACCCTCATCAGAGCTGGACATAACAAATTGATGAAAACAAAAAAACAGGAGGACGATGCAGCAGACAACAAGATCGAGAACTAGAAGTCCTTGAACAGAACCATAAGTCCCCCATATTGCTCGAACACAAACTTTATTTCATCTATAAACCCTAAATGTTACGGTTTATACCATTTAAGCTTTGATAAAAAAAAAATGTAATCAATTTGGAACACTTTTAGGTAAGGGTTAGGATTAAAAGTAGGATTAGAGTAAATTGTACATTGTATTTTTAATGCCGACTTTTCTGTTGGATTTATCTCCATAGCAACCATTTCATGTTTTGGTCCTCTGGTCTGTGTAATTTTTACAATAATTGTAAAAAGTAAACTTTTGGATTTCCTTGGCAACTGAGGTTTTTTATAAACCACTCACATTCCTTATATCGTCACTTTGTCTCTTGCATTGTTTCTTTCAGCTTGACCTAATGACTCATATATTACTTTTTTACTATATTCCAGCAAAAAATGTGGTTGGTAGAGGGAAATGTCACTTTTGTTAGCTTGTCCTGCTAATGACATTCTAAATCTAAAACGTCTAATCCCAACATAATTTTTCCCCAAACAGCTTTGCAATGATGCTCAAGGAGTTAGGAGGTGATAGATCAAAATCACTAGGATGTGTTTAAAATTGTAGCTGGTAGGTTTTTCCTGACATAAAAGGTCAACAAAACTTTTGTTGTGATTGATTGATTGATTGATTGATTGATTGATTGATTGATTGATTGATTGATTGATTGATTGATTGATTGATTGATTTTTAAGCATTGTAGTCAAAGCAATAAAGAATGTACATAGATTTATCAAACTCATTACAGAAATGATGAACTGCATAGATAAAAAAAACAAAATAAAACTTAAAAAAAGACACTTGAATCACATTTGCTTCATAAAGTCAAGTAGAGCTTTATTGCTTGAAAAGGAGTGGGATGAAGTTGTAAACTCAACCTTGTGGCGTGTGTGTGATTTTTTTTCTTTAGAGTGCTTGAACAAACGCTTTCTTTTACCATATTATGCAAAAATGTGAAAATTTAACAATTTCAAACTTTGCCACAAAATGGCCATGATGATTTTAAAACTTCCTTTGGCCACCCCCAACACATGTGTTTTGGTTTCGTCAGTTTTTTTGTAGAATTTCTGTTTGTTTTTTATCCCGTAAGACATCTAGGCCCCATTCATTTATTTGGTGGTTTTGCAAGGTATGATGTCATTTGTTTTTTATTTTAGGGGTAGGGGTGTCACTTTGCCCAAAATTCCCTTTTACCAGGCACTAGGAGTGTGCAAATTTTGGGGTGTTTTCCAGTATGTTGCAGGGGTGAAATTTTTGCTCAAATGCGCAGTAAATTGTGAAGAATTGTGAAAACAACATGGCCAATGCAGTCCAAGACTACTGTGGTCAATCCAAATGTTCAGGCGGGAAAAGGCCTTCTGGGATCTGGAGTTTAGAAAAAATTCTTTTCAGATTAGTCAAAGGCAGACGCGTCATTTAAATGCAGTAATTTTCAGCATCAAAGTATCATTAATGCAAAGGCTGATTGATACTCTGTCTAGGCAAAATAGTGAAAACACAAAGGGAATAAAGTCACACAAACAGACAGCTCATTAATTTCGTTGTCGTCCCCCCCGCCCGCTTGTGCTCGAACCTGAGTTTTCCACACAGTGCGAGGAAATTTACCGCTTTGACAGGCTAACCAAGCGAAGTCTCACTAATTTAAATCAGCTCAGATTTGTTTTTGTTTTGCCGTCATCTTTATTTTTTATTGCAAATTACAGAGTGCCCCAAGTAATCTGGTGGGTCCACTGAATGCTAATGAGCTTCACACGGGGCGTTCTGTTCAGGGAATACAAGCTGGATGCTACTGATTATTGGAACTTCTCCTCTCTGTCTGTTTCTTGTTGTCTTTTTTTTCTTCTCCGTCTCCCCTTCTAACCTCTCCCTCTGATGAGGTTTCTGATCATCATAAGTCTTCTGACAGTAATGTCCCCACAGCAGAGCTACTGATCTAGTTGTTTACTTCAGGAGCCACCAATTTTTGGTGTTAAAAAAAAAAGAAATACTTAAAAGAGACAAGAGAGAAGACTATCTTTTATTCCCTTTTATTGGGTAAATCCGGTCAAAAAAGGACAGGAAAGTAAATGAGACCACAAAAAAAACCTGAACAGCTTTTCTTGAACATTTTGTACACAACGTGTTTGGACTGCAGATATTAAAATGTCCTTAGATCAGTAGGCGAATATCGAATGGCCTACAGTAATCGAATGATCCCAAAAACTTGTCAAGGTTACACGGACAGATGCAATGCTAAATTAAATTTCACACTGTCGCAGCTTGAGGGAAAATTAAGAAACACAAAATGGGGTTGATTCCGTAAGCAGCTGCTGGGATCATCTCAGTTCTTCCCTGCAAGGAATTAGTTTCTCTTATTTCAGTCAGACAACTCTTGCAGTAAGAAATATTTATTTGACATTTTCCACATACTTTAGTTGGCATTCACATCTTTTGGTTTGGCATAAGGCTCCGTTCAATTCCATGAGAGATTTCCATAAAACTTTCGGGTAACAAAAACCCCCAACAATTAATTATCCAGAAGAAGAAAAAATGTGTATGTATAATCAGTGTGTAATAAAATGAGGTGTGTTCTCGGCAGCATTTCATTTCCATTTCATTTCTCAGTATGACTGCTATGTGTGACCCGGCACCATTGACCGTTTGGGCCGTCCCCGTTTGAGTACAGCGCCTCGAAGGGAACATGCTATCTAGTGGATCTGCTATGTGTGACCCGGCACCATTGACCGTTTGGGCCGCCCCCATTCGAGTACAGCGCCTCGAAGGGAACATGCCATCTAGTGGATCTGCTATGTGTGACCCGGCACCATTGACCGTAGGGTCGCTCCCGTTCGTGGAGACCACCAGAGGAACATACTATCTGAAAGAGAGAGGGAAAGAAATAAAGGGGAGCCAACATAAAATTACTTATACCTGATCTTAGAACGTAAGCTCACTCCGCAAAACGCTGTGCAGAACTATAATTTAAACCGCCAAACAACCCGTATGATACACCCCCAACACTAAAATCATCCAGAAGAAGAGAAAATGTGAATGTAAAATCAGTGTGTAATAAAATGGGGTGAGTTTTCGGCAGCATTTCATTTCATCATTTTCATTTCATTTCATTTCCCAGTTTGACTGCTATGTGTGACCCGGCACCATTGACCGTTTGGGCCGCCCCCTTCTTTCCATTTCTTTTATCCGAGTTCAGCGCTACGAAGGGGACATACTATCTAATGGATCTGCTATGTGTGACCCGGCACCATTGACCGTTTGGGCCGCCCCCTTCTTTCCATTTCTTTTATCCGAGTTCAGCGCTACGAAGGGGACATACTATCTAATGGATCTGCTATGTGTGACCCGGCACCTTTGACCGTTGGGCCGCTCCCGTTCGTGAACCACTAGGGGAACATACTATCTGCAAAAGAGAGAGAGAGAGAGAGCCAAACAAAGGAAACGAAACAAAACAAAACAGGGAGCCAACATAAGAATCACTCATACCTAAAATTTTAAGAACATAAATCCACATCCGCAAAACGCTGTAAGGAACTATAATTTGAACCGCCAAGAACAACCCGTATGAAGACACTACCTAACATCCAATCCAAGCTTCCAAAAGCATGCTAAACATGCTTAAGTACATCCATTATTCGTAGCTTCCATCAAATACTAAGAACGAGCTTAACAGCGATAAATGTTATTTCATTTGGTATACTATTTAACGAGCTTAATCCAATGACAGGACTACGAACGAGCTTAACTGCCATAATGATTCCCCATTTGGCATACCATAATACGAGCTCAGAACATCCATTTATTCGAAGATTTCCATCTAAGTATCAAGAACAACCTCAACGCCATATGTCCGAAGCTTAATTGGCGTAATTGAGCTTAGAAACCAAAATTTTTGAGCCCCATCGCATACTATAATACACTTTAGAACATCCTAAATTTTTAGGCTTCCACCTGGCTATAATCTTCTTTTAACATCTACAATCAAAGAATTTACATTCATGCTGCGGTTGACATTGATTAATTAATTCAGTCAGAGTGTCATTGGAATGCAGAGAGGTCCAACGCCCCGTCACTTTCAGTGCAGCAATAGGTACGTCGAGCAGTCATCGTTGCAGCACCAGATCAAGGAATGCATGGGTGACATCATTTCCTGGAAACGGAGAAGCTGATCGGGGCGTAGGGATTCGCAGGCTCAGGATGCGATGCATAGACAAAAACAAAGCAGTATTAGTCTTGACAAGAATATATAAATAACCCAGAAACTGATCAGTTTCAAAATGATTGAGATAAATTAAATAACAGTGCTTTTAAAAAAAAAAAAAAAAAAAAAAAAAAAAAAAAAAAAAAATCAGAGAAAGTGAATTTAGTAGATAGTTAAGATAAAGACCCATTGTGGATTTATCGCACCCTAGAAACCACCATAATTACAAATTCCAAAAGTGAAATAATAGTGAAATATATGACCTGCACGAAATCTTAACACCAATTTTTTATATATTCCAATGATGACAAAAGTAACCTTTGACAGTTTCAGAGGGACGCACCTTCAGGAGGCCATCGAGGAGTAGGAGTAGTAGATGGGAAGAGTAGCCAAGGAGATTTGTAGACGAGGAAGGTCAACATCCCACGTAGCAGAGGATTACAGCTCGGCTGGATTTGATGCCTTGTATATGATATTAATGGTTCTCAAATTTTTATTTAGCCAAGGGAGACTGGATACTGCAAAAGAGAACTTGAGAGCTATGAGGGATCATAGGTTTTGATATTATATTTGCTAGACTGAACCTTAAGCATTTAGAGGCGGAGTATAACAAGCCTCTAAATGGGGATGCATCTAGCAGAGTGCCATCTGCTTAGAAAAGGCAGACAGAAGACTGACTTGTGGACACAAGATTTAACCCTTGAACTAAGCTTGAGAGCGCAAGTGATATATTTCCTACGGTCAGGGTAGAAGTTGCTCAAGGTGTTATTTAAACCTTAACCAAGTCAACCGATGACACAATACTATCATTCAATATTGAAACAGCCTTAATATAATCTCCAAGGATGAAATAACCGGACGACCCCTTAAGAACCATCAGAGCCGTAGATTCTGGCGGCCGGACAAACACAAGCCACTCTTCTTAAATCCTTTTCCCCCAAACCAGAAGGCGCAGACTCAAGAGAACAAGTAGAGGGAGCCTGAAGACACAACAGGTATCACAAAACCACTCCAGGCATAAAAAGGGAAAGAATGACAGCGGAAAGGTAAACCGACAAACACTTCGAGCGCCAACTGAAGGCCAAGAGACGCCACTGAGAGGCATAGAGGCAGAACAATGAGACCATCAGTGACAGTCACCCGCAGCCTTATATCGCGTTCAGAGGAATTTCGTGGAGACAGCATGGGGAGCTGACGAAATATATACCAATCCTGAAGGCGCATGGGGAACCAGGCCACTGATGCCCAGAAGATTAACTGCGAGGCGCTAGCAGGTCCAGATCAAGACACGTCAACCGGAACACTTCCTAGGTGCCACCCTCAGTGGCGGCTTTGAAAACGATGCCCC
Source organism: Oryzias sinensis (assembly GCA_037389245.1). NCBI lineage: Eukaryota > Metazoa > Chordata > Actinopteri > Beloniformes > Adrianichthyidae > Oryzias > Oryzias sinensis. The sequence goes on along the minus strand of CM074505.1, from coordinate 8,260,469 downwards.
GGAAGAATCCATCACATAGCCCCCGCAAACCTCCAGCCAAACTAGAGAGAATAACAAATTAACTGTCCAGCCGAGAAAACAAGGCCGCGACGAGACTGACACACTCACCAGTGCGGCCGACGCAAGTCCCTGAAGCCAGGGCATGACCCACTGGGTTACACAGAGCGGGAAAAAAAACAGGCGGAGCAGAACCAGATGCAGAATATGCGGGGGCAACGAACGAGGAACGCCGAGTGAATAAAATGAGCCATAGACGCTGCATAAGAGAGACCAATCATAGGGAAAATGTCCACAGAGCAGAGACGGGTCCAAGAGACACTGATTCACATTCTGACTAGCCAGCAGCTACAACAACGAAGAAAATAAACAGAAGACCCGCCACAATAATAAAACCAGCATCAAATTAAAAAGCAGTCAAGATTCACACTTAGCTCCCAAAGAACAAAACAGCAACAGAAAAACAAATGCTAAAAGCCATGATAAATTCAGCCAGCATGAGAAACCTGTCCAAACGAGGACTGCCAGCCTTCAAAACCACAGAAAAGACCCCACAACCCCTGAAAAAAACAACCGGACGACGCAGACCTACGCAGCAGAAAAGGAATCAGAAGTGCATCATGAAAGACCCGGAGACATAACTACAATTCCCAGGGTCCTTAGGGGCGTGACGTCACAGAAGTAAACAGGAAGAAAAAACGCAGCCTTAGAAAACTACACGGGAAAGGACTGATTGCCGCTCACCGCAGAAAGTCGGCTGACCACGGCAGACGAGAAGACCCGGACTGCTCCTGATCGGGGGCCACGAACATCCCGAACATCGCGGAAAGCACACCCCCTGCAGATGCACGCGACCGCGGCGAAACGAACGCGCTGCGCGCCGGCAGCCGCCCGCGGATCAACTGCAAAGCAGAGCAGACGCGGCGAAACGAAAACCCCACATCATAAAAAATGGGGATCATCCATCCGAAGACGGTGGGAACACAGCAAGTCGCTGAAAGATACGGAGACCCGCGGGCAATGAGACCGGCGAAAAATGAGCGCTGAAGGTAAGAAAGAGAATGAACGCCTGCGCACCTGGGCTTAAATAGGACGCTGAGCAGGTGCGTTAATTGACTGAACCGCCCTAGGGTAAGCTGAAAACACTGCTACGAGTTATCGCCCGAAATACGATTGAATCGTCATTTAACACAGATTGAAGGCACGTTAAAAAAAAAGGTTTACCCATAGTCTATTCCAGGGAAAAAACCTGAGATTGCACAATGTTCTTACAATATTTTTTTTGACAGTTTAAGTGTGTTAAAATAAATACTCTTTTTCCTCTATTTACCGATGCATACAGTATGTCCAGCAAATACATTTTGGTTTGATTCTTCTCCAGGTTTCGAGGGCCCGCATCCTGCCGATTTTTTCAGAAACCCTGCCTTATGTGCAGCTGATTACCTGGATTAGATGTGTTTCAAGGAGGGGAAGGGGGAGGGGGTCGCATTGCTCCTTAGCAACCATCCTACCCACAACTCGGAAGTGAATTTTTCATTATCTCCTGCCGCACTGCAGAGACTATGTTCTAGAAAAATGACACAGGTTTTTTTATTTAGGCCAAAAATCCTAACGAAAAGACCAATGGGAAGGCTTTTAGATTAAAAGATGATCAGAGTGTGTTGGGTTTTAGTTAGTCCATCTTCAGATAGATTGTTTTGCCATCTTTTAGTTTGCTCAAGTTTACGTTTTCTTATGATTCAGTTTGGTTTATTATTTAGAAGTTGTTTTTTTGTCATCATATACATTTTATTTAGTAAACCAAGGTTCCATCATCTTGTCTCCAGCCTCCTGAATTGGAGTCCTCCACAAACAATTTCATGACGACCAAAGAGTTGGACTTCAGAGAAGATTTGATCAGCATTTTAAAGATAAGGCATTTCCGACCCTGTTCCTCGTCAGCTACTGTCCTGCTTCTTTTGAAGCTAACCCCACTTCAGTAATTGCTGATTAGCTGGACTGGGAGAGCCCAGTTTTCGACTGATTTAACACACCTATTCCAGTTTTTACTGAAGCAAAGTTAGCTAAAAAAACAAACAAACAGGGCAGGAGCTCATGAGGAACAGGGTTGGAGACCCCATATTTGAGGAGTGGGAGCAAAGCATGACCTCCCCTTTTCTATTTAAGCGTGCATGTCTTGGACAAAGGTATAGTGATGCCTTGCTCTGCGCCGATGGTCCCACCCACGATTGAAAGGCAATACATTTTAATGAACTAGCGTCACTCTACAGAAACTATGTCCTAGAAACAGGTTTTTTCAGGTTCTTGCTAAGAACGGCATAATCATAATTAAAAGTCCACTGGGAACGCTTTTACAAAAGATCAAAAGATTATAGTAAATTTGCAACAAAGAAATCCCTGACTGTAAAATATATATATATATATATATAAAGGATTAAGGCTTCCTGACTTAAACTCACAGATTCCATTATTTAAAAAAATCAAACTCATGTTGATGTTAATGAATATTTCCTAAATGTTTCTTTGTGGATAAACAAACAACAGAGCTCTTCTCACCTGCAGAGGATATGATGCTCCAGGTGTCTTTTTTTTTTCAACGTTTGATGGGATTTGAAATCTAGAATCTGCAAAGGTGCACACATTTTTGATACTTTGGCCATGTTTCATTGCACTTGCATGTGTCATTTGTATGCATAGCTGTATGACTGATGACTTTCATTAACGGAAGTGAACAAGGATTAGGCCCCCTTCAGTGTTGCCAGCTTTTCACCTTTACTTTTCGCTAATGATTTTCTCCCACATCCTTCCTCAAGGTTGACCCTGTCACTTCAGTACCCCTTCTTTTCCCTCTTTCAGTTGCTTTCGTTGATTCCTTTTCATTCATTCTCTTCCTCACTGACACACACGCACACATATCTTTTGTTAGATATACACACACATGCACATTTAGCTAAAAAATCCAAACAAGGGCTGCTGGGTTATTTGTGTGTTTTGTTCGGCAAACAAAGCCAGGCTCCTTTTAATATCAACAGAGCATAACGGAATCAATTTAGAAACAGTCTTATCTGCTCGCAGGAACAAAGATAGCTCAAGAGTGATTAACTTCAACAGTTTTGAAGTCTTTGCATCCATATAGCTGCCATCTCTAAGCTTTTTTAACCAGGTACGATAAACATGAGGCGGCAGGAAATCAGCTTAATTTGTAACCATGCATGCTTATAAGTGTGAATTTGTTTTAGGAAAATAAAGATATATGCTAAAACATATATGCATAAAACAGAACGGGTAGAGGAAGGGTGAGCCAGTGAGGAGGAGGGGCTCAGGGGAATGGTGGAGGAGTGTATTTCGACATGTCATTTCTGAAATTGAGTTTTGATAACTGACAATTTGTTCAGCTAGTGAAATGTCAAGAGTCCAAAAAGATTGATGAAGTGCATAATAGATGTCTCAGATTGACTCGCCGCTGTGGGCTTGAGTCCCACGCACGCATCAGACCACCGAAACGATACAGAAATGAGATCTCTCGCGCGCACACAAAACGGCGCCGACAAACACACAAACAGATGCACACATGCTTGACGGCTGGAGAACACCTCTGATATGGAAAACTGCTCTACGTCAATTTGGCTGAGGTAGATGTGATTTCTGCCTGAACACGGAAGTGTCATTCAAATGATGGTGGCCACTGACTGGGGGCTTGTAGATTTATTAGGGAAGCTGAGTTGCCATAATAGTTTATGTACTTGTGTATGGGAGAATATTAAGGTGAGCCATATTTTTCCTGATTATCATTATTGCAGCCTGCAGAGTCTCGACTGGCCTGTCACAGTTTTTAAAGCTGACATGGTAATACTACAACTATTATTTTGGCAGCACAGAGTATCTTGGAGCAGTTTTAATGCACATCCACAACATATAAGCTTCTCATACTATACATTTTCCGATGAAACATACATAAATTCAGTTCGTAACGGACAGTATAAATAACTTTTGGATCAACAGTCTCAGTTTGCTATATGTGTGGCTCTCAAAATAATATTTTATTACTTTTCAAAAACTGTGTTTTTACCATTGACTGTATATGAGAACTGGACAAAGAGACCCCTCCCCCTGGTTTTCCAAATAGGAAGTACCCACTGCTTCCAATAAGTCAAAATCCCATAGACTTCTACTGAAAAATTGAAAACTATTCAATCATAGTATTTATCAGAATAACCCTTCTTGCTCTGCTACTTTCATTTTGTTCTTGCTAATTCTAAATTTTTATTATATTTATTTTTTCTGTATATTCGGAAGTTCTGAAACAAGCCCCACCCACTCAAAACCCGGCCAATCAAGCTGTTCAGATTGTAAATTATTCAAGTTATAAACTGACTAATCAGATGCCTCGATAAAAGCATGTAGTCCCACGCTGAGCGCTGAAACCTTTGACAGATTTCGTGTAGCCCGGTTTTCAAGTGGTATGGGTGTGGCCCTCCAACTAAACTCACTCCTGATTGGTGAGAGTGGCTGCCATAGAAATGTTGACAAAGTCCAACTCGGACCAATTCCTGCTTACTGACGTTTTTTTGGTTCCAAGATGGCGACGTCAATATCGCAAACAAAATGGCAACTGATTTGACTTAATTTCCTTGGAACCTGAAGGCGGTCACTTTTGAGATCACAGATTCAATCCAGCTACTATTGGGCAAAGTTAGGGTAAACCCTGAACAGGTCCACACACTGACACACACATGCATGCCTAGGGGCAGTTTAGAGTCACCAATTGACCTATTGTCACAAGAACAGGCAGATGGCTGACTACAAATGCATCAGGTTTAATAGCTCAGCTAAAAATCCACAAAGCTAAATCATGGTTAGGCAGGCAAAGCTCAATAACAGGCACAAGATATTCAAACGAGAGGCAGGGTAATCAAAATCCAGGCGATGGTTGGGCAGGCGGCAGGCAAACAAAGTCAGAAACAGGGGCAGGAGACAGACAATCAGGTCCAAATACAATGCTCGGTAATGAAGGCAGAGTGGCACAAACAATTCTTGGCACTGAGCTCCACTCAGTGTAGAGCTTAAGTATGCTGTGGTTGATGGATGAGTGACTCAGGTGTGCCGCATCCAGGAAGTGTGCGCTGGGGATGCTGGGAGCCTGGTTAAAACTCAGGAGACAGTTCCCGCCGGTGACCAGAGGCGAAGACAGAGCTCTGACACCTATAAAAGATTCTTTTGGAGTGAAGGAGGAACAGGAAATGCCTGATAAACTTGTTTTAATCACCAAACCCTTTATTTTGGCTTTGACTTTACAGAAAAATAGAGTAAAAAATTTCCGTAAAATGAATTTGTGATTTGATTGAAGCATTTCTCTTCAGCGATAGTCATGAACTAATTCTAACAAATGGACACTTTAAAGCAGGAGTGTCAAATGGTCACTCCTGCATGGTCGCCAGATGGTTCAATCCAGCCCAGTCATGAAGAGTTAAAATTATTATTATTATTATGTTTAAAAAAGAAAAAAAACGTTTCTAGTCCATTGCTGTGGCGAGTTGTGTTTTTTTAAAGAAATAACCAAAATGCGCAATTCCACCACTAGGGGGGGCGAAGGAAAAGCAAAACAGGTGAAACAGCATATCTCTGCATTTGCCAAAGGCAAAACCTAAGCGCTCTGTGTCTGGGTAGGATGCAATTTGGTTCCCAGTGAGTAGTGTCACACTAATGACCAAATTACGGTGGCCCTGAAGTGCAAAGTATTCAATAAATCACTTGATACAAAAACATTTTTAAGATCACAACAATTAAAAAAAAAATGTTAAAAAGCAGCATTACATTTTAGAAAACAAAACAAAATTTCAGAAAACAAAACTTAGAAAACAAAAATGAAAAAAAAAAAACATTATTTATTGTTTTATGCTGAAACGGGACATTTCATCTGCAGGAGGGGGTGTATGCAACACTGTTTACTTCCGCATTGGTGTTCGGATGACAGGTTCATCATGACGTAAGGTGATAAATGAACTTCAGGTTATGTGAATGAAAAGGAAAATAAAGGCTGCAGCGATCATCTGCACCCAAACGTGTCTCTGAGCTCCTTATTTTACATATGAAACTCCGCTTTACTGACACTGAATCCCGGAAAGACTGCTACACGGAAAATAATCTGATTTTGAGTCACCAAAAGGTTCAGAATCTCTTTGTTTTAAACTTATAATAATCCGGAAATAAAGCTTCACAAAAGGCTCCACATACTTCATCTTCAAGCTAGGTTCCGATAAACGGACAACTTCGGTGTTTTTTCCTTAATCTACGACTTTTTTCTCGTAAATTTATGAGATTTTAAGTTGTAAATTAATGAGATAAAAAGTCTTAAAATCTCATAATTTAACTTTTTTTTTTAACTTTTCTTTTTTTGGTGGCCCTTTTTTTTAACTTTTTTTTTTTTTTGGTGGCCCTTATACTCCGTCGTAAGAAGCAGTTTGTTCAGCTATAAAATTGTTCTTAGTTTTAAAAATTACTTCTAATAAAGCAATACAGCTACAAAATTTAAAAAAAACTATACATTTTTTAGGGTGTGTAAGTTTTCAAATGAAAAACAATGATTCGGCCTTGCAGCAACACTGAAGAGCACACTTATGATTGAAACATAATCATCCTGCTGCACACTTAGACTTGCAAAGGTCAAAAGTGTCACTAAGAGGAAGGCATCAACAGATTAGTTATTTTCTCAAAGTTGACACTTTTGCAACTCCCCATAATTAGGCCCCTGTTTTTAATGAGCAAGTGAGTCACTTTAGAAGTCAGTCCCAAGCTTGCATCAATGAACTGTTACACAAGAAGATTTAAGCCTGTTAAGATGCAAACATTCAGCACAGAACATGGTTAGCCTCAGTGAAAGCTCTTCTTAAGAAGACGTCCAGTCTTAGCTGTTATATCTTTGGGTGTCCTTTGTGAGGCTGGATGGATGGATGCAGCACTCCAATAAGCCTTAAGGATATTGGGAGGCATCCAGGAAATCTATCTGACATAACAAAAGAGTTTTGAGGAGCAAATTCAAACGGCCTTGACAGCACTGAAGTTGTAACTGTCTCTGGTGTATATTTTGCTTCAGAGACTGGTTTGTTCCTGTTTCCTGCTAATGCAAGACTGTGGATAAAAAATTGTAATAAGAGTCCCTTTATTAATGTTAATAATGCATAATTACTATTAAATAAAGTGTTAACAGACACCTATGCAATACTAAGCATACAGCTTCTTGTAAATATGCATATATATATATATATATATATATATATATATATAACTCAACATACTTTAATATCTTTTGGTTTAATCTGTACTGTCTGGGTGATTCTTTTAGAGCAGAGTAATGACGAACCTTTAAAAGTTATTTGTGTGAACGCCAATCCCACCATCACAAACAAATAAACATGTTAATTTTTAATGAGAGCAAAACCCAGAGTCTTACTTTTATGTCAACATAGTAGGGCTATAATGTTCAATAAAGAACATCTGACTATTTTGCCCGCACTTCCAGATCCCCGGTGGAAGTTCTGATTATATCAAACATTCAAAGACTTGTAGTAATTTCTCCATCAGCATCAACTGTGTTAAGAGAGAGAAACCATTTCTGAAGGAACATCAAAGAAGCTCTCATTTAAATTCCTGTGATGTGGGGAGTCTAAAACCAAATGAGATGAGGCCGCATGTTGTGTGTTTATTATTGAGAAATGTGTTAGAATGCAAGTCTAAGTAGACCAGGATGTAGATGGGATCAAAATCAACTCCGCCTAATGCTTTGGGATAGAGGAGGGGGAAACAACAGCACATATAGCCTTACTCAGCTACCTCCAGTCATGTAGAAAACAACACATGACAAAGGTGAACATTGCCAGCCTTTTGAGATGTCTTTATGTCTTACGGAAACATCTCATCACTACAGGATGGTAGATGAGAACTAAATGTTTTACTCATGGAAAAAGGGAATTGTTTGTTTGATATACAGTGTCTTTCACATATCCTAGCTCACCTTATGATCTTGCAGTTTCATTTACTTTTTCACTGCATTTTACAAACCTTTTTGTGCCGAGTCCCCTGTGCAGAATACGTTCAGTTTGCCAAATTTACATAAGCCTTTGATCACAAGCAGATCTTTGACTTATTTTCTATGAAGGTTTAAACTTTGAGGAGTTGAAACAAAGAGAAAAGTGTCAAAATGTCTATGCCTGTCAAAGAAAAGTGTATAAAGTGTGTCATGCTGAATTTACAGACCTAAAACATTGATTAGCCAACTCAGCAGATTTTACCCATCACAAGTTATGTTTAGAATGTAACTTCCTGCGATGGACGAAGGAACACTACAAACTCTGGGTTTCCACTCGGGAGGGTACAATACGGTATGGTCTGGTTTAGAATCGTTCAGGTTATTCAGACTATTGTTTCCACTCAGAGTTGGACCTACAGCACTATGTGATCTTAGTAGTCCATCAACAGCAAAAGCAAAGCTATTAACAACAAGAATAGATGGCAAGGAACGCTTGTATTTCCAGTGCCAACCACACCTTTGCTGTTTGTTGCAGACTTCTTTTACTGATATATGCCGACTGAAAGACAAAAATTAAATGTTTGGAAACATTGGCATATTGTGTCCATTTTATAATGGAAACACTCAAAATACAGGACTGGACCGTACTGCTCAGTAGAAACTCATGTGTCAAGTCAGGCAAACATACAGATTGTGTGCAACAGGTTTGCCTACCTCTATAAGGTCTAATGTCTGCAAATGTTTTGATGATTAAATGGCACCTACATGCATTGTCTATAGTTGTTAATTCACAAATAAACAGAGGGCTTTTCACAACACCTACAACATTAGTTTTAAAGTTCTAATTGGGGTAAATTTTATTACACAAATATTACTTCAACATTAACAATATTAAAGCACATTTTTGCTTTGCTGGAAACAAGAATCAGAATGCAAAAGTTGCATTTGGTGTCTCTGAAGGGTAATTTACTATTGTATAATGAAAATGTAAATATTTGCCCTCTCACTTAACTGTTTGTTTGAGGTATTCTGTGAGAGCAAATAATCCATGACTCTTTTATTATGCCTGTAACTTGTACCCAAACGGATGTAAGCTGAACAGGAAATAGATTTGACAAAATGTGAACTACCACAAACTCATTAAACACCATTCATGTTTATTTTCTAATTAGAAATGCATGCTGCTGACTTTCTGTGTTAAACCCCAGTGAAGCCTCTGATTTGTCTTCATTTTTTCTGGAGAGTGTGTTTCCCCAGATAAACACACTGTTAGATTTAAGCAGGGCAGCTTTGTGCAGCTCCTCTTATCTGCCACGGATGCCTCTGATGGCTCCTGATTGAAATGCCAGCTCTGAAGTTCTGTGTTCAGCCATACGTGTAAACGCAGCAACGGAATGTGTAAACTTATTCCCTCAAAGCGCTTTTGTTTTCTCCCAGGCATCTGGAGATTAGTTAGTTCAAATTTAGACGGGTGCTTTTGAAGAGAGACGCTTGAGAGATTCACGTGTGTAAAATTGGCAAGCTGGAATTAATGTGTGTAATTAATTTTGTTCTTATCCACACATTTGAGCAGTGAATGGAGTGGAGACAAGCTTTTTTGGAGCTATGACGCACAAAGTTACATGAGAATCTTCCTTAACATTTACATTCTAGTTCACTCAGATCACAAAGAGTTGTGTTGCTTTACTTTATGGTGGAAATTAACTCATCCTTTTCAAAGTTGAATCACAAAACCAGATTTTTTTTTCACTGAACACTAAAATCCTTGAACAGTTATTTTTGTTTCTTTGTAGATTTCTTTTTGTTTTTTTCGTTCCCACTGCATGAATGCATAACTAAGTGTTTAGTTGTGATGGTTTTCAGATCTCGGCTGGTACTGAATCTTTCATAACAATAAAAATCTAACAGTTGCAACCAGGAGTTGCATGGTTATGAAAGCATGAAAACTTTTTTTTTGTGCGTTTATAGACCGACTTCAATGGAAATCAGGTTTTGGGTGTTTTTACTAGGTTTTTGTGGCATTTTTCTGATGATGAAGGACATTTATTAGAAAATTGCTTAAATTGGTGTTTCTGAGTATTTCTTCATTCAAATCATTGTGAATCAGGAGCAGCTGAAAAAATGTTGTAGGAGAAATCTTGCAGCTGTGATACAGGGCCTACAGTTGGAGGGCCACAAGCTACCTTCTCCACTATATTCATGCATCCACTTGTAGAGAAATAGATCCATGTACATCTTCTTTCCTCGTCCGAGCTGGTATCTGGCTCAAAACTGTATGATTGGACAGCTCCAATATCGATCTGCCTTTTGTGGTTGCACCGGTAATGTTAGATTGGCGGTTTGAGGAGCTGTAAACTAGTGGGAGAGCACGTGAACAGATGGATGATGAGAAGGGGACGGGCTTACTCCATACCAACAGTCCCACCCTCAACTCAGAGGTGAATTTCTAATGAACTCTGCAGAAACAATGTTCTAAATAACCTAACGTGTATAATCATAGTTAAGAAACCACTGGAAACACTTCAAAATAACTCAAAAGAGAATTGGAAAGGGACTTTGAGATTGGGATATAATGTATGGAAACACATAGTAGTAAAGAAATTAGAATAATTGATCAATACAGATTCACTTAAATCAGTATCAAATTGATGTCTGAATGTCTTTGTCTTCAGCTGCTCCTTCTGGGTAAACTGCCAAATTCACCTTCATCTAACCTCGCTCTCTGACCTTCGTGCTCACTCCAACTGCCATCAGGTCCCGCCAGACCACATATGCATGAACCTCCCCCTCTAGGGCTCTTTTCTGGAAGCTCCAACATCCAAATCACTATAGACATTTTTTGTAACCCAGACAGACTCCATGACCAAGTGCTTATAGGCAATAATCGCAGTTGCCCTTTTAATGGGTACTATGAAGCAGCTCCTGGTTGTTAAAAATTTCAAAACCAAATAGAATAATTAAGCTTTTTCAGCCTGATGCACACAATAGGTGAATTTCAGCTTCTCTAAGTTGCAGCAATACTCTGCAAAGTGCCTCTGATTTGCCAGCTGATTGTGCTATGATTATGTTGTCACTAGATGCTGTGATTATGATGGCCCATAATTGGTGGTGTGCATTAAGGGCTACACAACACCCCCCCAGACCCTCCCATCTACCTGTCCATGCATTTGCTTGCTTTAGCCATGTCTGTAATTCCTCACTTTATCCTATGTTCTTCAGTTTCTTCTATTTTGGGTAAATTAGACTCACTTTGACACTCTTTTAAAAGGCTCTACTGATAGCAGATAGGAGTTGCATCAAACAGGTTCACCTATTTATATTAGACAAAATAAATCCATCTATCGATTAATAATATTCCTGATTAGGGTCAGAGGACTTGCTGGAGTCTATCCCCTGTTATCAAAGTAGCTTAGAAGTGGACAGATTGATATTCCATCTAAAAAAAACTGTAATAATAAAAAAAATTTAACCATTTTCTTTGGTATTGGTATAAACCATAATATATTTTAAGAATAATTTATTTTTAATCAGAAATACACATTTTGGGAATCTTTTCAATTGAAATATATGTGACTGAAAAACCTACCTGCACTGTGCTGTGTCTTCCTTGAATGCTATTAAAGTCCTTATTTTACAAGATGTAGAAACACTCTTGTCCAAGATTAATGTAAACTAAGTGTCTCCTTTTTGAAGAGGATTCTCATTCTCACAAAAGGCACCAAGACACCTGCGGCATGCCAGCAGAATGAGACACATCTTGGCGGAAAGGAAGCCATTTGTTTGTGTGCTGAAACTGAGCTGTTTACTCTGGCTTGTTGGACTGACAGTGTCCTCTGTAAAAGCAGCGCTATGGCTGTCAGCATGACTAATTTGCATCTCATTATTCCCACCTTCCCCTCAAGCTCTTCTGGGGAAAACACTCTATACTCTCTTTTGTTGAGTTATTTCTATTTTATGCCATATGAGTATCGTTGGATGACTGATGGACACGGTTCTGCTCTTTTAAGGTCTGGAGTGCTTGATTAAAGCCAAGTCTTGCACTCTTGATGAGCATATGGATTAAAAGTGTTCAGTGATCGCCCAGCAATTCCACCCCCTCTAATTGAAAGCCTAATGTGCACCCACCACATATTAATTAAAAGCAGAGGTTATAGGCCCTTGGGGCACACCATTTAGGTCTCTCATTAAAAATTAATAACCTCAGTTAATTATTATTATCATATAGTGAATCATATCAGCAAATAAATATGACAATGAAACTCCCTTGCCTCAAAAAGTCCTAACAGGAGCAACACTTATAGGATGGGTTGAGGCACAGCTTAGTTTCAGTCAGAAAATGTATCTATAACAATGTGTCAGGCACAAACTGCAGGACACTTTGGGAAGTCAAAGAAACAGAGTCTTATCTATGCTTAATTTGAATCCCATGCGGCTGTGCACTCATGAAAGATAGTGGCACATTAGCATATTTTTTTAGACAATGGGGCACACTTAAAATCCTTCAATTTACTCAAAAATGGACAGTTCATCTAATAAGCCCCGTGAGCCTTATGTACGAATTCTGATTGAACTTTCTGACCCGGAACGTTTTTTTTTTGTATACTATGTCCCAAAATCTTTCCAAATGTTTAAGCATGACTTTGGTAAATTATGAAGCCACACCACTTGATGGATTGTTGGAGAAAGTTGGGCACTGTAGTCAGGGCCATAGTAAAGTAAAATATACTATGATTTAAAATATGGATCTAAAAAAGAGTATTGTATTGTCGAGTATTGTTTGGTGTTATCTTTGTGAATAATGTTGAGAGTTATTGTCAATAAAGTTGGACTTATCTTTCGCGTTAAAATCTCTACAAAGGCTGCTTATATGACAGATTAAAAGGCACACATGGAGAAAAACACAGTTTGGGTAAAAAACCTCCCATCAACCCTGTTGTACAATCTCCTGCTTCTTGGCACCACTAGGCTTCTTGGGTAGTGTAAGCATACCACATTATGAGACTGTTTTGTTTCACTTAATTCCCCTAATAATTAAGTAATTAAGTGTAGCGCCTTATGTTCCAAAGAAATAGGATAGCCAATTAAAATCCATACAAATGGCAGTTTTAAAGTCCAGGGAATTAAAAAAATATATTCTTAGAATACTATCTATAACCTAACAAAAATGTGGTCTCTTGTAGAGATATATATAGCAGACTAAAGATTGTTTTGAATTTGACCTGCAGTACCAATAGTAAGTGCTGGACATCAGTGTTGTTCCTAAAAGCTGCCACTTTAAAGAAAAGTTACGTTTTTTTTAATCCACAGATTTGTTGTTTGTCCTGAGCCTGGCTGTGCTCATACACATTCTAATAGTGCACCTTTTCTATTTTTCTACTTTTAGACCAAATGTAACTTGTACCTAGCTCTCTGCAATTTTTTTCAATCAGTGCCTAAGTACGTCTTTATCACTGCTCTGTAGTCGAAGTTTAACCATTTAGTTTCTGTGTGGAGGTAAACTATCAGTTGGAGCACAAACAGAAGCATGTGGTACTTTTGCTGTCTTTTGGTATGACACACATGGGCTCCTTTTAAGACGGAGCCGCTGCTGTCTACTACCTTCTATGGTCCTGGATAACCTAACTGGACCAAAACGGCCACTGTAACCAGGCATAAACAGAGTAGGATGGTAGCAACCACAACAATGAGACACAGCAAGTCATTGAAATTAGTTTAGATAAATGCAGAATCCTTAAAACCATTTTTAACATGATACACGTTGCTTCTTACACTGTTTTCCCAAAAATCTATTTGTCATAATATATGTCTCTCTCTTGCCAGCACAGAGGTGCTAATGCATGCTTTTATTACCAGCAGACTAGATTATTGTAATGCCCTGCTCTCTGGTCTTCCCAGAACAAGAATAGCAAATCTTCAACTGCTGCAAAATTCAGCAGCACGCGTATTGACGAGGACCAGGGGGCGGGAACACATTACACAATTTTAAAATCGCTGCATTGGCTCCCTGTGCAATTCAGAATTGATTTTAAAGTTCTTTTATTGGTTTATAAATGTTTTTATGGTCTCTGGCCTTCATATTTATCTGACATGATTTTAAAGTATGAGCCCTCGCGGACCCTGAGGTCCTCTGATACAGGCCTTTTGGTTATTCCAAAAGTTAGAAGTAAAACATACGGCGAGGCCTCATTCAGTTTTTATGGACCTCGCCTGTGGAACAGCCTCCCAGAGAGCCTCAGGGCCGCAGAGACTGTTCATGTTTTTAAAGGTAGGCTTAAGACCTACCTTTTAATTTAGCTTTTAGTTGAATTTTAGGAATTTATTTGATATTTTAATTATTTCTTTTTTCTTTTTATTAGTTTTATATGTGTATGTAAATACATTTATTTATAATTTTTTAGTCACTCTTACCATTTCATATGTCTATAAAGGTTCATATAATTATTTGTTTCTTGTTCATGTTTTAAATATATTTTAATTTTATTCCTTTTACATTTTGTTTGTAACTCCAGTGTTTTCCTCTGAGGGATCCTCCACATCAGTGACTGACCCTTCTCAGTGAACAGGGTCGCTGCAATGGGATCTCCTGGGTCTGACTCTTTTGATCGGAACTGGGGGGTTCTGTGGTAGTGTTCTCCGTGAACTTGGGTAGGGGGTCACTGATGTGGACATGTCCCCAAAATATCGTTTCCCCACTTCAGGACAAAGCCAGGTCTGTACATTCTATCATTTTATCACTTTTTTTTATCATGGTGTGCGTAGGTATGTCTGAGTGTGTGTGTGTTTGGGGGGAGGGGGGTTGTCGCACTGTTTGTCTTGTCATCTTGTTTTTAAATTTTATTGTATTTTATGCACAGCACTTTGAGTGACATATGTTGTTGTTAAAGTGCTGTATAAATAAAGGTTGATTTGATTTGATTTGATAAACACTTATCAGCGTACCTTCTTAGCCGTTGTCACCACAGTTACCGCCTGGCAGCATGCCTCCGCCATAACAGAGTAGCAATAAAAGTGTTGTACCTGACGATACAGACTTTAACATTGGTCAGCGAGAGAAGGATTACAACTTCCTCTTGTTGCTTTTCCACGCCCTCGTAATTCCTGGCCAATAACTGATCAGATCTTTAGTCACATGCTTTTGTTTAGAAGCTTTGATTCAAAACAGAAAGTTTGGTTGAAGGCAGTCTGAATACAGACCAAAGGTCTCAGGACTTAATCCGGACCGAATAAGGTGGACTTTGACAGGACCAGCTGACTTTTCCAGTCTGAATCCACCATAAGGCTCTGAGTTAGTTGGGACTTTAGCAATCCATCTCTAACTAGCCAGCAGAAATTTCATTTCTACATATCAACGTTTGGTTTCATTGGATCAAAATAACCTGTCTAAAAATGCCAAAGTTACTTCCTTTCTTAGTTCTTTATAAAAATCTATAAAATAACACTCGTGGGTGGTAGTTAAGCCTACCAATGGACATTTACCTTAACTAATGCTCAGTAGCAAAGTAGATCTATGCATCAATGTGCATGTACTCTCCTTGATTTTCACACATGAAGTATTTCTCCTTTGCACAGGGCAAATGGCATTTTTTGTTTCTTGAGGCCATAAAAGTTTGCATGAATTTTTTATCTGTGCCCATCTGAAATAAAGATCTTTTTTCAATCATGTCGGGCGGCCTCTTAAACCCATCTACATCATAACTGTGTCTCTTAAAGGGCGCCTAGTCAATGATTTTGACACATCCACAGCTGGAAGACTCTAAAATTGCAACAATTCTGCATTATAATTCTACAAACCATGCTAAATAGATCAATGTTCTCGTTGAGCAGTAATGTTTTATTAATGTAGACTCTGCATCTCTGTTAGAATCAGCCTTGTTCTGTCATTCTACAGGTACTGCGTTATACCTCAGTGGAAAAGGCCTATTTTCCCTCAGGGTTTTTAGCCACCTGAGCATAACCTGTGGCGGAATGCCTAGATGATTTTCATGCATATATATTTGATTAATGACATGCCAGCATCACTGTCAAGTCCAATGCCATTCAGCACTGGCAGCTGAAAAAGATTTCTGCCGCCTTACAGCACATAGCAGTGCAGACGAAAATCCGGGACAGCGTTGTGGTCCAGCTAGTACTTGGTGCATTGTCCTATAATTGTTGTATTCTCCTTTGAAGTGAGTAATGATCACCTTACTTCACAACATGATCACACCTGTCAGCCTTTTTGCAGCTTAAGATGTTTGGAGGGAACAAACACAAAGCATCTGTTTACATTGTTTTTTTGTCTGGAGATCAAAGACGCCTCTAACAGCAAACAAGTTCAGCAGATGACAAAAGGTGCCAAATGTTCCCGCAGCGTCAGATGGCTTTTGTTGCGATACATATTGCATTCCTGGCCAAATCTTCCAAACAACATCACAAGTATTTCCCCCGAGGATCGACCCCTCACTATTCATAGTCGAGAAAACATCCCGAAGTCAAGGGCGCGCCACATGAAGTTAAACGATTTTGAAGAATTCCAATCATAACATCTAAGTTCTAAAACAAGAAAGAACCTCTAGGAGACATAAATTTAAAAAACACAGGATGTGCTGTGGTAAAACAGGAGAAATGGAACAAGTCATGGAGCTCATGTTAGACGTCTCATATGTGTTATTCAAGAAGAAATGGCACCTGGCCTGTGGGAAATCTCCACTGCCCTCAGCCGGATTACTCTTGGCACAATCCGGACGCAGTCTTGTTTGATGTCTCCCACCCATCCGTCTTGTATGTAGTCTTTTATCTCACTCTAAAGTAATATAGTCTTCACTGCAATTCAATAATGGCCAAACCCAGTCTGTCAGGCTGCGTTTGCCCGTTATCTCACACAGGCCTGTCCACTTCAGCAACGAGCCACCCGATATTCATATGTGTGTGTGTGTGTGTGTAAGTGATTTTGTCCCAGAGGAGGGACTTCAGGCTTGTGTATGTGATCATGTGTCTGAAAGAGAAGGGGGGGGAGAGGAAGAGATGCCAAATCAATTGATGTGTGTCCTCACCATGTGGCATACAGAAGGGGAGTGGGGAGACAGACGGTCTATTTATCCTTCAGTGTGTTTGTATGTGTGCTTTGAACGGTTATCCTGCTCGAGATCTAAATTAAGAAATAGTGCGGGTGATGGGGCAGATGTTGTGGCTGGAACCTGTGTGCGTGCGTGCGTGCATGTGTGTGTGTGTTTCTGTGTCTGTCAGCACAAGTGAGGGGTTTTAACTCATTTCCTAATTGGATGAGAGGCGCAAGATATAACCTCGCCTGACCCGAGCCTTGCTGCAGGACAGTAGGAACCAAAGTAATTTAGCCACAGAGTGACAGCCATAGTGATGCTCTCAGCTTCCTCTGCTTCAGTCAGACAGCAGAGGCTTAGATTGATTGTTGGGGTAAAAAGATTGACTAGGATAAAAACCTACTCCAGGCAGATTCTTGCTGATAGGTTGATGTGCAGTTATGCAAAATGGATGGAGTAATATTGCTTGATAAATACACTAAATACGTGTGGATTTCTTAGTAGGACTACATTTCTGCATAATATCAGCCCCCCCCCCCACACACACACACACACTTCATGTCAAGCTGCATAAGCAAGCAGCTTTCATTTACCCCGCAGTCACAGGGCATCATGCCCTACAGCTCATTCAGTGCATGCTAATATACTGCTGCACGGTCTCCCCATCATAATCACCCATAACACTAAAATGAGACGCATGACAGTAAATAGCAGTCAAGCCTTACAGGGACTGTTTGGCATGGGGATGATTTTTGTTGCTAGCAAACACTTGAGATGCCAATAAATAGGACAGATTTTTTGATAAATGAAGCTGCTTCTTTTATAGTCATGCTTCAGTGCTGTCTGCACATGCAGATAAAGAGATGTATTTGCTGTACATATGGAGAGAGTCAGATGGCAAATGTTGAGTGATTTGTTTTTGTAATCTAAAGCAGGAATTTGATTTAGGGGCTGTATGAAGGAAAAAAGCACTTGACAAATGGCAATATTAGATTGTACATGCACATTTCTCATGGTGCTTCTCTTTGCAGCATATTTTTATCATATAGACTCACCAACAGCAAACTGCTTTACTTTAGTTAAGCTGTACACACTAGGCATGTTCAAGAATGCACTGAACATGGATTTTTGTATGCACTTTTAACATATGGTGTTCATACAGATCTGTCACTACCCGACACTAGTGTGTGTACTCACAGTAGGAAGAGGCTTGGTGCAAATTGTCAAACCGATGCAAATCACATGACTCTTGCTCCGGTTTCTTCTTCCACAGCTCTATTCCGATATATGAAAGACTTGGTATCATTTAATTTTGACCAGGCACAAACTGCAATTATCAATCTCTCTTTCACTGTTTATTTTCAAATGGCTGGCACTTTCGTGTATTAAGGATGCTACCCATACGTCACTACCCTAATTACCTGATTAGTCAAACTTCAATTGGTTTAATTTTCAATGTATATTCTGTATGCAGAGCATAAAAACAGACTTAAAAACATTTGTGAGAAACGTATGAAGTCAAGAGATTTAAATGCGGAGAACCTAGAATCGCACATGTTCAGGTTTACATAGACTTTTAATTGAACTTTGTCACTTGAATGCGTGTTTCCAAGCCTGTTTCCGAGCTGTTATTTAGATGTCCTTCTGTCAGTTTGCTATCAACCAGTACTTTTAAACACATCAACATGGAGCTGATATTTCTGCACTGTGTGACACATGTGGCAAGGGGTTCCCACATAGGATTTACTGGAGTTAGCATTTGCACGATAGTACATGACGGATGTACCCTGCTGACAATGAGGGCTCTGAGGGGTCAGCTAGACTTAATTGCACCAAGGGAACATGTTTGTTGGTCCAAGCTAGCGGTTCAGCTCTGTGAGGGGGGTAGCCATCTGCTGCCCTGTACCTCTAAAGCCCACAGAGCAATCTGGTTTCAGCAAAGGAAAAGACTTGCTAAGGACATTTCCTCATTCCATGAAGGATTCCTTTTCAGGTGGGTTCCATGTGTAGCCAGAGGTGAGCAGAGTAAACGTGTTTAAAAAAAAAAAAAAAGAGGGCTGCCCACTTTTTAATAATGAATTCTGAATTAATGCCCGGGCACAGTGGGTGCGCGCTAGCTTAAGCAGCAGGCTTTAGCAAGACCTGCAGAGCAACTTTAGGCTCCACCAGTTTCAGAGGAATAGCAGGACTGAATTCTGTCCATTTGGCAGGGCTTGTGAGATCAACAGTTTCTCCCGAGGTGAATTGTGGGATCCACACTGGGTCAGCACATGGTATTTTATTTTGAATATGTAGTGGATACTTGTTCGTGCGGCAGAAACCCAAACTCAGCAGTGCTAGTTGGTGCTTCTGGGAGGCTTCTAACACTTCTGTTTGCCTTGATTCCAATATTTAAAGATAAAGAAAGAAAGCTTTTAAGTACAGTTTTCTGAATGGTGTAAAAACGTGTTCATATTTGATAGCAAGATTGAAATCATTTTGTTTACAGGTATAATGCAATTTAATGCCCAAAACACAGGTAGCAGCACTTGCTTAGACTAGATCAAAATTAAGGCCAAGTACAAGAATGGGCATGGTCTGACCATGAATACAGAGAACAAAGTGATTATAATTTTTAGTAATCATATATTTCTGAATAGAAAGTCTGCCAAAGGGATGTATAGCCCCCTTAAAAACTACTTGCTATTCCCATTAATTGCTAAATGATTGAACAGTTTATTTAAAAAACAAAGCTAACGTTTTGCCTGATATTGTATGACTTTCATAAAAGAGATCTTCTTTGGGGTATTGAATGAGTAAGATAGTTCTATATATGCTGAATGAGGGTTCTTGAATGCGCTTTTAACATATCGGGTTCAAAAACAGACTTAAAAAACACGTTAACGCAAACACGTTAACGCAAACGCAAGAGATTTTAACACACGCGTGTTTACGTAGACTTTTTCTTTAGAAGTGGCAGCATTAAGGTGTTTTGCCAAGCCTAGTGTGCATGTAGACACTTAAAGAACATAGGTAAATACATATTACAAATGGCATACTGATTGAGCTATTCTATGTGCAGCTAAAGTACTTGACACATGATAGTATACTTTATGTTGTACACTGGCCTAAATTGAGCATGAACCTTATACCTATTATTAATGTCCAATGAACTGGTGTTAGTGTTCTCCATGCAGTAAAACGTGGTTACTATATTAACCTTCAACAAGCTAAAGATAACTCTTTGGACATGAAAAGGCATTGCCATGTGAACTGATAAGAGGTGCAAGTTGCCAAGTGCCAATGCCACCTTTGCCTGTGAAAGCTGCATTCTAACTGCATGTCTTTGTGTCTATTTTTAAGCTGCCCCCTATTCATTAAGGCTGATGACTGATAGGCGACTTTGTTGACAGTCGAAGTCCATGCAGTGACCTTGGATTAGGGGACTGGCCTCTACATAAAGAATGGGTTTTTAATGAGTCAACATATTTCTCTGTAGGCCAGAGGGTAAAGGCTTCAGGTAGCAGCAACACCACTGAGCACATAAAAAACAGGGATGGGTGACAGCTACTTAGGTTTTCAATCCGGTTTTAAGTTGGATTGTGCACCTTCTCAAATCATCATATTTATCTTTTGATTTGTAACTATTGTCATTTCATGTCATCTTCATCTTTGCCCCATTTAAAAACAAATTAGACCCACTAACAGCTTTTGCATTGCTCTGCTTTATAAGTCTGATTTGTATCAGTAATAGATCAATTTTAATATTCCTCAGAATTTCTGTGCCACTTCAAACGCTGACATGATTGCTTTCTTGCGTCTTTTAATTAAGCACTTTCTGTGTTGGAGCCATTTGGATCCTCCAAACTAACACCAAATACCTTGCCTGGATACTGGATAGGGGGCCCTGCAGAACCTGGGACCAAGGTAGTAACAGACAGTATTATACATTGATGTACCATTAGAGGATTGGATCTGTGATTTTATTTGATAAGACCTGTCCCCTAACATTAATTAGAAAGAGGCTTAAGGATATCTTAAATCATTGGATGACCAGTGTCTTACAAAAAGATACTAGAAAGGAAAATTCATTTTACAAAGCCTTTTTAAAAACTGAAAACGAATGAGTCTAAATAAATACAAATACTATCTAGATTAAATAAACTATAACTATACTAAACTAAAATTAAGAATAAAGACAAACAGCTACCCTGAGCACAACATGAGTATTCACAATCTAATAGCAACTGTGGAGAACATGTGTAACTTGTAGAGGCAATCCAGTGCTCTGTGTTTGTGACTCCTGCAGTTAAAAGGTGTATATGTATATACTGTATATGTGAATAAAAGTTTATAAAGAGGGCAGCAAAACTATTAACCTATGACCCTGCGACAGACTGGTCAAAGGCAGGACGTCCCCTGCCTTTGACCAAGAGTTGCCGGGATAGGCTCCTGCAGCCCCGTGACCCTGAAAGGGACAAACAAGGGTTTAAAAGATGAATGAATGACTGAATTAATTATGACAATGGATAAGCAGCTCAATTCATAAGGTAAGGAAAACAATAAGAAGTTTTTCTATTTCAGCATGTGGGGCTAAGCTGTTGAAAACAACAAATTTAGGGTAATGCATTATGAAAAAGTTTCTATTAAAAATATGAAAAGACTTTGTTTCAGAAAATATATAAGGGAGGTTGTTTTATGAATGCATGTTTGGTTCTATTTGGTAATGTTGGTTCAATAAAAGACTTCGATAACAAATTAACTATTTTTTAATATAAGATTCTTACTGGGGTGGGCCTTAATTAGCTATTCATTCTCCAATTCTTTTATTAAGTCGTTTTCTGTTGTGCTGCTATATAAATACTTAATTCTTGGTGTTATTGAAATGAGTTAATAGTCTGTGTATATTTGTGTATGTGGCATATGACTACTTACATAAAACACTATATGTTGGAGATGTTCAAAAAACATGAAGAGAATAAAACCATCTATTCAAGTATGTCTCTTATTATATGAATTAATAATCCATTAAATAAATTATGTTATTTTTAATTCAGTAACTAGATTCACTATGAAACAAAAGAAGAGCAGAGGGCTTCATGGACTCAGTTGTGCTGTTTGCAAAACTCAAGCTTAGCTCAACTTTGTGAGCTTTCTCTGTTGTAATGTCCAGAAACCGGTTACAGCGTCTCGCATGACTGCACACAATATACTCCATGAAAAGGGGAGTTTTAACCAAAGGGGCTCTTTGTGTTAATGTCTATTTTAAACCAGGGAGGTTAGACTCAGGAATGAAAGCCTTCACTCATATCATACCACTACCCCTTCTGCTTCTCCATTTCCACTCATATTTCCCTGACGTTCCATAAAGAGACAGCCATTTGAGAGGGGGCATTGATTTCAGGCATATCTGGTGATAAAATGCCCTTGTGCACTCGCAGCTCCTTTAACTACCCAATTTGAGGGATGTTGATTTGGCAAGGCCATGCAGGACCTTCAAATAGAGATGTGGATCAGGAGGGAGTACACAGGAACTTAAGACAGTGTCTTATTAAAGACACCAAGAGACAGTAAAGGTACAGATAAACTGAGAATTTTCCTCTTGTGGCAAGCAACCCTTGCTGCTGTTGGCAGAAAGATGAAGGACAAAAACCACACTGCAAAAACGGCAACAACACAAAAAAAAGTTTTCCACTATTTCTGACAATTCTTTGTCACTGACCTTGTATTTGCTTCTGCCAAGCCTCATCTAAAAGCCTTATTAAGCTGCAGATGACAAAAAAAGGCTCTTCAGGAAAACTTTGGAGCTGCCGTCCCTTTCTGGCCTTTAATGAAACATTGTCCTGGTCACACCACTTTATCATGATCTATGAATCTGATTCTGAAGCAATAGAAAACCAATCACTTGCAGCAGTCTCTAGGCAAAGCATTAGTCATCATGTCTTTGACGTCGCCATCAAATTGGGTCATTTTTTAAAATTAAAAGGGCTCATTTGTAAATATAAACTTGCAGACAGAAAAAAGGACAACACTTTATTGTTATTTTGATATATGAAACAATAAAGCAACAATGCTCAGGTAAATTAATGTCTGTCAGGATATTGTATCTTTTATTCATACACCTGTAAACACCAAGACTAGTTTCAGGAAAATGTAAATGCTACGTGATGACTGTTCAAAAACGCTCTGAACGCGAGTTCTTGAATCTGCTTTAAGCATGCGGTGTTCACACTGGACTGTCCCTGATACTAGCTCATGTATTTACAGTTGGAAGAGGCCAAAGTGGCACAAATCTTGCAAATCTTGCTCCAGGCTTTTTCTTTCACAGTTCAATATCATTCATGATCAACTTGGTGTTATATTTCCAGCTGGACACAAACCGTAATTACTAATTTCTCCTCCATCAATTTTTAAACGGTTGGCACCTTTAAAAAGGCTACTCATACATCCCTACCAAACCCTGATTGGCCAAAGTTCAACTGGTTTAATTGTCAACCATTGTTCAATAGATGCGTGTTTTGTGCGTATAGAGCCCGATAACTGACTTAAAAGTAGCGACGTGTGAACCATAGACTTTGACCACAGAAGTTTAGAATGTGCATTTACGCGCACTTACATAGATTTTCATTCGAATTGGTCGCTTGCACTTGTGTTGCGGAGGCTTCCCGTAAAGCTTGTTCTTTAAACTAACATGGAAATATTTAGACTTTGCGTTTGTCTTATTTGCATAAGCCAATCAAATCAAATCAAATCAACCTTTATTTATATAGCACTTTTTCGACAACAGATGTCACTCAAAGTGCTGTGCATAAAATACAATAAAATTTAAAAACAAGATGACAAGACAAACCGTGCGACAACCCCCCCCCCAATAGCACACACACACCTACACACACACACACACATCAATAAATAAATAAATAAATAAATAAATAGATAAATAAATAAATACCCAAAGTGATAGAATGATAGAATGTAGAGACCTGGCTTAGTCCGAGGTGGGAAAAACGATAATTGGGGATTGATGTCCACACCAGCCACCCTCAACCCAAGTTCGAGTACACTAACACAGAACCCCCAGATCCGATCAAAAGAGTCAGACTCAGGAGACTCCACTGCAGCGACTTACCACTGAGAAGGGTCAGTCACCGATGAGGATCCTCAGAGGAAAACACTGAGTGTAAATAAATGTAAAAGGAATAAAATTAAAATATATATAAACATGGACAAAAAACAAATAAATTACATAAACCTCAATAGGCATATGAAATAGTAAGAGCTAAAGGTTTTAAAAATTAATAGAAAATAAATAAATAAATGTATTTACATACACATATAAAACTAGTTAAAAGAAAAAAATAATTAATTAAAATATTTAAAAATAATACTAATAAATTAAAAAAAATAATACTAATAATAAAAAAAAATAATAATAAATAAATAAATAAATAAATAAATTAAAAATCCTAAAATTCATTCAATGCACCACGTCAATGCCTATATTAATAATCAAGTCCTGTAAGATGCCAACATATGCTGTCTTTGCGTTCTTATCCATCCTATTTTCCAATATTCCTCTCTTCTCAGCATAATTCAGGTATACATCTTTGTTCTCAGCTGGAGAGGATTCAAATCAAGAAACTTAATCTCTGTTGCTCGACTCAGAGCCTCAGTTGTCTGATGGGGTCTGACGGTTATTAAGCACCTGGGGTGTATTCAATAAACCCAAAGTTTGTTGCCGCTTTAGTTCAATAAAGGAATTCCCTGCATCAATTTGCCCATGAGATATATCCAGTACAACTTGTAATGATCTGTTGTTAGAAGAACGCCTTTTTTGTCCATCACTCGAGAAAAGGTTTATAGTCAGTAGGAAAAAATTATCATCACCAATCTATTTGGATAGAGTTTATAGATAAGGGAAAACTGTATTATGATCCATATAATTTTAGCAAACAATGCCTCTAAAAAGTATACTGCCTCCTCCAAGATTATTTCTCCTGATTTACTATCATTCCTCTGCATTTTTCAGCCACGAGAAGTCAAATATCCATCGAAAACTCAGATTCATTTATCTTTTAGTCCAATTCCTCTTGACACCCAAGTCTGTGGCTTGTCTATACTGCCAGACTCAAAGAGGGAGCGATCTGGTTATTTCTTTCCGATCGATGTTGCTGCGATGCATTGGCACGCCAATCATTACGGCTGTCTCATGCAGTGCAAGGAAAATCTTCAAACCTAAGAGTTGCACAGAGGGGCCTCGCTGCCAAGGAGCTTGGCAAGCGCTTTCAGGGCGATCACAGGTTCAGAGTTTACTGCCTTGGGGTTGGGCCAACAGTCGCCACAATGTCACAATAAAGAGGGATAGAAAAAAAAACTCCCACTTTTGGGTGGAGGGGAGAGCCTTTTAAATCAGTGACAATCATTCTATACAAAAAAAGCAATTGGCTCAATCTAATAAGGCAACTCTAGCTTAGCTGCAAACAAGTGTGCCAATGATATTTGCTGACTTTATTATTTACATGAGATGGATGTATATACTGTATAAAAAATATGAAAGTATAAAAACAAATGGTAGAGACAAAAATGTGTAAAGTAAAAGGAGCTGGGGAGATAATGGTGGCCAGGACTGACATTAGAACTTCTTAACCTTCTTGAACCTGCATTCTTCTTTTACCATTGTTAAAAGGTGAGAGGAGCTTGGAAGGAAAAGATGAAAGGAATAAGGAGGAGCAACTCAGCAGTGATATCTACTGATTTATCATCCATTGACCACAGTTGGTCGGAATTTGTCTATATGTCCAACAAGATTTATCTAAGCAACACTGAGATACATAATTTACCTGTATAAAGTAATCATGCTTTTTGATTACTTCAATCCAGTGTGCAACTTTATACATTGTAAAAGCCCACAGGATCAGTTAATGTTGATCAGTTTGTGTTTATGTGCTTTTTTGGAAAATACAACCCATGAGGCCAAGTCAAGCAAACAATTGTTTCCTTTAACAAAGTCTTTGTGGAGTCTCAGTTTGTGTGAGTGGATTTAAACACCTTTTTGTGTAATTATTTGTGTGGTACATGTGTGGTACATGATGACAGTCTAAGAAAAGTTTGGGGCAGGATAAAGTTGATGAGGTTAATAAAGATGCAGGAAAAGAAAGGATAGTAGAATTACAACAATCAAGGCTAACAGACTTATGATGAGACACAAAGTTCATATATTTGTTTACAATAAACTGTACACCTTTGGCCCCGCTAAAAGTTTTTATAAAAACCTTTGAATAATAAAAATTATATAGGGAAAATTAGAAGATGGAGTTCTTGTAATGATAACTTAAGCAATATGAGTTTCACTATAACATTTTGTGTTGAAGTTTTCATAGTAAGCCATTAAGAACACATCCAATTCATTCTTCCCTTGATAGACTTCATATTAAAAAATTGTTACTTGGGAAATTTTGACGTGAACGATTTCTTCTTCGGCTCTGATTTAACCAAAAACTGTTTACTGAACCTTTTCACAGCATGTTTTGATGCCCTTTCTTTCCTTCTTCCTTTTGTGTATGTGTGTCCGTGTGAGCGCAATTCCTGTGTAATTGGGTCCTAGCGGGCTCCACCCGGGATCCTGTGCACCTACAGCTAATTTGTCATCAGGGGAGTATTCTTAAACCACTCTCTTATCTCAGCCAACAGTAAATTTTGTCTTTCTTCAGTGTTGAAATAATCACTCGTGAGGCTTAGAATCCTTGGACCAAGCCTGGAACTCAAAACCTGCCTTGGACTAATATCTATGAAAAACTTTCAATCAGTCACTGGCAGCTCCTCCAACACAAACCAAGTGCTGGTCAATCAATAGTCTGGCAATTTCACTCTTAATTTTCTAGGCTAATCCATCAACAAGTCTAGTCATTGTCTGCTTACAAGTTATATAGAGTAGATCTATTTAAGGAAACTTGAAAATTGACAATGAACTTAGCGTCTCATATCAATAGGATAGATAATCCTACAACAATATTTAAAATTTTTTCGAATGTAGTTTGGAGTCATGGAACACAAAAAGAAGAAAAATCAGTTGAATCATGGGTGGGGGGTGTTGGAGGTTGAGTATGGGTCTGGGGAATGTGTTGGCACTATTTTTAAATTGATTTGATTAATTTGCTGACATTACATATGTTGATGTAAAGCACATTTTGAGTGAGTGAGTGAGTGAGTGAGTGAGTGAGTGAGTGAGTGAGTGAGTGAGTGAGTGAGTCTAGGGACTTAATAAAGTTGATAAAAAGTCTCCAAATAGTTTTGTTGTTTTTAGTTATATATTCTTTTTTTCACTGCTTTCTTTTGTGTTTTTTCTTTAGTTGTGATTGGTGTGATTGCTATGTTGTTATGACAAAAAAAAGTTGGGAATCAAAAAATGTATAGATTGGTTTAAAATAAAGATCAACCAAAGCTGAGTTGTTAAAATAACACGTTTTTTTCTTTGGCATCTAAACTGAATGAGAATATTTTGGTGTCTGTCCTTCTAAAACATAATCTAACCTTGCTGTATTTTACAATAATTTTGGTCAACTCCATTTCTGGATCCCTTCCCAGCCTGGTCATGAATTGACTTGAATCTTTGTGCGGTGGGGGTCTCTGTAGATTTGGCAAAGATAACATGAGATTAAATGATTTAGGTATTTACTGATCATAAAATGTGGGACACATCTGTTATCTCTGGCAATTGTGGCGCAATTATTTTAATTCATTTTTTGAGTCATAGGAAAGCCAGTAAGAGAAACAGACATGAAGACAAAAGATTAATCTCACTGGGTCTGGGATCAGAGCCAAGGAAGGTCATTACACAACTGGGTCGGCAGAGAAGTCACTTCATCATCGTTTCAGCACACTGCAATGTTGTGTTTTCTGTCAAATGCTCTATGGGACAACTTTAAAGTTCTTAAAGGTCTACCAACAATAATCTAGAAAAAGCATGGAAGTTACCAAGTATAAAAGTCATATCTGCTGATATAGTCCTGTGGAGCTGCAAAAGTGATCCAGCCTGCAGATAAAAAATAGGTCTGAATCCAAAAAAATGGAAGAAAATGACACCAAAACAAGTTAGCTTGCATCGCTGTGTACTTTTAGACCTGCCTGCATCAGCATGCTGAGCTCACAGCATTTCTTCTCACCTGGGAGCTGCATTGGACCACTGAGGTGTGCTAAGATACTACACGCTCCAGGGCGCCCATGACCTTTGAATCATGGGCGTCAAAAGCAGTGAATGTGCAAGAGACGGGGACGCAAAGACAAAGGGGTGGAGATGGGACGTGCCAAACACAAGGTTGTGTTTTTGAGATTCCACTGACTATTGTTGCAAATGCTTTTCCTCTAAAACTTGACATTATTTGAGAATTGTGTTTATAGGCGCTTCAAAAATACTTTTACCTGTATGGAGACTTATGCCCTTTTCTGAACCAGAGTCATGCTCACCCACTGTGTACTGATCCCATTTATATCCAGGCCTCTGGGGTTGATACAAATGTGGTGTTTGCGGAATTTATAGAACTTTAAAATGCTTTGTTAGAAGTCACTTTAGCAGTAATAAATTTATATAAAAGTGTTTATAAAGGTTAAACTGATTTTTTTAAGGACCATCTCAGTGTAAAATGAAATACACTCTTTTTAATGATTGTCATACTATTGTATTAGGGGTGAAACAATTATTCAACTTTATCAATGATTGGATTTATATTCCTATGATCCAACCAGATTAATCTGTTTAACGCAATTTGTTAATTGAATCAAATTATACCATTATAGAATGAAATAAATCAATTATATTGATGTACCTTTGGATTATTTTAATGTGGAAATACAACAGTGAGCTGAACTGTATGAAACTACAATGTAAATGGATTTGCTATTAATTCTTGTTTACTTCACCTGCACTCTTAAATACCCGTGTTTTTATTTCTGATTCACACTGGTGGAATTTTTGGCCACAAGAGCGATTTTGTGTCGGCACATCAGATTGAATCGGAACATCCTGTTCGTATTGGCAGCCAGAAATTATGATAGACTTGAATCATTGTTAAAAGGAATCATTACACCCCTATTGTACACTGTAGAGATGGAAAACCAATAACAACTTCCTTAATCGTTCTCTATTCTTTTTTTTGTCTATGAAGACTCTCATTCATCCAGGTTGGTTCCATTGTAGTAGGTTTAGGGGATGTCATCTGGACTTGGCTTTAAAGTTGGAAGACATTTCGCCTCTTATCCAAGAGGCTTTGTCAATTCTTTTTTTTTTAAACCAAATCGTTATTGAAAAAAAAAAATTTAAACGATGGACGCGGAAAAGAATTAACCACTCCACAAACAGATTTGACACATTGTCAAAGCTATCCATCACATAACCCCATAGCCCTGTATATCATAAAAATGAATAAACAAAACTACTTTTTTAGGTGAGTTGACCAAAAAAAAACATTATGTAAAGTCAAAATAATGTTCTCTCTTATGTTCTTTTACGTTAATTCGAAACATTCCGCTTCTGAATGTTTGAATTGTGTACAGCTCAGTATCTAAACAAATGCAGTAAATATCATCTGCACATGAATATTAGTATGACTACCCAGAAAACATGTCGTCTTCTGCCTATATATTTTTTTTTACTATTTGTGTAAAGGTAGTGTAGAAAGGCTCCCTGAAAATGTTCAATGTTTTCCCAAACACACAAGAGCGACGACAGTCCCCCTTATGATGGAAAGCAATCTGATATCTCTAAGCCTGCTTCATTTAAAATATAGAAAAGCCTGCTTCTTCGCTTCTGAGAGATGCTCCCTGTCTTGCGTGTGTCTGTGTTCGTGTGTGCATCTTAGACTCTGAGATGATGCATAGACTCTGACAGTTTGACAGATGAACAGATTTAAAGTGCTCGAAGGACCAAGCCTGTTCAATAAAGGCAGAAGCAATAGTGTGAGAGTGTTTGTGTGCGCACTTGTTGATGTGTGAGTGCTAAGATTTGGTAAACGCACGGTTCGTGACACTTCCATTTGTGACTCATTGATACATAAAGAGTAATGGGTAGGCACATAAAGGTGTGTCAGCCTTGTCTACCGGCATAATTAAGCCAAAAAATATACAGCAAGTCAGGGCAATAAGGAGGCAATAACCTCCCACTGCTACCATCCAAGAACTCAAGCCAACACAAAGTCACTAACGCCATTTTTTTCAAAAAAAATTTCTTAAGCAGAATTGGCCTCTTAGTTAAGGGAAGCATTAAAACTATTTCGACTTCTTTCCAGAAATCTTCTTTCCTGAGAAGAAATTTATCCCCCATAAGGTTTTCATGAAACTCCCTCCACCATGTTTTTTAATGGGGATTTCACTGGTACATCATTTTTTGTTTCCTATTTATTTCACAAAAATAGATGGACACAATCCTTTTAATAAAATTACATCAGGGTCATTCACACACACACAAGGGACACTAATGTATTCCCCTTCTGACCTAAACAGTTTTAGCATTTTTCAAGTATAAATATTTCAATTAATCCAAGATCAAAGCCATTTTAAGCTTTAGATTTAAAATCTTTTCAAGTAGGACTGCACAGTACAAAGTTAACTGCAGAACAATAGTAATATAAAAGTGTTACTAATGCAGCCAACTATATTAATTCAAAACAGGAATTTGTGTGGAAACCGTAGATGTATATACACCAGACGTATAATCTTTTAGATCAACAAGACTAATTTGACAGTATGACAGCAGCAGACACATTTTCTCTCCTATAGCTTATTGAAACGGCTGTAGATGTTTTCAACAACAACCAAAAAAATCTTCCTTTGATGATCTGTAGGAACTTTGGTTGCCGTTTTTCTTGAACCATCATAACAACCCAGGCAGTTTTACATGATTTGGAAAAAAATCTTAATGTAAACTACAAGAAAAAAAACAATCAAAAGAGGTTTAGTGATGTCTGAGACTGGTAACTCAAATATTTGAATAGGTGGAACCATCAGTCATTCTTTTATGTGCAATTTTATGCAAGTTAAACCTATATTTTCATGCATTTCAACATAAATCCCCCAAAAAATCTTGTGATGGTGAGAAATAAATTTGTAAATTTTGTGTTAAACAGAAGTTTGTTCTAGAAATGTTGCTAATGTTTTTTTGAATATAATGTTACCAGCTTCTAGAAATGTATTTTGAACAAGTCGCCCAATGACGGCTTTAATTGTCCATGGTTTCAATTTTCCACATGACTAAACCAAAACACTCAAACTGTTTTTATTTATGCTTAATAACACTACATGACCAATTGCCAAGACTTGTATGAATATCAACTTTTGCCTTGGTAAATTGTATTTATTCTGGCTTGTTTTCATGACATTTGATTTATAACAAAGCTGGCGACTCAAAAATTGTTTCCCATCCTTCCTAATAAAAAGAGACAATCGGGAAGACATTAGAATCTAATTTAGTTTATGTAATTGGCAATTACTTCTAAGTGCATTTTATTACAATCTTGCGTGTATATTCACTTGAAAGGGCAGTTTTTTCAGAGACTGAGCACTTTTGTTGATCCCGTTTCAAAATTAGGATCGGAATGAATTGTATATTTAATTTTCTTCCCAAATTTGATAAAAAATATTCTTCATTTTTATTGAGAAGCATTTTTGGTGTCCCACCCCAAAAAAGAAGGATCATGTAACCATGTTTACTGTTGTTAGTCATAGAGGAAATACGTGTATTAGTCCTTCTGTGTCCATTAAAATCAGTAAAATCACAGTTTCGCCCAAGTACATAACTTCAGACTTTGTTGGTTAATTATTGTCTGAGCAAATGCACCATAAACCAGATTTCCAGCTTCCAAAGCCAGTAACACAGCAGCACTCCAGCACTAAAACGAATGCATCAAAAGAGGAGAAAAAAAAAGAAAGAAAGTCTTTTTTGATAATGAGCTATCATGGCTGCTTTGCTTCCCCACTTATTGTGCACTGGTCTCTGTGCCCTCATGCGGACACAATGTTCTCCTGTAGAAAACTGCAGGACGCAGGCAAAACGCTCACTCTGTCTGCCTAAGCAAATAATTACTTCGATTAATTAGCCATGCTGTGGATTGCTGGAGGCAAACATTTCATTAAAAAGGGCTAAAACACAGCAGAACGGGGCTCTGGAATCACCACTGGAGGGTGCACTCTAGTGTCCTTTAGTGATGAAGGTTGCAAAGGCCGATGATGTATATAGAAAGAGCTGCTGGCGCACACATGGCTCTTTGCATACACTCATGTCTGACCTGTTGTGCATCAGAGAACAGCCCTCATTTCAAGTGTATAATCAGAATAGATGGGTTGTAGAGCATGACATGCCACACGTTGGAGACATAACTTTATTCATTCTTTTCAGTTATGATTAAAAACATATTAAGATATATCCTTTCAATTGACTTTTTCTTTTATTATACCTGGTTGTTTTAGAATCTATTTTCCCTCCATTGAAACCTAAACAATTGGTCTCAGTAGTTTTAAGTAGGCTCTGACAAAAAGGAAAATGTCCACATTTACGACCAATTCTTTAACAGTTGGGGGATTTTTATTGCTTTACTTTTGTAGAGTAAAGCAATCAAAATTAAACTAAACAATATTAAGAGTTATTGTCTAAATAGTTTGACTTATTTGTCACTTTGCACTCTCTGGAAAGGTTGCACTGTTTGCTAAGAAAAACTTCCCTTTGACCCTTCTGACCAATAGCCTGCTTCTTTGCCCTCTAGGCCTTTTGGGTAGTGTAGACGTACCAAATTATATGACTGTTGTGTTTCGCTTGACGTGCCTTATAGTCCGTGGCACCTTATGTATAAAAATTGGCTTTAAAAATGACAAAAGTATAGTAACTAACGTGAGTTCTGTTTAAGTTATTATGTAGTTTTGTGTTTTATTTGGGAAAACTACTAAATTCTACAATCGTCTCAGTAAGGTGCATGCACTATCCTCTAAAACAGCTGCTCTGGCTGCTAACCCATATTACAGTTAAAAGTAAAATCCTAAGCTAGCAAAGTCAATAATGAATAAATATCTGAAGAACACTTTTTATACAGGGTAAAAGAAGCAGAAGAAGAAAATGTAATGTAGAGTAAAAGAATGCTGCATTTAACAGACAATACGAGGAGTACAACTTAAAATATCCATATATCTATTTATTGCAACAGGTGTTTCCTGTTCCAGAATGCCTGCTGTTTTACCATACCCCCAAGAGCTTTAGCTGATCACTTTTGTACAGAGGAAAATTGGAGTTTTTTTTAAAAAGGCAAAGCAACAAACCATTGACAAAGTTAGGCCTTATTTACTGAGATATGGCAAAGGGCGCTAAGTTATCAATGAGAACAGTTGTTTTACCATTAAAGGGTGGTGAGAACCTCTAAATCGGAAGATCTGGCAAAGTCAAAGTCACAAATGAATCAGAAGATAAGTTTCTAAAGCTATGAAGACATCGAGCATCTGACACGCATTCAAGAACGTGCTAAACGCAGTTTGTTGAACACAAATGTTCACACTGGACAAACAGGGAGGGGTTTCTTAGTTTGTTCTTTTTCTACTGTTTAGCACATGTCTGACACCTACAGTTGGCAGAGGCTTGGTGTGAAATATCAAAACGGTGCAAATCTCGTGAATCGTGCTCCAGGCTTTTTCTTTCACAGTTCTATTCAGATATATGAAAGACGTGGTACATGTCAATAATTCTGGTTAGCACAAACCACAACTATTAATTTCTCTTTCTAGATCAATTTTTGAATGGTTGGCACTTCCATGAATAAAAGAGGATGCCATCCATATGTCACTACCAAATCCAAGTCTGATTGGTCAAAGTTCAACCTGGTTTAATTTGTACGTTTTGTATATAAAAAACGGTTATAGTAGCTTGCGTAGCTATGCGTAAACACAAAAGTTTTGTACGTGGTAGCCCGACATGTCCATTTACGTGTATTTACATTGACTTTTCATTGGAAGTTACCACTAGAACGGGTGTTGCAGAGGCTGGTGTGAACGTAGTTTAAAAGTAAACTCCTGTATGATAAGCAGTATTGTCCCCCCTACTTGAACTCTATTGAGGTAGTTAGGCATGAACCAGGCAAAGGAATTAATGGAAAATCTACAAGTGCCCAAGATTTCTGCAAGACTTATAAAAAAATGTATGAAGAAATATCCAGCTATTGGGCCGAATCCAAATTCTTCCCCTACCCCTACGGCTTCTCCCTACCCCTCCAATTGTAGGGGCATTTGGAGTGGTGGGGCTGTCCGAAATTGTTTTTTTTAAGGGCTAACTCTTTTTCTATAACTCTCCGCTTGGAGGGCTAAATGCAGGGGTAGGGTGAAGCCGTTGGGGTAGGGGAACAATCCAGATTCTGCCTTATTGTTGGAAGAATGTTGCGGTTTTGTTCATCTGTAAAAACCTTCAT
Organism: Oryzias sinensis; assembly: GCA_037389245.1. Taxonomy (NCBI): domain Eukaryota; kingdom Metazoa; phylum Chordata; class Actinopteri; order Beloniformes; family Adrianichthyidae; genus Oryzias; species Oryzias sinensis. The sequence goes on along the minus strand of CM074505.1, from coordinate 8,225,997 downwards.
GAGTGAAAAGTTTAGTGTATTTTTTGGTCTAAAAATCCCATTACGTTTTTTGGCAAATCCAGTTTTTCATTTTTACTATACATCTCATTTCATAGCGCAACAAGACATTGCTTAAAAAACTGCCTGTGTGTATGTAATACAGTTTTGCTTCACTGTACATGAAACATACTCATAGTTCTTCACACTTTTTCTGTGTGTAAAATGTTAGGACTCTAATTTCTTGCGTTCCTTTACCTGCCCCTGTGGCTTCTATGCTGCTGTCTGGCCCCATTACCCACAGAGAGACTAATGAGTCTTTCAAATGTGTATTATTTGCATCGGAACATGGGGGGAGATTTGACTGCTGTGATGCACCAATACCTTTGCAATGAGAGATAAAAGCAAAGCCTGGCATAAGCCACCCTACAGAGAGAGAGGGAGAAAAAGCTAAATAAGAAAAATAAAAAAAGGTTATGTGTTTTTTGGTTTGTTGTGCAACAGAGTAAGAAGTGGGAAACCATTTTTTTTGTCATGGATGGTATGGAATACATCACAAAATCAGATCTTTACCATTTGTTAAAAAAAGCCTCATGTTCATAAAGTATAAACACTCTTACAACTCTTTTTGCAATGAAGCTTATCACATTTGGATATTTAAACCATAACCCTTGCTCTATCCTAGGCACGTTAACATTTTGAGTTCGGTCATCTAGACCCCACTAGACAGTGCGCTGAACCTTTTTTCTTCAATGATTTGTGATCTTCACTGGTGTCCATGGATTACATGAAATCTTTCCACCTTTATCCACCTTTGTCATGGTAGGGAGAACACGTCTATGTAAGGGTGGGGTCATAGGATAGCACAAGGGTTAAACATACCTTCCATATTCTGTAGATTTAAATACTTGAGTGTATGTAAACCACAAAGTATATACAGAGAAACAGGGCCACCCCTCTAGTTTTGTGTTTATTACCATACATGTGGCTGAGAATACCTGAAGGATCAGTTCTTACAGATCCAAGAAAGTAAACTGGTTCCTGTAGTAGAACTCAGGAACCAGAATCTTCGCTTGATTCCTCTATTGAACAATAAAGGAAGTTGAGAATTTAAATGCAACTCTGTTTTGGGCTTTTACATGAGAACACAAAAGAAATGCCCCCTCTACTATCTTGGATGGTTGTAGATGGGGTTGTGTGCTGTCAACAGAGGGAAAAGGCAGAAAAACCTAAAACTAAATAATGTAAAGATTATAAGAAAAATCAAAATTTTAAAGAAATCTAACAAAAACAACAACATCCTGGAAATTAGGGATGGGCCGAAAACTTTTTTCCAGGTGATACCGATAACCAATATTTCCTCTGTAGCTATGGCCAATAGCCAATATTTGCCATTACCGATACATAGTGTCTACAGTATAAAGCTTAGATTTCCTTTTTGTTTCTTTATTATGCACAACATGCACAACATTTCTTTTACTAAACAATTACACCATACTTGACCTTTTTAACATACAGCAAAGGATCTCATAGCAACAAGTATCACTCTAAAACTTTCATATAAATATATCTGTAAACATCCCCTCCATTTATTTAATATTGGACATAACTGTAAACCATAAGCTCCCCATTGCCTGGGATCTATTAATAACAACATGTATCCCTTTCAAAAATAACACTTACCTGAAAACAGTTGATTACTGACTATGACTGTAAACATAAGCTTCCCAATCTATTAGGAACAAGTATACATTTTAAAAAATAAAGTGTTTCTGAAAACAGCCAGAAGAATATCTGTAGATGTTTTAATATCAGACCGATACTAATAAATTCAAAGTATGCAAATATCAGCCGAGACCAATAATGGCAACAATATATTGTCTTTCCCTACTGGAAATACCAATTTGTTGCCAAAAGACAAAATCTTGATACTAAAATTAAACAATTCTACACTCATTCCATCGTGCAAACACAATTTGTTAATAGGTGGAGGTGTCTGTGTCCAACTTTTGGTTCATTTTTCTGCGATCTATACTTTTCAAATGTCTCTACATGCAAAGAGGTTCTTTACAGATCAGATTGTACCTTTCAAACTACAATGCTTTTTAATTGAGTTTCATTTATCTGCTGTTTCATTTTCGACAGTTCCTTATTATTAAAGTGGTGCAGCGTTATCTGCTTCCACTAAATTGATCACACAGCTTTATTTTTCTTTTGATAATGATCTTATACTGCAGACTTTTCATTTTCAGTTTTATTCATAGTTGAAAATGTGGAAGTTTGAAGTAAGTAACAGGAGACATCCTAACATCCAGCCCCTGTCCATCTCCTTCACCTTCCCCTCTGTTCTCAATCCAGTTGATGGACTACTTATGCCCCAAGGAAGCAGCAGAGTCCGCTTGATAGTATCCACCATCTATTTTATTTTTCCTTATTCTCATTTTTTTTTTTTTTTCAATTTGGTGGCTAAGGAAAGGTCAGGATTAGTTATCAACATGGCTGTGTCTAAGCCAGAGACAAGGAACCACAGTCACTGCCATGGGTTCCCTAAAGCCATTTTCCTCAGTCCCAGCAGTAGCCTAATCTGTGTGTAGGTGTGTGAGCGTGTGTGTTCAAGATTGTGAAAGCACCTTTGGGTTTTCTGCACTTTTTTATGCACTCTGAAGAAGGGGTTGTGTACTAAGAGTAAATACTTATTTGCAGGTGGTTTGAACCATACTTAAATGGTTTTTATGCATGTGTGTTTGTCTTCTTGATAGTGTTTCATTGGGTGGGAGCGCTGACATTGTGCACAATACGCATTTTCTAACAGAGCAGTATTTGCATGTATTAGCACAGAAATTGAAGTGAAAAGTCACCTTGTGACTCCAGGCAAACGTTTTTAAAATACTTTCTTTCATTTTTTTCCCTCATCTTTAGTCGGAGACTTTTAATCTAATTTTTCAAAGCGATTACATTCTTACTTTTTTTTTTTTTAATCTATTCTCTTTTGCAGTATTGTTTATTCTGCTTCTGGGTTTCAACATGGCTAATCTATGCACACAAACAAAGTGTAAAACAAAAGTTGGTGTGCTACCACTGTCGGTCAAAGTACCGTATTTTTCAGACTATAAGTTGTTCTGGAGTATAAGTCGCACCAGCCAAAAAATGCATTATAAAGAAGTAAAGAATCCCACATAAATTGGACTTTTGGGAGAAATGTAATTCAAAAAGTATAGGAAAAAGAACAGAGATTTTATCTTGGATGACAAATTATATAAATATATGCTGATTGTCATGATGGGTTAAATAAAGCATCAGCTCATAGAGAAAGTTCACCTCTTACTGTTTGTTTTTGTCCAGATGATAAAGCAAACGTTTGTTTTAAATAAGCCAGCGCAGTGACATAGAACATTTAAACTATGTGAACGGAACTACTATTTTAGGCGTGCATTATCACTGTACATTATCACTTTTTAATCGACACCCGGCAGCCAATCAGAATTGAGCTTTCACCTGGTACAATAACAGAATACGTAACAGTAACAGACAGAATACATGCACGCTTCACCACCAGAAGAGCCTGAAAACGGACTTAAAAACTTGCATGAATGAATGAGTTTTAAACGCGGATGCCCGACACGTGCAAATACACACAGTTACATAGATCTTTTACTGGAATTGGCTGCTTGAACACGAGTTGCTGAGGCTGGAGTGAACAGGGTTGAGGACGTCACATACATGAAAAGTAACACATCAAGATGCATTTGTGGCCTGCCCCGACACCCAATTGAAAGCTGACCCACATGCAGGGGTCCCATCTAAAAAACCTACAGGAGGGAGTCTACCTTTCATTGATTCCAGACATCACTACAGTCAGTCTGTCCTCTGGATCTGTGACTTGTCATACTGGGGGCGATATTCATATTCAGTTTGTTTTTAATGCATATAAGCCATGGAGCTGATTTAGCATGAATGCATATATTTCATATACACACACCCACATATATCTAACTGATTACATTCCACTTTTCCCCCAGCATCCTACTTTTCTTCTTTTATCGTCTCCCATCCATTCCGAAAGTAACGGTGATTCCCTCTGTGAGAGGCTGCTGTCTCGCAGTCCCAGACCTGTTAAATGATGATGGAGGAGCAGCAGGCTTTTACCCATCAGTCTTTATCTTTGCCGTTTTCCCCTCCCCCTGCTTCCACAGCCACCACAAACCCCCTCAAGTATGCTAAACCCTGCTAAGGCTATGGTCACTCTGATGGTGACAGATGTTCCTGGTTGAACTTGAACTGGAGATTCGTCACTCTTCCAAGATATATAAAAAAAAAATGATCTTATCCATTATATTAATGCTGGCCAGTCCAAAGCTAAAACCAAAAGACGTGCAAAAGAGAAATACATCCGAATAACAAAAGTAGGTTTGATTCATCTTCTTATATCGCTTTTAACGGGCTTTGTTTCCTTTGTGTGCCTCCTCTTTAGAATTTAGGCTGCTGCTGTGATTTGATCGGTTTCATGCCATCAATTTGTTCTGCGTCGCGCATTGCATTATTTAGGCTACACTTATCTCTCTCTCTCTCTCTCTCTCCCCCCCCCCCTCCCCCCCATCTTTCCTTGGCTGGTGTAAAATAGTGCACATATCTCTTACTCTCATCAAGGCATCTCATTTATTAACCAAAAAGGAAATCGGCGCAGACCAAGACATGTGAGAACGATCAGATGGTGAGCAATGTTTTGATGCTATCTGTCAGCAATCGTCTTTTTCTTCATCTCTCTGTAGCGGCTAGATCTTTAAAGGACATTAGCCACATACTGTAAAAAATAAATCAAACGAATGGATTAGCAAAGCTAAATAGTTGTCAGGGGCCTCAAAAGGCCTTATGAAGACAGATCTGCCTCTTATGAAGGCAATCAGGTATGGAACTTATCATAACAGAAATTAGGACTGAGACCCATTTTTTATTCCACAACCCAAGGCTGTATTTCCATAAAAACTAATGGCCAAGGATATTATTCAACTACTCTAAGTTATGTGCTGCCTTCCTTGTATTTTAAACACGCACGAGAGCCGCACACACATAAAAGAGTCACGGCACAACAGAGTAAAATAAATGTAGGATATACTTTTATATATCAATTTTGCTTCGCAGCTCTTTTAGGAAAAGATGACGCAATTGAAGTACCTAATAGAAATAGGATCATAAACTTTAAATACTGACACCTTTTCAACTAAAAAACTTTTCTGTAATTCAGAAAAAATGTTGGGGGGGAGGGGGTTAGCCTAAGAAAAAAAAAGAAAAACCAGTAGAAGCAGCCCATTATTATTTAACCTGTGTTGTCCAATATTCTAAGACCAATATTCTTTTTCCCTTTAGTTCTTCTTTGGTCTGTAGACTGGAACGTGTATTAAAAATAGATGTAGCCTCTAGGTCTGACAAGTGAAGCCAGAGCCACAGCGATAAGTTAATGGTGGTAGCTGCTAGTTTCAAGTCGTCTTTGACACAGAAAGGTGCTCATTCTGTGTAAGATGTCTCTATCTGGAGTTAGGCAAATAGTACACAAAGGACCACTACAATGCTCATCTTACTGTCTTTATAAAAACACTCCTTTCTTGGGTATCACAAGTGGTCTTTAATGAGATCAAATAGGTTTTTACAAAAGAATATTCCAACTTAAAAATATCTTTGCGTGATAAAGTTTGAAAGGAATACAAAACACTGAATTTAAAGAAGGAAATAATTCATTTAAAATAAAACATGTTCAAACCTGCTTTGCTGAAACTGAAAAACTGATTGCTCCCTAAAACCAATAACCTGTTGTGCAAGCCTTAGTGGCAACAATGCCATTGCTTGAAAATATGTTTACACCGGCCTCAGAGTTCTAGCTGGCTCTTTCAATGAAATATCTAAGCACACGTACATATATGTGTATTTTGCGCTTCTGTGTCCAAAATCCCATGTTTTTAAGTCTGTTTTCAGGATCTATGTGCAAAACGGGCGCCCATTGAACACGTGCTGAAAGTTAATCCAATCAGAGACTAGGATTTAGTTGCGCTGTTTGGTTGGTTTCCCTTTTAATTCACATCAGTGCCCACCATTTGAACATGGATTATGGAGGACGGAATTATATGACACCAAGTCTTTCATATATTGGAACAGAGCTGTAAAAGAAAAAAGCCTGGAGCAAGATTTGCACCACTTTGACATTTAGCACTAAGCCTCTTCCAACTGTGAAGACACGTGCTAGTGTCTGTTAGCGACAGTCCAGTGTATACACCATATGCTAAAGGTTAAATGATGTTTATTGAACGGGCATCACATGTTAGGCCTTTATGTACCATGACACCATCTTTAAGAAATACGAGGAACCTTTTTTATCCAGATTTGGTCATATTTTATCAAAGTGCAAGTTAAACAGCATGAATTTCCCATTTGAAGTTGTGGTGTAATGTCCTAATTGAATTGGAGTTCTGACATTAATTAGGAAGCAAGGGCACTTAAGTGTGAAGGCATTTCAAATAGCATCTTAAAATATTTCCAGCCATTTCTGACAGTATTTATCAATAACGCATGTTTCCTCTATTTGTGGATTATCACTATTATTGTCTTAAAATAGTTTTGCATACTCTTTTCCAAATAGTTCATGCCATTCATGATTAAGTAAAAAGGTGAAGGTTTAGATGTCTGTTTTCATCTTTTTAAAAGTGCATTGTGTATTTTACAATATTAGCTTCACTTAGCGCTATTATCATAATATTGAAAAGAAAGTTTATTAAAGTGAGTAAATAGGTTGGTTAAGAATGTTTGATCAAGATTTATAAAAAAGTTAAATAAATCTCAGTGAAATGAATCTCCCTGGTGCTATAAATTAAAAATAATGAAAAGGACAAATAAAAAAAATGATTGTCTTGTAGGACGATAACACAAAAGATTTATCAAAAATTATTGAGAGAAAAATTAAACTCAAAGCAACAGGTTCACTAAAACAATATGTGAATGTAGAAAGCAGAATTCCACTCAGTCTGTTTGATAAACCCGGGCTTCCAAGCAAAGACAACAAGGCAGTTAACTGTAACAACTGCCAAAAAAGATGGATGCCATCCGATCAATATTCAGAGGGGATCACAGTCCTTTGCCAAGAGCACAAAAAAAAAAAAAGACGTGGAGGCTGGCCAGTAAAAGGACAGATTTGGGTCCACTGTGTCCCAAAGGTAGCAGAATCTTTGCAAACACTTTCTGTCTCAGATCCTGAGTCATTGTTGCCAGGGTCTTGTAATTTCCAAGAATACCCATTGATAAAGATTTTATGGGCATAATGAGTGTGGTCCAAGCATTGAAACAAGGCTTGCTGTCTTTGCCTTTTTTTTTTTTACTGTAAATGTAAATTTGCTTCAATGTAGGTTGTAAAAACACTTGCCTTAAGCGCTACTCATAGATTAACTGCTAATGAAACCAATAAAGCTAACATAATTGTGGCCCCATAAAGTAGGATCCAGAGTTCTCTTTTTGTAGTTTCCCATTCCAAGTTTAATAATGCTTGGCTGTTGGACTATTTGTGAGTGTGTGTCTTTGTGTTTGAACACAAAAAGTCCTGTAAAGGATATGTAAAGACTTCTAGATTTAAAAGTCAAATAATATCATTTAAAATTTGGCTGAGGTTCCCATATCCACCAGTATATCCCAATGCATCTGTAACTGAAAGACGATTATTGTTTTAGAGATTTGAACTGCAAATGGTAGATAGTTGGCATGTGGAAATGCCATCACTGCCCCCCACATGAAAATGGAAGACGAGGGGAGCCAAGCCAAAAGGCCATTAAAATCTGCAATCATTTATTTCCACTCCTTCGTCTAATCCATCTCTCTGGGGAATGGTTCTGTCCTTATCCACCCAAGGCTACCAATCTTTTCTCCTGTCTGTCTCCATGCATCAAAATGAACCCGTGAAACAGTCAGACATTCTTTCTTTCTTTTTTTACCCCTTTCCTGTCTTCCGTCCTTGTCTCTTGTTGGCTCAACCTGCTTTTCTGATTTCTTTTTATCTCTCCTCTTCCCGTTTCTCCTCCTCCTCCTCCTCCTCCTGCTTGCAGTCTCCGATTGTCCCAGTGTCTTTCCGTTCTAACCTTTTCCTCTCCTCAGCACCTGCTCTTCCTGTCTCTCTTCCTCTCTCCATTTCATTGTGTCAGAAATGTCTACACAAATCCAATTCAAATCATATCTAGAAAAGAGGGAGCAAAAACAAGACTCTGTCAATGGCAATTTAATCCGTGGTGAGCGAGGTGAATGTAATGCCGTGCATGTTCCAGGAAGCTGTCTGATTGCATTTGGATTTGTGCAGATCTGGTTGCTGCTCAGATGTGGAGTGAAAAAAATAATAAAAAAAATCACACAGGCAAAGCTAGCTGACTCATTTTTCACAATATGTTTTTATTTTCTTCCCTCGTATTCCTGCATATTTTTGTTTAACCAAATCTTTTTTGCCAAAGAAATCCGTGGACTTCTGAAGACGGGTGGGAGCAAGGACAGCTTTCGCTGCACCCCAACCTTGTATTTTGGGATGATAAGACTAAGAGGTTTAAAGCTTGCAGCTCATCGCTCATGGCCTCACTAGTCATGAAGCGTCGGAGAATAAAAGTGGCACCTCAAACCAAGGTCCAATTACCCATCAGGCCACTTCCCCAAGGTTAGCCACACCATTGCACTGTCACATCAAGAAATAAAAAACTCCCGTCTGGCTCTCCGCCCGACACCAACCGCCTTTTGCTAATGGATGCAACAAAGTCCTACTAAACATCGAGTGAATATTTATGGACCATTAATAACCTATGTGTAAACTGCTAGTGTCACCAACCGTGTGAGACATATGATGGGAAATCATTGAGAGAGCATTAATATTGGCACACATTCTCCTAAGAAATAAATAAATAGACCTAAGTATCTCAGACTTTTACTCAGATGGGATTAGCTGCCAGGAATCCCAGACGGGTCTGTGATCTGTAACCGTCCAAATTCCAGGAACGTAATTGGTAAAAATTGTTTGATGAATTGCAGCCATTTAGCTTTTCTTTTACTATCTGCAAGGTTCAGCGGTTTGCTTTATGAAGGTATATCCAGCTGGATTTCTCAGAGAAGAGCTGGGAGACGACCCGGGAGATGTTAAACATGTACAATCGGCCAAGTAATTAGATTAATAAGGCCTAAATGAGCAGCAGGCCGGGAACTGAAACCCAAAATCCCTCATCCTTTGTGAGTCTTGAGTACAACACATTATAGTATCTGCTTAAAGTTTAAATGGAGCCTGAAAAAAGTTTCCGCACTGCTGTTCCTGGGCTCGTTTCTCCCCTCGACAGATTTATATTCTCCTCTGCTCATCTCTCTGTTCACCAGACTAAGAAAGATGTTCAGCAAAAGTAAGAATGAAGCTAAACTTGCCAGGCTCTGCAGGAGATGGGGAAAAAAAAAGATACAGATATCTAGAGGCCCTTCAGGATTACTTGAATCTATTCGATCTTCAGCTACATAGGCTTGATGTCAGATCTTCACTGATTATGGTAGTTAGAGCACAATATAGATTTCTTACCTCAAGCCTTTCATTGATAAAAATGTATAAATCGTCCATGCAGAAGGCACAAACTCATTCAGCAGGGAAGGCACCTGAAAGAAAAAGCTCTTGACTTGCATCTCTATGGTGAAAAATACTCACCAACACTCTGAGAACCACTTAGTAGAATTATTCATGCTAACTAATCTCATCCAAGTTCAATAAATCAGCTTGATAATCGTTTATATGAACACATAATAAATGTAATACTTCTATAAATGTCATGAAATGGTTGGAGAACAACAGTTTTATTGTTATTTAAATGCAACAAAAAGAAACATTTTAAACTGACTGAATATTTTCTATGACTTTGACCAACTCTGCAAAGTTTAAAAATAGATAGGTGTGGAGGACTTACAAAGCCTTTTTTTTAACCAATCTGCACTACAGTCAATGACAGGCCAGAGAAAATCCTAATAATGTATATTTATGAAAACTTATTAAGTAAAATGTTTGGGGATTCCAAAGACCCACACACAAAAAAAGTGCCCATAATCAAGGCATCAAAGTGTTGAGCTTATTTCTTGTGTTCTATCTTTAATATCAATAAAAATATATAAATATCAATGCAAAAATAGTGAGATAATAGTGCTGATTTTTTATTTTCCCATTTCAAAACCAATATCAAAGGGAGTTAGAAATGTGTGTGCTGCGGCTCTCTGTGGTTTAGTAAAATAACTAGCATGTTCTAAGATTGTCGTGGCGCCTTAACACAGTTGGGTAGTGGCAGGAGGAAGAGAGCAGCGTGAGCACGCAGAGGGGGCGTGTCTGCAGCTGTGAACGCCGACCAGAGTCTGTTATGGGATGGAAAGTTCTTTTTTCGTAGGGGTCACATGACCCCCCCCCTCCCCCCCAAAAAAAGAACTTTTATTCCCCCTAGACTAAAACCAACCGCTTCCGCGTAAAATTGATTAAATTTGCGTTAGGGCGCCCCTACTAACCTATTTGTTATGATGACCGTATATTGCGCTGTCTGTGAAGAACACGCTGGAGGGGGGGGGGTGCATGCGGGGGAAAACAACTTGGAGCTGCAGAGGTGTTAACAGGTAGAGAGGCGGGGGCGGGGCTTAAACTCACTGCTGATAATTCCAGACTCCAAACTAAAACCTGCTTCCTTACAAAAGATAGTGCATCCATAAAATGAATATACTTCATTGTGTTTTCTGGATTTAAAGGGAAAGAAAATAGAAATGAGTCTGCCTCAAAGTGAATTTGTTTTCCATCATCTCACTCTTCAAACACCTCTGGGTGTTTGACCGACAGAAATGTCTATTATAGTTGTGTAAAATGGACAAAAGATCAAAGGAAACATAACGCTCAAAAATAAAATAAATAATTAAATAAATATCCTGACAGTATTTTGAATGAATACACGTATTGCCAAATGAACTATCGCGATATATCGGCAAAACAATTTTTGCAGCAACACTAACAACCCTTATTGTGGCGGCTCCCTGTGCTTTCATTTCTGTGGGAAACTGATCCAAATGGCTCTTTGAGTGCTACAGGTTGCTGACCCCTGGCCTGGGCCAAGACTTGTAAGGACTCGACATTTCACACCAAGCCTCTTCCAACTGTAGGTGGTGGACCTACACTAGTAAACAGTAGGAAAAGAACATGCTGTTCCCTGCTTGTCCGGTGTGAACACCACAGACAGAAAGAGCATTCATAAAACCGCGTAGAGATCATTCTTAAACGAGCAACACATGCCCGTATGGATCCATGTGACACCTACCGGATTTGACAGACAGTTTAAGGGCTCGATCACAACAACATGCCAGGAATTCCAGTTCCCAATGAGTGTCTTCACACCATCTAGCTCTTCATCAGTATGACTGACAACAGCGCTTTAGATTAGAGGCCACGAAAAGGCTCTCAAGTGAATTAAGGAAACCTCAGATTGAGTATATTGAACCTTTTCATCTCCAATGAACTCAAAAAATTGGTAGCAGAGCCTTTTAATCTCCAAATTTCTTTCTCGCTTGAGCTTTTTGCAGAAGGTAAGAGGATTCTAAATTGCTTTATAGAACTTTTTTCAGTTGCAAATTTTAATTTTAGCGACTGCTGCACCGCAGACTCTATGCTGCATGTTGGAATTGGGGTTATACTGTGGTCATATCGTGTATGCGCCCAGCATGAATTGTCTTTTGAAGATATACATATTGTTCACCCTACACTAGAGAGCTGCCTCCGTCTCATATTCAAGGAAAAGCACAATGGGACAAATACAGCTTTGGCAGGGTTTAAAAACATGAAAGTACCGTAGGAGGGCTCCTGCTCCTTGGGGAGCACAGATTTTCTTTATGAATGCAAAACAATATATGGAGTGGTATAGGCTGAGGGCCGCTATCATCAAAGGCACCTCATACTTCAGCTTGTTTTCCTTCGTTTTTTCCCCTCTTCTTCTTCCGTGATCTGACAAGGATTAATTACTGCCCAGCACAATTTACACCCTGCTGGAACTGTGGCAGAGAATAAAGAATGGTTGAAATGTGAGCCCAGTGACAGCGCGTTAGAATGCTGAATTGCTTTGAGCTGCGCAAGCCGCTCCTCGATTGCCTTCGCGGGGAGCATGTTTACGAGGCTCGACTCAGAGGTGAACTCCCAGGTCCTAAAGTGACAAAATACCCTCACTTAGATCAAGACAGTCGCAATGTTTTATGGATACAGCGGATCCGTAGCCGTTTTTTTGTTTGTTTGTTTTTTTTTTTTACATCCTGCAACCCAAATCACCTCATCTAAAAATGATATCACAAATCTTAAATAGATGTGTATTCCAACACTGTTCTTGGAAAATAAGCAGCTCAAAATATATATTTTTTTAGGATTAATGGGCGCTTCATCCAGAGACGGTTGGATGCAGCCTTGAAGGTGTCAGCTGCAACTGGCAAAGTGGACGCCCTGCCAGCATGCCTGGCTGCCCCGTCCATTAAAAGGTCCTTTTGTCAAAGGCGGCATCGAGGGCACTTAACAGTAATTAACACCGTCTAAAATTAGAACACATGACCCGTGTATCTGGGGAAGCCTCCGAGTCCTGTTTCCCCCACCACCGAAATACAAATTTACGCAAGACATTTAAAAAGATAAAAGCCGAACAACCTTTTTACTGAACCGTGTACAGAGTGGCAACCAGATGTCAGAGGCCACTGACCTGGGGCTTGGGGCAACCACCATGTCTGTTCAGGTGAATTTAGGATGGGGGAGAGGAAGACAAGAAAAACCTTTTCTGATCTGGAGTCGCCAGCAGATCAATGCTCTAAAAAGCAGAGGCAAAGGTCAGGCTGTTCAGCGTTCGCCGAGGGAATTACTGTGACAGTCACCGAGATTGGACGCGGCCTTCGCTGTCACGTGGGAACATGCACACCTCTGGCATTGAGCGCTTTTAACAAGACACATTATTCTAACAACTCATTTAGGAAGTCCGTTAAAAAAAAAAAATCTCTTTAACACCATGTCACCAGCAACACCTACGGTAACTCTTTGACAGCTCACACAATCAGTGTGAATGAACTGATTCTGACGCAGAGAAAAGTGGCTTTTCATACTGGCTGCACCTATATGCAACTCTTTACTAACAATAAGTGTTTTACAGTGCAGTCTCACTAGATCGCCTTTTGAGCTCCTGCTTTTTCGCCGATTTTTTTCTGTATTTTCTTTCCCATGCACTGTGTTCTGCGTCCTGATTGGCGGAAGACAATCAGGAACTCTTCTCCGTGCCGTGTCTCCTGTACAGAAAGCGTTCAGCTTGACGAATCTACATAAATCTAACGCTGGGCTCACACAGAACACCATTCGCGCGTCACATTCACGCTCGGCATATTTGCTGCTTGACGCCAAAAATGCATTCATAGGCTTCATGCCCCAGACATGCGGGGGGGAAAGGCTACCACCAAATGCTTTTAGCCTGATCGCTACTTGCAGTGGCGTCTTTCTATTTCTCATTTACGACGCATGGAAGCCACGGATGATGTTAAGAGATCAGGTTTATTTATTTTGAAGATCTCTACAAAAGAATCAAGACAGAGTTAATTAGATCATTCAGAGATTCTCCCAGTACGGTCACCCCTGCTGCGGGAGCTGCGTCTAAACAACGGCTGCTTTCTGCTGTGTTTCTGTCTCTGTGAGCCAGCTTTTTCTGTCCCACATTAGTCAGAGAATGGGGGGGAAAAAAGTAAGACTGAAATTAGAGGTACCTTTTAATGTTGTCTCAATGGAAACAAGAAAAATATCAAAATGTTCAGGACGAGAACAATCAGATATCTCCCACCGTGTTGGATTTGGACTCCTCCCACAGATCACGTCACCAAACATGTCATGTGCCCAGAGTTGAGTTCCTAATTTAAACTTTGAGCGCACTGCTCAAATTGTGCCACGTTGGTCAAATCGTGCTGCTGCCAGACCCATGTGCCTCGCCCGAGGCTCAAATCAGCGCTCAGATTGTGTCACCACATTGACCTAACATTACAGCTGGACACCTCTGTCGCGTGAATCCCATTCAGTGTGAACGCTGATCTTTCTTTTTCTTATTGGACTTAATTTTCGATGTTCTACTTCACAGATTTCACCTATCACAGGTTATTTGTAGGACGTAACTCCCATGATAAACAAAGGAACAGTGTATTAGCCGCACAAAGTCACTTTCAGTCAGACAACTCTTGCAGTAAGAAATATTTATTTGACATTTTCCACATTCTTTAAGTTGGCATTCACATATTTTCGTTTGGCATAAGGCTCCGTTCAATTCCATGAGAAATTTCCATAAAACTTTCGGGTAACAAAACCCCCCCTTTACGGAGCCCACAGGTGGAAGCTGGGGAAGAGGGTGGGGCGAAGAATGAGCGCTGAAGGTAAGAAAGAGAATGAACGACTGTGCACCTGGGCTTAAATAGGACGCTGAGCAGGTGAGTTAATTGACTGAACCACCCTAGGGTATTAACTGTAAACACTGCAGCGAGTATCTGCCCGAAATACGATAAATCGTCATTTCACTGCAACAGAATCAGCTGATTTACATTGTATACACTTCACTACCGTACTGTGCTGCATATCAACGCAAGGTTGCTTTTCTCTGCTTCCGAATCCGCTGGAATGCTGTTAATTACTTCCACAGTTAAAGAGTTACGGTAGTCCAAAGAATGCAAACATTGGAGCTTAAAGTTCTGGTAAAGTGTTAAAGATGAAAAAGAAAAAGTTTGCCTACATGGAAGAAATTCAGAACTTTTTTCCTTGCAATCATACTATGCGTAAGTATTTTGTTTGCCATGATTCAAGATTATAATACAACAACTTTCAAAGACAAGATAGAGCTTAAATATAAAAACTTAGATTGGTTGGCATACTTAGGTTTAATCTTTTTAATGTCCTAAAACATGACCCACATTTCAACCCTCTTTTCATCTGATACTTCCTTTTCTTAAGTTTCTCTTTCATCCAGTGCGTCTTTGATTTGCTTTTTTTTCCCTTTCCTCTCAATGTCTGCAATGTTTTTCCTTCTTTTCCTACTTAGCAGCGTGATGTAAAACTCTTGCGTAAATCTGACTGAATGATGTTGGTATAGCTGGCAGTGAGATGCAGCCATAGCATGAAATAAACAAAAATGCCCAACCAAATTGAAAAGAGGGAAGTCCCCCCCTGCTGTGCATTTAAATTGGTCGGCGCGTTCTGACAGGCCGCTGTCGAGCGCCTCTGCGAGATTAGACGTTCCCAAGATGTTGTTTATTTGTGTCCATTCATTCCCAGGATATCTTCTCTTTTGTCCACGGCTTATCGACCAACCTTCTTCTACCGCTGCCATCACGCCGCTATGCTATGTGGCTTGAAGTCTTGTCAGGAAGCAATGACCCTTGAGCTCCCCCTTTCCCACCCTCTCTTTGCACCCCCGTCACCATTGTTACTCAAAACTGGCAATCAAGCGGTGAATTATCATTGTCAGGCGTACTGCAAAGCTGGATAAGACGGAAATATTAAATTACTGAGCAAAATCAAATAGGCGTCAAACTCATAAGAAGAAAGATCCAGAAGCTTTCTATCACACAATCTGTTGTCAATAGCAAGCACAGACATAGAATTGCCTCTTCCCCACAGCCTCCATTTTCCTCGGAACTGCGGAACGCCAAACAGGCAAGAAAAATGGCCAGCGTGCTCTACTTATTCCCCCGAGAAGTCAGTCCTACACATAGGGATGTGGCTATTACTTATCATCATCAAAAAGTGCTTGTTTGGTGATAATAGGGGCCTGGGATAGATATCTCAGCTAAATGGAGGGAGGGCTTTACCTGAAGAAGCAACCGAGGAATCCTTCCACTGCTTACTCAAGCACTTTCTGTCTCACTGCAAAACGGAGGGCCAGCTCAAGGACCTGACTTAGCCTAAGAGTAGAAGCAGATAGGAAAAACTGCTATTAGCCCTGGTTAATAGACAAAGGAAGATAAACAACAGCAGCCAACAGCCTCAGACATGCTTACAGCGCAAGAGACAATTATTAGGGGATAAGTAGAAAAGGCAGCATAAAGCTGGTTTCTATCAAACACGATCGTACTGACATGAACACCAAAGCTGTAGCTATAAAGATGTTTAAATTAGAGGTTCTTGAGTAAAGGTTTTTGATTGGTGGATTATTCAAAAATTGTTTTAAAATTGTTTCTTAAATAATAATGCGCAATTATTAAGTAGTATCAATGAAAAAGAAATGTCAGAGGTTTACCGGGACAACACTCTGTTTTAGCCTTTTTCTTTCTGCTGGTATGGGGTCTTCATGCTGGGGAGGAACAAGATTAGAGAAAATTAAAAAATGCTGCTTGCACAGCATTAAAACTCTTGCAGCCCAGGGTTGGTGCATGTTGGTACTGGGCCACAAAGAAAAAAACACAACCTACCTTAATGTATGTTGTATTTGTAATATAATTGTAAAGGAAGTTTACTCATTCTTGACACATGTCAAATTTCTCGGTTGCCTGTTGAAAATCCATCCAGTACTTTCTTAAAGCAGCTACGCCATCTTCTACACCGGAACGCTAGCAAAGTTAATAAAAACCTAATGTTTTTGGAAAGTTTGTTTTAGCAGAAAAGAGTAATTGAGGAAACATTTTTTTTGTTTAAAGTTTTGCACATGGTGCGTGATTGGAAACATAATAAACACATTAAACACATTCATCTTTGCTGATAATTCACTTTTTCTGCTAGTTCTGTGTTCAGACTTCAAGGGGGGGGAATCCGGGGGAAACCTTTTATCACTGTTCTCCTTTACTCTCTGCACCCGACTTCTCCCCTTTTGCACTGCGAGCGGCGCTCACTCCCTCTTAAGGCTGCGCGCGGCACGCAGCTCACTGTACTTACACACACACATGCGCGGTTTCAGAAACACATACACATCCTCATTCTACAACAGAAATTTCCGTCTTGCGAGGAAATATGACAAATTTACTGCGTTCTGATTATTCATTTCCATTGTATTCATTTCCTTTACATGCTGCGTGCATTCCAGAGTGCGCGACACGGCCGCCCGCCACAGTGCGCCCTGTTAGATTTCGATGAATATCACTTCATGTTTTGTTTTTGGAACTATTTTGTGCAGCGCAAAGTTACGTGTCTGTATAAATAAAGGCGGAGCCTCCTGCCTCGCATTCTTCATGGGTGTCAGGCTTCACGGCTACCGGAAAAGTGACAAAGTGTCTGCAATCTCGTTTATTACTGGGCAGCATATAATATTCTGAGAAGATGTCTGTACCAGAGAGCACAGGTAAAGGCTCGCTTGCATTGACACGCACCCCCAACAGACTTGTGTGCGCTCCTTCCTCCTACACACGCAGTGCGCTGACCCACACACACATAGTCATTCCACATCACCTGTATAGTTAGTTCACTAGTTAGATTGGTAGTAGTTAGTTGTTACTGTTAGTTGTTACTAAAGAATACTGCGTTGTAATTGTATCCATTTCTGACGCAGCCGCTGGGAGATTTTGTGGTTTTTTTTTTTTTTTTTTTTTTGGGGGGGGGGGTGTTCATCACCACTGTGATCAAAAATCCCACACCGTCACAGCTCTAGTGACAGTTGTTCCCTCACACTATAATAATAATGCACAATATTTACCTTTTTGCATTATATCTTGTAAAACTGGAGGTAAATACACAAACAAACAAGCAAGCAAAGGACTACTCTGAGGCCCACTTCAGCATCGTACAGGCCAGAGTTTGTGGCTGGATGGTTGGTGATCACTGTCAAATGTCAAAATCCCCAAATAGGGTTCAATTCCAGGTTGTCTTATTTGAAAATACCTGGGGTACTTGGTGTTTCATCCGTTGCACATAAACTACTTTTATCTAAAGCAATGTACAGGCTTCTTTAAGTTGAAGAAGCGTGGAATAGATGTGTGCAATTTGTTATTCAACGGTCTGATTGACAGATGGCTGATGGCCAGTGAGCTACATTCTCAAGTGAAGTTAGTCCTGAGTGGGAATAGCGTTGCCAACTTTTGCTATATTGAGCAACTTTTCAGATATCTTTGACAACTTAGTTCCTTAAAAGTGATTAGCAACAACTTTTCCTCCTTCTACTTTTTTTTTCTGGTGTCTAGAGACAAATCTGAAAGCATCCTGACATTTCTGTTCTGACCATGCAGGTGCTGCTGTGAAGCTCCGCCTACTCCAAAGCAGTCTTCACTGTCGGTGTGACAGACAGCTCCCCCGCCAGCTGCAGTAGAGCTGAAGAAGATCAACACCCCGCCACATTAAAAGTGCAAAATGGATCACATTTTTACAGGGTGGGGGTTTAAAAATAATGTGCATGTTCTCTTCATCACAAGTGACCTAAATAAGTTACTGCACTCGTCACTGAGTCTTTTTTTTTTACTTGTCCTGTCCAACAGCTGAGCAAACAGATGAGAGCTGGAGGTCTCATCTGTTGGACATATTTTACTGTTATAACAGGGGGTTATACATCTTTTGACACAATAGGTGTATATTTAACCCTTGTGCTATCTTAGATAACCCCACCCTTACATTTACGTGTTATTTCTACCATGACAAAGGTGGATAAAGGTGGAAAGACTTCATGGAGTCCATGGACACCAGTGAAGATCACAAATCATTGAAGAAAAAAGGTTCAACGCACTGGTGGGTCTAGATGACCCAACTCCCAATGTTAAAGTGCCTAGGATAGCACAAGGGTTACATGAATCCCTTTTGTAATTTAGGCTAAACTTTATTCATCTTACTTATATCTGTAAAAACTCTTTGTCGCACCGGACGGAAAAGAAAAGTAGGAAAGACGAGAGGGGGATGTTGGGGGGGGGGGGGGGTGATGTTATAAACATACCTGTTGGCTCCAAAAATGTTCACATGTCAACATGTACATAATACAACTAATGTTCACACACGCATACTTGTGCATTCAGTCTAACACATGTGAAACATTTCATTCAGTCACGCAAACTATTTGTGCAAAGGTGAGAAAACACCTGTATCTGAAATGTAAAAGGAAGGAGGGAGAGTCACCTCTTCCATTGTGTTTCTATCTGTAGCAAATCTGTCAATGTGTGAAATTTACACCACTAAAAACTGCATAATCATAATTAAAAGATCACTGGGCACACTTTGACAATACATCAATAGATGAGTGGAACGGGACTTTAAGAGGAAAGTGATTTCTGTGGAACTGACTTCTTCCAATCCAAGGCAAATCTTCTGCTACTGATTTCTTGTAGCAAAAAAATCTCTCAACAACAATACAAATCCCCCGTAGAGGAGGCCAGCACAGCTCACAGCTTGACAAAACAATGGTAGGACTTTCCATGCGATACTCAAAGTTGGGGTCAAATGTTACAATTCACCCATGAGTCAGGCTCAATTACAGCCTGATCTCAAAACTAAATTTGCTGGCCTTATCTGCAAAGGTTCACAGAAGGGCGCCTCTTCACCTCCCTCTGCAGGCAGTTCACGTTCCTTGTTTGTTTTATCTATTGCCATTCAGCTATTTGAGTTTGACATTAGGTTCATGACCACTCCAATTCACCTCCCGCTATCTGATGATTCTGTCGCTCACACTCCTCTAATGTATTCTTAGGAGAGAGGGAATACGTGTTGGGGAGAAAAAAGGCTCACGTCCCATCTGATTGCAAGGTCTCCTCTGATGAATGACGCCGCGATGGGCATCTGCATTATATCAAAGGGTGTCTTCCATCTGACCGTAGTGATTCATTAGAAAGAGGCCTTATTGTTAGCATGAAAAGTCACTGGAAGACTTTTGTTATTCTTTTGGTGAATCGGCATAATGGTAGGATGTGTCAAAAACAAAAGGAAACTTGAACTTTGTTTATTTCCTTAGAGAATAAGACAACAGGATAATAGAAGAGGACCGAAATCGATGTTGAGAGAAAATACCTCCCATAGCAAGCATTTCTCAGTTTTGTTTCATCGCCTCAACTGTTCACAAGTACTGAAGATATACCTGTAGGATGGAGGGGAGCTGCTGAAAGAAGAAAAATTGAGAGAATGAAATAAATATCTATTTAAAAATAGCCTCTCAGCACGGCAAGGAGAGATTTGAAGATATTATCCTTAAAGGCTGCTGTGAGTGAGGCCAGCAGAAGGGAAAACTGTCTGCAATGAAATATGAAAAGCACATCCTCCCCGACAGCCTATGGCTTTTCCTGATACTGCCAACACCAGCCCACTGGAGTGATCCATAGACTCTTTGCGGAGACTTTTGATATAAATGCTGAGGGCTAGATGTTAAAGATCCTCAGCTCACTGACGCCCCACCCTTCCTCGTCATTCTCTGCCAACGC
Source organism: Oryzias sinensis (assembly GCA_037389245.1). Lineage (NCBI taxonomy): Eukaryota > Metazoa > Chordata > Actinopteri > Beloniformes > Adrianichthyidae > Oryzias > Oryzias sinensis. The sequence goes on along the minus strand of CM074505.1, from coordinate 8,205,648 downwards.
CTTGCTCGCCGCGTGGGGGAAATTTGTTAGGTTCCCCCCACGTCCTCCTGCCTCGGAAATATCATGAAAGCGGACAGGGAAAAAGTCGACTGACTTGTCCTTGTCCCTTTTCAATTTGACAAGGCAAGCAGCCTTGGGGACTTTCCAGTCTATTTTCAAATTGACCATTTATAATCAGTTTTCTAAGGGAGAACGCAAAGGGGGGTGGAGGAGTTGAGCAGGCTGTGTTGTTGTGGAGGGCATAGCTGGGGGTTGGCGGATGATAATACAGCGGCTTGTTGTCAGACATGTCAGCAGGTAAGATGAATGAAGAATAGAGAGAGGGGGAGCATAAAAGAGACTGCACAGTGGGGAGTTGACCTCTATTTAAAAAAGCAAGCTGGGACGGAGGGGAAAAAAATCTATAAAAACTCAAGCAAATGAAAATATACACCTTAAATTGTTGAAATATGCACCACCTCTCCATGACCCAGGTGGAGGAATACAAAATAAAGTTGCACTCGTGGAAGATAAAACCTTCCGGAAAGACGTCGCCCGGTGTGTCCATTTGTTGGAGCCGATGTGGCTGCATACATCAGCACCTGCAAGGTCAGGCCAACTCGGGCGTAGCAAGCGTTGCGAGGGTCCCGGCACGGGAGACGTTACAGCTTTCTGTCACACTACTTGCTCCATCACCACCACACCATGACATTTCCACAAGATGGCCCCTGTGAATTATGCGGCCCAGCGGAAGGGTAAGAAGAGGGAGCTGGGAAGGAGGGAGCTCATTTTCTGGGTGTCTGCTCACGACCTGAAACCGCCACTTGTTTTCATCAGCACCTTTCGCTGCTTATGCAAAGAGGCACGCGGGGCAATAAGGGAACAATCAAGCCGGCCCACTGCTCTTGTTCTCCATGCCACAGCTGCCTTTCTCTCTTTGAGGCGTAATGACAGAGTGTCACCTCTACGCTGGCCCTCATCTTCCCCGAATTAATCCCAATTTGGCCATCAAGCAAGGGCCCGTCCAAAGGTGCTGGCGGCGAGTAATTGACATTCTCAGGTGCATGAGTTTTGTTTATGTAGCGACACCGAGCCAAGGCCTTTCACCACGGATGACAAGCAGACCCAGTTTGCATACACCACTTGATTCGGGAGCTCTGCATGAGTGACTGCTCAGCAGCCCGTGGCTCTATGGCATTTCAGCAGAGGACATTTCAGTAAAGATCACCTCAGGTGTCAAGCGGCTCGGAAGGTGCGGGCGGCAGCTGGAGGTCGTTTGTCCAGCACATTGATTCCACCATGACCCCGTCGCTCTCTGTACCTATTGATCCATCTCCCCAAGAGCCCAGCCCAATGCCCATTCCACGTCGGGAGATGGAACTCAGGCATCAGCGTGGCCTTCCCTTCAACAAACGAATGGCACTTATTCGATAGTGTGTTGCACCTCTCTATATGAAACACTTATCTCTGAGGTCGTTCAAACCAAAGTCCATCTCGGTTATTGGGATTGTGTGAATCGGGGGAGAGGTGAGTTGATAAACTTGAGAGCATACTGGAACAGAAGATGACCTTAAGCCATTACAGGTTAGGCGGACATGTGTGCGCGTGAGTGTGCAAGCTGGAGCTCATTCCTGGACTGGACTTTTCTAAAAGCTTTGCCAGGCACATCTCCCACGCCTTTAAGCATGTCACTCGGGGGGACTATGAATCACCGTTTCAGCACCCCCATTTCTACCTGAGCACCTAAAAGGCTTTTTCATTAGGGTAAAAGGGAACCCAGGCAGGGCTGTTGTCAGGGTTGACTATGTTTGTGATTGGGAGGGTCGGGGATTTGGGTTAATTACAATAACAATAGGGGGCGGTTGAAAAAGAAAAAAAATGAATATATATAAATAAAGAGAAGAACTCGTGGCATGGCAGGGCTGAGCCGCTCTCATTTGTTTCAATAAGGTAAATTGATTCTTATGTCCTCTGGTGCCATTTGCATCACATCCATTTCGTGCACGCCACTCGCCCCGTTCTTATCCTCCTCCCCCCTCCATTCCCTTTGAGCATTGAGGGCAAGACAACATCAATGGGGGACGCATTGATCTTCCCGGACACCAGGCGCGTAAAAACCTCACACCTGCACACAGACGTGCGCGTACAGTGGATGCAGTAATGAATAGCTCGAACATAAGATACCCCTAATAAAGACATTCAGTAATCAGATCCCTCTTATAATTAATTCTCCATCTTTGTTCTGTCTGCAGAAAGATCTGCTTGTGAGCTAATATAAAAGCTGCATCCTTCAGTCAGTAACTTTGAAACCAGATAAAATACAGGTTAGTTCTGCTGCTTTTTGGTACAGAAGTGCACTTTTTTTTTTAAGAAAAGCTTATTTTTTCTGTCATTTTAACTTATATTTAAAGACCCACTACAACAAAAGTGGTGTTTTTAACATGTTCTTGTGGCATTTTTCTCACGATGGATAACATATAAAAAGAAAATTAAGCTTAAAATTGCATTTTCTGAGTATTTCTTTATTCAAATCATTATGAATCTGGAGCAGACTAAAAACTGCTGTTAGAAAAAGTCTGTAGCAGTGACCTAGGTGCTGTAATCATTATGCCACGAGCTCCCTGCTCTGCTCTATTCTAATGCATCCACTTGTAGATGACTAAATCTATGTACATCACCTTTGTAATCCTTGTCTGAGTTTGCATCTGGCTCATACGGCTGTATAGCTCCGGTATTCCCCGCTATTTCTGTTGCACTGATGATGTAGGGTTGAAGTTGTGAGGTGCCGTAAGGTAGGAGGCGAAATGTCAACAAAGGGATGACGGGAAATGAGGACAGGTTGACATTGTGCCAACAGTCCCGCCCACAACTTGGAGGCAAATGTCTAATGAACTACTACTGCTCTGCAAGAACTATGTCCAAAAAATGACACGTTTATTGATTTTGGCTTACAAAGCCACAATAAAAATGAATAGACGACGGGGAATGTAAATGCTATAGATCAAAAGATGCACAAAAAATTCACATACTTTGTGGATCTGATAACTGCTTCTTTTTGATACAGTTTTAACCCTTTATCGCTCTAATTAAACGCTTGTACCTTCCCAAAGTCATTTTTATTACATTTAGACTTCAGAAATAATTTCCTGTTGCTTGAGTAGATTAATTAAGCATCAAAACTGCTTGTGATTTGAGATTTCACTGTGACATCTCCACCACGTGGCTACACCATGGCAACTTGCCATATTTCTAATTTCCATTGTCATGCTATCCGTGTGACAGCTGATCTATTTCATCCAGGCTGCTGTCCTTGCTTTGCCCAGGGACTCCAGTCGGACTCAAAGGCATGGACAAATGTTTCACTGCCCACTGGCATCCACCCAGGCCCTCAGTGAGGGTGGGATCTTGTGCCTCTGTTACTCCTCGGGTGCCATCCCCCTCTCCTTAAGACTTTGATGCACCACACTTGTCCGTTTCTAACACATAAACACTCCCATCATCAGTCAGGGCAGATAGCAACAGCCATCAGACACATGAGTTAGGACTAGGGCCGTTACCCAATGCCTGCATTACGGTGGCCCAATGAGCTAAGCAACTGAAGCTGCCTCTATGCTGCATGCTTGTCTAACACAACATACTGGCATGTCTTCCTTGTTGACTCTACAATAAGCTGTCAACCAAGGATGCAAAGACAAGTTGTGAAATGCGTCCAGTCTGGTGAAATACAACTGTTCATCTGACTCTATGAAAGACATCTTTAGGATTTTGACACAGAGCCTCATCCCTTGCACAAGCCATAATCAAGGTACCTCACATTCATCTACAAGAATGCATTGCTTCTTTAAAGATGACAAAATCCTCCATAGGCTTTATTCCCAAGTTGATAGCGTGACGAAATTGCTGTAAAAAGCTCCAGAATCATCTTCAATCAGCAAGGAGCTAATCCTGCAAAATCCTTTTTAATTGTGTTTCATTCAGACAAATCAGGAATGCTTAAACATATCGACTCTCGTGGTTTCTAGGAGGCGGAAGATTCTTTTAAAATAGAATTTAATCTTTTGAATTCTACAGGGTGGCATGGCTCCGGACCAGGCTGGTATGCATAAAGCCTTAGTCACAACGGTTGACCGTACAGTTTTTGGGTTGTCTGAGCCCGTGGAGGATCAGAGAGGAGCGGCCGCAACTTAAGGGGAGTGCAGGTCTGTCTTGCAGTGCCCTACAGTAGTGTACGGCCACCTCAAGGGATTTAATGAAAATGGAAGGTACTATTGCCATGAGTGTGGCTAGAGCATCATGAAGTATTTGTAACGATAATGTAAGTGGAACTCCAGTATGATGGGTGATGCTGTCGTATGGTGCCCCTTAAGAGTGTTCTGCCCCTTAACTGACCCAGTGTGAATACTGTACAATCGGGTGTGTAGATGTTGCGCAAGTGCTTGTAGGACGCCTGGAGGATGCCCACACAAACTACACTCTGATTGTCTAACAGTCAGGCTGTGTGCAAAGAATGCACACCTGTCAGGTCAAATGCAGGTCCTTTGCGCAGTCCACAAGATTTGGGAGGACGGAAGAAGAAAAATCCATGCAACGTGCTTGTCTCTTATCTACTTCACCCAACCCTTACCTCTACCTGTAGTTTAGATGTTCACTACGACCTGACGCCTGCAGGATGCCCGTAGAAATCAAATGTGTGAACATTTTTGCTTTATGGGCTCACCAAGCGATCTAAAGTCATGACCATAAATATTTGGACACATTTTTCCTAATTTTGTTTCTGTACATTACCACAGTGAATTTTAAATAAAACAACTCAGATGCCATTGAAGTGCAGACTTTCGGCTTTAATTTCATGGGTTGAACAAAAAGATTGTATAAAAATGTGGGGGGGGGGGTTATGCAAACTTTTTGTTCAACCCACCAAGATTGCATTATTTTTCCCCCCACATTTTTAAGCAATCTTTTTGTTCAATGACATCTGAGTTGTTTAATTCAAAAATCACTGTGGTAATGTACAGAAACCAAATTAGGAAAAATGTGTTTCTGTCCAAATATTTATGGTCCTGACTGTATGACCTTGATATTTGGTTTGGGATACCTGGGTGCCCCGTACAGTTGTACCCATTTTTCGTTACCCATAAGAACAGTTTTGACTATGGCTTAAAACAAGAGCAAGCCAAAAACACTTTCACTAGAACATTTCAACTCAACTCTTTTTGAAACAGTTATTAACTCCATCTTATTCCTTCCATGTACCTACTACTGCACCAGGTAGTACTACAGGTAGATTCAACAAGGAGCTACACCATCGTCTCTCGAGACGGAGGGCTGCCGACCTACTACTGCAAAGAGAGTTTTCTTAGATGTTAGCACCAACCGCTCAGGCAGTTTATTTGGACACGTGTTCAAGCATTTATGTGCTGTGATCTGTTTTTTTTTCAGACTTTTGTAACTGCAGTTGAACACACCCACCAGTATTGGCGGTGGTGCTGTGTCAAAATTAGCACATACAACAGCACAAAAGACCAGAGGTTCATTTTGTCAGGTTTTGACAATAAATAAAAGCACAAAACAAAGAGAGAAAAACAGGAAGCCGACGCACTTCCCCACAACCCAAAATGATTGTGAGATTTCCTTAAGCACAATGCAACTTGTAGGATCTTTAGAGTTGAGTTAAAAAACATTGAGTATGTAGCTTGTTATGTGCCTTATTTGTGACTAGTTTTAGATTAAAGTACCTCTAAAATAATAGGTTTGCTGAACATTAAAGCTCATGATCAGAAAAAAAATTCTTTAAGCCAGGAAAACCCCTGCAAATTACCATTAAATCAACACCATCCTCAAACCATAGTGATCAAACACCGGCTTTCATACTTACTACTGCTAAAACCGAATTCCTCAGACCCCTTTCCTACAGAAAATTTCTATTGAATGCATTGAGGGAATGTGTGTCCTGCCCGCACCAATGGTTACTGATTATGGTAATTTAACAGTAGCAAAGCTCCATTGTATGTCGTAGACTTTTGTTGCAAACTGGTGACCTAATTAACCTTTTTAATCCTCAACTGGGCTCCGATGATAAGAGACTTAGACTCTTACAGTTTTCACTCATGCCCAGCAAACACTTCAGAAGCCCTATCCACCTGTTTCAACCAGCACAGCGGAGGTTCTCTGCATGATATCAACAGAGGCCCATAAGTCATCCAGGACAATTAACACTACCTAAGATCAACAGAAGGAAAAAAAAAAGAAAAAGAAAGGGGCTGGCAGCTTTTGGAGCAAAGAGCCCTCCCAAGTGTGGGCGCATGAGAAATCAGGTTTGATTGGTATTAAGCGGTGAGATTAAAAAGCCATCTCATAGGTCAGGTCAGCCAGCGTTCATTTGAATGCATTACCAGGGTCCGAAGCCAGATAACGCACTCATTAGTGCCACTCAAACCCTGAGTGACAACAGGGGTGAGGAGAGAGCATGTCGTACAACGCTTTGAGTTAATTACTCAACGCACTGTTTGCTCTGCACTCCATACATTTGTTCTCTGCTCCTCCTCCTCCTAAAGGGGCCTGCATGGGAAGCACATTAGTAAAGGAGCTACCTGTTGCTTACGCTAGCACTTTAAAGACCCACTCCGATGAAAGTTGTGTTTTTGGTGTTTTTAAATCGTTCTTGTGGCATTTTTCTAATGTTGGTGGACATATATATATATACAGAAAATTCAGCTCAAAATTGGATTTCTGAGTATTTCTTTTTTCAATTCATGAATCAGGAGCAGACGACAAAATGCAGTTTGAAAAAGATTGTATAGTGAGGTCAAAAATATGCTGAGAGGCCACAAGCTCCCTGTTCCGCTCCACTCTGATGCATCAACTTGTAGACAACGAGATCAATGCACGTCTTCAATTTCCTTGTCTGAGCTGGCATTTCCATGTAAACAGAGAGCTCTCAGCGACTTGGATGGGAAGGGGGCAGGGTTTTCACCCACCCACATTGAAATTCTTATTACCCACTTAAAAAGTTATGCCCTAGGAAACGGCAGCTTTTTATTATTTTAAATCATAATTTAAAGACCAACAGGACAACTTTTAAAATTCCTAAAAAGATCATCGGAGCGGGTCTTTAAAAACTTTGTCCGTGAATTTTTCCATTTTTTTTTAAAGAAGATAAAAAGAGCAAAAAGCTCTGCCTCTTAAAAAAGAAAAGGAGTGACGAGAAAGAAGAGGAAAGCTTGACTCCTCATCGATGACATTGTGTTTGCATATTGGGGGCATGAGGTTACATCCACGCCATTAGTCTCCCTGCATGCATCCAGCTCCGATTTCTGCCCCATCTTCACAGTTATGTTCACCTCAGCTCTAAAGGTTCCATAAATTGTTCTTTGTTTTTTATCCTTTTCACTCCCACCACTGTTCTCAGAAACCCGCCTCATTGGCCACTGCACACACGCAGGCAAGCGGGGGGGGGGAGGGGGGTTCTTACCCGCTGTGCACACATCCCCATACAGAATGCCCATCTCTGCATGTTCACCCCCCAACAGAGCACCCAGGGAAAGCTGAATATTCCAGGGCGCTTTCAATTTTTCAGGCAGGTCTGCGAACCTCCTCTCATAATACAGCACCTCCACACTCAAGGGAGTTGGAGTTTTGACTGTCATTAGCGGGGTCATCTGTGGCCCCTCAGGAGGGAGACTTAAAAAATGGATCTGAATTGCTTTTTTCCCCTCTCTCTCCCTTTTATTTCTTTTTTTTGCCAGTTTGAGCCCTCTGCACGACTCTGTCACAAACTCCACTTCCTGTTACTGGAGGCCTAAGAATATTCACACACACTCCTGCTCCTCCTCCTCCCCCTCTCCTCTTCAATTCTGTCTCCACTGCCAAATTCATCATGAACGAAGTCTTCCAAAGCACTTTTTCATAACTCGGATGTCACGCTTCTTACTCCACTGTGAGGAGTGGCGAGCGAGCTCCAAAACGTCAGTTATGCAATTGTAAGACGTTTATCCACTTGTATAACGTGCTGTTGGGGCTCATGTGGGGATCAAACACTTGATGTGAGGAAAATGGCCTCCAGCTGAAAAAGCCCAGGAAGACAGAGGGGTAGAGGAAAGAAAAAAAAAACTGTTCTTGAAACTCTTTGGCACTAATGTGAATTCCCAGTGCAAGGTCTGGCAAAGTAGGTCAATAGGATTTAGAAAGTTTGTGCCTTTTTTTTTTCCCCTCCCGTCTCCTCGTGTACTCACTTGTCAATGGAAAATGAGCAAATATGAGAGGGGAAGATGATGAGCTGGAGAGTGAGAGGAAAACAGCAAAAGAGAGGGGTAGGGGAGAAAAAAAAAACATGAAGACAGGCTGATCAGTGGTTTGAGGCTCTCGCTGGTCCCTCACCAGCTGACTGAGAGACCCAGACAAAGAAAAGAGTGCAGAGATTTGTATCTGCGCTCCAGAGAAAGGCGGTGACTCACATCTCATCATCTCGATATTAAAGCAACAATCTAATTATAGGATTTCTCCGGGGACTACGAATATGAGAGTAATCAGTAACTAGAACAGGGTAATTATTTGTCAGAAGTTTCAGCATTTGCACCTGTGAGGACTGCAGGGATGCACAAAGTTGGGCCTCTCTTTTAGTCCATAATAGAGAGTCTATTATTATGATTTAACGTGATCATTTCGTTGCTAACTAAAATACCTTCGACACTGTTGGGTGCACCAGATTATAAGGCGCACCGGCAATGAATGGTATATTTTTGAACTTATTCCACAAATGAGGACCACCGAACTATAAGCCGCATTAAAGGAGACGAGATTCAGAGATAAGTCAGTCGGTCAGACTTCACAGTTACTGTCTAGAACTTGTTTATAACACGCTACACATTAGCCATGCTAGCGCCATGCAGGCCAATTAATAAATCACACATTTATTGTTATCACAATATCAAGCTATGCAATATGCATATCGCAAAAGTCGATAAATGGTAACTTTAAATGTGCAAACACAATGGCAGTTTGAAGTATTTAACAAATCAAATAAATCCGTTTATTCATTCGACCAATCGGATGGAGCCCTGTTATGTTAGATGCTCGCCTCCTATGTAGACGAGGGTCATTTGGAGTGTAAGTTCCGTTGTGTTGACGCTTAATCGAGTGAAACTGTTGCAGTTGAGTTCGTGTATGAACAATAACACTCAACGATGTTTGCAACAAGGTTGAAGAGATAAGCTGGTACAGTCAAGACAAGCGTCACTGACTCCCAACCCAAAATCCCCGACAACGCTACACACGGCTTATTATCGCAACACCCAACCAAACCTTTTGACAGGGCGCAGTGCACAACTCAGAATCACTTTGACATCAGTAAGCACAACCAGAATAATCCACACTGTTGTTGTTCTTTTTTTTAAAAAATCATTAAGGCTTTTAGTGCAAAAAACAAGGTAAATGAATTTCCTAGTGATTGAGCATTTTTATAGCCTCTGCCAAAATATAAGTTTGGTCAAACACAAATGGGCTTCACTTGGCGTACCACAAAATTCCAGAGGGAAAACGCACAAGCAGACATGATTAAATGGGCCAATTAAATGTGTTAATTCATTGTAAAGAGCAACATATCTATGCACATGATAGATTTAACACTTAATTGGAAAGCACATTTAAAAATGGCTTGTTCTGTAACTTTCTTCATGAACTAATCACAATAAACTCTACCGGCTGTAATGAATTGAAGTCAAATATTCATATTCAGGCTATTAAAGATACGGCAAGTGTGAATTATTTAAATGCTAATGAATGTTTTAGGCCTTCCAAGTAGCAATAGACATATTATTCCTCAGCTCCTTACAAATGGCTCATTTCGGCATTGGTTAAGTGCAAAGTAACCTCTCGCTCGTATTTCATTTAATCAATTCGGCAGCGACGGTGGTTCCTCCGCCCAAGCAGCTGCTTCTACCCAGTGATAGGAGGAGATGGAAACCATCAATACCGGCAGACAGTTTCTGGAATTACTAATCAATTCTTAGCTGAAAATTCAGTCGCCCAAGATGAATCATGGGAAACAAGATTCAGACCTACTTCAGTCTTGATTTGGACTCTGACACATCCGGCGAGAAAAAAAACTTCCATGCTTTTATTTTCCAGAGAGAGTTCAATAACATTTTCTTGTTTGTTTGTACCCTGCAGGAGTCCCCTGCAGCACCTGAAAGAGTCGTAGATATGCGAGCGGCGAGATGTGGCTCAACTTTGCCTTCAAAAGCACGCTGCAAAGACGTTGCAATGCGAAGAGGAGCCCCATTATTCATGTTTCCACATTATTCATCACAAAACAAAAGAGGTTCTCACTCGACTTGACGGAGATGGACGAGGGCCACCAGGGTATTATTCACATCTGTAGAAAAAAAGAAGAAAAAAAAGACAACTGGATGCCTGATACACCACGCTTCTTAATGCAAAGTCCCCCAACTCGGTATATAAATCACATTTCCCTCCCCATCCGGGTATAAATATTAATTGTGTTAAATATATGATGTATTGCAGTTAGAGAGCTTCTTCACTTGTTCATTGTTCAACCAAAAGGATACGTTCCATACATCAAAGCCGCACATCCATGGTGCGCTTTCTGTGAGCACCACAAGGGGGCAGTGCAGCCTCACAAACAGATGCTATCATAATCCTCATCTGCAGCTCTCATCCCCTAAATTGATGTGGATTTCAGTTTTAAACATCGCAAACTGTCGACAATATGCTCCGTCTTATCAGACGCAGCCTCAGAGCTGAAAACAAAAATCCCACCTCCATCTTTAAGCCCCTTAGCTCAGGCGTGCATTTATCAGGGCTAAATCTAAATATTGCTTAATCTGTACCACAGTGTGGACAAAGAATCAGCCGCTAGGAGGATTTTTGTTTCCCTTTATTTTTTTTCCATCTCCAACTAGACAGTTTACACAGCTGTGCTGAAGGTACAAATGGCATTGTGGTCTCATTCTGTGGTGAGACATCTGTTGCTTTCAGATGGCATCACTTCTGAGTCTGCAGCAGGTTTCTTCATGGATTCAGATGTCCTTTTTTTTTCTTTGGGTCACAAAAGCTTTGCAAAACCCAAAGCATGTGACTTTCCTAAGAAGGAGAGAGGCTGTGGTCATAATACGACTTTGTGTCACTTTTTTTTTGGTGAGTTTTTGTGCTACTAACGATTCAGAACGGTTGTTTTCAGGCTTCAGGACTTTTTTTGATTCCCAACTTCTGATAGTAAACGGGAATGCTACGTTTGATTTAATTCGCACAAACCACATCAGCTGATTTTCATTGAAGGCAGTGTCAGCTGCAGACGTATGCACTCCATTATGGTGAAAGCCTCTAGAACACATTACTGACGGCAAAAATCTGTTCATTTTAAGCTCTGCTTCATATCTGCAGACATAAAATACTGATTTGTTTAGTTGTGACAAGAATACACTTTTTTAAACATAAAAAGACAAAAAAATGTCTTTACTGCAGTTTTTAATTTTTTTGTCCTCAGGCCTGCGCTCGACTGTGCCTGCAAGCAGGTAAACATTTGTTATTCCAAATGCCATAAAACTTTGAGTTTACAGCACGAAAACACCAGTCTTATATTCAACTTTTTTTTCCAAATAATTTATTTATTATCTAATGTTTATTTGTTATTTTGTTTGCACACTGTGTTTGTTGTTGCTGACATGTTTTTGTAATCTTATCCTATGCTGGAAAACTGATATCTATCTATCCATCTATCCGTCTATCCGTCCAACCATTTATCCATCTATACATCCATCTATCTATCCATCTATCCGTCTATCCGTCCATCCATTTATCTATCCATCCATCCATCCATCCGTCTATCCGTCCATCCATTTATCTATCCATCTATCTATCTATCCATCCATCCATCTATCCGTCTATCCGTCCATCCATTTATCTATCCATCCATCTATTTATCCATCTATCCATCCATCCATCCATCCGTCTATCCGTCCATCCATTTATCTATCCATCTATCCATCCATCTATCTGTCCATCCATTTATCTATCCATCTATCCATCCATCTATCCGTCCATCCATTTATCTATCCATCTATCCATCCATCTATTTATCCATCTATCCATCCATCCATTCGTCTATCCGTCCATCCATTTATCTATCCATCTATCCATCCATCTATCCGTCTATCTATCCATCTATCCATCTATCTGTCCATTCATTTATCCAACCATCTATCCATCTATCCATCCATCTATCCGTCTATCCGTCCATCCATTTATCCATCCATCTATCCGTCTATCTATCCATCTATCCGTCCATCCATTTATCTATCTATCCATCTATCCGTCTATCCGTCCATCCATTTATCTATCCATCCATCTATCCGTCTATCTGTCCATCCATTTATCTATCCATCCATCCATCTATCCGTCCATCCATTTATCTATCCATCTATCCATCCATCCATCCGTCTATCCATTTATTCATCAATCCGTCCGTTTGTCCATCCATTTTTCTTATTTTGTTCTATCGTTCTCTGATAATCATATCTTTGAAGAACTTTGACGAACATGGACTTTATTTTTTTTTACATCTAGGGAAACACCCTGATTATCAATAAAAACGAGGCGGCAGACCTTTGGAAGCTCAGAGCAAACGGAGAATTGCATGAGTGTGTTCCTGTCTGCTGTCTCTCTCTCCCTCTCTCTCGAGAAAAGATTTAAAGTGAGTCTGTGTCCTTTCTTCCTGCTCAAATATAGTTGAGAAGTGTTTAGACCCAACACTGCTGCTCTTTTCTCCCACCAGTTCCGGGTCCGGTGTATTGTTTATACGATCAGCTTTTCTCGCCTGACAACACAAAATGCAGCAGCATGTGTCTGTAAATAACTTTTGTTGTTTTTATTATTCAGCAGATCAAGATAATTTCCATTGTCAGGTGATCAATAACATTCTAAAAAGTTTAATTATATCTTTGTTTAATAAATGAGGCTCAAAGTGCATCCTGACTCAGTTGAATCGATGTTTCTGGACTGCATGTATATGCCAGTGTCGTGTTTTTGACAGTTTAACAGGGGAAATGTTGTATTCAAGACATAAAAAAGAGTTGTATTCAAAACAGACATGTTAAACATGAAACCAAATGTTGTATTTTTTTTTTGCAAGGTTTGATTTGTGCATAAATCTTTATGAATTTATTTTTTATTGACAGATTCCTGAGCCCAAACTCTTTAAGCGTTGCAGACCCGTAAGTCAGTAGTGAGGGAATTCATATATAGCCATAATCGATATGTAACTCTTCTTAAATCCCATGGTTTTAACAGTGTCGGGTTTTGTAACGTTAGTGTAGAACCAGAATCGTCCATAATTCAAAATTTTTTGTTGTTCCCTTTCGTGCTCATTTCCCAGGTCTGTACGTCGAAATAGTCCGGGCATAGTCTTGTCCCGATCTGTAGATGGTTCGGGTCAAGTTGGAGTCAGAAAAATCCACGTGGAAGAGTCCAAAACGCACACTGAATCCGTCGGCCCACTCAAAGTTGTCCATCAGAGACCACGCAAAATATCCACAGACGTTGACCCCGTCTTCATTTATGGCTAAACGGAGTCAGAACATAAAAAAGGCGGTTTAACACAGCAGAGCAAGAAAAAGCAGCTTTTGAAAAGAAAAAGAACAAAACTGTTGCTTCTCCTTCTTAAACCATCTAATTAATCCATGACTGTTAACATGACATGCGAGAAGATTAACATCATTACTTTACTTGAGAACAACAGCATCATTAGTGATGCTAGTTATATGCTTGTCAGCTGTGAGTATCTAAGCAAGGTCTGCACTTGCTGTCTCATTAATGACTAAACATTCCAGTGTAGTTTTTGCTTTCATCGTAAAAGCTTGGCTTTTTTATTTTAACAGAAAATATATTACTCATTTATGAAAAGAAAGCTAATTTTATAAATTCTTTGAATACTTGAGTATCAAAGTCAAACTATTCAGATTACAGACAGATTACAATTTAAGACTTTTAAAATATTTGAATTATATCTTGAGCAATGCAATATAATTTAAGCCTTAGTCATATGCGCCTGTATAAGGGGTTGACCCGTACGGACGCTGCAGGTTTTTGGGTTGCCTGGGCCCGCGGAGGGTCGTAGACGGCAGCTGCTTCTTGTGCTATCTTAGACGACCCCACCCTTACATTGACGTGTTCTCCCTACCATGACAAAAGTGGATAAAGGTGGAAAGATTTCATGTAATACATGGACACCAATAAGATTCACAAATCATTGAAGAAAAAAGGTTCAGCGCACTGTCTAGTGGGTCTAGATGACCCAAATCCCAATGTTAACGAGCCTAGGATAGCACAAGGGTTAAAGGAAGCGCGGGTGTGTCTTGCAGTTCCCTTGAGGTTGGTACAACCACCTTAAGGTACGTCGTAGAAATGGAACATACGATTGCCGTGCGTGTGGTACGTGCATCAGGAAGTATTCTTAAGGCTAAAGGAAGCTATGACGTAGCAGTGATGGTGACGTAGGGAGCCCTTTACACCAAGGGTGTGCATGTGGTACGTAGGACGCCCACCCAAACAACTTATCACTTGAACAGCACTTACGTGCACAGTGTGCAGAGTTTGGGGGCAGTTGTTCAACAAACAAAAAATCATATCCGAATGACATTGTTACTCTTAGGGCTCAGTGAACGGTCTACGACCTTCATATTTCATGCGGGCTACCTGCATGCTCCGTACAGATTTGCCCATTTTGCACCTGCAGACTACGATCGAAACCGAAAGGGCAGCTGTGACTAAGGCTTAGAGCTAAACGGCATCTCACACAAAGGCAGAAAAATGAAAGCAGTTACAATAGTCATAGCATTCAGTCATAGCAGTCACATGACTTATGCAGTTGAAACTGGGGTCTCCTTGTTTTTGATCAAATCTGCTTCTTTTTTTTTGTGGGGGGGGGGGGGGGGTCCATCATCATCATCATCATCATCATGAGAGCACTTTAAAAATCACTCTTTGGCAGAAATATAGGAAAGAAACAACATCTGTGTCCACTGAGTGATCTCGCCCTTACCAAAGTTTACAGCTGGCTCTTTGAAAAAAATAAATAAATACATTTGGTGTAATGCAAACCCACTGCAGGAGGAAACTGATTTACTCTTTATCCAGATATTCTACCCAGTACCAATTACCTGGATCAGGTGTGTCCGGCACAATCAAGAAGCTGCAAGGGGGAGAATTGATTGAAAAAGTAGACCTCCCTTTCTACGCACTAGAGCAGGATAAGAAACTGCTGCATCGTGTTTTGCAGTCTCTCTCGGCAGATGTGCAAAGCATGCATCGCAGGTTTAAGCTCACCCTTTAAATTGCACAGAAAAGTATGGTGCATCCAACGTTTGCAGTGTTAACACATACGTACAACAAGAAAAGATGTTTATTACCAGTTTGCATACACTGGGGCTGCACATTTAGGGTTATTGAGGCACCATAATGTGATTTGGATTCAAACCTTTTACACCATTTATCCAGAACAGTAAAAGCTGATGGTTGACCGTGTTCCACTCTCAAGCCAAGAGGGCCTGCCAAGCCTAACTGTGCTCCAGCTTTATAATGACCCTCAGCCCTTGAATAGGAGCACACTTGGGAAACTTTTAGAGGAGTCATTTGTTAAACCCTAATGCTGTATTGGACACGAGGTGCTTAAAAATGGACTCAAAAGGCACTACTCCAAGAATACAACATTAAAATAATGTTTTCACCATCATTTGTTTCATGGACATACTTAAGGCTGCACGGTCTGCCAAGTCCTGCTCTGTGATTAAACAGCGTCCACCAGCCATTACCTTTAGCCACTTCTAAGATGGTGCTCTTGTAAAACTCGCAGCGTTGAGCATCCTCGATCTGCAGCGGCCCGGCCTGAGCGAAGCCATTCTCTGTGATGTAGACTGCAGGGTTACTGAAGGTGTCCTGGAATGTAACAAGGCAAATGTTTTTGTCAAACGAGGCATCAGAGTTTGTCAGGCATTCAGAGGGGAGACAGATTGGTGCACGGCGTGCCGTTTAGCCGCGTTTGATGGTGCCAGGCTCAAACTAATGGCCTGTGACGAGTCACAACGGCAGGAAATTGCTTGTTTGCAAACACGGCAAAGTTACGGTTTCATTCTACGTGACAGCATTAATGAAGAATCAGTGTCGTTCTGGAGGTGTCGAAAGAGAGATTACTGCATCCAGAATCAATGGCAAAACATTAAACAAATGTCAGAGTGTTCTTCTTGTGCGGCTGGACGCAATCCATCATGTTCAAAGGTGAAGAATAAATTTGCTGGATGAAATGTGGAGGAATCTTGTTGTGAGTCAATCCCAGATCTATGAAACAATAGATACGAATATAGCGAAACAGACAATTATTTGCCTTGATCACAACTGTCCTTACAGGTAGGTACAGGCTGTCAAACCTGAGCAGGGCACGCAGGTGGCTTAGACCAAATTTTAAGATTGGAGGAAGAGAGGAAATCTCTCTACATTGAGAAGGAGAGACTCATTAAACTAAAGGAAAATAAGTAAGACATTTCCAACAGATCACAGAGCTTTTTGTGGAGAAGGATTGGTGCATAGTAAGGCCAAACATGGATTTCAATCTTTGTTTTTTGTTTTTTTAATAACATAGGAGTAAGTGGGGAAAAAAATGTAAGTATTTGGAAACTAAATTTTAGGCCTAAAATAATTATTTTTATGATCATTTTCACAGACATTTGATAAAACTGATTAAAGCACCAGAATTTGAAGTTGGAAACATAACAGAAATAGTTACTGAGGGTCAAAATTAAATGTGTGCTGAACACATCTGTATACTTTAATTAGTTTACAGTATATATGAATAGTTCATACACAAGAAGAGTGTTCTATCCATGTCTATAAAAGAAATATCCTCTGTTGGAAAAATATGTTCTTGTGTGTATTTTATAAGCTGTTACCTGCTGTTGGATGAATGGTGAAATATTCAGTTCTTGCAATTGTAAATCTGGCTCCAGAGGAGTAAGTGCCTCACCAATCATCAACCTCACCGTACATCACTGCCGTACAGCAAAGCTGTTCATGCACATTTTTTCTACAGGCACACTGCGAGCAACAAGTTACAGCGAACACTAATACAAAACATAAGGGCAATGTGGGTGAGATGCAGGTACATTGTACAGATTTTTTCCCCCATAAGGGCAATGTGGGTGAGATGCAGGTACATTGTACAGATTTTTTCCCCCCCAACTCCCCAAAACTTGCGCACTTTGCAAGAAACAGTGCTGTTCAACTTATAAGTGCATGCTCCTTGCATGTCCCTTGCGCGCAAAGGCACTTGCATGTTAATTGGACACCCCCCTGCGTCATAAGTAAGGCTTAATGGCCAACAAAGTGTGCATCATCACTTTTTAACACACGCCGTGGAAGCCTGAACCGTCCAACGCGAAAAATTGATAATGCACACTTCAAAGGCCATTAAACCCATTAATTCTAGTTTTTTTTTTCCGATTAGGATAGCTTTTTCCACAGGAAGTGGACTATTTATTACGTGGTGTGTCGCTGGACCACCGCTGAAGTCAAGATTCGCGATATAAAGCGATATATATATGCTGATCGTCCCGATGGGTTAAATTAAGCATCAGTTCAGAGAGAAATTTCACCTCTTACTGGTTGTTTTTGTCCAGATGAAGCTAAAAGTTGTTTTAAAGAACCCAGCGCAGTGATGCAGAACATCTAAGCTAGGTGACCAAAACTTCTTTTTTCACCGTGCGGTTATCCTGTAGTATATCACTTTTTAACGCACACCCAGCAGCCAATCAGAATCGAGTATTCACTCGGACCATGGTATAGGTTTGTGTAACTTACATTATCCTTACAAGTACTTCACAATACATTTACCACACGCACGACAATGGTACTTTCCATTTTTATGACGCCCTATAAGGTGGCCACACGAGCCTAGAGGGAAATGCAACGCACACCTGAGCTCCTCTTAAGATGCGGCCGCATCTGTCTGTGACCCTCTATGGGCCTGGACAACGCAAAAACCTATAGGACTTATACAAGTCAACCACCCTACAACAACATGGGCGTTTAACAATGCACAATCAAGAATGTGCATCACATGCCAGGTTTGTCCATATCTTCAGGCATTACCTTAATGTATTGAAGAAGTTTTCTTAAGCCGTGTGGGACAACAGCAAGCCAAGAAACCCCACAAACAGGCCAGGAAGGGTCTAAAACGTCGTCTGCATCTCGGTCACACTTCATGCTGAGCGTTTGCTCTCGACCTCTTCCTGCTTTGACTTTGCGGGACGTGTAGTAGTTGAGTGCAAAAAAGTCAGCAGTTCCCAAAACAGCAGGGTCATCCTCTGAGAACTTTGGCAGCCTTGAGGCACCAGCGTATCCCAGCCTGGAGCTCTGTGCATCAATGGCATATCTCATCATCTCCGGATAGTCTCCAGTAACAAACACAGGCCAAGCAAACCATCCGAGCATGAATGAGAGCACACGCTCGGCGGCGGCAGCATCCTCGCTGCAGTCCCCGTCCAGAGGCTCGAACCAGTCGCTGTTGAGCGCCAGCGACACAGCGCCCCTCTGCTCTGCTCTGTACCCGGAGTCGTAGCTGTGCCACGCCATGGCATGAGCACGGAGCATGTTGTGCCCGACCACGTAAGCGGAGGTGCCCTTTTCCTTTAACCCTGGGGCGTGGATGCCATCCTCATGGCCTAGTTTGGCACAAACGTACGGCTCGTTGATTGTGATCCAAAGTCTGACTCGATCTCCAAAAGTCTGGAAACAAAACTTTGCGTAGTCGTCAAATAAAGTAGCTATGCTGGGTGACAACCACCCGCCCCGATCTTGGAGAGCTTGCGGCAGATCAAAGTGGTACAGAGTGACCATAGGGGACACGTTACAGGCCAGCAAATCGTCAATCACCTTATTGTAGTACTGCACACCTGTTTGACAGTCATAAAAAAAATGTTAAAAAAAAAACATCAATTTATGAGGGTTTCACTCTGGGTGTTGAAGGGATACGCAGATATACCTTTTTGATTGACGTGCCTGGTGGTCCCATCAGGCAGGAGCCGGGCCCAGGACAGAGACAGGCGATAGTGGGTCAGTCCAAGCTGCTGGATGCAGGCCAGGTCTGTCTCCCACAGCTCATAGCTGCTACAGGCCACATCTCCATTCTGCTCTCCAAACACTCTGCCTTCCTCATGACAAAAGGTGTCCCAGATACTAAGTCCCTTCTCGTCTGCCTGCCATCCACCTAAACAAGCAGCGTTACTGTACGTCAATGCAAATGCCAACACAGGGGTGATAAAACACATTCTATAAGACTTCCACTGAAATGACCTCTTTAGTTCAAAAGCAAGAGAAAAACTCAAAAATTACATGAGCAAGCTTTAAAAAAATAAACGAATGCTTAAAATAAAAATCAGGAGAAAGTTAGAACACAAAAACGAAAAAGAATCTAAAAATATAGAATAATATATTTATATGACAGATATATTTGGATAAGGACTGAGTTGAAAAACTATAACTTATTCAAATTCAATACTAGGTCACCATATATAATGCACAACTTTAAAAAATAAAAACAATTTTTGGCATCCAGACTGTTAAGCTACTTTTCTACTTTGCATTTTTCTCATCTTAAGCAATATTTTTCATCTTTTAATGGCTTTTATAACCGACAAATCACTTTTTAATTTAGTTATAAATGCATTGTTTATTTAGATATTTAAAATGCAAGTTTTGGAAAGAAAAAAACATAGCTACGGTTTTTTTTTTTTTTCATAAACTGATTTTTACAAACCGAGTTTGTGCCTTTAATTAACATTTAATTAACATACAGTCACTCCCCCTGCGTGTTTTACCTTCTATCTGATATGCAGACGTTGCGGCTCCCCAAGCAAAATTAGGCGGAAACATAACAATTTTTTTTGACAGGAAGCACTTTTTCTAATTTAAAGTTTTCTTAAACAACAAAAAATACGTTTCACATAAATTAAGTCAGGTGTCTCGTAACCTAAATGGACCTCAACCGACTTCAACGCAGACTCCTCCTGAAACCAGGAAGTGGCTCATTCAAAAGGGTGGGCGTGGTTGTACATCACATGGAAGGTCACGTGAGAAAAGCCACAGTGATTGGCAGGAAGAAAAGATGGCTAGAAAAATGGTTTACCAAGCCCCTACTGACAAATAATTTCGGAATCTCCTGTTTATTAAACTGACAGTGCAGTCAGCAGACATAAATAAAGAGACAGTAAAAAAGATCAGGGACACATTTAGACTTTCTGCTGTTTCTAAGGACCTACATTGAGTCATTATTTTTGTTTGTTTAAAACAATAATAATCTTCCATCAAATAAAAAAAAATTTTTTAATTGAAACTAAGAAATATTCTACGAGCTAAACAAAAGATAAAGTTTTATTTTCCTTTTAGAAATAGTTTATTGCCTCCTGAATTTTTTGAGGAAGTTCTTTATCTGTTTTAGATAATTTCGTAATTATCGTTTTATTTTCTTATTTTTTATATTTAATGTACAAATAGAAAAAACGTACACTTAAAAACTTAAATGAACATGGACTACAATTTGAAATATTAATTGAAATAAATGTCAGTATATTTATTTATTTATTTATTTATTTATTTATTCAAATCAAATGTGCTTTTTCCTTTTTTTCATTTATTGTATTTTTAACATTAAAATGCAGAATTTTTGTTGCAACTTTGATAATCTTTTAAATTAACAAATACTAAGGATGAATATAAGCTCTAAGTTTTAACACACTATGTGTGATTTAGTTGTACATTTTCAAAGTTAAAAAGCGCATAATATTTTTAAAAGCCTCTTGAGAGTTTCATTTGATGCAACTTCAACTGTTAAGTAGAAAAACTTTATTTTTTCCTTAAACTAGACAAACAAAAATAGAACTCCCTGGTTGCAAGTACACCCTTACCCCACATGGAGGCACAAGCAGGAACTAAATGACAGGAGCATCATCCGATATGGTTGCTCCTATTTTGCTGTTATGGACATGTCTCTCTTTTTTCAAATAAAAATCTAGTGCTTAATATGTGAAATGCATTTTTTTAACTGAGAAGATTACTAAAAATGTATTATAAACTACAAAGCATTGGCAAATATTAGTTTCCCTGTGTTCTTAAATGCTGAGTATAATTGTTTTTCAAATAAAGTGTTAAAGAAACTCTTGACATACTGAAATGTTGTAGTTTAATTGAATAATTACGCCACCAAAGGCTTCAGAAAAGTTGTACAACCAAAAATCACGGTGTAGTTGCAGTTTCATTGATCTTGCTACTTTTAAAAAAAGCAATCCACTTGCATATGATGATTTTATTAATTTTGCTGTTAAGAGTTGTTTCACATTTTGAACGCTAGAACGTCTCCTTTTTCATGATCATGATGCAAATTTAATTTACTTTTATAGTTGAGAAAATGAACATGCATCAATATTTGCATATCTTTGACTTTTATCAAAACAAATCCATTAGATAAGGTGGAAAATAATAATAGTCTCTGGTTATACCAAGTTATCACAAACATTTTCATTTTTTCATTTTGCTTACTGGTTTTCTTTAGCTAGACTGTTTAGTTCTCATAAATGTCTGCATTCAGTTACTACACATACAATCACAATCAAATATTATTAAATCAACACTTTTAATTACAATTTGAATAAAATTGTTATATTTTGAGTCAGAACTGCTTCCTGTAGAGTGTTTTTGAAGTCTACTCAGACTCAAAGCTGAGTCGTTCCAGGTTACCTTTATTATAACATGAACAAACAGGAGGTGAAAGCACAGCCAGAGGCCCCACGTTTTCTAATCTCTGCTCAAACTGGATGCTGCTCTTTCATCCACCTTTTCTGCAGAATCAAGCGCTTCACTTGACTTAATCATAACAAAGGAAAATGGATTGTGCGCCAAAAGGTAAAAAATTCATATCAGTCAAAGCTTCTCCTCTCTCTTCCTCACACATTTATTCAAGGATTTTAACTTGTCGTGTGTCTTTGTCTTCAAGGCTTCAGCAGACTAGACTGAACATGTTGGGGCACTCAATCAGAAGACACGACAGGACTGGAAGACCAGTTGTTTGTTTTTTATACAAACAGCAACCAGAAAGCACAAAAGCTCCATTTATCAAAGGAAAAGGTCTGGTATAGTTGTCCTTTTTAAGGAGGAAAAAAAAGAAAAAGGAAAATTTCTATTTGGACTGACTGAATCTGTTTATAAACCCTTTCATTGTGAAAGTGTGCAGAGCTCAGTTTCCTTTTTATTCAAACTCATATAGACTTAAGGTATCACTAAATTGAAAATGTGTTTTTTTTTCAATTATTTTTCATTAATTGGGACCCTCCAACAAAATAAGCCCTGTTTTTTGTCATACCAGAGAGTGTTTGGCATCTCTAACTTCTTTATCAAGCAAAGAACTGTGGTAATGACTCTTATTTTTTTTTTTGGGGGGGGTGAGAAAAAGTCAAGCAATATCCCAGAACAACTTTTGAGATGAATTTGTAGTCTTATCCTTACAAACATTTTTAGGATAAAAACTTAATTAGCATTTATATTTAGTCACATCAGTACTGGTTTCATTCCTTCCTGCCTATCCGCACTAGTTTATTCAATGGAAATCTTTCACTTCACTATCCTGTCAACTGGTGTTCTCAGATTCTGTCCTCAGTCCACTCCTCTTCATCATCTAGCCCTTCTCATTTTTAAAAACACCACATCAATTTCATTGCTGGATGACACCCAGCTCTATCACTCCAGGCAACCCAACTCCACACTGCCTCCATTAGCGCTGGTTGACTGCATCAATTAAATCAAATCCTGGTTCACCTCAAAGTTTTTAAAACTCAATAGCAATAAAACTGAACTTCTTCTGATAGGCACCAAATCCAATTCTGAGCGTTATCAATCATTCTCTTCCATCGACGCTCCACCATCTCTTCCTCCCCTAGGTAAAGAGAGTTTGGGTGTCATCCTTGACACTAGTCTCTCTTTCACTTCTCACTCTAAACAACATCACCCGCTCAGCCTACTTCCATCTACACAACATACAACATCTCCTGCCCTCCCTCACTCCTCAGTCCACTGCTGTACACAGCCTTGTTACTTCCCCCCTGGACTACTGTACAGTAACTCTCTTCTGTTTAGTCTCCCACAAAAAACCCTATTTATTGTATTTTATATACTGTATATATGTTGTACGGCAGCCTTGAGTTCTCAGAAAGGCTCCTTATAAATAAAATGTATTATTACCATTATTATCAAACTTTTGATATTTTCTTTATTTTATTTCTATTTTTTTTGGCTTGACTCATCTCTTAGTACCTCAAAACAAACCAAGTTCAAAACCGAAAGTGCCTATCCAGTCTGCAACTACTAGTTCCATTCGAAAGAAATGCTAATTTTGGTTTATGGAAAGGGTCTTTTGTATGTATGTGTATGTGTGTGTGTATATACACACACACACACACTCTCACACACACACACACACACATTGACACACACACACACACACACACACACACACACACACACACACACACACACACACACACACAATAATATCACAGTGGTTTGTCCCCTCCATCCAGTTATTTCTCGGGGTAAAAAGCAAAGTTGTCCTCACTTCACAATTTAAACGTGCTTTTTATTCTGGAAAGGCAGAACGGATGATCCATTCTCTGCCTAGCTGTTCAATGACGCCTTAGTTGCTGAGGTAATCTCTGTGACTGTAGTCGCACTTCTTTTTTGGATACGAGTTTTATGAAGTTTTATCTGGTTTTACTTTAATTTTTGATGGTTTTGAGTCATCTTGGTAGGTTTTGAAAGTACAACTTTCCACTTGTGTAAGTTTTGGGGAAGTAATTTCAGATCGTGTGTATTCGTGATAATGTATGTTGTCGCGCATTCGGTGAGTACACATCATGGAGTTCATGTAGAGCCTGACGATGTTTCCTGAAGTTTTAGAGAGAAATAACCTGAGATGACTGCAGCTGCCTCCCGTGGAAAGACAACACGACGGACCCGCTCCCACGCCACGAGCAACAAAGAAGCTCCAAAACCCGGACACATTTTTTAGAAACTAGCTGGAATTTTCTGTTTACTACGTGGATTTGTGGGAAACGAAGCACGCGCCAGAACGGAATGGGAATTGTAAATAAGCCAAACAAAGGACACCTCCGTTGGACTTGACCCCGAGAAAAGGAAAAAATATTTTTGAGAAATGGAGGAAAGCTCGCGGAGGACAAAGGTCTTATTTTTCTCCGGCTTTTAAGGCGAACTCCCTTCCAGCACACTGCTGTTTTCTGTCGTCGTCAATGCCGTAGTGGTTTTGGTGGTCTTTCGTGAGTATGAGGCTGCGGTCGTTGGTGTTTTCGCTGCCGCCGCTGCTGGTGCTGCTGCTGGCGGCTGTCTGCTGCCGCTCCACGCCGCCGCCCGCCGCCTGCAAATCCTCCGACGAACGCCCTAAAAGCGGTGGGAAAAGCCTAACATCCGACATAAGGGTGGTCTGCAGCAACATGGAGCTCAATCAGGTGTTGCCCCCGGACTCCTACCCAAACAGAACCGTCACTCTGTGAGTATATATCAGCCATCTTAACTTGTGAATGAACACCCCTGCCACCAAAAAAAAAAAAGGAAACCTGAATCAAACAACGTGATACCATTGTCAGAAAAGCTTTTAAGGAAAAGGATTACCCCTATCAAGTTACATGACCTCACAAAACTTACAAAAGCTTAGCTTGATTGACTAAAAAAGTCTTTATTTTCACTTAGATGTGTTCATGACTAAGCCAATGATCACACATGACTGTCTTGAGGGTATTTTATTTAAAAGAGCTGACAGGATGGGAATAAATCCTGGTTTGGTTGTGTTTTTCCTCCAGGCTGTAACATAAACTGTTGGGATTAACTTCGGTTTCAGCTCTTGACAGCACACCTGACTAATAAGCCTTAAGTTTATCCCATTTTAGAGTTATACTTTATGCCTCAAATGGATTTACAGTGCCTGGTTTGGTGTTCTTTTTTCAATTTACAAAAGTTAGGATGTTAAAGGGAAGCACTTGTGGCTTCACTTGTTTTGTTTTTATCCTGAAAAAGAGACATTGGGTATCAGTTGCTGTTAATATTTCGGGGGTAAATTCCATAACCTTTAGCAGTACAAGAATAACATTGTACAGACGCTGGTTGTTGATAACTGAAGGTCTTTATGTTCATTCTCTCGCATGCCTTAAAAGTCATAGCTAGATCTTTTTATGTAAAAGATTAAATCATAATAAAGACATACTCTGATCTTCTTTTAAACTAAAAAGTGTTTGCAGTTGTCTTTTATTTGCGATGAGGCAGTTTTTAGCCAAAAAAAAAACCTGTTATCTAGGACATAGTTTCTGCAGAGCGGCAGAAATTCATTACAAATTCATCTGAGTTGTGGGTGTGGTGGTCTCATGTGCTAGTGTCAATATAGTGTATACATTCCAATTTTTGTTGAAATAGGCTGGTCCTAAAGAACTGTTGCGTAAAGAATATTACAGTTTTACTGCGAAGTAAAGCTATCATCTGCTTCTCATAAAGTACAAACACTACATGTCCTGGAAAGGACCCTTGAGGGATGCCTTACAATGTAAAAGAGCATCCGCTTATAGATGATGGGTCCAGTACATCTGCATTATCCTCGTCTGAGCTGGCATCTGGCTCAAAACTGTACAGCTGGACAGCTACGATATTGCTAGCAACTTTTGCTGCGCAGGTAATGTTAGCTTGGGGAGGTGAGGGGCTGAAAGCTAGCAGAAGTGTGTAAACAAATGTATGACGGGAAATCACAGGCAAATTCCTGATGAAGTCCTGCTGATCTGCAGAAACAATGCTATAGAAAACAACAGTTTTTTTTAAAAAAGTTTTGGCGAAAAATGGCATGATCATAATAAAAAGACCACTGGGAACACTTCTACAAAAGATGAGTGGTACTTTAAGATTAAAATTAAAGCTGTGTTTATAGCTTTAGGAGTTGAACTGTCTGGTAAACTAATTTGTGACTATCAAAAGCTGTCACCATCACTAACTAAATTCCTTTTAGTTAGGTTTTCTGAGTTTTATTACAATTCATTAAACTGTTTATATGTCAAGTGTTTGTAACAAAATTAAGGATCTCGAAGAGGTGCAAACCTGTTGTAATACAGATTATGTTGTGATTGTTTAGAAACTGCCTTCTTTAAATGCAGTGGATGCGGTTTCCTTGCATTATTGCTAACAGCTGTGATTTTAGGGGTTAATCTATAATAAATATAACAGATATAAAATTTAAATGTTCATTAAATAGTTTGTTAAATACTGCAAGTATGTGAGAGAATAGAATAACATTATAAAAAATAAGACAGTGGGGAAAAAATGGCTATTAAATTGCTACATAGTGCCAAATGCTGTTATAATTGAATTAAAGAAATCTGTCTTTTATCCATCTTGAGTAGTTATCTAAGCATGTAAATTATGCTGAATTAGGAATAATTTAACCCCCCCCCAACTGCACCTTTTCTGTATTTTTGAGTTCTTCTTTGTCTGTGCTGGTACCTAATCATGCAGATCATTGTGTTGACACAAACAGATTGGAGGTGGACACATGCTTCTGCATGACTAATATTAGTTACAATTTACAATGTAGAGAATATAACTTTTAAAGATCAAGATCATTTTACTTTGAGAGCCTAAAGTACTGCTGATATCAGGAATTCCTTCCAACCTCAGCTTTGTAATATGTTGTAATAAAAACAAAAACAAACAAACAGCGGAAACCCTGTCAAGTCTCCCCCTGGATACAAATGGAAACAAAACAGCAGTCCGTGTTGATTCCACAGTGTTGATAATTTACTGCCTGTAAAAGACTCTGCAGAGGTTCTATTGAACGGCACTTCTGCGCTTTTCATGTTAGGAAAACACTGCGGTTCGGTTTATCCACACACTGTTATTCGCTTCATAGATCTGTTCATGTATTGGACATAGACACAAACTTCATTAAAATTGACTAAATCTTTGTCAGGCCTAAACATAAAGTTGAAATCTTCACTAATGACATAGAACTTAACATGCAATGATACGTTCAAGCGCATTTGTTTCGTGTTTTATGCAAAACTTGATTGAAAAGCTTATGTGAAAACATCTTATTGGGTCTTGAAAATTAGTAAAATAGAAGGCATAAAAGTTCAACTTTTAAATTCCTAAGAATTTAGGACTTAAAAAGTTGAAATTTAATTGTTCAACACCGGAGAGGTCCCCAGCGACAACTACATAACACATGCGCCTTGACATACCATTACTCTTCAACTGCTTATGTGATTAATGTGAATCTGCTGATTCTGATACAGAGAAAAGCGGCTTTTTTTTTTGGCTTTGCACCGATAGGTAACACATTCTTAACTAGGGCTCGAAAATTCAAGTAGGAATATTTGCGACATCCAAGATCGCTGACTCGAGCTTTATAAATATAGTGAAGTGTAGTAAAAATACAATCTGGGAACGATCTATTTATTGCTCTGAAATGCAGAATAATGTTGAATTGTAAGTTTATAAACGAAAAAAAAAAAAGCTGAATGTGCAGCGCTACTTTCACCGGAAGTAAACAAATCTTCAATGGGGTGAAGCTCCCCATTTTCAAACTAAAACTACCATGTTTTCTTGTAGTTGAAAAAATGAGACTGAAGTGCAGATTACTGACATAATTTCTGAAAAAGGGAATTGGCTTAAACCCCCAGTGTTTTACATTCTTTTAAATACGATAACTCTTAGACTGTTGACGCCATTAACATAATTCCAAAACAATTGGTTTGACTTGATTCAAGAAAGTGACTTCACAAGTTGAGGGACAGTCTTGAGCAGTGGGCCTCTTTAGGTAGTTTAAATGAATAGGTTACCCTGACACAGAGAGCATGAAGTTATTCATTGCAGCTCTTCTCTCAATGCCCCTCTGTCAAGAAAAATGAGTAATGCATTCCTTGCATGAGTCCACTGCAAGTGATACCACATGCCTAAAGTGATCTGGAGGAAATGGCACAAATGAGTTTTCAGCCAGCCTGTTCATCCCGCGTCAGCATGAATCTCGGTGAAATAGTACAGAGTTAAATTTAATCCTCGCTTCTTTTGGGTCAATAAAGTTGAAGTAAAAGTTTCAGCCAACGTATGTATATGAATAGAAGTTGCTTTGACATGAGCTTTACAAACCTACCTTTGTCATATTTCTGTGCAACCAAGGTCTATTCACAGCACTGTTGGGACAGTTTAAATAAATACACCTGGGTTAGTTCTCCGCAGAGATATGCAGGATTAATGTTGGCAAGGAAGCAGGTATTTCCTTTTGCTGCAGCAAAAAGCGCGCCCAAGTTGATGGCACACTGGGGTGCACTAAACATTGTGGTTTTCAAACAGTGTAAACTAGAAGTAAGAGCCACACTCATCTGTTTTCTTGCTGTCTCTCTTAAGAGAAGTTTTCATGTTATTTAAATCAGATTTTACATCCTTTGCTCTAAAATTGATGGTAAACTCATTTATTTTTCTGTCATGCACGATCCTTTTAGCAACTTACGTTAAAAAGACGACACAAATGTCCTTGTTCCATGCATTTCAGAACAAGGTTTTACTTTTATAGACATTTACTTAGTTTGCAGCTTTTTATAAATTGCCGATATGGTTTGCTATTAAATTTGCCCCACTTTGCTGGGTTACCGTCCCTGGAAATTCTCAAACAGCCAAATAAAACAAAAACTAGCTCATTAACATTTTCTAAATCGTCAAGACTTCCCATAAAACCCAAAACATTTTCATCACTTTTAACCTTTTGTAGAAATCTAGCATTCCAGCTGTATTTTCTAAAGAGATGCAAAAACATTTCTTTTTCTAAAGAGACCATGCCTTTAGGTTTTAATTTTTTTTTTGTCTTTCTTAATTTACTAATATTATAGTTTTAAGAATTTTTAAAACGGAAGGCTGTAGCACCTTGTTGGGATGTTTATAGATGGGACAGGATCCAAATATTTTTGCATTAGACAATGATCATTGGGATTGGCTAATGAAAACATTTCTGCCTCTACTTTTGGCAGTTTAGTTCTGGGATGATTTTACGGCTACAATGACTATGAACACATCATTGCCTTTGCAACCAATGTTTCTGCCACCTTGAGGTATTTTTTTAAATATTTTAAAGCAGCAGGGATATGTGCGGTATGGCTAAACATTTAACACCATAACAACACTTA
Organism: Oryzias sinensis; assembly: GCA_037389245.1. Taxonomy (NCBI): domain Eukaryota; kingdom Metazoa; phylum Chordata; class Actinopteri; order Beloniformes; family Adrianichthyidae; genus Oryzias; species Oryzias sinensis. The sequence continues at coordinate 8,176,393 of CM074505.1, read as the reverse complement.
AAACCTGTGTTTATATCTCCAATTATTGAAAAAAAGTAATTAACCGATACTGGTTATTTTATATTGGCCTAAACTTGTGAAAAATTAGTTGGTTTTTCAAAATCTGGAAAGAAAAATGTTTACAAACAGTTTTTTGTTTAAAATTGATATTATTTTTACTTTGCTCGGTGGCCCATTGGAAGAATGTCTTCCCTAAGACTAGAGGATTGTTGGTTCAAATCATACCAAAAAATTCAAAAGTGGAATTCAATACCTTCCTGCTTGACACTCAACATTGGGACTCTGAGTGAAAGTTCAATGCTTAAACCTTTAACTGGCATAAAGTCAAATTCATGAACATCCCTTTGGAGTTTCTTTGTCTTGACCTGAATTCAGTCAAGTTTTATCTAGTGAATGCATAAGAACAAGGGAGGCACTTCAACATTCGGGACAGCTTTAGAAAGTTTCATGGATTTGTTGGTAGTTTGTAAAAGTCTAGCTGACATGCAGAGATGGGCAGTAATGTTATTAGGGATTTGTATACAGAAAAAAAACTCCCAATTATTGTACAAATAGTATTTATGTGACCCGCTCTTGTATCACTGTCACAAGTGCACTGGTGGAAAGCGAAGAACACAACCCTACTTTTTGCCAAAATAATTTCTTGCATGCCATCTGAACAATGTTGACACGAGAAAGAGGGAGGAAGGGGGTTAAGGCAGGAAATCATCCACTGATTAGTGGGTGGGGGGTAGAGAGAAGACAAGGAAATGGCTTATGACCCTCAGGAGAGCCTCTTTTACGGATTTAATTTGACGACCCATTGAGTCATAGGGCTTGAATGTTGTGCATCCAAGCTCAAGTTATTCCAAGATATGTTTCAATTTCACAATCTACTGATGACATCTAATTTTACAGCTTTCTGTGACAGAACTGTGACTTTTTGCACAGAAATTCAACAGTGCATGTCATTCATGAGAAGTTTATATTCAATACCCCCACTGGTAAATGTACAAATTCATGCTTAGTAGTTATCAGCTTAACTGATCTGGCTTTTTTAAATTTTCGTCCGCGAACCAGTTTAATGGAGGAGGTGAAAGCATTGTTATGTGATCTGGGTGACACAAAGGGCCTGGTCGCAACACACCACCAAACTGTGCCAATAAAATTATAGAGGCTGCACTCAAAATGACTCATTTACTATGTGTCCCCAAGCACAGTTGCCACATAGGCTTTAACAGTAGTTGATAGCTTTTACTGTTCTTCTTTCGGTCGTAAGAAAAAGTCACAAACATGCAACTTTTTTCTATTTGCAATCTATTTAGGTTAAGTTCGGCAAATACTTAACTACAACTCCAGTCCAGATAAACCCCTTTTTAGTCATGATTGTAAGTCTTTTTTTTTTCATAATATAAAATCTTGTAGCCTGTACTTTATTTATGCAGGTACAATAGAGCTTTGATCGTAGATCACCACGTATTGTTGCCCAATTGGTGTTTGAATATCCTTTGTCACTCTTCATGCTCATAGCATAACTATACAATTCTGGAGTTCAGATAATGGTGCAGTAGCATACCTGTACAAGCAGCAGGCTCTGTGCTGGGGAGTGCATCAAGAGTCTGATGCCTATTGTACAGAACAGAAAGCGACTTTAGTGACCAAACAAACAAGACCTAATGTTCTTTGCCACTGACTTTAAGTCCTTGCTTTGGTTTGTAATGGGAGTGAACAATGCTTCTAGTTTCCTTGAAATGAAGAGACATGGGTCAAAGTTGTGGGGACAGAAAATGAAGTTTTAGCACATTGTGGATTAAGTCTGATGGTAACTAACTGTGAATTAGTTAGCAAAATGCACTTCAGTACTTAAGAAGGAAGCTACAAAAATTTCACTCAGAGTTTTTTAAACCTGAAAAATCTTAACATTTCTGACTTCAGCTTTTGTTCTAAGTATTGATCTCAACTAGTATCCAAACATCATCTTTCTCAACCTCTTATGACAAATTTTATTTTCATCGATGAAACAGGCCATTTTTAATCTTTTATAAATTCTGGTATTAGAAACTAAGAGACTTGTTGCAGTTTTTTTTCTACACTGGAAGTGTAATCAAAAAAGAAACAATACCAAATACTGTGTGCCAAAAATAGACAGTGGGCTGACCTTTACCTGATTAAAAAAAAAAAATTCTAGATCCTTTTTCATTCCTTATTCACATTTATTTACTTGCATCCTTTTTGTGGGTGTTTCAGGTGCTGAAGTTGATTTTCTTAATGAAACATTCTTTTTTTTATTGTATATACATTTGAGCATACATTCAAGCAACACACAACGCTGCAAACTTGCTTTCCTTTTCATGACAGGTTTCTTTCTTTTCACAGAATTTTAAACAACAACAAGATTCAAGAACTCAGAAAGGATTCCTTCATTGGATTGTCATTTTTGGAAAAACTGTAAGTAATACATTACTCAAGTCATATTTTATTGAGACAGGGGGTTGGCATCACACAATATAATTGGAATATGTTCTCTTTTAAAACTATACGTCTACTTTTGCAAGATTCTCTGTGATCAAGTTAGGTCTTGAGCATGTTGTCATAACTACCTTTAGTGTTATGCATTCTGTCAACCACTGCATTAGCCATCTTTTACTCTTCAAGTGATACTTTGATTTGTAGAGTAAGGTTTTAAAAATGAGTAGGCAGCCACACAGCTATTTGCTGAAGTCAAAAATATCCGTCTAAAGTGGAAGGCTTGAGATCTAGAACTAGAAGGGGCTAATTATAGTTATACCCCCCAAGGTTCTGTTGTCTGCCTGGTGGCACTAACTTGATATACAGCTGTTCGGTTATATCGGGCTGGGGGCCATGTAGCTCCACAAAGAGTGACACAAAATCAGCATTGCTGTTTTTTTAGAATTCAGCTTTAACAGTCTTTAAGGTATTTGTATTGTAAGTGTAAAGCAAATAGAAGGCTTTGGACTTTTCCGTATAGGCCACTAGTGATTTATTACATTGGAATGGCTGCAAACAGATAAAATAACCAAACCTTTAATGGTCCTGCTTTTACCCAAGGCTATAATAACACATGACTACATCAACATGGAATTCCTAGAGAAAACTTCTGCTGTTATTCTCTGGTTGCTTAAAAAGCCTTAAGATCCAAACAATAAAAGGCAATTGATTTAGAGGTACTAAGACATGGGGTTTTTAATTGGTGCAATAATGTTGATTAAAACTTGTGTCTACTGTTGTCAGATACCATCCATTTGCTCCATTGATACTAAAATCAAATTACTTTCTTGCACCCAAGTGTTACAGATCCCTAAAAATGAACATGCTGATTACTACCTTTTGGCAAATGTTTCAATTTTGCTCTAAATTTGTTTTTCTTGTGAACGCTTGTTGTGCATTCTGTTTTTGTCATATTTGCATGAATGCTCAGGGAATTTTACCTCCAGTAAGCTGGCCTCACTGTGTCCAACAAACCCAACCCCACTGTAGTTTGCCCTACACCAGTGGGGCCAGATTTATAGATGGCTTTCTTTCTTTTGTGATTTCAGTGAGGCCAATGCAAGGCCAGAGGTGTTAGCAGGACAATTCACATGCACGCACACGTGCACACTGAGTGAATGTTGTAGCCCCTCCCACACTTCTTTCAAACTTTCAATGGAGGGGGAAGACTTTTTTTATTCGTTTGAGAGCCTAGAACCTCTCGTCTTCCTCTTTGGACTGCTTAAATGCAGCGGCGGTAACTCAGCCAACGACTGGCTGTGAGGACCGGAGAGGGGTAGAGAATTGATTACGCCTCTCCAGCTCTCTGCGTGAAATTGGAAAGTAACTGTGGAGACCGCTGTGTTTTCTTGGGTTCAAAGGTGCTTCTGCTTGTATATAAGCCACTCTGAATCTGCAGTGTGTCTTAAAAGTGAAGGCCAAGCCCGGCTGTTGTCACATGTTGAAGCCTCTCTAATCCTCTGCCTTGGAGGAATGCTCACTGTGGTTTAAAGAGGAAAAGAAAACGGCAGTAGCTAGGCTGTTTGCTAGTCCCTGAAGAGCTTAGTGACGTCAGTTCAACAGTCTTTAACAAAACAACCATGCTTCATTATGTGTTATTATATTGGAGTTACTGTTGTAATACACTCCTTTAATTTTATGTAATTTTGAAAGAATGAGCCTCATTTCAGAATATATGTGAAACTAAGCACATTTAAAAAATCCTTTCCCAAGTTGAAAGCTAAAGTCAGATCATATAAAGTGCTGCTGTTTGCTAGAACAGTTCAGACTCTTGCTGTAAATACTTTCTGCTTGGAGTCACATGATTTGTGAGATATGCTTGCAAAAAGTATACGAAATCAACATAAAGGGCAGGAAGTACTCTATTGTGTTTTTGCCTCTAACAAAAACACTTTATGTTCATCAAAGACGGTCATGTGCACATCTACAGCTGATATTTTTAAAAAGGGGACATTAATTGAGACTGTAATGTTACATTTATGAGTAAACGGCACTGATAACACTACCTGTTTTTTTTAAACATACTCCACTTTTGCATTCAAAGATGCATTAAATATTTCTGTCTGAAGAAGGGGTCAATCTGTTAACCTCAGCATCATGCTGTGAACATTAATTTAAGTACCAGGTGGAAAAAAACAAACAAAGTAGCCATTGGGGATAGTATGGAAATTCTTAGAAGATATGCAGCACCGCAGAGCACAAGCCTAATCAAATATGTCACATGGGTGACCATACATTTTCTTTTACTATCCCCCAGTTATGTAATAATCTTCCCCCAAAACTGTGCATGTCATCAGACCTAAAGAGTTTTTAATGTCAACTAAAAACTTACCTTTTTCAGAATGGCTTTTTCTACTCAGTAGTTGGGGGCATCTTGTTTCTTTTACACTTTTTATGTCTTTTATGTATTTTCTTTGTTGTTATTTTTAAGACGTTGCTTCTTAATTTGCTCAATTTAAAAAAAAATCTTGATATTGTCTTTTTACGGTAAATCATTTTGGCATCCTGATGGCATTGGGAAATGCTATAGAAATAAAGTTTAATTCATTCATTTCTTTTATTCATTTAGTCATTTATGAAGTCCTATAATTAGTACACACAGTGTTATACTGTGATTTGGATTTTACAATTCATTTCAGAATCAGATTGGTTCTAAACTTCCATTCAAGACCTAGTATATTTGTTTAATGACCTTTTTCAGAGAACCAGTGATACATAAAGGAGTAAGGTGGAACTGGCACTAATATAATTATAAATCTTTGCATTAAAAAAGAAATGAGATCAGTTTTTACCCGAAGAAAATACATAAGTATTTAGTTAGAAAGTACAAGTATCTAAAAGGATAAATGAAATTTGATGAATCTGTGCTGAATTTCTTTGTGATTGATTATTTCGGTGTATATATATTTAAAAAATAGCATACTTTACATTTTTTAGTAATTTCAAGAACTGCTTTTTAAGACATCAGAAACATTTCCAACCTTTTTTACTCAAATCTTAAAAAGTAGATATCAGTAACAAAACACACCCTGCTTTCCATTTCACTGCAAATACCAGAGAAAGTTAGTTGTTTTCTCTGTGTAATTACATTTTAAAGGTTTCAGAACAAATGCATTTTAATATACCGTCATCTGCAGTAGTTGGAGGTTCCTATAAGTTTTTGTTTTCTCCAGATATCACCTGCCAGCAAAACAATAGCTATGCAACAGATCCATTTGTTTGTAATCCATTTTTTATACATTTGCATTAATGTTTGATATATCAACTTTTAAGTTTTAAAGCAAGACAGAAAACAAGGCTTATAACTAAGTTTGACTGAGTTATTCAGATACTAACAGTGCACCATAACTACAGCCGTTGGTAAGAACATCTTGTGATGTCTTCGTTACTTTGTTTCTATTTATCAACACTACCGCGCAGAGTTATCGGCTCTTCTGACTCGGATCAAAAGTTTCCGAAAAGCCGCGGTTTTTACCCTCCCCTTCAACTTATCAATGGCCTCAAACTCTACTTCAGATGACGGTTTTTTGACATCAAACAGACAGAATTACCCTGAGGTCCTTTGTGTGGGTTCAGGTGGGGAACGGATTCTCCTGAACCTCCTGTAATGACTGCCTGGGTAGTGCCAGTGCAGGTGAGCAGCACCACAGGAATCTGTGACTGCAAGCCTTTGAACTTATGCGAAGAGAGGCTGTGTACTCGTGTGCGAGTCTGTGATGTGAGAGCCGAAGAACGCCTTTGAGGCTCGGGTCGTGACAACAGTCATGCAGTGATGATAGCTGGATGAGTCTTGGAAAAGGTCTGCTTCTTGCATTTAAAACGAGCAGAAGGCTCTTCCCTGAATGATGGCAGTTCCTCTGTATAGGCATATCCAAAATATGCCTAGAATGCTTTACATAATAACTTCTCACATTTCCTCTTTGGGTTCACACTACAAGGCTGATAAGCAGCAGAAGGTCAAACTGCAACATTTTTCCACCAGACTCCAAAGCCTAGCTTAGTTGTCTGGACTTTATCAAGCAGTTACAGCTGTCATGGAAGCATCATGCATACTTTCCGTGCCCTACAAGGTGAAACAACCTGTTTTACCCTCCTGGGTGTTTAGGAGTAGTGGCAGTTTCTGTCTACACCTCCTGTCTGTCTCTCTCTGCTTCGAGTCAAATAGATTTTATGCTGGAAACATCAAAGAAGCACAGGGGCCTATGCTAAAGTTCAAACAAATTCTGCAAGCAGAGGTGTTGGCAGTTTGTGTGGAACATCAAGGTGTGTTCGATTTACAGTTTGGTGGAATTACATCTGCAGTTGTTGTTTCCCGTTAGTCTTGAAAAGGTTGTAAGACCATTTTTAAACAATTCCATTTTATGGCAGACCATGAAAATGACTGACAATCAACTAATTGCACTTTGTGTAGAACTTGTTGCTTCTATTTTGTGTTGAAACTCCATTTTTTTTTCATTTGTCATGTTCCACTATTTGACTTGACACTGTCAAGTGTGTGTATATCAGTGATTCCTCAATTATCCTAGGAGTTATGTTCTAAAAATAACCCAGGATAGGTGAAATCTGCTAAGTAGGATAGATATTTTATGGCTGTAAAACCCCTAAATACACTAAATACATTTTTCTCAGAGAGACAAGAACTTTTAAATGCTTTTTCTCTTGTTTAAACTCACAAAGTGCAAACCTTTCTAGAGAAGTTCGTCCAGTATCATGGAATGAAAACAAACATCTGATCGCAATTGAAGATTTCTGAAAATGTATCCAAATGAACGTATTCTGAACAGGATACTTGGCACAGAGGAGACGGATTGACAAAGTCAACAGCCAGTTGGGGTTCAGAACACAGTGCTGTTAAAAAAACAAAATGGCACTGAAAAAAACATGCAAAACACTGAGATACTGCTATATAGCGAAGCCCACTGTATAGAAAGTTTGGTCACTGTATAGAAAACTATAGAAAACTTGACTTACTAAATATATCTGATGACGATATGACTCATGATACATGAACAAATAACAAAGATCAACTAATACATCATTTCTATTTCACTGCAACAGTTTTATTTTAATAAAAGTCATCACAACTTACGTCCACGTCAAACATAGAAGACAGGCGGCATCTAGTGGAAAAAGGCTCTTTTCGAATGGACAACAACGTGAGCAAGTCTGTCTGATTGGTGAAATACGTAAAGGGCTACATTCATTAAATACCAAAAACTGCCATAAGATTGTTTTGCATATCACATAGACTGATATCACGATAATGATAATTTTGTAGTTTATTGTGCAGGCCTTCCACTTTATCTGCTTTTTCTATTCCTCTTTTTCATATTTGGACTCATTCCGACCCAAAATCTTTCCTTTCTCCCCACAGTGATCTGCGGAGTAACCTGATCAGCCATATTGATCCAGGTGCTTTTCTGGGCTTGTCATCACTTAAAAAGCTGTGAGTATTGATGACAGTTTGTCTATCTTTTGCCGTCTCTTTATTGTGGTTTCTGAAAGCTGTGTTAATTTCATAATCACCTATCTTTATATCCTGTCTGGTATTTAACTGTGGTGCTCCTTTCTTTTATTCATCTTCAAACCCTTTTAAGATTGTTTTTGTTTTGATAAGTCACTCTTTTTAATTTAAGAAGGTTGTTAAATAAGCAGTTAATTCCTAATTCGAGCTGTAAATTTGGAAAACAATTAAAAATGTAAAAAAAAAATTGTATTTCCCGTAATTATTTTCTTGTACATGTATATACATTTATTAAGAACGTTTGCTGGTTAGATGTTAACTTGTATGTAAAGAAGCAGTTTTTAAGTTTAATTTAGGATCTGCTGTCTGTTTTGGAGCACTGCCAAGCAGCAATCTATTTTCATTTTGTTTTTTTGTTGTTGTCTTTCTTTTTTTTTGGCTTTTTGCCCAAGGGGGAAAAAAGCAGGTGTTTATGTGGTAATTTGATACGTACCACTTTTTAATAAAAATTTTGCCGTAAATAGAAGATTCAATTCCCCAATAGTTGTGTAATACAGGTTTGCGTCAACCAGATACGGTTGTATGTTTTTTTTCCTGTAGTGGTTTTGCCCATAAGGAATGAGCAAAAAGGACGCAGCAGGAATGGGAATCATCCGACCGTCGTTGCCAACACAAACTTGAGCTTGGCTGCAGCTGCGCTGCAATAAGAGCACGACGGGAAGGCAGTCGACTCTTTGGCTCAGACCTGCTCTAATTTTCCTCTCCAACTCCTCTCCCTTCTTCGCGATGTATATTTATTCCACCCTCCCTTCCAAGTTATACATTTCATTTCCAAACCAATACCCCTCGTAATTGTCCCCACATCCTGTCTGAATTTATTAAAAGGGCGAATATTACTAACTTTGTAAAGGAAGGGCTGCAACAGTTATGGTACTAAGAATGTATAAACATATCATATTAACATGAAGGTCTTGGTACAAAGCAAAGAATTAGAACAATTGGGCTCAATTGTGTGACACCAATTTTACATTTGCCAGAACTTGTATTCTCATGAAAAATACAGTTTGTAATTAGTTTTTATCGATCTTCACCTATTTACTTGCTGATTTTTACTTTCTCAATCTGCTTCTTATTTATTATTTAAACCTCATAGTTGATATTTATTTAGTTGATTGAATGATTATTTCACCCCTTCATTTAAAGCCCCCACACTCGTTTGGCTTTTATTGTCACACTGCGCTAGAAAAGGAGGCAAAGTATAGACTCCCTGGAGACGACAGGAAACGCTTGACACTATAAACAGCTCCTGCATGAATGCATCTAGGGGTTCATTTCTATTTAGGTCCTTTCTACAAAGACATCTTTCTTTTTCATTGTCATGAAAAAATAATTTTAAATAAGTGAGTCACTTTGTTTCTGCTCGTCCTTACCACAGTGTCCCAGAAATAAATAAACAATGCTTTTGGTGTTCATTCTCATACAGTTTTTTTTTTGGCTGTAATTTTTGAATTAATCTTTATTTTGATGTTAATTGAAGAAAAAAACAATCACGGTAAAGGAAAGTTATATACTGTACATCTTCCAATAAGAGCCCCAGCATTTATAAAAAAAATTATTTGGATGGTTTTTAGAGACTCAATGGTGATATGCAAACTTCCTGTTACAGTTCGCCGCCCTGATTGGCTGCAGACCATTGTCTGTCTCCTCCGTACTGAATGCGTTCAGATCGCCAAATCTACATAAATCTTTGATTGTGATCAGATCACTTTTTCTCTACAAAGGTTTGAGCTTTGAGAATTTAAACAAAAGAAAAATGTGTAAAAATGTTTGAGTGTGTCTGAGAAAAGTGATTAAAGTGTGTAGTACAGCCTTACATCTTCAATCCTACTTCACAGATTTCACCAATTGAGGGTTTACTTTTAGAACGTTACCCTTGCAAAAAAGGATGGAACTCTGTACTACCAAACACAAAACGTTGCCAACAGTTGAACTTTTCACAATTTAAGGGAATTATCATATACTTTTTTGGATCTGATAGCCATATATAAGCCATTAAAACGTCAACTCTGAGTTTTTTGTAACTTTTATTCCAAAGTTGCTAGTTGAATCATTGCTGTGCTTAAATTGCTCATATTCAGGTGATAACAGAGACTTTCCCTTTTCATGATCTGTCCCATGACACACGCTTTCAAGCCTGCAGAGATCTGCTTTTTCTTCTCCTCCAAGTGGAACTAATAACCTCACACAGTGAATTCCCCGGCTGGTACCTTAAGAACTAACACCAATAATTACATAAATGCCTGGAAGCTGGCATATAACCACCAGTCATTTTTCTAAGTATTGCTTTGTGTTAGATGTGCATCCCTCAAGGAGCCCAAATTTAGCTCAGCAGTGGGTTGAAAAAGTGATGTCTCTTGGCACTTGTTACTGGAACACTTAGAAAATAACGCAGTAAGGTCTTAGAACCTGAGTCACAAGATCTAAGTTTTCTTATTTTCTTTCTTCTCTCTAAAGTTATTTCTCATCTGTTCTTTTTTTATGTCATTGTGAAAGATAACACTACACATACTGAGGACCTTAGGTGTCTCCATTTAACAGTTTCAAAGTGGACTAACTAGAAACTGTAACGTCAAAGTAGTTTTATGATGCTTCAAAGGCAGTCTTTTGATCAAGACTGAGAAAACTAAAGTGGAACCCCAAACATAAAGACTTTTAAAACGTTTTTTTTAATTCGTTTTACCAAGTTGTACATCTGCTTTAACTTAAATGTGTGTAAATTGGATTTGATAAACATTTGTATTCTTTAGAAATGAAGAAAAGTCATTATCTTACGCATCCATGGAAAGTTGTAAGATAAAGCTTCATGAGGCTGTGATCGAACTGGGTTAATATAGTAATATAGTAATAAGATGAATATGATTATTCATCTTCATCTACTTCCGTTTTGTCCCTTTCGGGGTCACGGGGCTGCCGGAGCCTATCACGGCCACTTGAGGGCGAAGGCAGGGGACACCCTGGACGGATCGCCAGTCTGTCGCAGGGTCACATATCACACATACATTCACTCTCACACTCACACCTATGGACAATTTGGAGTGGCCATTTGACCTATGAAGCATGTTTTGGGACGATGGGAGGAAGCCGGAGACCCCGGAGAGAACCCACGGATGCACGGGGAGAACATGCAAACTCCACAGAGAAAGGTCCCCCACTGATGTTCTGTTTCAGGGGCCTTCTTGCTGTGAGGCAAGAGCGCTAATCACTCTGCCACTGTGCAGCCCATTAAATTATGATTATGCTATTTTTTATTTTTCCAAAATCCCTGTGTCGTTCTCTAGGACAGTTCTTACAGAGCAACAGTACTTAATTATATATTCGCCTCTGGGCTGTGGGCGGGACCATTGGCTTAACCCTTGTGCTATCCTATGTGGTCCAGATGACCCAATCCCTACATAGACGTGTTCTCCCTACCATGACAAAAGTGGATAAAGGTGGAAAGATTTCATGTCATCCATGGACACCAGTGAAGATCACAAATCATTGAAGAAAAAAGGTTCAGAGCACTGTCTAGTGGGTCTAGATGACCCCACAGCCAATGTTAAAGTGCCTAGGATAGCACAAGGGTTACAGTAAACCTACCCCCCCCCCTCCTCCCCATTGCTGAGAGCTCTATGTTTACATGCTTTCCAGCCCATCACATCAACCTAATATTATTATTATTTTAGCGTTCGAATATACTTTCTTTTTTGGGTCAAATAAATTATTTTGATATTTTATTGGTCAAAATAGGGTTTTATTCTGAAACGACACACTTTAGGCTACAAGTATAAAGGTAAACTAGAAGGATATTAAAGTGAATGAAACTCATTAATTTGGATTTATGCATCATCTCATGTCACCCAATTTTTGTTTTCTCACTTTTGTCTTCTAGTTTTTTCCCTTCTGTTTGTGTTTATTTTGTCTATCTCAGCATGTCTGAGACTTTCTCTGGATATAAATGATAAACGCTGTTTCATCAACCACAGAGCTGTAGGATGTTAGGAGGAGACTGGTAACCCAACCACCCCTACTGTGTAAAAAGTTAAATCTAAGTTTAGTAATTTTATGTTATTGGTAGCCATCTTTTTGTCTACATTCAGTTGCAGTTTTTTTTTTTTTCCCCTCTCTGGTCAGTTCTGTTGGACGCTCTCCTCTGATATATCCCAGACACGTCGTGTCAGGTCACATCCAGACTGGAAACACGCCTGATTTGGCACTAATCACCAGTGATTGATGTGTAGACTCCCCCGGAGGCCCACACAAACACTGATATCACCTCAAAAGCTGTAAATGTGTCGGTGAAGTTTTGAAAGTCCCTGTCCAGACTTGTCTTTAAAGTGTGGCTTGTTTTCTTTTCTATGCCCTGCGTTTTCATGGCCAACTGTTAGGAATTTAGATGATGACTTTGGTGGTTTCTTTTACCCTGCACACGTCTACAAATGGACTTTCATCATTTGTGTTGCAGAGATTTGTCCAACAACAACATTGGCTGTCTTAATGCAGACATTTTCAAGGGCCTCGCCAATCTTATCCGACTGTAAGTGTTTTGTACTGTTAAAGGTGTAATTTAACGTCCCAGCATATTCACAAGCAAGTTTTTTTTAATTTTGTTTTCCTTTTTGTTTTCAACAGAAACCTAGCAGGAAACAAGTTCTCCTCAATTTCTCCTGGAACTTTTGATAACTTGGAATCTCTAAAGTCTTTGTAAGTTTGATAAATTAGTTGATCGCTTTTGTCCAAGACCAAAATCAAGCTTTTATTTAAAGTTTCTGTTTATAAAAGAAATTCTAAAGGAAATTCAGCCATCTTGCGCGTTTCCTGTGGTCTGTCTCCAGGGAGTTTCAGACTCCTTACCTGCTGTGTGACTGCAACCTTCTATGGCTGCTGCGCTGGATCAAGGACCGGAACATTTCTGTGAAGAACACCAAGTGCTCCTACCCGCAGTCCCTGCAGGGACAGCTCGTCACCTCCGTGGGGCCGGGCCTGTTCACCTGCGGTACGGACAACCACTTAAACTGAACTATTTTCAGGTTGAAGGCAGCAGCTTGTCCAGAGAACTCAACTGGATTTACCCTAAAATCGGTCATAGTCTTCCAAAAACGACTGGCCTATAGTATAACTTTGGAGTTGTGAATCCACAATAACAACAAGACTCCAAACAGTTTACCAGAACTATCAACTAGTCAGAAAACACTTTGATGGATTAGTTATGACAGATATGTTATTGAGTTTAATCAGTGTATCTGCAAAGGTTAAACAGTGTTCAACAGGGTTGGGTACCGAGCCCCGGTATTGAACCAGCCCCGGGGCCGCATTCTTCAAGACCGCAGTATCGTTAAGATCTGACCTAAACGGTTCTGCTATCGGTACTGGAGAAGTCACTTTATTTTTTGTGTCCCACAAAATATAAACGTTATGTAGCATATGAAACTCATCAAGTCAGTCAATTTTCCTTTAATTATGATGATGTTAATATCGCTGTTTTCGCTGAACAGGAGAGGTCTGTGCGCACGGGGGGCGGGGCTGTTCAGACAGTATGCAGTACGTGCCGCGCGCACACACACAAGGCAAGACAGCGCACACACAGTCAGTGGTGATCTCGTAGGGGACACGTGAGCGCCCCCGAAAAAAAACATTTTATCCCCCTATACACTAAGAACACCCATTTCCGTGTAAAATTAATAAGCTTTGTGTCAAGGAGTCCCTACCATCTTGTCACCTTGCTGCTACGATGACCGTATGTTGCGCTGTCTGTGAACACGCTGCGCCCGGGGGGGGGGGGGGGGGGAGCAAACAAGAACAGGTAGAAAGGCGGGGCTCAGACCCACCGCTTATCTTCCAGACCCGCAACAAACTATCAGCTGCTTCCTAAAACTTAATAATAATTAATAGCTAATGATATTTGTCATATGCAAAGTTAATACAATTTATTGGGTTTACTGGATGTAAAGAAAAGTAAATAAATAGAAACTAATCTGCATCAAAGTGAATTTGTTTCCATCATTTCACTTAACTTAACTTATCTTAACTCTGGGTGTTTGACAGACAGAACAGTCTATTCAAGGTTATGGAAAATGGACAAAAGATCAAAGGAAATATCAGCATTATAAAGAATAAAAATAATGAAATTAAATAATTAAATAAATATCCCATCTGGAACATTCTCATGTATAAAGTAAAATGTTTTGTTAAAAAAACAATGTTGTTGCATAGTGAGGAAATAAAACACTATATGTTCTCAATTTGTTATTTATTTATTTTTCGTCCCAAAAAAGTATCGATAAGAGTACCGTTAAAATACTGGATCGATAAGCAGTATCGATAAGAGTAGTAGTACCGTTAAAACCTTAACGATACCCATCCCTAGTGTTCAAGTTGAACAGGAGACGGGTCATAGATAAAATTAAAGAAAAAAATGTATGCATTCTTTAAAAAATGTAAAAGTCTACAGGACTTTAAACCATAAAAAAGATTATTTTTTTCTTTCTTTTTGCCAAACAACATATTAAAGACCCACTGATGGAGAATATATCTAAAGATAACTAAGATCAAAATTGCTTTTGTGAGTATTTTTTAAATGTTTTTTGTTGAAATTTTGAATCGGACTAAACATGCAGTTTGGCCCCAAGTTCTCTGCTCCGAGCTCGCAGCAACGGGAAGGGAAGAGGAGACGGGGTTGCCAACAGCCCACAACTCAGAGGCAAATTCCTATTTTGGCAAACAAACAATTGCAGAATTTGAGCTTTTAAAATGATGGGAGTGGGTCTATTATATGGGCAAAAGTATGTTGGGATAATTGTAATGTTAACAAAAGAGAAAACTCAGTGCAAACTGTCTTTGTGTGTTTTTTTATTCTTAGATATGAAATGCAGAGCACATAAAGGATAAGGGGCCTAAAACTGTCAAAATGATGCACTGTCTCTTTAATTCTTTTTTCTGTTTTGATGTCTGCGGGGCTTGTGTAGTGAGCAGAGGCCTGTGCATCGACACAGGAGATAAGACGAGGGCTGCCCAGTCCAGAGACGCCTTTGTTTGTACTTGCTCATGGCTTATCAGTTTGGCAGTCATCTCGCAGAGGGATTATAAAACACATGGCACAGATTTAGCAGGAGCCGGTCGCCTCACACGAATGCTAAATAGCCCCAAAGCAAAAGAAGAAGTCCAGGCACAGTTTCGGTTCTCCTTGTCGTCCAAAAGTATGCAACTGTGTGATATCACACGGCTGTGATGAGATTTACGGAGATGCCTCTTGGTTTTCTTCAGATGCTCCACTGGAGCTGCCCTCCTTCCAGCTGACTCCATCCCAGCGGCAGGTGGTTTTCCAGGGGGACAGTCTGCCCTTCCAGTGCCAGGCCTCCCGTGTTTCCAAGGACATGCAAGTGCTGTGGTATCAGAACGGCCGCATGGTCAAGCCGAACGCCGCTCAAGGAATCTTCATCGAAACCCCCGTGGTGGAGAACTGCTCCCTGATTGCTAGGTACGGTCCGTCCCGCTGCACGAGAATGACTCAAACTACCCTAGACGGCAAACCAAACCAAGTTCTTTGCTTTCCGTCAGCGCGCTGACCATCTCCAACATTCAGCCTGATTTTAATGGGAGCTGGGAGTGCCGGGTGTGGACGAGCAGGGGCAACACCACCCGCACCGTCCACATTGTGGTGCTGCCCAGTTCTGCCAAGTACTGCGCTCCTGACCGCGTTTCCAACAACAGGGGAGAGTTCAGGTAGATGTGAGACCCATATTTGAATTTGTATACGAAAACTGGACCGAGCGAGTGTGACGTCACCCACAGAAAAAACCCCACTTCAACGAAACAAAAGTCAATTCAGTCACTGTTTTATTTTTGCCCACCACTTGAAAGCTGACTACACCAAATCTGTCAAATCTTTTAAACTTCTACTGAGGCATTTGATTGGCCAGTTTACAACTTGAATTAAAAAAAAAGGTAGCAGAGCAAGAACGGTTATTCTGGCTCATAGAATGACTGAGTAATAGTTGTTTATTTCTTCATTGAAGTCTATAGGATTTTGGTTTTTTGGAACTAGCAGGTACTTCCTGTTTGTAACATGAGGGGGAGGAGCCACTCAGTCCAGTTCTCGTATACACTCAATGCTTTTAAGTCATGCTTTGAATGAATATTTGTTTACCTTGCTCTGCCAGTGGATTTCTGTTACAGTGCAAACATCGCCACCTTCTGGCTTTTTCAATGCAGCACACATGTAAGGTTCAGGAGCAAACGGGACACGAGGCCATGATTAGATCCGTTAGATTGGATTCATTTGGATTCTTTTAGGTGGCCCCGCACGCTGGCAGGAATCAGGGTTGAACTCCCCTGTAACAGACTGCGCTCGAGCGCAGGCGCCCCCCTGGGAGGCTCCGGTAAAGATCGACAGGCGTGGCGCTACTGCAGCCAGGAGGGTCACTGGACAGAGGAAGACTACTCCCAGTGCCAGTTTCAGAAAGAGACCACCAGATTTCTCTCTGTCATCAATCAGGTGAAACACAAACCTCCGTACGCCAACCTGCTCAAGTTTCCCTGAACTCATCTTCGTCTGACTCTCATTTTTCCACTAGATGCCTTTGAATGACAGCAATGTGATGGCCATAGCGCACCGCCTGTTCCTCTTCACGATCGATGCCGCCAACTTCTCAGACAAGATGGACATCATCTTTATAGCAGAGATGTTTGAAAAGTTTGGCAGATTTGTGGAAAAGTATAAGGATGTAAGTGTTTATGTTGATATTTTCCCCCTAAGAGGAAGAACAGCTGGGTTTCTTCTAAGCAACTGCAGCTGTGCTTTACAGCCCTTTGAAGTTCTTTGAAAGCTGCTGTTTCCCCTCGCTGAAGAGAGTCCAGCACCGGGGATGTGTTTTCACTCATGTCGGTGTCTTTGTTTTCCAGCTGGGCGAAGTGATGGTGAGCTTGGCCAGCAGCCTGATGCTGGCCGACGACAGAGTGCTGTGGACGGCGCAGCGTGAAGCCTTGGCGTGTTCTCGCATCGTTGCCTGCCTGCAGAGGATCGCCGTCTTCCACCTAGCGACGGCGCAAGCCTTTTCCTTGGTCAGTTGTCGTCAAGACCCTTTTCCGATCATCTTTTATCTTCAATGCGTTCCTTTTAAACATTGGGCCATTTTTAGTTTTATTTAGAAATGAATATGCTGGTGGCACAGAGCAACCCTTCCCCTCCCTATTGATGAAAGTTCAGAACATGGACCTTGTAGCCCACCCAGAATGTTTCTCCACATCACAAATACTCAATTTTCCATATTATAAGACTTACCTAAAAGCCCTACATTTGAAAAAAAAAAAAAAGGAAAATTCTTATACATGGAGTTTTTCTGGATTTGCTTACTGACATGGAAGCAATGTCAGTGACTGAACGTTATTTATAACAGCTTGTGTCGGTTTATTCTTCGTTGTCCATTTAGAACTCACCACTGTCTTATGTTTCAGCAACTGTCCTGGCTTCCCCAATCCTCTCGACGTCAACTTCACTGGCTATTGTTCATTTTCAAATGTATTAACCTTAGCTATCCAGACTATCTCAAACAAGATTTAACTCCTTTTCAGTCTTCTTATAATTTACGTCATGCAGATAAATTGTTTTTGCTGTTCCAAGAGTTAAAAAACAAATTGGAAAATATTCATTTAATTATAAGGCTCCCTCCGACTGGAACAATCTTCCTCCATCCATTCGCTCTTTAACCTCATTCTTTGCATTTAAAAATGCCTGTTTAGTTCATCTTCAACACTCATGTAACTGTTTTTGATTTAATTTGATTTCTTTTCTGCCTTTTATTTATTATTTTATTTCCTTACCTTAAATTAATGACTAGTAGGTGCATTAAATGCCCATGTTTGTGTGTGTGGGTGTGTGTGTGTGTTTGCCTGTTTGTTGTCTTGTAAATTTTAAGTTCTTTTCGTCTTGTTTTGATATATGTAAAACTTGCTCAGCTGTATCTGTCGGTTATTTATTTGCTTGTTTTGTTGTATTTTGAGGACCCCCTTGAAAACGAGATGACACATCTCAAGGGGCTTATCCTCTAAACAAATAAATTGAAAATAAATTGAAATTGAGAGGAAGAAGGTCCTCTGTTGCAAACAAAGCTTGGTGTTTTGTAGGCTACACTTATGCAGCTAACATGTAGCGGTGCTGGACTGTGTGTTTTTTTTTTTGCGTTATAAGTTACTTACAAGTTTCGCAGTTGGCGTGATCACAGTCAAGTTTGTTGTAGCGGCCTGTTTTTTTATGTTGCAAACAAGGTTATTGTGACTACACCAATGTGGCTAACACTACTGTGAACGCACTTATGAAAGTGTGATAGACCGGTGAACTTATCTCTGACTCTTTTGTCTCGTTTAATGGACTTATATGTGAAATAAGTTCAAAAATATTATCCAGTATGCCCCTTAATACTGTAAGCTCTTTTCCTAACAGCATTTTTTTTGTATGCTCCTGACTTCCAGAAATTCAATTGTAAGCTAAATGTTCTTTATGTATGTCCTCCATCATGGGAAAAATGCCACAAAAACATGTTAAAAATACCAAAAACAGGATTTTTTGAGCAGAAACATCACTTGCTTTCTGTGTTTTCCTTCCAGACTTCCTCCAACATTGCACTGGAGGCCCACACCATCAGGGCCAGCGACTGGAACGGCATGAGCTGCATTTTGTTTCAGATGCGCAACTCCGAGCACACCCCCGCTCAGTTCATGTTCAAGTGCAACACGCCAAGCTCTGCACCGAGCGTCATTTACAAGGTCAGCTAAATAAAAGCTGTTGGCAGTTTTCTCTTAGCATGGACTTTAAATGTTTGATTGCCCCTAATTATTTTTTCATTTTGTTTTTTGCCTCACAGAACACAGCAGTAGATGCTTCCCTTCAACTTCCTCAGTACCTTTTTGCTCAAGCTGCACCGACGGACGACACGGTCTACAAGCTCCACCTGCTGGCCTTCCGTAACGGCAAGTTTTTCCCCTCCACTGGCAACACCTCCATGCTGGCTGATGGAGGAAGGAAGAGGAGTGTGGCCACCCCTGTTATCATGGCTAAACTAGGTTAGTTAAGAAAAGTGATCATGATATGTAGCTGGCATGCGTACAGTCTCAAACAGCAAAACCTAAACTAATACTCAACCCTCTGCCTATCTTTTATTAATTTTTTTAATCAGATGGCTCAACTGCTCGTGCCCTGAAGATCCCGGTTAATGTCACCCTGCGACGGTTCGCACACGGCTCAGACGCTGTATCTGCCTGTTGGAACATGAGCCTGGATGGAGGTCAGGGAGGGTGGAGGAGCGGGTGCTGCCGCATTCTGGACCACCAAGACAATTTTACTGCTTTATCCTGCAACTCTCTGGGCAACTATGGTGTTCTTATGGTAGGTGGAGCTTCTCGTGGCCAGCCAAGGCCACTGTTTACTAGTAATATGGCAAATCATACTGTAGCTATTTTGTTTTTAACTTTTAAGAGTCATGTGGGAAACATTGGCCTTTTCTTTTGCTGCCCTCTAGTGGTCATAAGAGGTTTGAAATAATTAGCTTAATGGTATCATGTTTCTTGCAGGACCTGGACAGGGTGGAGACTTTCTCTCCAAGCATTGAGCCTCTGCATCCAGTCATCTACGCCACAAGCGTCACCTTGCTGCTCTGCCTGGTCACTGTTATTGTTAGCTACATTTACCATCACAGGTAAAAGAGGAACGATCTGATATTCAAATGTGAGAAGTCATTTTTTTTAGGGTTATATGGTTTTTGAAATTTTGAGATTTGTTTAATAGTTAGGATACTTTCGTTTTGATATTTCTCCCTTTTTTCTTCTAAAGGTAAAATATTTTAATATTAATTTGTGAAAAAATGACTTTAAATTGCCATTAAAGATGGAAACAAGTCAAAATAAGACAACAAATTTGTAATATTTATTTAATTCTAATACAAATTTTTGATATTTTGGCTCACTTACATAATTCGTGCTGTTTTTGTTTTTTTGTGTCTTCATAATATTCAGGTTTATTAAAATTAAGGACCCTCTTAAACAGATTCAATTACGGCAATTGTCCTAGTTTTATCTCAGAGATGTGCTGGTTCCTGTTCCCGCAGGGCCGTCCGAGTGAGCCGCAAGTCCTGGCACATGTTGGTCAACCTCTGCTTCCACATTTCACTCACCAGCGCCGTCTTTGTTGGCGGCATCAATCAGACGCGATACGCAAGCGTCTGCCAAGCAGTGAGTACACACCGCCTGCAACGGCCTGTGAATGGTCCGGCCTCAAACTTTACAATCCAATGCACCGCCTGCACTTTAGTTTCCAAGGGAGAATAGAATAGAATAGAATAGAATAGAATAGAATAGAATAGAATAGAATAGAATAGAATAGAATAGAATAGAATATGTATTGATCCCCCAATGGGGAAACTGATTTTTATACTTTAGCTCTTTAAAAAACAGCAGATGATAAAAAAAAAACTAAAATTCTAACTGAAAAGAAAGGACCCTTAGCTAAAATTCCAAATTTTAGCTAAATGTTTCAGATGTTTGGACATTTCTCCTTACATAAAAAGTTGCTCAGGATCATTTCCAAACTCCCCAGTTATGAAGGTATTCTGAAAACATCATCTCCATCCAGGTGGGCATTTTGCTGCACTACTCAACTCTTGCCACGGCTCTGTGGGTGGGCGTGACCGTACGCAACATCTACAAGCAGGTGACACGCAAGGCCAAACGTTACGAAGAGCTGGACGAGCCGCCTCCCCCGCCAAGGCCGATGCTCAGGTTTGACTTCAGCTCACACTTTAACCCACATGGATCAGACAGTGGCGTTTTAATAGACCCACTCCAAAGAAAATTGTGTTTTTAGGGTTTTTTACATGTTCTTGTGGCCTTTTTCTGATGATTGAGGACACATATAAAGAAAATTTAGTACCAAAGACATTGTATCTGAGTATTTCTTTATTAAAATCGTCGTGAATCAGGAGCAAAGCTGATTGAAGAAAAGCATATTTGTGACATGGAACAGGCGCTGGGCGGGCCACAAGCTTCCTGCTCCACTCCATGCTGATGCCGCCAAATAGATCCATGTACGTCTTTGTTTTCCTCGTCTGAGCTGACATCTGACGCAAAATGGTACAGCTGGATAGCTCGCCATTTTGGTTGTAATGTAAGATTGCGGTTGAGAGGAGCTGTCCACTAGTGCAGCGGTCCCCAACCTTTTTAACGCCACAGACCGGTATGACGTCACACAAAGCTTTCACGAACCGGCCTTTCAAATTTAGGGGGATGATTATTGTCGCCACGCTACGTAGGAGTCGCAGAGTCCTGGTAAGACGATCCCTGAGCTTTTATTTTGACACGCATGTCATTTTACATCACACAGGTGTCAACCATCCTCTCCCCTTCCCACACCCATGGTGCTAAAAAGAAGAACTGTCTATTAAATGTAGCTTTCTTTTTTTGGGAGTAGAAGGCTCCTCTTCTGTTTCCTGGCTGGGCTTTTTCTACTTGGCAAAGAAATATTCCAAAGATGTTTTTTTTTTTTCATTTTGCTAGTTCCTGGGTTTTATTTTAGTGGTATCCTATCACGTGACCGAGAAGAGCGTCTTGGCCTGCGTTTAGAGTGACATAGACGGATGGAACAGAGAATCGGGCAGTTTTTCAAAATAAAACATCTTTCAGATTCAGAAAAAAATAAAATGGAAGTCATGCAAGTTATTTATTCTCTCTGTGCGGCCCGGTACCAAATGACCCGCCGACCGGCCTGGGGACGGCTGCTCTAGTGGGAGTGTATAAACATAGAACCCCCCCCCCGATTCGGAGGTGAAATTCTAATGAACTCCTGCCGCTCTGCAGAAAATGTGTAGAAAATCACACACAATCACAAAATTTTGGCTAAAAACAGCATAATCCTAACTAAAAGACCACTGGGAACGCTTTTACAAAATATCAAAATGATAATCAGAATGGATCTTTGTGGAAGTGGAGAAACGGCTTTAATACTTCTAAACATGTGCAATGTTGTCAAGCTGCCACATGGTGTCAGTGTGGAGGCCTAAATGATGACAGGACCTGCCTTTTTCTGATTTAGAGGCACTAGCGCTGATTTGCATTTCTTTGCTTTTATTTTGAAAGGTTCTACTTGATCGGTGGAGGCATACCCACCATCGTTTGTGGGATCACTGCAGCAGCTAACATCAAGAACTATGGCAGCCAGACAAACGCACCATAGTGAGTATAACCTCCCACACCGAGGTTCCTCGTCCTTGCTCATGGGTACATCAGAATTCACAGCTGACCTGCCAGGCTGCAGGGTTTTAGTAGAAAAGGGCATTTTTATAAGAACAGGAAAAAGTTTATTCCCTAAAGCTCTTGTTATGGCGGGCCATTAATATGTGCATCCAAGCAACAAGCCACTGCTGCCAGTTTACAGCGAGCTCCTCCATCCCTCTCCCTGCTATGGCAGCTGTTTGGATTGTGTAGCGCGGCTGACTAATTGAGAAATCTGGACCCATATCTGTCTCAGAGTCTTTGGAGTTTAATTAATTTCCTGCAAGCAAAAGAAAATCAGGCTTTGTTATTAAACCCAACGGGACGCTAACTGTAAAAATGAGATTGGAAAAGTTTTCCAAAGTGTTTATGTTTTTCTTTTTTGAACTGAGTAAACAAGATGGAAGGGAGGCGGTAGTGTTTTAATGAGGGTCATTTGTGGTTGTTCATTTTCCAGTTGCTGGATGGCGTGGGAACCGAGCATCGGGGCGTTTTACGGCCCGGCAGGGTTCATCCTCTTCGTGGACTGCATGTACTTCCTCAGCATCCTGCTCCAGCTGAGACGGCACCCCGAACGCTGCTACGAGCTGAAGGAGACGACTGAGGAACAGCACCACCTGGCTGCAGCCAGCAGCGAAGTCGGGCCGGACGGTCCCAGTAGCCACTGCCACCCCTTGACCCTGCAGCCGCAGCCTCATGAGGGGTCCGGCTCCACGGCGTCCGCTCCTCATGCTGTGCCCCTCTCGGCCCTGGAGAATGAGCACAGCTTCGCCACCCAGCTTATGGGCGCGGTTGGAGCGTTGGGACTGTACGCGGCGCTCTGGGTGTTTGCTGCCATGGCCGTGTCACAGAGTTACCCCTTTGACTTGGTTTTTACCTGCCTGTATGGGGTGGCCGCTCTGGCTCTGGGGGCATTCATGGTGGCGCATCACTGCGTCAACAGGCAGGACATGAGGCGGCATTGGTCACAGGCTTGTTGCCCAGGAAGGCGCGCTTACTCCGCCCAGGAGGATGTTCTTCTTCCTCTGCCAGGGGCGGCGATGGCATCCACCCCAGGATCCGACACCAAAGCTGATGGGGTGTCAACGGAGTCTGGCCACAGCAACGCAGACTCCGCCGTTACGAACAAAAGCGCTCCGAGTGTGCGCAACTCCGCCCACGGCAGCAAGCTGACCAACCTGCACGCCGAGGCGGCCCAGTGCAAGTCTGGCTCTGCCCGGGCGGCCACCGGGGGGAACTTGGACAACAGCCTGACCGAGCATTCGCTGGACAATGAGATCAAAATGCACGTGGCGCCGGTGGAGGTGCAGTTCCGCCCCATGAACAACATCAACGGACACGCCGGGAGGCATCATAAAAACAGAGCGCGGACGCACAGAGGGAGCAGACTGACGGTGCTGCGAGAGTACGCCTACGACGTGCCCACCAGTGTGGAGGGCAGCGTGCAGAGCGCCCCCCACAGGCGACACCACTGCTACGATTTGGCGGCACGGAACAGCCGACGGGCTGCCTACATGGCCTACAGAGAGAAGCATCAGAGCCAGCTGCAGCAGGACAGCAGCGACAGCGCCAGTCTGCCGCGCCGCTCCCGCCACTCCGACAAAGGAAAAGCTGCGCTCGGTAACGGGACGCTGGTGACCGTGGAGCCCGAACGGTCGGCTTCCGCCGGGCTGTCGAGCTCCGGTAAAGACTCCGGTCTGGTACGACGGACTGGCAGCACAGAGCTCCAAAGCCAAAACAAGTCATACGGCCTTAACCTGGTCACTCCAAACGGCGGTGCGGTGAAAGCAAACGAACAAGTGATACTTTTGAGTAACGGAGACGGTTCAGGAAGTCAGAAAAACTGCTTGTGGAAACATGAAACTACTGTGTAGCAACAGTTTCCATCCTCAGACTGTCACCTTTTACACTGTGAAACATTACAAGATTTTGTATTCTTCCATAAAGTCCTTCAAAGTTCTAATAAGGATCTTTGCGAGTCACTGAACTGTCCTTGTAGATGTTTTTTTATTTTATTTTTATAACTTTTAATCCTGTATTCTTTTTAAAATGGTCTGGGCATGAAATGTCCTCATGCTTTTCACCTTTTGTGTTCTGGGCAACAATAAAAAACACTTTTCATTGACCTTCTTTTTCAAAGGTTTGGTTCCTGCGTTGACGGAGGCGTCTTGATTGTTCGGGGCTGCGGCTGGAAGACTTCCTCCCCGCTCAGCTGGTAATTGGGTTTAGTGCTGACCTTCAGGAGGCCTCGGGTTCCTGTCTTTCAGCTGTGCGCCACTTTAATTGCTGCGACTTGAGGCTCTGTGGGTGATTTCTTCCTGTCCGCTGCCACCTTTGATGAGTGCGCTGCTGTCCTGCTGGCTACCCGCCTCTGGGGAAGTGATTGACAGCCGACTCTCAGGGTGAGTAAAACTGCTGGGAAAGAACAGATAATGAGAGCGGTCACTCCCGCCTTCTTAAGCGGCGTAAACACGTGTTCGAGAATGCACTAAATGCGCATTGACCGCAATTGGTGTTGACCAGCAGGGAGGGGCTTCTTGCTTTTCTACTGTTGACTCACGCTAATACCATAGTCTGGGTGGATACTTCATTCTGATTGGCTGCTGGGTGTGCGTTAAAAAGTGATAACCGCACGCCCCAAAAAGAAGTTCCGGTCACTTATTTTTAATATTCTGTATCACTGCGCCGGCTTCTTTAAAACAACCTTTAGCTTCATCATCTGGACAAAAACAGGCGGTAAGAGGAGAACTTTCTCTCTGAACTGATGCTTTATCCAACTCATCGGGACGATCAGCATATATCGCTGAATCTTGACTCCAGCGGTGGTGCGGCGCCATGTCACTTTACTGTGACAACACGCCGCACCACGTAACAAATAGTCCGCTTTTCGTGAAAAAAGCGATCCAAATTGGATAAAAAACAAGAATTAAGAACTAAAAATTGGTAAATATCTATTTCTTTTGTAAGTGACCATGGTATAAGCGGGTTAATGGCCTTTGAAGTTTGCATTATCACTTTTTAATGCACTTCGTGGATGGTTCAGGCTTCCACGGCGTGCGTTAAAAAGTGATAATGCTCACTCCGTCGGCCATTAACCCTTACACTTCTGCCTCCTACAGTGGAAAAGGCTTGCTGAAAAATGCCAAAGCAATGTAAATCTCGCGAATTGGGCAGGAAACGCTTCCGTTCGCTTGCTAGCCTCCTTGCATTGCCGGATATGGATTACCATCTTGTCAGAAGAGCTGCCTTAACCAAAAAACAAATGCAGACATCGTTGGGCTCCTTCTCTTTAATGATCGGACTAGTTTCAAACGGCTGGCCCCCTCCGTGAATGAATGGGGACGTCATCCGTACATCCCAAACAAATCCCGAGTCACATTAGTCAAAGTTCGACCTGTGTAGCTGGCAATGCGCATTCAATGGCCACGCATTTTGCACTTGGTGCCTAAAAACAGTTGTAAAAACTTGTGTAGCAATGCAGAAATCATGAGTTTTAAGCCCGGAACACGTATTTACACGTGTTTCATATTATAGACTTTGTTTTTGGAAGTTGTAAACGCGCGTTACTGAAGGTGGCGTGTGTGTAGTATTCCGCGGACGCAACTTTAAGACTAGAAATAGACTAATCAACACGGGAGCTCGTGCACAAAAACTATGAATGCAAATCATGTACAGTGCATATGGGGTTCTGTGAAGTCCATTTATAGCCATCAGCAACAAGAACAAATAGCTTATTAATGCTTTCTTGAAGGTCAAGCTGAAGATTTTTCATGCGTAAAGAAAGTGATCAGCATCTTCTGAGACAGCAGACCTCCAATCTTTCATAATGACATATTAATAAAACACACACTTCTCTCAGGGCTAAGATGTATTGCCCCGGCCATCACGGATGTGACAAATTAGAATAAGAGTTTTGAATAATGGAAAGAGCAGTTACGTCTTGATTAGTCGCAGCGATTCCCTGAAGGGAGGAAAGAGCGATCTTTAGATAATCGCCAGGACTCTTAAGCACCGCCATCTGTTGGAAAGTTCATCCAAAGCTGTCGGCGAGGATGACGACAGGGGAGTGTTTGTGTTCATAGTGTTAGGGGAAGGGGGGAGCTCATCAAGAGGAATGAGCTGATGGTATCTGTGCTCCAAGATCCCGTGACACCTTGGGTGGAAGTGGATGGTTTGAGATGTTTTTTTTTTGTTTTTTTTACTCCCAGGTATTAGCACTTAGTCCGTATGTTGGATTCACTTTCTAAAACGGTCCTCGCGTTCATTTCCCACTGAGCATATTTGAGGTCACTCTCCACCGGGGGGGAACCCGGGATCGACCCACATTCCGCCAGCGTCGGGCTTGTTCCTCCTCCCAGTCGCTATCTGTGGTTCCTGCAGGAAGCGTCCGTCTGAAAATGTAAACTCATCTGAAAAAATTGCTCCAAATAAAGCTGTCTGGGGTATTCCAAAGTGTTTCTAGCCTGCTCAAAATCTTGTCACGCCTGGCGTTTGGATTTAGCCTTTAATTGCTGCCTGGGATGTGTTTCTGATCACTTCCACCTTAGCAGCTGTATTCACTGATAATGGCTGTCTGTTTTTTTTTTTTTTCAGGTCAGGTAAGTTTATTTGCAGATAAGTCGGAGTCATTCTGTGACTGCTGCACACCAGTACAGAAACAAAATCATGAATTATTGTTTGATGTGTTTATTCATTGAAAAATGACTTTTTTTTTTCTGGAGTTTGCCAAACTTGTGAAATATCTGAACATTACATGCAGAAAAAGTTGTATAAAAAAATCACCTGGACTTTGCTTCTCAGAGTCCCACTCCGATCATCTTTTGATCTGTTAGAAAAGCGTTCCCAGTGGTCTCTTCAGCATGATTGACATTTTTAGAGAAAATCAAAAAGGACCTATTTTCTGCAGACCAGCAGAAGTTCACTAAAACTTCCCCTCCCCATTGCTGAGAGCTCTCTGTTTACATGCTCTCCCGTTAGCTCTCACACCCTCAACCTAACATCACCAGTGCAACAAAAATGGTGAGCAATATCAGCGTTATCAAGCTATACAGTTTTTCACTAGAATGAAGACGTACAAGCGGATGCATCAGAATGGAGTGAGCAGGAAGCTTGTGGCCCGTTTTCTACATCATAGATATAACTTTCCCAAGCTAAATATGTTTATCTGCTCCTGATTTACAACGATTTGCCTTAAGAAACTCTCAGAAATGCAATTTTAAGCTTCCTTTTCTGTGTGTGTGTCCTCCATCATGTGAAATATTCCACAGAAACATGTTGAAAACACCACTTCCATCAATGAAAATACCTCAGATATTTAATTTTATTTATATAACCCAATGAAATCAGACATAAAGTTCAGTAGGTAATTGCTAAACTAAACAGACTAAGCTAACTGGGCATCCCTGCCCTTAGACTTTCCTTTTCAGTAAGGAAAAACTCCTAAAAAAATTAAATAACAGTTTCTAGAATAAAAAGAAGAAACCTCAGAGGTGTCCACATGAAAGAGGGATCCTCCCCCAGGATGGACAGGCGATGTGCCCGAACTCTTAGAGAATAATTAACTTATCTAACCCTACAACTACATATTTAAATAGTGCAGCAGATGTGCTTCATCCAGATATGGAGTTGGGGGACAGCTGGGGGCGCGAGACGAGCCAGAGGAAGGGTCCACAGCCAAGGACAGGAGCAGGAGCACAGTCGAGCCTGAGGCGAGGTCCACGGCAAGTAGAGGAGCACGGATGAGCCGACTGGAATTTGGAATCACTCCTGCTCCCCCGGAGGGGAGTGGGAAAGAGGGACAACACATAAATCACACTGCACCAAACAGAGGAAGACACAATTCCCAGCCACGAGCAAAGTAAAGTGATGTACTCAATCCCCTGCTACAAAAATTGTACATTGGAGAGACCAAACAAGTTTATATCAGCACCCCAAGGCCAGCTCCAATGGAAAACAGTCTGCGGTACATCTCCACCTGAGATGTACCGCACTCATTTGAGAGGACAGGGTGGTCCTAAAAGAAAGGATGCTTTGAGTGAGAATGCTATTTTTGTCCCAAAAAAAAAAAAAAAGATGCGCCTTCAGTCAAAGATATAGCCTTTCATCTTTCATCAACAGTCTCCAGAAACTTAGACAGGACAGTTTTCACTCAGGTCATAAACACCTGAAGGGGCTCATCAGGCAGTGGAGGGTAATGACTGTCCCTCACCGTCTCACTCCTGCTGAGGACAAAGGACTCATGTAACAGCTAATGGCATAGCATTGCTTTCAATGGACTCCCGGGTCTATGTGACCCCAAGACAAAGACACTAATGTCTTTGTCTTGGACACTAATGTCTTTGTCTTGAAGTGAAGTCATGGATTAAAGGTTTCACTGCTTATCTAAGTGGCTTGTTTAGAACCACTTCCCTTCCAAAGCATTCAAGGAAAACAGGGCTATCTTCCAAAATGCCATCCAACTGTAAATTACAATTTCTCTCCCAATTCATCAAGTTCAACTTGTCAACATATTGGCTTCCTGATGGATTCGCCTCGCCACAAAGTGGAAAACTCCGCCTGTATCTTATCGCCACATTAGTGTGACACAGACTTTGTGTTTGTATTCTTTCTGCTTGCTTTGATAAACAGAAGAGTGACTTTCTAATATTAGCACAATCTCCTCATTAAATACGGTGTGGGGACTTTCTGCAAAACCTAAATATATCTGGATTAAACTCCGGGCAGCGTCAGAGAGATGGGGACAGAAATAGATGCTCATTCGGCGGTCTCTGGGGAGGCCGTGCTGCCAGCGTGATCATTAAAATCACAACTGCTGTATGCTTAACCGTACCCAAGGTTGTTTTTTTTTTTAATAACGCTCCATATTGAGACAGTTTAAAATGTAGAATTGCAGTTTTTGGGTTTTTGTTTTTCACCCCAGCTGTTTACAGTTGCATCAGTCGGAGAAAAATCTTGCTAAAATGTTGCACTTTTTTTACCTCTAATTTATGTTCATCTTTTAAAAACTTACATTCTTTCATCTTTGATCTATTGTAAAAGCGTTCCCAGTGGTCTTTTAATTCTGATTATGCTATTTCTAGCCGAAATCAAAAACCTTTGTTGTTTTTCTAGGACAGTTTTTGCAGAGGGGCAATAGTTTAGTAGAAAATTGCCTCCCCCATTTCCTCTTATCGATCTGTTGACATGCTCTCCTGCTAGCTTACAGCGCCAAGACCCCCAACCTAACATTATTGATGCGACAAAAATGGCGAGCAATTTCAGAGTTATTCAGTCGTACCATTTTTAGCCAGATGCCAGGTCAGACGAGGAAAACAAAGACATACATGGAATTAATTGTCTAAAAAAGTGCATCAGAATGGAGCAGAGCAGGGAACTTGTGACCTGCTCATTGTATGTTCTACATCACAAATAAGCTCTTTTTCAAACAGCATTTTTTTGTCTATTCCTATATCACAACAATTTGAATAAAGAAATAATCAGAAATGCAATTTTTACCCTTTTTTTCCACATTTGTCCCCCATCATCAGAAAAATGTCAAAAATGCCAAAAACAGTGTTCAATGAAGAATTTAAGTGTATCTAAAAATTAGTTTATTTGTGTACACTTGTGTTCTTGCTGTTTTTATGAACTAAATTCTAAATATAGTGGCTCATTTAGGCTACTTAGGCTCTGTTGTGGTTGATGTCTGTCTTGCTTGAAAATCTAGGAACATTGAATGTAGGCTTGTAAAATGTTCCACCTTTTTTATCTCTGTGCTCAAATCTGCCAGATATATCAGATTTATGATTGACTGTTCAATGTTTAATGTAGATAGGTTTTAAAGACAATGAGTCAGTCAAACTACTCCATGCTGCCGTGCTTTCACCTTGTATCCCTTGTGCTATCCTAGGCACTTTAACATTGGAAGTTGGGTCATCTAGACCCACTAGACAGTGCGCTGAACCTTTTTTTCTTCAATGATTTGTGATCTTCACTGGTGTCCATGAAATGAAATCTTTCCACCTTTATCCACCTTTGTCATGGTTGGGAGAACAGGTCAATGTAAAAGTGGGGTCATCTAAGATAGCACAAGGATGTTAAAATTTTACTCTGTCGTAATGCGTGTTAGTTGGTTAGATACAACAAAACAAAAGCACCACCATATTGATTCCATCTATAAATAACCTTAAGAATTTTCTTTTTCCCCAGAAGACGGGTTACAAACGCATCACGAAAGACATGAAAGACGGTTTTCCCATCATGGCTGCTGAATAAACGGCTTATCGTTTCATGATGTTTCCTGCAGCTGCCAATTGTGCTTAAATGTGTTTTACAGTGCCAATGTGGGACAAAAGCCTTTGTGGTAATCTTGGGAAGCACTTAAACAATCATTGCCATCACTGTATTTTTTTTGCAGCCTTGAATTGTTTTTGCAGTTTTCTTTCAAAGTCTCTGATATCCAGACTTGCTGATGCTGGAGCTCTGCTGTCTGCTGCCTTCAACTACAAAAAAACAAGAACATTTTCTGAAAATGAGAAATCTGAGCATTGATTTGGAATAGTTATACTCCGTGTGAGTTTTATCTACCTGTCTGCACAATTACTTCTCATTCGGCAGCACCCACAAGTGTTTTGACGCAGTGTTATATAACTGTCTAAACTTTTTCCAGTGAAAGATTTATGGCAGACCACACTCTGGGAATCCAAAACTGTAATTTAGCCTACAGCACACCAAGCAAACCTTTCTCTTGACGCAGAGAAATGATTGTTTTTGAGTGTGACAGAAGAAGGAGCAAACAGTTTCCATCTGTGTGAAAAAAAAAAATCCTTCACATATTGTTGACGACGTCGTTCCTAATCGGTGAGAAGTCCTTTTCTGTGCTGGACATGGTTTGATTGATCTTGGTAGAAGGGATTTGTTCCTGGAAAAAGCAAAAGGGTTGATTTATGGTGGGATAATGCCTAAAAACCAAGAAATCCCAGAGGTGTACTGAGGGTCATAACTTTATAGGCTTTGGTTTATGAACAATTAATGGCTATTAATGGTAAAAACATGTGCCCCTTCCTGTACATAATTACATATATGATGTATCATTGTATTTTATTAGGTGTTTGAAATAGGTTCAATAATATCTCCGTTATTGCTTCTTCGTATGGATTGGTAAAGGTACAGATACATTGATGTAGTCATAAAGGTATAACGTCTAAAAGGTATAACGTTGATCTGGAAGTATTTTTGTCAGATTTTCTTCCTGTTGTGTCTCTGCTCTGATTCCTTTTGTATGTACATGTGATGCAAACAAAAGACGTCCAATCACAAGCTCGCTTCTACCAAGTTGGATCATTTCCAATTGGCTGAAGGTGAACCACATTCAGGAATGTGCTTTGTCTTCACTAAACATATCTTCTTCCTCTTTCGGCTTTTCCCATCAGGGGTTGCCACAGCGAACAAGTCGCATGGTAAACTTGTCAATGTTTTACGCCGGATGCCCTTCCTGACGCAACCTTCTGAAAGCAACCGGGCTTGAGACCGGCACAGAGGTAGAGAAGGGAATAGGGAGCAGCCCGGATTTGAACCCTGGTTTCACGGACGGAAGGCGCCGCAAACCAGCACGAGCTAAACTGGCTCCCTTCACTAAACATATGATAACCCTTTTTTTCTTCACGGTACTTTAGACAATACCTGAGTAAATTAACATTAACCACAAAGAAAAAAAAATGTTCTAAAAGACCCAAAATACCAGGTTTGAAGCTGTTGTGTCAAAGATATTTTGTATTTTTTGCTTAAAATAAAAAGTGCTAGTAAGATCATTTTAAAAAAAGAGTTTCACTGTTAACTGATGTATTTGTTGTGGGACGGTGAATGGCGTATCCTTTACATGACTCTTTTCTACCTTGAGTAAAGTCCAAAGCGCTGTAAAGTCATTGCTCGATTCACCTACACACATTCACACAGTGTTTTGCCCAAGGGCACTTCAACGTATGGCAAGGCGGAATCAAACTCGCATTAGTACAATCAAAGGTTGACAGATGACTCTGAACCAAATCGTTCATAGGCATCGTTCAGATGCCTCCAAAGACACACTGATCTTCTCTGCTTAAGTAGTAGCTGAGTCCTGTTTAGAGCTCCTGACCCCTCCAGGTGCTGCCTGTCAGGTGTCTGATAGTCTGCACCTGTGAGCCTCCAACACCTGGTATGCCAATATCCACCAATCCAAATATGGCCGTCCATTAGGGGCAGGATCAAGCTGGTGTGCCACAAGTGAAAAAGATTAAAGTACATGACCTCCACCCTGAACACTAATGGAACAAGCGAAGATGCTGTGACAACCATGAGGAGATGGTGTTAGCTAAGGCTGGTTTATGGTCATAAACCACCTAATCAATAAGTAAGTTGCTAATGATTTGTTTTTTTCCCCTTTATGTTTTGATCTATTTTAAAAAGCAAGCCCAGTGGTCTTTTATGATTATGATAGCAGTTCATCAGAAATCAAATGTGCTTATAGTTGCTGGCTGGGAGTAAACCTGGTCTGATTTCCCATCATCCCTTTGATTACACCCGCTTACTAGTTTACACCCCCCCCCCCCCCTAACATTACTATTGCAACAAAAATGACAGTATTGGAGCTAACCAGTCCTACAGTTTGGGGCCAGATGACGGCTCAACAAAGCCATACATGGATTATTTTGTTTGCAAGTGGATGCAACAGAATGCTGTTTATCTGTGGCACCTACAAGCTTTTACAAAGAGTTTGCTTTTTTTCGTCTGCTCCTGATTCACAACAATTTGAACAAAGAAATACTCAGAAATGCCACTTTAATCTGAATTTTCTTAATATATGTCCATCGTGAGATAAAACGCCACAAGTAATGTTAAAAACACAATTTTCATTGGAGGACCATAATCAGTGTTTGGGTCATTTTAAACTGTTTTTATGCCTTTCACCCCGCAAATATGCCACGTTTCGTTGACCCAACCCCCAAACTATAAACTATGTGCATTTAAATTGAGGAGAAGGAGTACTTATTTGATCAACAATACACTTTTAGAGGTATAAAATAGGAGAAAATCTCCCTAAGCGGCAGTCAGGAACGTCTTCCCTCACCAGCGCTCGCGCATCGAGCGCGCTCCCGCTGCAGTGCCGCGTGCACTAATTGCCCCTCCGTTCTGTCAAACTGGATGGGGAGACTTGAGTTTTGGAGCAGAGTGTGGTCCTTCTTCTCACACCAGCTTCTGTGAGAGAAAACTCTCCTTGACTTTTGCTCCACAGAAGGAAGGACAAACTGAAGCCGACATGGATTCTCCGAGAGTGGTGACCGTCTCCGCGCGGGTGGATGCTGCTGTTTCATCAACTGGTAGGACGGTGGTGACATGTGATGTCTTTTATTAAATAAATGTCACTTAACATTGTCATTAGATACAAACTTCTTTAATATTGCCTTGAGTTGCCACGAATTTTTTGTAATTGGTTATATTTTTGCCTAATTTCTGACTTTATACAATCATTTATTGACTTAAAAGTTAATTTTAATGTATTATTGATGGATTTATCTCTTTAAAAGGTTATCTTAAATTTAATGTCATTCTCTTCTTGTGCTTGTTTCGGTTTGCATCGTTGTTATTGTTTATTTAGCAGTGATGAATGATTAGGTCTCCACTTTTGCCTTCCTTTGAGAGGAAAAACGTATTCTGTGCTCATATTTTGGTTGGTCCATCGACTAGATTTGACTTTATGGGAAATTTTGTAGTTTAACTAAGGTAAAAAGTTTTTTTCCCCTTCTAAAAACTGTGAAAAAGGCAGTTTTATTTATTACAGAGCTGTGTTACATTTGTATTGGTTGACTTTAGCTTCTTACTGTTTTAGTCATGTCATTGTATTTTAAAGTGTAGTGACTTGTACAGTCTATAGTCACATCATTTTATGAATGTAAAATTTAACACTAGAGGATGCTTTTACTTTCGTCACAGGAAGCAATCCTTAACCCAGAAATATTTCATTGATCACTCTGACGAGCATTATCTCTTTTAGTTTTTAATTTCTTGACAATTTCTCAGGTTGTAGTTGAAACGGTTTATCACAATTCCACTAAGGAAAGAAAAAAAACTGAACATGGATTGAAAAATATTTAAACCTGCTTTAACTGGATATAAACTTTACATACTGTATTAAAAATGTATTTAAAACTGCATTAACTGGTTGTAAACTTTACATATCAGAAAAAATATTTAAAACTGCAATAACTGGATATGTCCATATATGCAGCTGTCACTGAATGCTCATATGAAGAGCATTAAAGATTTATTTTTATTTAGCATTTAGTCTGGAAATTCCAACTCGCTAACCTTTTTTCTTTTTGATATATACATGAAAGCCTGGCGTGAACTGCAGTTTTCATTCTGATGAAAAGTCAAGCAGACATTCATACGGGTGTTAACATATTAAGTTGCATAATATTTGCATGCTCCCGCCCCCCCATCTTGCTGTATGCAGTTGACATTCAGAATCATAATGGCCCGCCGTTAGTCCATAGGTTCCCCTCAGGCATTTAAATGATCTCTTTTAGAGCTGGAAAAGTAGTTTAGCTCTTATGTTTGTTTGCAAACCTAATTGACTTATAATTATCCTTCTGTTGCTGATGTGCATTCATTATCTGACACCAAATGGGTTCAGATACTCTGCGTTCTTCCGTTTTGTTGTTGTTTAATGGCGTTTTCCACGAAGGATATAGGAAAACTTTCTATTTTTGCATAAATACAGAATGTCTTTTATTTCTTTCTCTTTAAAACATTGGAAAGGACCACCAAGTTTACTGAGGGAATGCTTTGAAATGGATGATTCTGCTACAGAGCTGAACTTTCTTGTATTGGGTGACTCAAACTAGATTGGGAGAAACCCATACACAGTATTTCCCAAAATGCATATCATTTCACAATACTGTAGATATTCGTGTCTATCTTTTCATCAGACAACACTGCAGAAATGAGCTTTGACATAATGAAACATCATCTTGTACAGCAGTGCAAATACATTTTTTTTCTTCAAAAATAACTTTTGAACGCATACATTAATAGTCAAAACCCTGGGAACAAAAGGAGTACACCCCTAAGTAAAATATGTCTACATTATAATAATTAAGCCTTTTCTTCCTGTAGTGCCTGTGACCTTTTAGTGTAACAATGTCTCAGTTGTCAATAGATGACAGATGTGTTAAACGTGGTGTTAAAGCCCTTACACTCTCCCCTAACCTTAACACTGAAGTCTAACACTGGACGTCACGGCGAACAACTCTCAAGTCTGAAAAAAGAATTGTAGCTTTATATAAAGATGGCCGAGGTCATAAGAGGATTGCCAACACCCTGAAACTGTTGCAGCACAGCGGCAAGAATATCCAACGGTTTTAAAAAGACAGGTTAGACTGAGAACAGGCCTTGCCGTGGTCGGCCAAAGAAGTTCGGCGCACATTCACGTCAGCATCCAAGAGTGGCTGGCCTTTGAAACACCGATGAATACTTGCTTCCAAGCAACGCTGCAGGGTTGAAGGAAGGGGAGTTCTTGCCTGTCAGTGCTCAGACCATATGCCACAGCGCCATACCGTCAAAGGGTCTGCTTGGCTGTCGTCCCAGGTGGGTACTCGAGGGCTGCATTCCTGCATGCTTTTCCAACTTACCCTGCTATGGCATGTTTAGATTGGCTGGACACACCTAACCAGGTAATCAGCCGCGAGTAGGGCAAGACTATCTGGAATAATGACACACCGGCTCCTCGGAGGTTTGGGAATTGTCCACCCTGTCCCAGAAGGCAAGCCTCAGCCCTAACATGAAGCACTAAAAAGCCCAGAGCCAAGTTGCTGAAGTCAAGCAGGCTGAGGAATGGATTATGGGAACCAGGGTATTCAGATGGTGTCAAGCGTGTGGCAATAACCGGGTGAGGAGTACAACGACAAGTTTGTCTTGCCTACAGTCGAGCATGGTGTTGGGAGGGTTCAAGCGGCTATGCTGCTGACATTGGGGAGCAACACTGAGGAAACACTATGAAGCAGAGCACGACTCCCTTCCTCTGGGAAACTTGGGCCCCAGGACATTATTCCTGCATGCTGACTAACTCCTAAACACACTTAAGATGACCACTGCCTTCCTGAAGTTGCACTGAGGTCGGATCTAAACCCTATTGAACATCTTTGGGGCATCCTAAAACGGAAGGTGCAGGGAGGTATATGGCCAATGTCTGGCTAGCTCTGTGATTTATCATGGAGGAGTGGAACAGGACTCCATGTCCACGAGAGGTAGAGCGGTACTGGACAAAAATGGTGGACACACAAAACATCAACACTGAGCATTTGCACCTATTGTTAGTACTCACTTTTGTTGCCAGGGGTTTCAGGGCTATTAATGTCTGTATAATGAGTTATTTATATTCCATAAGGGTAATTCTC
Organism: Oryzias sinensis; assembly: GCA_037389245.1. NCBI lineage: Eukaryota > Metazoa > Chordata > Actinopteri > Beloniformes > Adrianichthyidae > Oryzias > Oryzias sinensis. Next base: position 8,139,736 of record CM074505.1, on the reverse strand, counting down.
CTTGACCAACTCCCATCATCATTTAATCTATTTTATAAGCTTTCCTAATGCTCTTTTTTTAAATTACGATGATGCTGTTTTTAGCCTAAATCGACACTAGCGACTATAGTTGGAAGAGGTTTGGTGCAAAATGTCAAATCGAGCGTATATCTTGTGAATCTTGCTCCAGAATTTGTCTGTGTCAGCTCTTTTCCGATATATGAAGGACTAGGTGTTGCGTAATTTCGGCCGGGCACAAACTGCGATTCATTTTGGTTCTGTAAAATAAAAGATGTGCCCTCCATTACCCTACACCAAACTTATCCTGATTGGTCAAAGTTCGACTTAATTTAACTGGCAACGTGTAGTCAATAGCCAGGCGTTCTGTACGTAGAACCAGAAAATGGTCATGGAGACTTGGGTAACGACGCATGGACCTGTTTTGAATGTGGAAGCCTGAAAGACACACTTGAAATGACGTCTCATTGAAAGCTGTCGCTGATCGAGGGCGCTAGAACGTAGCTTTACGGCAACAAAAGCGGTAAGTAATATTGGAGCTAACCAGCTGTACAGTTTTGAGACGGATACCGGCTCAGACGAGGAAAGCAAAGACGACATGGATCTCTTTGTCTACTAGTAGTGTGACCACTGAGTTTTTGCTCCTGATCTGCCAATGACGTAAGAAACAGCAGAAATGTAATTTTGAGCTTAATTTTCTATATATTTAAATGTTTAAAAACCAATTTTTATCAAAGTGGGTCCGTGAAAAACTCTACATGGAGCTATGATAGACCAAATAATCAAAATACAAATACATAGAGGAGTAAAGATTATTCTGCTGAACAAAAATACATTGGGCCCATATGGAGCTGAGGTGTGTTTGTGCGTTTCTTCCATCAGACAGGGGTCCTCTATCTCTATCTATATCTCTATATCTCTATATCTCTTCAGATGATATTCCTGCAGCTACAAATTGTCAAAACAAAACAATGATGCAATAATGATGTCCTGCTTATTTCATTGTTTATTCTAAAAGCATTTAATAAAGTAACTTTATAAACCTCTGGCACTATACCTCTGATTTTGCTTAAACCTGTAAATATTAACTAACCCTTTTGGAGGGAAGTACCTGAAAGGTTGTGAACACACAGCTGTATGGACGTTGGCGATTTCTTTCATTTTCTCTTCTGAAATAGGATTCAGCACATATTTAGTGATTGCCTTTAGGTCATACCTCAACTGCTTGGGACTCTCAAAAGCACTTCCTTAGCAGGAATCAAATTCCTTGTTGTTTGTGTTGTAACTATTTCAATAAAGGTGATCGAGATCTCAGTCCAGTCAGAGCCAGGATGAAATGCCTCATGAGCGTCTTGGCTCCACTCTTGGGAACCCCGTAGTAGATTTTGTTTGCTTCGTGTCCAAGCTGTTGTTTTTTTTCCTTGAACGGTGGGACGACTTCTACTCCTCGTGGGACCATCTGCTTTGGGAATTGTCGGAGAAGTGGCGAGAAAACCAAACGGATAGTTCAGTACAGAGAAAGTAGATGGGACAAAGTTTTAACACACAGATTGGGAAGCTCCTCTAGGAGGGGTCAGAGCTTCGCGCCTGTGCTGGAAGACGGACTGAACATCAGGTGTCTATTTATTCTTTCTGTTATAGCGATTCGTCATGCTTGTTTCCACCCACAGGACTTGTTTATCGCACGTTCTGTTTTACTAGCTTTTAGTATGGGTGCCAAACAGACGGCGCTAACTGGGTGGCGATGCCTGGTCTCAGCTTGTAAACATGTTTCTGGCAAGGTCAAAACAGGGATACTTTGCAGTCCTCTGATTTAAGAGACAAAAAAAGCTCTAGTCGCTTTTTTTTCTTGTGTAGAATTTTTTTTTTTTGGCCAAAACAGAACATAAACAGTAATGGTTCACTGGAGATATTAAATAGTATCGTTTGAAAGTGATATTGAGAACCCCAATTCTGTTTATTTTGCATTCAAAATATACTTTATTACTCCCACCATTCTGGTACCAGCTGCACCCTCCGCTCATCTGATCCGGAAGTCTGCTTGTCAGGGTCCCAGGGGAGTCCAAACGAAACATAGAGGGAAGCTGCATTCAGCTTCATATATTCAGATCCAGACTAAATTTCCAGAAAGTTTTAGATCAGCTTGAAACATTATTTTCTTAACGTGATTAAAGTCTCACCTGGTTCTCAGCCCCATTGGTTTTGTTATAAGTTCACATCTCACATTGTTTATACTCTATTGGAATTCAGTTCCCTTGTTTGGGTTCTTTAAATATTATTTTAGAGATCACTCTAAATATTTCTTTAGAATATTTCTTTTAATGTTGTTTCTAAAGCACTCTGAATTTTCTTTGTACATGGAATAAAGCAAACAGATAAACTTGTCTGTTTTAAGTTTTCCCAGTGGTCTTTTAACTATGACTATGCTGTTTTTAGCCAAAATAAAATAATAAACTGTTTTCCAGGATTTAGTTTCTGCAGAGCGGCAGTAGTTGATTTGTCACTGAGTTGGGGGCAGAACTGTTGGTGTGGTGCAACACGCCCCTCCCCATTGGTGAGGGATTGGAGCGGGTAGCTTTAAACCTGCTTATTTTCTGGCATAAATGCGCTCTATTTCAAACTTCCTTTTTTTCTTCATCTTCTCCTGTTTTACTAGATTTTGAATAAAGAAATACTGAAATGCGATTTTTGAAACTTTAACCCTGGAACACGTTTACTATAAAAAGTTACACCATCACTGTTGCCGGGTGATTTTTTTTTTTTTTTTTTTTACCTGTTATTATATACCCAACAAAAGTACTTGTCCTAAATAAAAATAGATCAAAACATAACACCTGATAAATTAGAGTGGTTTTCTTCTATTTTTAATTGTAGTATGTGTAACAAAAAGAAAAACATAGGACGTTCTAGAAAATAATGATACTAGAAACTTGGTCTTTGGTCCACCCATTCCTGGGTCATGTGAGACTTCCCTGATGAAGACACAGACTCTTTGACACATTGAAATTCATGTACATATTTAGTGATCTAGGTTAAACACATCATTGGAAATGCCATAAGAACATGTCACCAAACGCAGATGTTTCTAAGCTCAGTGTGAACATCTCAAAGGTAACTGTGCTAGAGTCCATTTGGAAGTGGACCAATCTCTTCAGGTGGGGTCTTGGTGGCTTGTTTGACCGGTCTGGGAGTTCACAGGGAGTGCATTCATAAGCGAATGGTAGTATTCATGCCTGCTTAGTCCAGAGAGACTAACATGAGAAACAAATCAGTCCATTTTGAAACAACAAACTCTGTGAATTAGCTTTCAGACCGGTGGACTAACAAACAGAAAAAAACACCTTAGAGCATCCCCAATAATCTGTTTTCCCAAAATATTTTCAATATAAAACATTTTTGACTAATTTGAGGTGGAAAGTTGAAACAATTGTTACTTTCAGTAAAGTATATCTGTGAAGAAAGTTTAAAACTCTGTTTGCTGGAAGCACCTGATGGACCAATGAGAGGACAACTTTTTACATATAATTTAGCACAGCACTTACTGTATTTGTAGCTTCTTTTGGTTTGGTTAAAATAACTCTGATCCATGTTCTTTTTTTATTTTTTAATCTTGGTTTATTAGTGCTATCATACATTTTGAAAAGATAAAATTTTCTGAATTGGTCTTCAATTTGCAGAGAAGCAAAACAAAATCCTGTAAACCAGAATAAATCAGAGGCTTTGCAGGTGCAGTAACTTTTTAGAATGTTCTTTTTTTTTTCTTTTTGACTCACTGCAAGAAACAGTTTGTTTGTTTTTTTAATGGAAGAGAGGGAGACCTACATTTACCAGTTTTTCATTTCTGTTGGTTTAAAAATATCTCAGAAGCATGAAAGATCACTGCTAAAAACTTTTAAATAAAGGATTTCTTGGAAAACAGTACAGCCATGTAGGGTCAGTGTTTGGCATTTTTGCAGTCACTAATATGTAATTTTGCCCCATAAACACCAGCTGCCACTTAGTCAGGTAACTGGTATTATTCCAGCTGTCTGTTTTATTAGACTTCTGATAGTTTTGCAGTTTGCAGAACAGCTGAACACTTGTTTGGCTTCAGTAATAAATAACTAAATACAGTTTTTTTTTTCTGTGCCAATCCTTTTAATTCCCATGTCGGCATCAATGTTCATGTGTGCTCTTGGTTGGTGTTTGGAAATATATAGATGCAAGTATTGATACAGGAATTTAGCAAATGAATAGTTCAGATGTAAAAAAAATCCTACGTAAAGCATTAAACAAATACACTATTCCTACCTCAAAACTATTAGCTCACCTGCCTTGACTCTCATGTGAACGGAAGTGCCCTCCCATTCTAGATCCATAGATTTCAATATACTGTCGTCCACCTTTTGCAGCTTCAACTCTTCTGGGAGGAGTGTCCACAAGATTAACCCTTGTGCTATCCTAGGCACTTTAACATTGGGAGTTGGGTCATCTAGACCCACTAGACAGTGCTCTGAACCTTTTTTCTTCAATGATTTGTGATCTTCACTGGTGTCCATGGATTACATGAAATCCTTCCACTTTTATCCACCTTTGTCATGGTAGGGAGAACACGTCAATGTAAGGGTGGGGTCATCTAAGATAGCACAAGGGTTAAGGACTGTTTTGACTATTCTTCTAAAAGCACTGGTGAGGTCACACTCTGATGTTGGTGGAGAAGGCCTGACTCTCAGTATCTGCTCTAATTCATCCCAGGGGTTTTCTATCAGGTTCAGGTCAGGACTCTGTGCATGCCAGTCAGGTTAATCCAGACCAGATTCCGTCATCTCCATGTCCAACTTTTATGGACCTTGCTTTTAGCAAGGTCCATAAAGTTTTGTTTCATTTTCGAAGGGCCCCTCCAAGCTGTTCCCACAAGGTTGGGAGCATGAAATTGTCCAAAATGTTTTGGATTTCCTAAAGCATTCAAAGTTCCTTTCACTGGAACTAAGGTGCCAAGTCCTGAAAAACAACCCCACACAATCATTCCTCTCCCACCAAATTTCACACTGCACAATGCGGTCTGAAATGTACTGTTCTCCTGGCAACTTCCAAACCCAGACTCGTCGTGTCCCCACTGTTCCAGAAGTTTGGAGCTCTTTAGCATTTGACCGAGCAGAAAGTCGGCGACTTCTTTGCACTATCTGCTCCAGCATCCGCTGGCCCCTCTCCATCAGTTTACATGTTGCTGTTCCCAAACTCTTCCCTTTTTGTCATGATAGAGTTGACAGTTGACTGTGGAATATTTAGGAGCAAGAAATTTGGATTTGTTGCACAGGTGGCATCCTATGACACCTCCACGCTGGAATTCACTGAGCTCCTGAGAGTGGCCCAATCTCTCATAAACGTTTGTGAAAACAGTCTGCATGCCTAAGGGGCTTGATTTGATACAGCTGTGGTCAGGCCAAGTGATCAGGACACCTGACTCTGATCATTTGGAAGGGTGAGCCAATACCTTTGGTGATATAGTGTAAATAAAGAGAGGTGACTGTAGTTACCAGTTAACCTTTAGAAAAATAAAGAAAGCGGCGACTGTCCAAATTCATTTATCTACGTAGAAAAATTTCATTTAACTGGCTGCTTGAATGCGTGTTGCCAAGGGGAGTGTAAACACTTGTTTTGTGTGACTGTTGTATGTGTACTTTTTATCCACAATAAAGGTAAGAAATAATATCCTCTGAAATAGATGAGTTTCACTGGGAAAGAAAGGCTTTTAGAGTTTGTGCATTTTTTCCCCCCTTCTTATTGTAGTTCTTCCAGACATTGCATCCATTAAATGTAATGAAACTATCTTTTTTTGTTGTTTTCTCTGTTCTGCATTTACCCTCTTGAAGGAGTTGTGTTTTATTTTTAAATAGTTTAAGCTGGAGATGTTCTTTCTGGAAAGCCATGATCTCTGTAAGTAAACCTTACACTTTCCAGCTCTGGATTTTTTTTTCAACATCACAGATCATATGAGTACATGGACAGCCAACTGGAAGATCTGACTGTCTTTCTTCCAATCCTAGCAGTGAGAAAATTCACAAACCTATTCTGGGAATTCGTTCCTTTTAGAGTTCATGTCTTATACGGTTCTGCCAGCGCCAAATATAGACTCCACAATAACGTGGCGCTGAACGTATCTGTCAGACCATCAGTTTACTCTCTTATATTATGCGTCATGTGCTCCCAGCCGGGCTCCACTTGAATAATTAGGATAGATCCAAAAATAGATTTTAAGGAGGGAGATCAGTTGTGTATGCAGAGAGTTAAGAGACTAGCAAAATAGTTTGACAGTAAACAATTTTGGTAGTTTTGAAAATAGCTGATTTGCTTCATGATAAATGTGACATCCAGGCTTTGTAGAAACCTGACACCTAGTGGGCACACAGAGAACTGAGTCACTGGGAGTTAAAAGATACTTTATTTTCTCAGTTATTGCTATTTTAAAGGCTGGCATGCCAACTAATTGTTGTTTGCCTTGTTACTATGATTTAATTTAAATTAGTAAATTCATACTTTTTTTTTTCAAGGTTTTTTTTTTTTGTTTTTGTTTTTTTTATTATATATATATATATATATATATATATATTTTTTTTTTTTTTTTTATATATATTTCAAACACAATTATTTATGTGGTGTTGTTGCTTAAACCAATTTTGTTTTGTTTAACTGAACTCTAAACTTTTACTTGAAAATGTGTCTGAGCAAATAATTTCTGGTGAAAATTTTTAACCTTTTCTTTTTCAAGGTAACCATTTGATCTGACATTGATTAAACCCCATATCACAAATCTTTTCTGCTTGCCATTTAATTGGCTATTAGCTCCTATTATGAGGTGTTTGTGGGGAGCTCACTAATGTGAGGAACCACCTGCTTAGGCTGCAGTAGCAATGCAGCGACTGACTGCGCTTTGTGTGATGACCGTAAAATGAAGAATGTCCCGGGAGAACAGGAAAGTGACCCTACAACATTAACCTGCAGATAGGCTGTATTCCTTTGTATGCTTGAGTGCCACAGTGACACGCATCCCTACACTTAAAGTGGCCCAAATCCCCCTAGGTGCTTGTAGTCACCGGCGACAAGTGTTTGGACACGCTGACCGATAAAGACCTGCTGTTATCTTCAGATAGCAGGCGCTGCAGATGAATAATTTATGGCAGCGTTCCATCAATTTAAAAACTGTACACACCCATGAGTATGGAGTCCTATACTGTTCATAATTATATAAATAAATATTTAATAAAATAAATAAATATGACCACATGCAAATACACAATCAACCAATAAATCTCTTATAAATATATAAAAAGATCATGAAATTGTGAAAAACCTGCACACTGATTTTAAATAAGCCATTATATATTATTATATATCAATATATTTCATTTTTCTTTAAAAACCTGTTATTTTAAAACAGCATTTTAAAATATTCATTTTATTCATGTGGAATATTATAATTCTACGTCTTTTTTCAGAACCTCGGATTTGAAAATCAATATTTTCCAATTAGCTTTGTTTTTATTTCATGTTGCTGTTTTTCAGAGCGACTTATTTATTTCATGAAGAGCTTTTTCAGGAGAATGAGTCTATCTGTCAATCAAAGCAGACAAGGCGGAGACACCTTTGTTGTTTTATTGGTTACTCCTTTACTCAGACATGAGCAGCAGCACCCTGACTACATCGATGGAAGATGCTTCAGCGAAGGTGATGGCGCAATGCACACCCCTCAACACTAGGGGGAGTATGCACCTCAACACATCCACAGTGTTACACGAAATTGGGCAGTTTTGGTTCTAAATTTGCGGAGAAAAGTGGCTTTGGGCGAGTATGATTCTGTGGTCGGTTCGGGGGTTTTCATCTTCTCATAAACATATATTAGTGGACTAAGTTAGGCTGGGTAGCTGTTGGAGTTCCACAAAACTTCTATGAACTGGAGTTCCATGAGGCATGTGTTTTTAGCCTGATAGCCACATGTGGAGTGGTGTCTGTGATTATCTGACTTACAATGCATGGATGCACAATGTACATGGAGAATGTTACAAGATCAGGTTTGTTTATTTTGAATAGTTCCATATGATAACAATGTTTCCATGTTTTAGTTCATGAGATCATCCCAGAGATTCTCTGCTTCAACTCCTGCAGTCAAACTACGTCTTAAATTACGTGTAAATCAGAGCGCGCAGCAAGTGTGTGTGTGTGTGTGTGAGCGCAAGTTAAGGGTCTGTTGCTCAGTTCGCCGGAAAAGTAATGATTAAAAAAAAATGTTTCCTCCAAAGTATAGAGACTGGTTGATTAACCCGCTCTGGAGGCGTCCGAACGGGGAAGTCAGTGAACCACAAATCAAACCCCGGATCTCCGCTGCATTTTCCGAGCACGGTCAGAAACGTCATCACAGGAAAGGTTCAACATTTTCCCCGACAGGGAAAAATAAAACCAGAGGACCTGATTTATAATCATTGTCTCAATGAAAATAGAAAAATATCTTAAGGTTCAGGAGGCCTGAGCAGGTTTGTTCTGCTTTCCCCAGCCGGTCTGGCCGCCAGCTCGCGTCCCGTGAGCCAACACAGTGTAAGGCACGATGTGACGTCAGACTGGATCTGTGAGCACAGACAGCAGAGCTGTTAGCTGCATAGAAGAGCTCTGAATGGCGTGAGGATGAGGAGTGTTTCAACGGGGGACTTCGAGACGTGGACGACGGGAGCTCCTCTGTGGTTTGGTCCACACAAACCCTCAAACTACAAAAACAGTCATCCATGTTTGCATCTTCTGCAGCAGACAGGTAGTTTGTCTCTAATTGATCTTCAAATGTCAGCAAAGCCGTGCATATATCACTGAAATATGTCATCTATCTGACTGGTACACCGCAGAGCTGGTATTGAGGAATGAGTCGTTTTCAATGGATGAGCCAATGAGCGTTTAGATCCCGCCCACTTTCACTGATTGACAGACTCATTCTCCCATAAAAGCTCTTCTTGAAATAAATAAGTCATTGTGAAAAACAGCAACATGAAATAAAAACAAAGCTACTTTGGAAAATACTGATTTTGAAATCCAAGGTTCTGAAAAAAGACATAGAATTATAATAATATTCAACATGATTAAAAAGGAATATTTTAAAATGCTGTTTTAAAATAATGAACAGGTTTTTAAAGAAAAATGAAATATATTGAATAATGCAAGGGCTAATCCAAAATCTGTGTGCAGGTTTTTCACAATTTCATGATCTTTTTAAATATTTATGAGAGATTTATTGGTTGATTGTGTATTTGCATGAGGCCATATTTATTTATTGAATTAAATATTTATTTATTTTAATTATGAACAGTATAGGACTCCATACACGAGAGCAGCATCATGGTAAACGGTGTCTAGAGATGTTTGTTAGAAGAGAGGTGTTTTTTTTTTTTTTTAACATATGTGCTTACAGCTCTCAAACTTATAAACCCAGCAATTGAGCAATGATCAATATCAAACTATAATAAATAATAATTGAAGTTAAGCCTTAAGCTAACTAAACACCGGATGCATGTGTGAAATGTGCAGAACGTGGGTTGGTCCAGACGAAATGTTTTCCATCTTGTGTTTAATGCAGGTTTTTTCTTTTTTTCCTTTTGTTCATTCAAAGAATGAATGCATAGGATTCTGGATCCATAGAATTTCTATACATTCATTTCCATACATATTAATCCATAATCCAAACTATGCAGTAATTATATTTTAGTTTCTTCATATCAAATTTTGTGTGATGACATTTAAAATCTAAAGACTTAAACTGCTATTGACATGCTGTTTTATTTGGCTGTAAAGAACTGCTGTTTCCTCAAAGAGGAGAGTACAATATTTTAAAGGGAGTAGTTTGAGGTGTTGCACACTTTAATTTGGCAGCAAATATTTTTTTTTTCTCTTTTTTTATGTAAATGTCAAATATATATTTCTTGAATAACCTACTTTACTTGATAGTCTTCTCAAACGTCTTTAAATACTGCACAGCAGTTTGTTTAGGTTGTCAGGCCGTCTTCCCTCCCGGGTTCTGCTAATTTTAGCCAGTTTGGAGGACGAGGTCGGCTACTGTTTGTGTGTGACAGAGACGGCTAGCCTTCATGCACACCACTTGATGAATCTCTTTTTCTCTTTTTTTCTGGCCTTGCTGAAACTGTCAAATGACCTGCAAACACTGAGATGCAGAGACTCTGACCACATTGACATTGGAGCTGGGAAGCAACATTGACACAGAAGAACAAAGTATCTCATAAAACAGTTTCAGGGAAGAATAATGAGCGCAGTGGTTTATGGTTGCAACCCAGTTCAGGGCTGTAATAGGGTTCTGCAGTGGCTCTTGATGTTTTTTTGTGGGAGCTGTAAAATTACAATTGTGGGGAGTTGATGCAAGCTGTAAAGTTTACCATTAAATGTAATGTTTTGTTTTAAAGTGATTCATTCGCTGACACATTTTTACACTACACCTTTAGGTCAACAGAATATGACAAAAGTACGTATACAGGGTGGTAATTGTCATCATCCTCATCACATGGGGGAAGCTGTGGTAAGATAGTTGACCTCTGATCGGGGGATTGCCGGTTTGATTACTGCCTTGCTCTCCCATGTCGCGAGGTGTCCTTGGGCAAGACACCTTGGCATGGTGGAAGGTTGGCGCCAGTGTTGGGCAAAGGAGCCATCATCAGTGTGTAAATAGGTGAATGGCACTGTGACTGTAAAGCACTTTGGGCTTTCGAGGAAGGTAGAAAAGTGCTACACTAGTATACGGCATTTACAGTTGTAAAGGCCTTTACATGAACGCATTGACTGAATATGAGAACTAGACCAAGTGAGAGTGACGTCACCCCTAGAAAAGGCCTCACTTCTGGCTCCAACTAAATGAAGTCAATTAAGTTGCCCTCTTGGTTTTTGTTTGCAAAATAAATCGCAAATATATTGTTCTCGTGATATCAAGTTGTGCAATACACATATCTCAAAAGTTGGCAAAAATTGCAATAAATTGTTACCTTAAATGTGCTAAAACAATCTTAGGACAGCTTGAAGTATTTAACGAATCAAATAAATCTATTTATGCCTTTGACCAGTCGGATGGACACCTGCACGTTGTTGACCAATCGGATGGAGCTCTTTTTTATTTATTTTGGAGCTCTTTTATGTTAATTTTTGCCTCATATGTAGACGAGGGTCATTTAGAATATAATTTAAGTTTTGTTGACTCTTATTTAAATAAAACTGTGGCAGTGAAATGGAAGTACTATTTTTGGTTGTTTTGCCATTTGTTCATGAATCGCATGTTGTGCAGCCTGTCCCGGCTGCTGTCGGCCAAAGGCGGCCTGGCCATATCAGCAGTCCATTGCTGAGTCCCACACTCGCATTAAAAACCTATGGGACAATTTAGAATGACCAACTAATGTTTTTGGTCAGTGGGGGAAAGCTGGAATATCCAGAGAAAAGCCACACATGCACAAGGAGAGCATGCAAACTCCACACAGAGAGGACCCAGCAGGGATTTGAACCAGGGCCTTCTGACTGAGAGGTATACAGGGGTATGAGAAAGTTTGGGCACCCCTGATAATTTTCAAGATGTTTCTTCATAAATCATTGGTTGTTCGGATCATCAATTTCACTTAAATATCATATAGCAGATGAACACAGTGATATTTGAGAAGGAAAATGATGTTTATTGGATTTAAAGAAACAGGAATTTAAGACAACAATGGATAAGAAAAGGGGGAGTAATAAATTAAAAACACCACCTGCTTGCAGAACATTTTAGAAAATATTTAAAGCACTAAAAGGAGAAAAGTTGAACTGAGTAACCTGCGTTTGTAGGGTGTTCCAAGCAGGAAGATGGCAGAACTAAAAGCTTGTTTCCCCCAAATTGGTGCTGACACAGGGAACGAGCAAATGATAGAAATCATATGATCAAAGAAGACAATGACTTCCTGATCTTTGCAGAACAGAACTTTTAAATAAGTTGGAACAAAGCCAGGAAGAGTTTTGTAGATCAGAGATCCAGCAAGAAAACCTTTGCATACTCAATGAAGGCCACTCTGCTCTGGCACACAGTTCAGTCTTCAGAGGCTGAAGGCATTTTGTAGAAGCATTCATATACAACACATCTCCATAATCCATAACAGTCAAAAAGATTGCACATGCAAGCTATGAGGGGAAAAGTAGGATTTATTTCTGTAATAGAATCGAAGCTTCACCTTCAACTCGCAGATGGAATTCACATTTTGTCTGAAAAGACATATTGTGAATTAATATCATGAAACAAAAATCCAAGGTACTTATGGATTAAAACAGCTTCTACGGAAATATTTTGAGCAGAATGTAACAATTGAACATTCTATGTAAATTCTCATTGAAAATACCATGAGTTGTAAGCATGAAGATTTAATGCCATTTTCATAGACAGAAGCATCAAGAAGATAATTACAAGTGCTCAACAGCCTGTGTAATTGAAAAGGAGCAACAGAAAAGCATTATATCATCAACATAAAAGGTAGAGAGATTTGCACATAAATTATCAACATAAATGGAAAATAAAATGGTTCCTAAAATTGATCCTTGACTACAATAACTCTTCAATCCTTGCTGCAAATAACATATTTCCAGTAGATTCTGAAGAGGAAAAAAAAAGCAGTCTTGTGCTGATGTGCAACACAGTGGTGAAGTGCTTACGCAATCAACGTAGATCAGCTGATTTTGATGCTTAGAAAGTGGCTGTTCATGTTGGCTTTGCACTGTACGAACGTAAAGTGTTGCAAAATGGTGCAAAGCCACTTTTCTCCATGACTGAATCAGCTGATTTACATTGATCATGTAAGCACTTCACAACTGTGCAGTGCATATTGCATTAATGGTTGATGATGTGCTATGTAGATGTCATTTCAGTTGTTGAAGGTCGACCTCTGATAAAGGGGTTGGAAGTTCGGTTACCACCTTGCTTGCCCATAAGTCGAAGTGTCCTTGGGAAAAACACTGAAATCCACCATTGCTCCTGGTGGTTATTGGCCTGTCCTGCATGTTTTTTTAACCAACCTGCCACTGAAGCTCCTTTTTTGGCTAAACACACCTGATCCAGGTAATCAACAACAGATGAGGCAGGACTTCTGGGAAACCAGCAGGAGGTTGGCCCTCGAGGCCTGGAGTTTGACACCCCTGATTTAAACCAAGCACCGGCATGTCTTGAGATATCATTCTGCTTTAAAGTTTATAATAATAACATTTCGTTGACTGTATCAAATCCCCTTGACCGACCAATAAAAAGGGCAAAGCAATATTTTATTTTATGCTGATGATGCCCAGCTTTTTTGATTATAAGACCAGAGATTTATCTTTTAAACTGCAAACTTAAATTGACAAAAGAAGACTAAGCTGGTGAAAGAGCTGTAAGTCTTCAAGTTTGGAGAATTGGTACCTCTAAAATGGGACACTGTGTACCACATTCCCAGAACTCAGCATAGAAAGGATTGATTTGAGGTGCACAATTACATAGAACTAAGTTTTATGATGACTTTAAGGCTAAAAATACAATTTTTCTTGCATCTCAAACTGTGCATTGTTTTACATCAGGATGGTTGAAAGAGAATGTGGCGGTGCTTCATCAGAAATCAGGTGAAAATATTGCTGAGGTGGAGCTGCAGTGATGGTAGAAGAAGACACTGAAAAAGCTGCACATTTAATAAGATCCACTTATTGACAGATGCAAGTATCAAGGAACAAATCAGTGATGGAGGGGCTTACTTGCCAGACAAGCAAGAAAGTTTCATGCTTGTCATCCTCATCTGTTCCCAGTGAGTGTCACTGCCTGAAATGTATGAGTGGGGCAACTCTCAGCATGCTCAGCAAATGTGCTACAATCTGTTCCTGCTGAACATGGGGACTGTTATTTTACTGCCAAATTCCAACAGCTCAAATTTGAGTAAACCCTGGTTTTGCTTAATCAAATGAACCATTGGATGGCAATTTTGTCTTCATTTGAAAGAAGAGCAAGTGTCAGCGCACACACACTGCACAGAGACGGGTCCAAAGTTTATGATAAATGAATTTTCTATAGTCAGTTAAAGCTGCATTTGCCCCAACAAAGAGCAACTTGAACCCTTTTTTTAGCATGTACCCATCGAACGGCTCTCCTGTCCTCAGCTTGCCAGCTTCACACTTGCCAGCCTTCAGGTGGAACCCGCCCTGGAGCCATCCCTAGGATGTTTGTCCAGGAGGAGCAGGAACTAAAGCTCCAGGCCACACACTTGATTATGTTGCCAAGCTCTCATTCAATTGTCTTGGGGGTGATGGGCACTTTCGCCAAGTTTCTAGAGAACCTCAAGTTCTACTGCAGCTACAGAGACAGCAAACTTGGTGTGAGAGATGGATCCAGGCTTGTCAGCAGTCTGAAGGAGACTCGAATCCCTTTTGCTACTTCAGAGTTTGAACAAAACCCATGCTTTGCTGCTGTCCCACGTTACTAGGTCTCTGCTGACACACATCTTCGCCTGCTCTTTGTCAAGAACTTAATGGAAAGTTGCTGCTCCTATTTCTCCAAGGGTATAAAACTTTTTTGTTGATTTGTGTACTTGCGTAACAAATGTGTTTATGCTTTGTGACCATGGAAAATTTCTGAAAAAATTTCTTACAAACCAAACAGGATTAAGAAACCTTTTTTGACCCACCAAGAAATGTGTTCTAGATTCAGCTAAACTTGGTCCTGGATTTGCCTGGCACTGAAGTAAAATTGTCTTAAGTGTCAGTGGGCAGTTCACCAGAATATCAATAGCTTCTTGAGTATAAATGATTTAGTAGCGTGGAAGAAGCTGTCGAGGCTTCTCCCTCACGACTCCACTGTTCTCTTTGTACACAATTGACTGTAAGTCCATGCATGCATTCATTACCCTACATGTGGTTACAGAGATACCTATCTGTTTATCTGCTTTAATTACAACTGTGCAGGAAGCCTGACTTAATCCCATATTCTCTTATTTAGTCCCCTCCCCCCTTGTTTTTCTTTTTTCCTTAATCCTAAGGTACATAATATGTCTTGATCATCTCACTGGAAGCAATTAGATTCAGCAATGTGGTGTCCCTCCCTGTATAATCATTTATCACGGTGCGGCATATAATGTGTGCCTAAATGGAAGCTTTAGCTCATCTAGTCCAGGCAAAATATGTTGCAAGCAATTTATTTTATGACCTTTTATGCCTGTTGAATCATCAATATAGGGACTGCACTGGATGCTGACAAAAACTCTCACACCCAATAATTACAACAGTGTTGTAAAGTCAGTGCAGGGAAGGCAGGGGGAGCATCCATCTACAATGAGATGAGAGCCGATGATACAGTAATTAAAAAAACAAGCACAATAGAAAAGTAAAAAAATGGGGGGGGGGGGTATTTATTTATTAAATTTTATTTATGCTACTTTATTATTACAGTAGCATTATAATGTTGCAATATATTTTATTCCTCTGACTTGATAATGAACTACTGTCAAGAAGATTGCAGCAATTTTCCTCATTTCAATGTTACCTTCTACTTTCTCATGACTTGCCCTCATTCATTTAGTTTTCCTAAAGTTCTTAAATGAGTGAATACTTTACATTTGAACTTGTGTTCACATACTTCCAAAACTCCCACTCCGATTATCTTTTGCTCTATTTTCAAATTTTTCTAAGTGATCTTTTAATTATTTTACATTTAATTAAAATTACACAGTTTTTAGTCAAAATCAAAAACCAGTGGTGTTTTCTAGAACACAGTTTATGCAAAGCTGCATGAGTTGGTGCAGAGCAACCCCACCCCCCCTACCTGTCACCCATCTGTTTATATGCTCTCCTGCCAGCCTACAGCCCCTCCCACCCCCCAACTTAACATTACCGGTAGCTGCACAACAAAAATGACGATCCCAGCCATTTGAATAAATAAATACCCAGAAATGCAATTTTTAGCTTTATTTTATTTATACATGTCTTCCATCAGGGGAATGCCACAAGAACATGTTAAAATGACCAAAAACAAGATTTTCATCAGAGTGGGTCTTTATTAATTCATATTTCCTCTATTGCTTCTGTAATTATGTAACACAGAAACCATCTAGGTACAAAGGAGTCATTTAAATTGGGAACAACGTTTTTTTTTTCTATTTTTTGCCAGAAAGGTTTCTTATTTTATTTCTTTTTGTCTTTGCACTGAATGGAAATGTGATCAACTTTAGTTTCTACAACTGCTTTCAAGAGGCCATTTGTTTCTCTCACTGTGAGAGGACGCATCTTTGGTGCAGCAGTGTTGGCTGCAGTAACACACAATGTCTACCGAAAGCCACTTTAGTGTCTCTGACTGATGAAAAGCCTGCATTGTTTTTCTGTTTTTGTCTTTTTTTACCCTACAACTAAAAAAAAAAAAACTCTATTCAGTCAATTTCAATCCAGAGGCCTGACATGACTGCAGTCACAAACACATCTGATGTCTGAATGAGACAAACACACAGGCTCTGTAACCTGAAACAGGGACCTAGTCTTCTAGTGGAGTCTCTTTCTCTCCGCCTCTGATTCATTCACTTGCTCTGCTTCACCGAGCAGACCTCACTCTCTTCCTCCTCCTCCTCCTCCTTCTTCTTCCCCCTTTACACTCTTGAGCTCAGGAAAGGGAAAGTGCTTGTGTGAAACCTGAGGATCACTTGCAGGCTGAGGCAGCAGCGAGATCTACTTCGTATTTTAGCTTCAAGGTAAGATGATGCACTCAGGTACAGTTTGTACCAGCTGGATTCTGCTTTGCTTTTCAACATCTGTGCATTGAAAGCTGTGCATTTTGTAATGTTGGAGAGGAGACCTGACGCTCTGTAGTCAGAGCAGCAGAACGGTCTGAAACGTGTCCACGTTGGAAACTTCTGACTGTGAAAATGGGACATTCAGTAGTGCTGCAATCATAGTCTTGATTGGGGAAGGAGGTCAGATTCAAAACTCTTTGATTTTACTCTCTGTAGTATACATGTTTTGGGTGGGGAATCATTTTCTGGACTTATTTGGGATTAAAACATTGTTCTTACTTTTGCAGAGAAGAAAAAAGCAGCACACTTGAATGGAAAGATTTTTGGTTTATTAGGTCTAATCAATTGTTTTTGACAGGATGTCTGAGCAGAACTGAAATAAATCGAATGATCACATGTTCTGAGGTTTAATCCCCACTCCAGTTGCCTATTGCTTCTATTATAGCAGCTTCTGTGTTTGAATCCTTTCCCTTTTAGCAGAAAAAAAAAGAGGTCTGCTTCAGAATTCTGAGCCAAACGACCATCAAATCATGTTTGTTGCAGCCGTCATAGCTTTGTTTTTGGAATGGGCCTTTTACTGGCCCCTTCTGAAGTGCTACTTATTGTTTTAAACTAGCAAAGCTTCAAGCCATGTGTACACCAAGCAAGGGGCCCCAGTGGAAAAACAACTTGCAGCACATTCGCAAAGACCATGGCTTCTCCAGGAAGGTCCTTCTCAACTGCTGCTTGGTGCGACGCATCATCACCTGGGCCTCCCCAAGCCCCAAAGGTACAATAGACCATTGGCAGCCTTTAAGTTCGGTGAATAAATGACTAATTCACAAATTGAACATTTTTATTTTCAACTTTAATAAAAAAAAAAAAACAACCTTTTTTTTAACTAAAATAAAAACAAATGTTCCGAAACTGAATTTGCATTCAAGATGTCCAAAACCTTGTAGCATTGGATAAGTATAGACCCCATCAGAAACTTCGGTCATTGTTGCTTCCTTCCCATATTCAACATGTGGAGTGACTAAAAATACGGTATTCCCTTTCAAATAAAAAGTAAATAAAGAAAAAAAATGCTTATTTTAATCTCTGCAAAAAGCATCAATTCATCTCTTTCTACTATAAAAGTGTTCATGCTGGTGTGAAACTCAAGAGTTTTGTGTGCTGTTTATTTTTTAAATGTTGCTCATTTTGAAATACCGGTTAAAAAATATATTTTTTTTACACCATAATCCTTTCATTTATTACAAATGCACTATCACTGATGTCCTTGAGCTTTATTTTCCTGACCTCAATGACCCACTTTGAAGATTTTATTTTATGTGTGTTTTTAATGTGCTCTTGTGGGAATTTTCTGACAATATAGGATATATATTAGGGAAATAAGTCTTAAAATTGTATTTCTTTATTCGAATTGGAAATCTGGAGCAGACCAAAAAAAATGCAGTTAGAAAAGGATTGTATTTGTAACATAGAAATCATGCTGGGCGGCCGGGTCACAAGCTCCCTGATCCGTTTCGTTCTGATGCATCCGCTTTTAGGCCGCATTTCCACTGCAGGTCTTGATGCTCATATCCGATTTTCTGACTATATCTGATTTTTTTTTTTTGATGACCCGCTTACATCATCTTTTAAAAGTGACCCGTATCTGATTTTTGCATTTACACTATACAATGCTGAAACTATCAAACGTGGACGTTCTGAGGACTACGTAGCAGCATTTCCGCATTCCGCGGACCTCCTCCAGACTTTTGTGATCGCGGTTGTCATGGAGGCAAGGCGGCGACGGAAGGAGGCATTGCCTTGGGCGCTCCAGAGGGTATGCACGGGGATGTAAAAAGGAGGGCTGGTCGGCCGTCTTATGTGCTTTCTCTGAGTTTTGAATGAGGAAGTGTTTGGAGACGTGCTGTACTAACAGTTTGATCCAAGTGTTGAACTTTTCATGCGCGATGACTTCTCTTTTTCCGATCGTAGTCAGAAACACACGGGAGATTTCCTCGGGGTTCACTTTTCCGTTCTGAACCCTCAGCCTCCAGCGTGGGCTAAGAAAGACTCCAAAACTTTTGGGGGAGACACCTTATTTTTAATTTACGGTTCTCCGACAGTCCCCCGCTCCGCGCTCAAACCCCCTCTCCTCTCCTTACACACACACACGCAAGCACGCACGCGCACGCTCACACACACACACACACGGTCCCCATCATACACGCCCCCCAAAGAAATAAACGGCTTCTAGCCTTTTCCATAGCAACGGTGTCCCGCTTCATTAGTTACCGTTTGCGTCCGGACCGGACATAACAGCGGTTTCCAACTACGGTCTGAAGCCTGAGGCTGAAAGGTAACACGCTGACAGCAAAATCAGCACAAAAAGCACCTTAATAAGTCATGTGATCTCAGTTGGTGGTGTCCTGAATTGACGTCACTGAGGTACGACTCGCATTTACTGGGGAATATCCGATTTGTCTGCTTACATGGCACACGGAAATGCACGTATCCGATTAGTTTCCGATTTATTTCCACATATGAGAGAGGCCTGTATCCGATCTGAGAAAAACGGAATCCATGCGCTTTTATCCTGCTTACACATTCACCGATCATATCCGATCTGTGCCATGTGAGAGGAAAAAAATCGGAATTGGGTCACTTGAACCATGCAGTGTAAAGGCGGCCTTAGACATCTGCGCTGGAATCTGGATCAAAACTGTACAGCTGGATAGCTCCGATACTGCTCGCCATTTTTTTTATTAGCACCAGTAATGATAGGTTAGGAGTGTGAGGGTCTGTAAGGTCGCTGGAGAGAGTGTAAACGGAGAGCTCTCAACAACTGGGAGGGTAAGGTGGGATGATTTCCTTATGCCTTAAGTTCCGTCCACAACTGAGGCAAATTTCTAATAAACTACTGCTGCTCTGCAGAAACTGTCCTGAAAAACAACAAGTTTTTACATTCTGACTAAAAACAGCACAATCATAATTAAAACACCACTGTGAATGCTTTTGCAATTGATACTCGTCATTCTGCTGTTGAATTATGGATATTTTAACAGTGCACTTCCTCTCATTTATTTTAGTGTTTCTATTTAGAGCCCACATTTACACAGTTTTAAAAAAGTCAGTCAGGGGAAGCCTTCCAATGAAACCTCCAGGTTGTTTTTGTTCCACCATTGTAGTGTGGCCTGTCAATTTTTATGATGTGCAGTAAATGGGCTGTACCCTGATGTAGAATGCAGTTAAGCAGACAAGGGTCTTATAGTATAGATTTTTAGAGTAACTTGCACTAAAGATTTTTTTATCGCCCCAATGAACGAGTAATAATAAATGGTTGTCTGAAAAAGAGATGCGACATGAATATTTTTCTGCAACTTTCATGTTCCACTGATTGCATATGTGTCATCTGTGCAGGTGCAGCTTCTAGGTCACATGCTCTCGTGTTGCTGTTTGCTTGGCTGCGAATACCCTCCTTTCTGTATGCTTCAGTGTGTGCGTACACCTGCATCCTAGTCATGTGAATCCACCCTACCTCTAGCATTTGGGCTGACAGCCACAGCTGGAGCTGTGGAGATGCAGCAGGTCCAGGTGCTGTTGTCAGCCATTGAACTGTTCTTATTTGTTTTTAGTAAAAAAATTCTGCCATAAGGTTATTTTTTAATATATATATATATATATATATATATATATATATATATATACTGTCTCTTATACACATCTNCTGCTCAGTCCTCCTTACATCTTTGGTGACACTCTGCTCTCTGAAACAGGGTTCCTCCACAAATGTACAAAGAAAATGGCTGTTCAACCACGTGTGTGACCGTTACCCGTGTTGCTCTGGGACCGCTTTCCGTCGCCACGGCAACAAACGTCACAACACAGGAAATTTAAAGTTGGGATACGACATTATAATGTCTTCTTTTTTTTGTAAATCCCAAATATATATATATATATATATATTTTTTTTTTTTTTACAAAGGCCTTTAAAAAATCTATTAGCTATTATCTTTTTTTAAAAGAATCTAGTAAGCACAAACATAAATTTTTGCATATGTTAAACATAAATATATCATCCCTCTCAGTTGCCCAATATAGCCTCTCAGCATAAAGATTTTTCTAAAAGAAGCGTGCCAGGTGGCAGTGGCGCCCTCAGGATCTGTCCCTGGAAATGAGCGTGCTCAAAAGAGAGAAGGTCTTCAACTTTATTTTTGTTCCGATGAGACATGGTTTCCTCCCACTGTGACACATTTTAGGATGGCTTACCTTTAAAAGAAACAAAAAATAACTGCAGTACACATGGATTTTCTTGGATTTGATCTATGAAAATATTTAAAATGTGGATTTTGGGTTAATATTTCAAAAAAGTACGTTTTTTTTTTTATAGCTTGTTTAAAGACCCACTCCGATCATTTGATCTATTGTAAAAGGGTTCCCAGTGGTCTTTTTAATCATGACTATGCCCTTTGAGGACTATGCGCACCAATACCACCAAAACCACTCGTCACAAGGACAGCTTCCTCCCCCGAGCTGTCACTCCTGACTGCAGACCACTGAAGAACGCGGAACAAAACCACAGAAACTGTCACACCAGAACTACTGTTGCATTTTTATTTAGTTATGTTTAAATATTCCTACATCTACCTCGTAGTACTTTCTTTTTATTATTTATCCTCTCTTGTCGAACTCCTTTACACTTTTTCATTTCTTGCTAGTTTGCACGAAAGCACAAGACACCGAAGCCAAATTCCTTGTACTTGCACTGACTTGGCCAATAAAGCTGATTCTGATTCTGATTTTTTTTTTCTTGTCGAAACCAAAAAAAAGCGGTATCATTTTCTAGGACAGTCTCGGCAGTAGTTCATTAGAAATTAAACTTCTGAGTTGTTGGTGGGACTGTTGGAATGGTGCAACCCCACCCCAGCTTTCCTGTCCCCCATAATTGAGAACTCTGTTTACATGCTTCCCCACTAGCTTATAGCCTCGACCTAACATTACCAACAGCAAAAGGGGCGAGCAATATCAGAGCTATCCAGCCGTACAGTTCTGAGCCAGATGCCAGCTCAGACGAGGAAAACAAAGACGTACGTGGATCTAATGGTCCACAAATGGATCCAGAAGAATGGAGTCCAGCATATTTTCTAGATCATAATTTTTCAAACAGACACGTTTCTTGTCTGCTCCCTATTAACAACTTAAACAGAGAAGTTCTCAGAATTGCATTTTAAGCTTGATTTTATTTATATATGTCCACCATCATCAATGAAATGCTGCAAGAATTTGTTAAAAACACTAAAACCACATTTTTTATTGGAGTGGGTCCTTTAACATGTACACATGTGATTCTTTTATTTCAAAATGTTGTCTGAAGTCTAATAAATAGGTTGAATTGTGCCAGGGGTTAAAAAATTAGACAAAAAGAATTGTAATTTTAAAATGTCAGAAAAAGACTATTTTAATGATAAAGGGAGAAAACACTGTTTTTGTTTCTTTTGTTTGAACTTGCATAGTGGGGAGAACACCTGCAGTATCCTGTAGCTCCATGCAGTGAAATTGGCCTATTGTGTGCCTATTGATCAGTGGCTTTATTCTGCAGCAAGATAACCAAACATCCCAATTTTGCTAGAACATTGTGAGGAAATAAAAAGAAAATACTTGAAAAAGGCAAACTCGCCTGCAAGTGTCATAATGGGACATTAAAGTGCATTTTTTGTTTGTTTTTGTCTTACTTTTTGACATGGGTTGTTAAAATATTACAGTGGGTAGATGCATTTCTTAGAAAATAGTATACAAATCCTTAGCTGTACCTTCAAATAACCGCCAGAAGAGGGCAGCAAGTCTCAGACTAACCTAATAACCAAAGTGATGTATGGTTTACTGCATCCACATTTTATTGCAGAGAAAACAGTCACTGTATAGATTAAATAAAGACATTATAGATGGTATATGTTGCAAATAAACTACACTACAATGTGAGAAAAGATGAAAAAAAGAGCAAAATGGAGGGGTTACAGTCAAAATGACCTTTTGATAATATCTTCTTTATTTACCTATTTAAAAAAATACAAAAAAGTATGAATACGCTGTGATTCAGAAGTATTCCAATACAATTTAAAATGCCAGCTTTGCAGGAAAAGACGTTTTTCAAACACATTTCATGTCTTTCTTCTCTCAGATAGTGATCCACTCATAAATTCTCTGAATCTCTGCACTGCAGCACAGATCTAGTGGCTCCAAATGCACTCGCTCTAGCATCGACGCAGTTCTCCTCTTTCTGTTTTGGCGTTTGGTATTTGAGCGGGTACATACAAATATGGGATGTTTGACCTCCATGATCGAGCAGGTAAAACTGTAAAAGAGCTCTGCAGCTGTTGCATATTTTCTGTTCGCATCTGTTTGACTAGTTGTCTCAATTTTGCAACTTTAAATTCAGTTTAATATATTTCCCTTTTGAATCTTGATCACTGGATGGCTGGCACTGCGCAGATCTATCCATCTGTTTGCTTGCTTCTCCCCAGCTTTAGAGAAACATTCTGCACTAAGAGCTGCAAACAGCAGAATGCTTTCACCTTCAAACTCAGGGTCTTGTCCTACTTTGTGTAGCTCAGTGAGAAGTCTTTTTATTGTACTTATCACACAAACACTCAAAGTATGGAAAGAAGACCACTTCTTTATTGTTACTTTTGTTGCATCTTAAACCCTTAATTTCTCTGCACTAAGTCCAGATAAAATTGCAATTTTCTCCATCTTTAAAGTCGTCTTACTGCTTCATACCACTTCGAGAAGGTCTATTTAAAAGCCTCTTTAACCCTAACGTTTATTAATGAACAAAAAACCCTAATCTTTGTTAGATAATTGATAGTATGTCCTTGATAAATTGTAGTCATTTGTACCTACATAAAAGGAGAATTAGCTTGAGGAGAATTCCCAAAGCAAGTGTGTAGATTTAAGCCAAATGCCGACTAGAGGTGAAGAAATTCACTTTCCATTTCAATCTATTTTTCCCACTTGGTCAAGAGTGCAAGCCTCTGTAGAAACAAGCAGGAAATGGGAAAAGCAAATGATGGATTAGACAGGAAAATGGGGCAGCGTGAAGTCTCACAAAGAGGAAAAAGCCAAATCGCAGAGGGACTGCTGGCTGGCAGACATGTCCCTCTGTCATTTGTTGAATCTAGATGCCAAAATGTTTGGGAGACTAAAAAGAAATGCAAGAACCTGATTTTCATTTGACAGTAGTTGGAAGCCAAACTTCTGCTGTGAAGAGTCAATGAAAAATGCTTGGATGATGGCAATAAATCGCCACAATTTGACTTAAGTCCTTTAAAAATATGATTTAAATTGCACCTTAAAACAATGTAATTACGCATACATTGTCTATGTGACTTATTTTTCCGACTATAAATCACTCTGGAGTATGTTGCAGCAGCCAAACAATGCATAATAAAAGAGGAAAAGCTCATATTCACGTCACACTGGAGAATAAATTTCACTTTTGGGAGAAATGTAACACAATAACAGACAAAAACAGACATTTATCTTAAAAGATAAATTATAATTAAAGCCGCAAGCGGCGTTGTATGGCCCGCAGACGCAACCCGCCTTCCACGCCCAACTCTACGCACCACCGCCTCCATGCCCAAATCTACGCACCACCGCCTCCCTCACCGCCCTCACTGCCCACTTTTGATAAAGGCTAATCAAAACGGCATTTGCTAATTATGCTAACTATGCTTACTATCCTAATGTGGCTAAAAGTGCAAGCATAGCGATCAGCATCATCAACTGACTCAGGAAAACACATTTTTAAAAATGCTAATTATGCTAACTATGCTAGTTATGCTAACACAGCTAAAAGTGCTAGCATAGTGATCAGCATCATCAACTGACTCAGAAAAACACATTACCTAAAATGCTAATTATGCTTACTATGCTAGCTATGCTTATGTGGCTAAAAGTGCTAGCATAGCGATCAGCATCATCAACTGACTCAGAAAAACACATTCCTCCATTGGTGAGAGCTATATGTCATAAGTTGATAAAAAACCCACTTTTTACAAAATGGCAGCTTATCTGTTGATTTTATCTCCATAGCAACCATTTTATGTTTTGGTCCCCTCGGGAGGACGAACAGATTGACGTCAGTTTCGGACAAATCGGTAAAAGTAAACTTTTTGTTGTCCTTAGCAACAGTGGTTTTATGCTAACCACGCCCACATTCCTTATATGTCCATATCCAGTGTTTTTCAATGTATTCTGTTTCAGGCATTAATGCATGCATTCAAATTTCACAGTAGTCCTTTGAAAAACATAGGAGTAATAACAGTGCGCCACTTTGCTAGCTCGCCACGCGCACGCCGTTCAAAATCTACAACTTCTAATTCCAACATTTTTTCCACAGTAGCTTGCCATTGATGCCCAACGTTGGTTATTGGTTTCGTTAGTCGATTCTCAAAAAAAAAGTTCTGAATATTTTCGGCAAAAATGAAAATATTCGGAACTTTCCTTTATCGATCTTGTTGTGCGTAGCATCGTTTTGTTCAGCGCGGGCCAAGGAATCGCATATTTCCTCTTCACGACGTTCCGATGAAAAATGTGCGAGCTAGCCAAGATGGCAACGGTTGCTAGCTCGCCACGCGCACGCCGTTCAAAATCTACAACTTCTAATTCCAACATTTTGTCCAGAGTAGCTGGCCGTTGGTGCCCGAAAAGTTACGAGACGATTGATGAAAATTCCAACGACGAGTTTTCGTTTGTATCTGGTGCTAAAGGTGCTTTTTTGAGAAAATTCCAGATGGCGGCTTTTTCCCAAGGTCAAAGGTCAACGACACTTCTGGGGTGTTTGTAGACTGGAGCTGGCAGCAAGTGTGTGCAATTGCGTGAAAATCGTTCAAACAAAAGTGTCTTTTCCCCATATCGTGGGAAAACACGAAAATCGCCAATTCTCAGAGTTCGCCACAAAATGGCCGCCAAGCCGTTGGTCGTGCGGCCGTCCCATAATGATTTCAAAACATCTTTGGGATATCCCCGACACGTGTGTCTTGGTTTCGCGACTGTATTTTGAAGTACATTTTGTTCGGCCCCATACGCGATTTTCGGCCCATTCATTTTTTTGACGGGATCGCTGGCCGTGATGTCATCGTCTTCGGGGGGGTGACGTTGACTTTGTGGAAAATTCATTTGCAATTTATCCCAGGTGTGTGCACATTTTGGTGACTTTTCGAGCATGCGGCGGGGGTCAAATTCTCGCTGAAAGGCGGCGAAGTCGTCGTTCCAACTGCGAAAACAATATGGTCCTTGCAGTCAGTGACTGCTGCTGCGGGCCATAATAACGGATTAGATAACAGTAATAGATGGAACATCTATACGCTTCGCTACCGTAACACATCAATGCTTATTTAGCTTCATGAATCATTGGAGGCATTTAGTATGTTAGCACAACATATGAACAATCATTCAGATTGCTATAAAGAACATGCCAACAGGTCAACTAAACCTTATAAAACATCTAAATCTGTTGAAGTCCTCTGTGTCACTATGAAACAACTCCGCCTAGCCTGCGGTAAAGATTCATTCCCATTGGGCATTTGTTGTGCTTTCAAGAACACACTATATGCGGTTCAACTTTAGCAAACAATATTTACACCAGACAAGGAGGGTGCTGCGGGGGGGGGCTTTTTCTTTTTACTAATGCATGTCTGCCACCTACAGTTGGAAGAGGCTTAGTGCAAAATGTCGAAGTGGTGCAAATTTTGTTCCAAGTTTTTCTTTGACAACTCAATTCCAATGAATGAAAGACTTGGTGTCATATATATCCAGCCTTTTCTTACTTTTCTACCAATTGATGCTTCCTTGTTTTGAAAAGGACTCTTCTTATACGCCACTATCAATTTCGACTCCCTTGTTGGTCTGATTGCAGGTGTTTGGGATTCAAACAGTCAAAAGTTCTACTGGTTGAACTTTCTTTGTGCGTTCAGTGAATGCCTGGTTTGTACATAGATCTCTGACTTTAAAAAATTGAACATTTAAATTGAATAGAGTTTTTGAATGCATAAGCATTCTTTGGAAGCTGTCGATTGAACGCCAGCATGATATGTATGTAGCTTTAGTCAGACCTCCGGCAAAACTATAGAAAAAAACTGTGACTTTTACCCCCACAAATATGGTAATTTCAGAAAAGCTAGCCTGTTTTTTTTTTTTTTTGCAGACAATGCTGCTCTTATCCTCATCAATTGCTGTGGTTTGAGTAAAAAGATGTGCTCTGTAATGTTTTAGTAGAACATACAATTTTAAATGTGTATTGTGTACGTGTGGTTAATGTGTTTGGCTTAAATGTCACCCAGATCAAATACACATGGTTGGAAAAAAAAACACACTTTCCATTATGTCACACAACAGTGAGCCTGCCTTTCTTTTCCTTAACCTGCATCTCTTTGTTGATAAAAGGGGATTTAGAATCTGACAGCCAGAGATTAGTGGGAGAATGTCCAATCTCAGCAAGTTGCGCTGTTTGTTTAAACACTTTAAAGCATCTGGCTGGTGGACAATTACTCTTAAACTTTATCCAGCTAACCCAGATACCAGTTGTCTCATTGTAGCGCAGCTCACTGGTCTAAGCTGTAATCAATACGGGTCTTTTTTGTGTAGCTATACGAAGAGCTCGCTGTACACATCATAAAAGATTCATTTGCTCCCACATGCAGGTGTGTTTCCACAGACTCGCTCAACTTAATCATTAAGGTCATGCCATACCCCGAGCACATCATTCAAAATCCAGGCGGTGATTAAAAAAAAAAAGAATACATTTCAGCGCAATGTAATTGCTTGTTACTCATAATGATGATGAGTTTGTTTAATTGATATGCTGATTTGTCTCTTGAATTACTCCAGATGTTTTGGACAATTCTTTTAGTTTCAAAATGTCATCTCAAAGTTTAATGAACATGTATTTATTAAGCAGTATTTTGTCTCAAGATGCATATTTTGTTCATAGTGTTTTAATAGGAGATGGTAGGCATTCAATGTTTTCTTCAATATTAGAACCGGTAAAACACGTTTAAGTTTTATAGCTAAAGAAAATAAATTAGTTTTTAACCAATGCTAATGCCAGTTCTGCCCTAATAGGCAGACATGCGCTAGTTAACAGCAGAAAAAGAGGAAGCCCCTCCCTTCTTGTCCAGTGTGAACACCATGGCAATTTTTTTCATATCTGGCTTCTTCTTATTACTCGACATATTATTTATGATGTGAAAAATTGAAAATGACATAATTAGGAATGCAGCTCATTAAGATCCCTGCAATATAAACTGTGTATGAAAAAGGTATTATATTGTAATCTTGTTTGAATATTGAAAACTGTTTATTTGAAGGTGCAAATCCAAAGCAGAACGAACACCAAACACACAAAGTATGTTGAGATGGTTCCTCTGTAGAAAACTTAAAAACATTGCATGCACTTTAAAATGGTAAAAGTTCCCAATGAGACATCTTTTTCATTTTTTTAGAGCTTCAGGGAAACTTTATCCCATAAAACTCAAATCCCAAAAGATGAAAAAAAAAAAAACTAAAGGGCAAGGAAAAGCAGTTTCAACAAAAATTCTAAAGATCAAAAGCAAACAAGATAATAATATTGAACAGGATGATCTCTCAAAATGCTAAATTTATTTTGCATGTACTCAACAGACTGCAAGAAACCAGGCTTCAAGAGAGGTCAAGGTCATCAGTCATGAATTGTTTTTGCATCACCCGCCCCTTAACTCAGTCAGACACACTTTTTTTCTTCTATGTTGTCTTTTGTTAAAACAAGTTACTTTCTGGTAACCTACTTAAGACAGGTTTTTGCATTCCAGCAGCAGCTTGGCTCCTCTATAAATAGGTCTTCTTGATTGGTAACAAGGACAGAAAAAAAATCTCCTCAGCTTATGGCTGCTGCAGGGCAGGAATGACTTTCTTGTATATCATGCTTTAACACACCTGTTCCTGTCACGGTCTAATTATTCTTACTGGTTTATGTCGGCGGTAGCCAATCAGTGGACAGGGATTATTGTCCAGGATGAGAGTCTGGATGCTCACCCATATTCTTCCCTGAGAGGGTGCCTGAAAACGTTTGATGCATTTAATATTTAAGTTTGAGAAACCGGCGTCTATTGCAGACTAGTTTGAGGGTGAGGATGAGTGAGATGTGACTGGTATCAAATAACAGTTTCTGTTGGACAAAGCTTTAGCCTAGTTATAACCCCTACCAGCTGTTAATTAAACCCATTAGTTGAGATGTTTGCTTTTTAACATTTCAACTTAAAGCCGCAAATAAGTGTGTCCTCTTTTTGCTTTGATTTTTTATGCGCAATTTCACGATTTTGTTCCATTTTAGCACAATCCGTTGTCAACATCGTCCAAATTTTGTGGATTTAAGTCATTTTAAGAAAATGAAAGCCCTGTTTCGAGTAGTTTTAATACTATTAAAAAATAAATCCACCAAACTCAGTTCATACATTAGATTTCACAGGGCTTTGTTGTGACTTTATTTTCTATTTGTTGAAATTTCTTCTTCTTGTTGACTTGTGATGGAGACGGCTTCACATCTGACATACAAACACCACAAACAAGAGGTTGTGGCCAATTCACTGGCTGCTCCTTCCAAAAAGAGTCAGTCATTAACCCTTTTCCACAGCTCAAAGTTCAGACGCTAAATGGAAATTTAGACTCTTTCAGTTGTTGAAAACCTTAAGAATGAAGCAGACATGAAGTTATTGTGGGACATGAAGAGAACAGGATTTAGAAATGGAGAACACCCTTGATTTTTCAAAATCCTTTGGGGAAAAAACATTTTGGTCCATGAGTGTTGCACAATGAAAATAGCTCATGAAACACTCCTAAAGTTATTATATATATAAAAAAAAAACTTTGTTCACATGAACCCAGTCATGCCTGGTTGATCAGAGCACTCTTAGGTTGTGTAATGCTCAAAAAAGAAAACATGTCTTAATTCTTGTACTGACCGCAATTTAAATGGGCTGAAATTTCGGAGTCTCCCATTGAGTAAACATTCTGCATGAACGAATGTGTAGAAGTCACACCAAACAAATGTGTCAAATGTGCCACCGGTCTTTAAAATGAATTGGGACGTGTTGGAAAACTTGGTAAATACAGTCTTAGAGGTGTTATTCTTGCAACATTACTGCATATATCATGAAAGTCTTAAATATTGTGGGAGGATTAATATTTTCAACAATGAATTGTTGGTTTGTCTCCCATTAGAGGGGAAATTTATCTTGATATGAAGGATAAATGCACAGGTTGTTATGAAGTTACAATACATTAATCTGCAGCTGTGTGTGGGCTTACATAAAGATAATAGACACCTGTTGTAAAAGTGGAAACGTGACACTTTTATTTAAGTATTCCCTTGTTGTTTACCATTAAATCAATAAAGCCATTAAAGTTTTTTGTTTTTTTTTAGTTGCATTAGATGCATAAATTATCTTTTAATCAAATAGTCTTATTTAGGTTGGCAATCTTTTAAACTTTATTAGAAATATACCTTTTTCAATATAGCTCTAGCCCATTCTGAGCATCAGATTTTTATTTTTAAGAGTTTTTGCACACTGAGACCAAATTCCTTATTATATTATGCAATTGAAGCCAATATTTTTTGAAAACTATGAATCCCATTCAGGGAGACTTTTAGAATGATTTCTGTTCTGTGGGATTTCAATGCTTTTGTTGTTTACATACAATCCTCATTCGCCCGTTTGAAGTGCTTTCATGTGCCAGTACCCTGCAGTTGAACCTGTTAGATCACTAAGCCGAGTACAGTGTGCAGAAGTGGAAGCAAATTCTCAGCCTTGTTCACCATCGCGGCAAGAAATAAAAATGTCAAAAAGACAAGAAGCGGAGTAAGGAAAGCAGGCTGAAAGTACCAGAGCTGTGCAAAAAAGCTGTAAAAATATAGCTTTGTGGAACCATTCAGCTGCAGAAAAACAAAATTGATTTAACCTATTGGCACGGAAACAAAAAAGGTTAAATTGACTTCAATTCGAAGTAGACTGTGTGTTAAATCTGTGCAAATATGCAGGAATATGAGAAACAAAAACAGAATCACTGAGGGGGGGGGGGGTTGGCTCTATTTGAAACCTCATAGAAACGGATGGTCTGGTTCATACAGACAGACTTAATAAAACCTGGATAAATGTTTATGTACTGACCTTGGCTTGAACTTGCTTGGACGTTCTCGCACGGGAAGAATGGTGATTGTCTTGTAAATGTTTCACTTGTGGGCGATTGAACTGGTCCTGTAATCATCTTGAGATGGAAGAGCAGCCTTTTGTAAGATCTCTGCTTTCTGTAATGCGTACAGTAAATGTTCAAATCATTAAAAGGTGGCCACAGTTTTGCTTTTTTTGTTTTTAAGTTGGTTGCACTTGATACTGATATAGTAAAATATCAGTATTTTACAATGGTCAAATTCTATTCTAATTGGTAGAACTGTGTGACTACAACTTTATTTCTTTTGAAATGCTACAATACAGTAGAAGCATTTACACTCTCAATTTCTTTGTTTGGATTGTTTTGTTTGTGTAAATTGTTTGCCATGTGTTGCAATTCGAGAAAGATTAGAATTATATGCAACAAAGTAGAGCAAAAAACGAATTTTAAAATAACTTGAAAAGTTAAAGTTCCATTAGTTGTCACTCACTGTAGGTTTGTGAAAAATGTCCCAGCATCCCTTGGGGGAGGTATGAGCTGCAGACACAACCATGCTCGGGAACCATATGGTGGTTCAAGCCCAATATTCAACCCCTTAATGCTGAAAGTCAAGAAGGGAGGCATTCGGTACCATTTTTAGAACCTCTGGTGACTTGGCCTGGATTTGGACTTGCACCCTTCCAATCTCAGGGCAGACACTCTACCACAAGACCACTGAGCCACTATGCTTCATAAATCTGGTTTTACATTTGTCTACTACAAGTTTTGCTGTATAAAGTGCCCAATCAAAGTGAATGCAGTTTATAAATCTAAGCTAACATGAACAGAAGTTCTTACATTTGGCTTTGTGTGATCACATTTTAGCCCAGGTATGCACCCCTATATTTGAGTGCTACTTTCAGTAGAAAGAAGAATAATTTTTCTCTGTAAATGGCAGTTTTTTTCACTTGTAAAAAGATGATTTATTGCTCTTTGTACACATGAAAATGGTTTTGTAACCTTTTGAGGGTCCTTTATTTTAATGGATGTGCTGTCTTCTTCCTCTCCACTATGAACAGTATGCAGTTCCTTTTTTTTTTTGTAGAAATATTAAAGAAGCTTCCACCCGATCATCTTTTGATCTATCTTAAAAGCGTTCCCAATGGTCTTTTAATTATGACTATGGCCGTTTTAGCCAAAATATCATTTTCTAGGTTATAGCTTCTGCAGAGTGGCAGCAGTTCATTAGAAATTCACCTCCATATTTGGTACTGTTGGCGTGGAGCATCCCCGACCCCTCTTCCTGTCGCAGAGCAGAGAGCTTGTGGCCCCACCCATTGCTGGTGTTGTGTTTTGGATCTTTTGTTAATTTATTAAAATTAGGTTTTCAGTGAATCTAACTGTAATGGATGTTACAATTAAAGTCCTAGTAAGACTAAACCCTTTGTTTTTTTTATGATGGGAAAGTTCTGGTTTTCTAACAGTCCACTGGTGACTCTTTAAACTCTATGGAAGTTTTTTTTCACTCCTTCACTTTCAACAGGGAAGGGAATTTCTCACCCATGAAACAACGCATTAAGGACAACTTCTTTATTTGCTGCACTCTCAATGGCCCGTACCTATTTGTTCTCACTTGAGGGAAAGAAAAAAACAGTAGTCTCAGTGCTCCCAGTGGACAAAGCCTCTCTTTCTAGGGTTACAGTAGTAGTGTGTCTGCCTGCCAGCAGACGCGCTGTATAGAAATCAGGCCAGCAAATACAACAGGGCTCCAGGAAAGAAACCAAAGTAAATGAGGTCATGGAAAAAAGATGGCCCTCGTCTGGCCCGCAGAGCTTTTTAGCATTGCAAAATTGCTTTGAGTTGACGGTTACCTACATTTGAACATAAACTAGGTTGTTATCAGGGTTAATTGCTTCTGTAAGTATATCGATTAGAATTAGACATAATGGAACCGGGAAAAGCAACTTTTTGGGAAGGATTACATGCTCTTCTTGCTCTCACACTGTGGTGCGAAGTGGTTTGGATCTTTAAAATTCAAATGGAAATGCAAAGTAATCAGTTTGTTTGACTAAATAACCTTTTCGTTCATAATCTAAAACCTAAGGAAAGTTGAGCCGTAATTGAGGGCACCCATACAGAAGCAGTTGAACCATATGGATACTGTGGGGTTTTGGGTTGTCCGGGCCAGTGGAGGATCACAGATAGGAGCATCTTAAGAAGTGCCCAGGTGTTTCTTGCCGTTTCGTGTGGTCACCTAAAGGGACATCATGAAATTGGAACAAACAATTGTCATACGTGGGATATGTGTATTGTAAAGTGTTTGTAAGGATACGTTCACACCAGGCATGTGTCGCTAAGCATGGGGTTTTGTACATGATTTTTAGCTACGGTATCCTTACACCATGTTTGCTACAACCGGTCACTCATGGCAAGTCCATAGAAAAAATGTGCATGAACATTATTATTCTACTGGTCCACCGAGCAGTCTATGACCTTGATATTTTGTGGGGGGCCACCTGCATGCCCTGGACGGGTTTGCCCATGTTTTGCCTGCAGGAAGCCCATATCCACTCGTAAGGGCAGTCGTGAGACCAAGGCTATAGCTGAACAGATGGTGATTCCTCAGAAAATATAGGTTCTCGTCCATTAAAAGTCAAGGCGGTGATTGGCTCTTTTTGTAGAAGCGGGGACCCACCACATAATGGAATGTTTCCTTCTACTTCTTTGAGTGCTTACTGGCAGTCCCCATCTGCTGATGAATTTCAAACACGATGGCCTCCCGGTAATTACTGCGCTAATGTTCATTTGTACTGCATGGTGGTTGTAATTTGACCATTCCCCTGGCAGCAACTAAGTTGTTTTATTTTTCTCATCTTGAAGGCAGTCATTCAGTAAATGGCTTTTTGCATGTAAGAATAGCATTGTGCCCCCGAGTGTTAAAAGGGTTCAAAGGAAGAGTCGCTAAAAGTTTGATTGGATATGGGTGTCTAAGAGCAAAATATTAACATGCTGCAAGTGAAAGCCACCTCTCAAATTAAGTAAAATGTGGTCACTGAACAGAATAAGAGTTTCATGCAACCCTTTATCCTTCATGAAAATGGATGTAAGCTGCACTGATGGGTAACCTTATCCAAATATAATTAAATTTGCTAATCTTGTAGTGGCAGCCAGGTTTTTTAGTTTTTAGACAAAGAACTGGAAAGCAGGATCTATAATTGTTCTTGATACTCCAACAATACTTCAGCTGCTGCTGAGCTGAAACAGATGTCCCTGCAAACTACAAACCCTGTTGCGCCAGCTTCATCATTCCAGGGAAGGTTTTAATTGATTTTTCTGGAATTAAGACTCTTGTTTGGCAGACATGCAGCGCTGCATATTCGTGGAGTCCACTTCTGGGCACGAATAATAGCTACAGATGGGTATCTGTGCACATCTGGCAGAGTAAGGCTGGAGGCCATCGTGCTACAGGCCTGTCATGTAATCTGCTGTGTTTATGGTTGCCGACTCTTGTCCAGTTTTGGATTTTGGGACTGTGTATTCTCATTATGAGAAGTATCTATTAATAGAAAGCCTATGTCTGGTCTCTAATGTCAGGTCTTTTATACAGACTGAAGCTTTTTAGTTGAGATGAATACTCAGAAGTCACATTTAGGAGCATTCAGGTTTCTTTTTTAACCATCCTGGTTAGGATGATTCTTGTTTTTGTCCTTGAACCCCTAAACTGGTCAAGGCGTTTAGCTGTCTTGTCTTTAGTTGAGCTCCGGTAGATATTTCTTTCTGTAAAGCTATGTTCACAACGCCCTTGGCAACTTGTGTTCAAGCAAACACTTTCAATAAAAAGTCCATGTTTTGGGCTTCTGCATTCAAAACTCTCATGATCATACGTAGCTATGCACATTTTTAGGACAGTTTTTGGGCTATAAGTACAAAATGCGGCCATTGAAAGTGTGTTGAAAGTTACACCAGCTGAATTTTTCGATTCAATTTTATTTACTGTACAGACCAAAAGTTTGGACACACCTTCCTATTTATTTGAATGAGAAGGTGTGTCCAAACTTTTGGTCTGTACTGTATATTACCCAATATTACAATAGTTGTCTCAATAGGCTTCATACTGGTAATTGTATAAGAACATGAAATCAGTCATAAAATCATTCCTATCTCTCTCAGTTCTTGCTCCATAAAGGGAATTTTACATGATATTTTTAATCTATTGGTCCTTTTTTTATTGGCTACTTAAAAAAAAAAAAAAAAAAAACTTTTTGGCCTGAATTATACAAACAAAGTGAACTACATTGCAACTTTTACACGAAATACAGGATTTTCTGCCTGTTGGCCCAAACCAGGGGAAGTCCAACATCATAGGATTCCCCTTAACCTTATGATGCAGATATCACCAGCGACACATGAATAACACATCCAATCCAATCCAATCCACTTTATTTATATAGCACATTTCTCAAACAGGCAGTTTCCAAAGTGCTGTACAGTGACCAAAAACCGGACAAAAGATTGTCAACAAAATAAAAACAAAGTACACCAGTAAAATGGATAAGATAAAATAAAAATAAAAACAAGGTAAAAACTAGATAAAAGCACAGATAAATACAGATTAAAAAATATAGATAAAAACATGGCTAAATACAGATAAAAACACAGAAGACCACACAACTCATGCGGTGTTAAAAGCTAGAGAGTAAAAATGTGTTTTAAGACGGGATTTAAAACACTCCACAGAGGGCACTGTTCTGACATGCAATGGCAGAGCGTTCCACAGCTTAGGGCCGACAACAGAGAACGCTCTGTTTGCCCTAGTTTTGAGCCTCGTCATGGGCTCCACAAGCTGGAGCTGGCCCTCTGACCTCAGAGCACGTGCTGGTTTATAGATCTGAATGAGGTCAGAGATGTATTTTGGAGCCAGTCCATGTAAAGCTTTAAAAACAAACAATACAATTTTAAAATTAATCCTAAAATTAACAGGAAGCCAGTGCAAAGATGCAAGAATGGGAGTGATGTGCTCATATTTTTTGGTTCCTGTTAAAAGTCGTGCAGCAGAGTTCTGGACTACCCGCAGTCGGGAAAGTGCCTTATGGGAAACCCATAAAACATGCACACATGCACTTAAACCTAGCGTAACTCTTCGACCGCTTATGCGAGCAATGTCACTTTTTCCATGTCAGAATCTGCTGGAATTACGCTAATTGCGTCAACAGCTGAAGAAGTAACTATAGTCAAAAAAATGTCAGCACTGTAGCTAGAGCTCTGGAGTGAAAGTGTCAAAATCCAGTTACGAAAACACAAGAATACAAAACGGCCTTTAAATACAGCATCTTCATAGACTATTTATGCATGTTTATATTTGGGTTTCAAATTAATCGATGCCTTACATGTTTCTTCAATATTTTTTTTTTATTCTTTCATTTTTAAAGCTCTTCTCAAAGGATTAACAGAACAGAACATCTGCCTCTGCAGACATCCTGTTCTTTTTTTCCTTTCAATTGCGACGCAAAATCATTAGAGATAAAATAAATAAATAACCCCAGAGTCCTCTTCACCACAATTGAGTCCCTGATCAACTCAAATGCAAACAAAAACCCAATGCCAGCCTCCGCCTCATTGTGTGAGGACTTTGCAGACCACTTCGGGAGCAAGATCCATTCTATCAGATCCAACATCATAAAAGGACAGAAAAGCCTCTCTATTGGTAATGATGGCTTGATTTTACCTGAGGAAGCACTGGACAGTTTTGACCTGGTTGAAGCTGCAACACTTGGTCGAGTTTTCTCCCAAGCTAATCCAACAACTTGTTTTTTAGACCCCATCCCTACATCACTTTTTAAATCCTTTTACGGGTCTTTTGAGAGTGAGATTTTAAATATCATGAACTCCTCTCTACAGACGGGTATTTTTCCTGCTGCCTTTAAAATGGCAGTGGTGAAACCTTTACTCAAGAAAACTAATTCAGACCCTTCAGTTTTTAATAACTACAGACCTGTGTCCAACTTGCCATTTTTAAGTAAGGTTTTAGAAAAACTTGTTTTTATTCAGCTGAATGAGTTTCTCTCTCAAAACAACATTTTTGAGATAAACCAGTCTGGTTTTAGGACGAACCACAGCACAGAGACAGCCTTGTTAAAAATTGTTAATGATGTCAGATGTGCCTTGGATTCAGGTCAGATCTCAGTACTAGTTCTACTAGATCTAAGTGCAGCTTTTGATACTGTTGATCACCTGATCCTTGTAAACAGACTAAAAAGTCTTGGCCTTTCAGGGACTGTTCTCAAGTGGTTCGAATCGTATCTCATGGAGAGAAACTTTATGGTAAGCATGGACAGACACTTCTCTGGGGTCCATGAAATTAATTGTGGTGTGCCTCAAGGTTCCACCCTTGGCCCCTTGCTTTTTAACATTTACATGCTTCCTCTGGGGAATGTCATCAGAACCCACAACGTCAGTTTTCATAGCTATGCTGATGACACCCAGCTGTACATAGCTATGTCTCCTGATGACACAAGACCAATAGAAGCACTTTTTAACTGTATTTTAGATGTAAAATTATGGATGGCAAATAATTTTCTGCAGCTCAACCAGGACAAAACGGAAATTTTAGTTATCGGTCCTGAAGCCAAGAGAGAGAAACAGTTTCTGAAGCTACAGGAACTTTCATTAAGTCATTCAGAAACAGTCAGAAACCTGGGTGTTATCTTCGACTCTAAGCTAACTTTTATCCCACATATAAAACAGGTGGTTAAAACTGGTTTTTATCATCTCAAAAATCTGGCTAGAGTCCGCCCACTACTCTCTCTGGCTAATATGGAGATGCTAATGCATGCTTTTATAATGAGTAAAATTGATTATTGTAACGCCCTGCTTGCTGGTCTTCCAAAAACCAACATTAAGAACCTTCAGCTTCTCCAGAACTCTGCTGCACGAGTTCTCACAAAGACCAGGAGGCGGGCTCACATCACCCCAATTTTAAAATCCCTGCATTGGCTCCCCATATGCTTCAGGATTGATTTTAAGATACTTTTAACTGTTTTTAAATGTCTTAACGGTCTTGCGCCTTCTTATTTATCAAATCTTTTAGTAAGATATGAACCCTCGCGGACCCTGAGATCCTCTGGCACTGGACTGTTAACCATTCCAACTGTAAAAACTAAAACCTATGGAGAAGCTGCGTTTCAACACTATGGTCCCCGTTTATGGAACAGTCTGCCGGAGGACCTGAGAGCCGCAGAGAGCATTAATGCTTTTAAGAAAGGGCTTAAGACCCATCTTTTTAACCTGGCTTTTAGCTAATGCTTTACTGCTTTTATGTATTTATTCAGTTATTTATTTATATGTACTTTTTATTTTATTTATTTATTCATCCATTTTATCTTGTTTTATGAACTTGCATCTGATTTTTAACGCGTTATTTTAATTTACCTTATTTTAATGTTTTTATCAATATGTTTACTTGTTTATTCTCATTTTTATTCATTTTTATTTCCGGTGCTTCCTCGGCTGGAACCCCTCCCTCTGGGTCGGCTGCTGTTCAGCCGCTGCGGCTCTAGATGGGGACCTGCATCGCCACTTAGCTGTGGTGGAGCGGTCCCCGCCTGTGATGCTGCATTTGGCTGTCTATGCGGCTGTTCACAAAGGGGGAGGTTCCAATTATCAGCGTTTCCTGCATCCTGTTTTGTGCTCAGCCTATTTCTCATTGTCCTTTGCCATCACTTAGGGGTGGGAGGTGTGAAAGGAGTGGGGGGCTAGATACGGGGAGGGGGGCCCTATTTATTTATTTATTTTTTATTTATTTTTAAATCGTCTGCTTGTTTTTATATTTTGTTGTGTTTTAATGTAAAGCACTTTGTGTTATATTTTTATATGAAAAGTGCTTTATAAATAAAGTTTGATTTGATTTGATTTGATTTGATAAAATGGATTAATGTAACTGACATCAGAGCACAGAATGAAACGAACACTGAAAACTGTGATGATAATTAAAGTCGTTATGGAGAAAATTAATGAACATGGCCTGTTTAGAAAAATAGATAACTTCATTTCCTGTAGACTGTAAGATGCTTTGAAGAAGGAAAGAAATGGTAGAAAGATGAGCAAAAGGGTGAAGAAAAAAGATTTCATGAAGCATAAACCACCAAACACAACAGCCTTTTTTGTGCACCTTTACCAACTATAACACAAAACTTTGATCTTGACTTTGATTTATTTTTGTTTTTAATAATTATTAAATTTTGTCCTACAAGTTTCACTGTACTTTTAGCTTTAACATCACACTAGATTTAATTAGTGTGGTTCTAAGAACATTGTGATAAAAAGTACTAGTGCGATGACATTAGAAATTGAGTTTAAAGGCAACATCTAGAATTCCAACATGTTCCAATGATGAACTACGTTTTTAACCCACAAGACTAAAGCATTTCATGCAAGTGTTTTGCAAAATAAAGGGTTCTAAAATTCAAATTTTAGAAAAGGCATCAGATTAAAATCAGAAGTCTGTGAGCTCACCAGTGAGTTTGCCAATCAAAGCAGCTGTTGAGAATGATGCAGGAATGAATACACCTTGGAATGATTCCTTGGAACTCAGTATTTAGTTTAGTGAAGTTCTGTCTTGTTTTTGTTTTGTCTCTGTTTGATATTTCTGTTCTCAATTTTTTAATTTTGCTCAAAAAAATTTACCTTTCAAATTTGAGTTTTTGGCAGT
The DNA here is from genome assembly GCA_037389245.1 of Oryzias sinensis. Taxonomy (NCBI): domain Eukaryota; kingdom Metazoa; phylum Chordata; class Actinopteri; order Beloniformes; family Adrianichthyidae; genus Oryzias; species Oryzias sinensis. The sequence continues at coordinate 8,100,115 of CM074505.1, read as the reverse complement.
TGCAGGTTCATGTGGAATCATTGTCATATAATCAAAATATATCTGTAAACAAGAAAATAAACTGGGATTGTACTAAAAATATGGCCACAAAAACTGTTTTACAGATAAAGTAATTAAAAAAACTGTAAAGTAGTAAAAAAAAGGTCAAAATGACTCAGGAGAACTAACGGTTAAAGACCAGGAAAGTTATTAAGGAAAGAAAGTAAAAAGAGAGAAAAGAAAGTTGTAGTCCAGAGCCATGTGGGATACCAAACTTAGCTCAGGTTTGTGAATTTCAACTGATCATGAGTTGTCCTTTTTTTCACCTTTGATTTGTATATCTAGGTGATTCTATTCTCCCACTTCTATTACTGCAGTCTTCTATCAGTTTTAGCAATTTATCAGTGCTCCAAGGTTCTTCAGCCACAGTTATTAGTAAGCTAACTCAAGTTGGCCTTAGTAAATGTGCAGTAGATCACGTTAGTTCTTATCAGTGGTCTAGTGTTTCAGAATTGATGTTCAAACCCTATTTAAATGCACAGCACATCCAGTCTACTGAATAGCAGCTCGCACTGTAAATACAAAGTTAGGAATAGGAAAAGTTGTAAATAAAGAGTGTCATCTAATCTACTGGCTTTTAGCCCATGCTCTGTCTGTCCAAAAAGCCATGAAATATGGCATTCTACATTAATGTGTCTTTTCCTGAGGAAAGAAAAACCCCTCTGTGAGCACTTCTTCTCCTTGCTCAGTGGATGAGGAGTATAAACTCAATTTTTTCCAGGCTGTACAGAGAATATAAATTCAGTGCCTGTGCAGTCATCTTTTCCCTGACTTCTCATCAGCACGATAACAAAGACTATACATTATTGGCTCTGTTTTGCCTTGTAATCAGGCAAAGCTCCTGAGGATTTGAGCAAAAACTGATTTGATTCTAATAACATGGATCTGAATCCCCTGCCTCCCTGCTTATCTGAAGGAACTAAAATGGAGCAAATGCTTGGAAATGTATTGAAATAAAAATCTTTTGAACCACAAGAATTTAAGAGTTTTTTTCCTTTTGTACTCTTTTGCTCTCTTTCTTTTGCTCAGCCTCCACTTTGAATAAAAAGTACCATAAATTACGGGCTATAGAGCGCACCTGATTATGAGCCGCACCCTTTACATTTTTGGAGGTAAACTACTTTACACACAAACAGAGCGCGGCTGTATATTGGCACGCATGCCACATGTAAACATGTTGCAGTACATTCTGCGTCTCCCACAGTCTCAGAGTGGGAAAAGCAAGCGCAGATAGCATATTCTCCTTTCCGGTATTATAACCTATTTATTTATAAGCCAAACAGCGCGGACCACGTCACTTCTCACAGCCACCTCAGTCATGGTCAGGAACTTTACACCCACGATTACCCACTTCCCATGAGTCTTAGGGGCTGATGGCGGGACTAACCCCTGGGTCTCCACACTGTGTTGTAGATTGAAGTGTTACGGTTTCAGTTCCTTTGTGTTTTGTTCTTGGATTTCCTGTTTTATTTTGTAGTATTTCCTGTTTTGTTGTTGTTCCAGTTTTTCCCTTATAGTGAAAGTCCTGATGTTTCCACCTGTGTCTTGTTGCCTTGTATGTATTTAAGTCCTGTCTTTCCTTCCTCTGTGCTGAGTCCATATTGTATGTTCCCGGTTTTGGTCTTTGTAGTGTTTGAGTTTGCTACGTATGCAGTGGTTTTTGTTTGTAGTTCGGGTTTTGTTATTAAACCCTATTCCCTGCATCCTCCTGCCCCTCTCCTCTCTGCGCCTGGGTACTTCCCTCTCCCCCCGTGACATTATGGACCAGCCCTACCAGTACCCAGCAGAGGGGACCTGTCTCTGGTGGACCCCTGGCTCTTCCCAGATCTACAGGGACTTCAAAAGTCGCCTACCAGCTGTCAAGGAAGTCGACCACATCACGCGCCCCATTCTAAGTCCTCCCCTGTTCCTGGTTGGGCGAGGCGTTCTCCGAGATCGGTCCTTCCTGGACCCTCTGGACCCAGGACCTGTGGCTGTGTGGGAGGACCCCTGCCTGGAGGAGGGGAGGAGTCGAGAGTCCCCGTGGACTTTGGAGGGTCAGCTCCCCGCCTCCTACTTCAACGGGAGTCGACTGGCTGTCAGAGGGGGCCGCCGTCGTCGCCGCCGCCGCCCTTCTCGGCGTCCCGATAAGTGGTTCGGTGGACCTGCGGCCTCCCAACCGGTCGTCAGGGAGGTGAACCTGGAGAGCACCCGTCGTTCGGCTCTGCGGAGGTCCCGGGCGCACCCGTCCCGTTCCGGCTCTAGGAGGTCCCCGGGCGCACCGTCCCGTTCCGGCTCCTGGAAGGTCGGGCGCACCCGTCCGTTCGGCTCCTAGGAGGGTCCCGGGCGCACCCGTCCGTTCGGCTCTGTAGCTGCGCATGGGCTCGGGGAGGGTGGAGAAAACGGCCCAGCGAAGCTGGATAAGCGAGCGGCTCCTCGGGCGATAGGCGGAGCCGGGTGACCCGCGTCGCTCGACCTCGTTCCCTCATCCTCGGTCGTCGACCGCCAAGTCGATCAGCGCTCCTCCAGGTCCTCCGGAGCTCCCCTGCCGCCAGCTCCATCCCCTTCAGGCCTCGGACAGCCCCGGCGTCGGTAGGCCTCTCCGGCCGCCGGTGCTGGCAGCCAGGTCGAGAACTCCACTGCGTGGTCGAGCGCTGCGAGAACCCTGTTGGAACTGAGAAGTTCAGCGGCTCGGTGAGGTGTGGTGGGATCAAGCTTGCGTTAGTAGCCGGGCGGAAAAGTCACGAAAGGCGCTCTCAGCTCCGATCCGCGTTCCCACTCCGCCAGTCCCCATCGTTTGGCTCTTCCGGTGAGGTAGCTCAGAAACAACGCCACCTTCTCTATGGGAGGAATTCACATGGGTTAAATTCAAAGTGAAGGCGACGGGAGGTGAGAAAAGCCCGACCGGTCCTCAGCAGAGCCATCAAAGACTCAGGATGACCCAGTCTGATCTGCGAGTGGGGATGAAGGTGTATCTTCCAGCTGAAAGGCGATGCGTGGAGCTGCGCGCAGACTTGACCTCCTGCATCTCCGCGCTCGAAGCGAAGCCAGCCTGGGAGGACCAGGTAAGTGCCTCGAATCAAGTTCTGCTGGGTTGGACAGCGGTACTTGGCGTAATGTTACGTGAACCAGCGGAGGGCAATTGCAGGAAGCGACAGCAGTCGTAGCGTAGTAAACAGGCTTTAATGCAAGAGCACACTTGAACAAAAGCATGAGCAGCACGACAACCACAGAACAAACAGGGCAACAGAAGAGAGATTACAATCGAGAACGCAGGCACCAGCTGTGAAAACACGGCGGAGACAGGTGAGGGAGGAGGAGCCAGCAGGAGAGGGTTGCAGCTGAGCAGCAGGGCCATCCATGACATGAAGATGTGAATGTGCTGAAAACATGTGCGTGTGAGAAGGAGGGGTGTGTATTTATGTTTGTTGTACAGAGTGAAGGGGAACTGTAATAAATGACGGTTTACCCGCGAAGAAGATGAATGATTTTTATTAACCCTCTCTGGAGGCTCTGGGGGACCAAACAGGGAAGTGAACAACCGAATGAAGAGAGGAAAGAAAAAAAGTAATCGCAGAAAGGTTCAACACTTGATATAGTTACAAAGAAAGACGGTACACAGAGAGTTTTCAAAGTTTTAATAAAATACCTGAGCTTTTCTTACCAAACAGTGCCTGTGACACGGTAGTAACACGGGAGCAATATGGTAGTAACACGGCTGGTTTAAAAAACATGAAAAGTCACTGAGAGCTTTCTTCATCTTACTCCTATTGCGCAAACAAGCAAGTCTTCCTCCTCCAGTGTCAGTTGGAAAAAGCGTTGGATAGCAGCACGCCAGAAACACTCTCTCTCAGTCTCTCATGTTGTCCTCTCTCATCCTGAGGCAAATTCCCTCCTGAGCTTGCGCTGTCCTCTCTGTCATGCAGCAGACCGGCTTTTCCAAACCCGTTGGTGATGCTGTATTTTATACTGCTTTTAAAAATGCTTTTAGCAGCCTCATATTGTAGTGAGTCATGTGCACGTTGGGTCTAATACTAGCAAGGGATTGTGGGATGCAGCTAAAATAGATGAGCATTGGTGTTTCTTTTGTTGCACCATGACTGAGGTCTAGAGCAGAAGTAGCGTCCATGCTGTATTTTATCACTGCTTTTTAGCAGATGCGCACGCTTGAGCAGCTGCCTCATATTGTAGTGGCGGTCATGTGCACGTTGGGTCTAATAGTAGCAAGGGATTGTGGGATGCAGCTAAAATAGGGCTGAGCATTGGTGTTTCTTTTTGTTGCACCATGACTGAGGGGTCTAAGAGCATAAGTGATGTCCATGCTGTATTTTATCACACTGCTTTTAACGAATGCTTTTAACTTGAACGCTGCCTCAGATTGTAGTGGCGGTCATGTGCACGTTGGGTCTAATACTAGCAAGGGATTGTGGGATGCAGCTAAGATGAGCATTGGTGTTTCTTTTGTTGCACCATGACTGAGGTCTAAGAGCAGAAGTGACTTCCATGCTGTTTGGCTGCGGGTGGGTATGTCACAATAAATGGGCTTGATGCAGGAAATTAAAGTATACATTCAGCTTTGCTTATAGCCTCCTCCTAAGTCTGTACAATAGGGATGGGAATAGAAGCTCCATGAAGCTTCCCTTGGGGTTTATGTAGTTGTGCCGGAAAAATGAACCACCCATTCAGGGCTTTGAAACCACACAGAACAGCGGCATTTGGTGGCGGACTGGACGTATATCGACATATGTTTCAACCAAGCTCCTTGTAACACTTCAATGTGGAAATGATGATGAAAAAATGTAAACAAAACAATGTTGTTAATGATGATTAGAAAAAAAACGTCAACAATACTACATGTGACGTATTCTGTGAATAAAATAAAAGCAAACAAAAAACAAATTATGCACACTAACTTTGGCTTGTAACTCCAAGAACCTTTGCATACCATCCCTGAGTGACCGCTGGCATTAACTCTACTACAAATTAGTTCGGCTTTTCATTATTTATTCATTGAAATATTTTTTTTATACACAATGTTCATAGTGTATTGTTTTATACGGAGAAATCAAATTGAAATGATCCTGAGCCACAGTACGTTTTTTAAAAGGAGCAATGGTAAAGTGCAATGAACTGGCTGATTCCAATCTTGAAACAATAAACTGGTGAGAAGCGTTCGGAGTTCATTTCCAAGTATTTCTGAAAATAATTATACAACTGTTCAAAACAGAAATGACATCTGAACAGTGGACAGATAACGATGCATTTGGTGCGTCATATGTCATCAACCTATCAATTATCTAGTGCTACCACATCTGAAGTATTTGCAGCCTCCTCACTTTGCCAGTGCATGCAGGGTTAGCCAGCAGCATCCCTACTGTACAGAGTCAAGAGGTGTATGGTTCACAGATAGTTGTTCATTGCAGTTAATTATATAAGCGGCAACTCGGATGACTCACAGGTAGAACCGCCTTTGATTCTTTTTGAATTTCCTGTGAGTACTTGTTTGTTATTCATTCTCAAAGCGGGAATTACATTAATCTTGCATTCCCCAGTCTCACGCTTACCTTTTCTGCTCGAGTGCCCTAGTGGGCGTTAGAAAAAATGCATAAGTGCTTAAGTCCTTGAGATAAACACATGAGGTTGGCGTGTGACAAAAATGGCGGCTTGTAATCCGAGTTTTACGGTATGTAAACATGTGTGTACCACGCGCTTTTCTGACGGCTTTTAAACTCTTGTGTTCACTGCGTCGCTAAACAAGTTTCTCTGACCTTTTTTGAACCAGAAGTATTGCAGCCTTTGAACACATGTTGAAAGTTCCACTAGCGGTCAAGCACGACCAATTAGGGAGTCTGGTCATAGAAGTGCCAACTGTTTGACACGTGAGAAAAGAGGAGACGGTCATTTTGCAGTTTGCACACTTTCATATATCAGAATAGGGGTGGGACATTTCTCGCTAAACCTTTATCAACTGTCAGTGGCAGACTTAATCTGGTTGCAAAAGAAATTGATGTTTAAAATCTTTTTCATTAAAACATTACGATCAGCTCTTTAAACATGATTTAAAGCATACTTAAAATATTAGAATTAGAAGTTCCTTGTGTTTCATTCTGTATAATGAGAACAGTTATTGTGTTAAATTAATGTTGAGCAGCATCCCAGCTGGATTTCTTTCTTTTTCTTTATTCTTTTTTAAGATCATTTCTTTTTTCTTTTTTTATGATGCTGATTTCTTTTTGGGAATAAAAAAAATCTCCAAATGCAAATCCTCTTGTATATAAATCTTTAAAAACCACAGACGAAACAATACCAGCATGCCCCTATCTTGAGAATGGATCAGAATGGGAACACTAACATCAAGTTCAACACCAAGCAACCTTGAAACTCCAGCTGCATCATTTCAACAGACATTTTTCCAGTTTCGATTCAGTCGGTCTGCTACTTTCCAAATGTACTGTTAGGTTTGTGGTGTGTGTGTGAGTTTGTGTTTTGTGTGTGTCTGCGGTGTGCCACAGTATTGAAGGAGTCAGATGGCCTGGGGAACATTAAATATGGGGAAATGACACTTTCCAGATTATTATTGTTTTCTTTCACTCAATCAGACTGAGTGATGGGGTTGTGAAAAGGAGGATGACGTTCATTACTGTCTCTGGGGTTTGATGAGTTCATCCCTCAGACGTATTGAGCTTTTCCTTTTTCTTCTTCCATTCTGTCTGGTTTGTGAAGCATTCCAAATATCCTCATGCAAATTACAAAAAGAAAAAGAAAAAAACAAGTAACTAGACATTAACTTGACAGTAAATGGTAAAAACATGAATTTTTTCTTGCATATTCATCCAAATCTTTGTTTTATATTCTCATTGCTATGTTCAGATACTGTCAATCAAACACAGTTGATAACATAAAATTCCAGCTGTATTCTTTAATGTATTTCAATGAGCAACAAACAAACAATAGTAAAGTGAAATAGGTTTCAACAAGAGTGCTAATTAGATGCCTCTTCTTTTGAGCAGTCCTAATTGCTGCCCTTTATTGGCTGAAACTTTTAACCATTAGCATCACATGTAAATAATGGTTGCAATCAGGCCACTTGAAGGCAGCAAAAAAAAAAAAAAGTGCAGGTCCCTGATGCTTTAACCTTTTTGCCATGTAATTATGGGAAAAAAACAACACCCCTGGTGTAGATTCAACCAATTAAAAGAAGTTCAGCTTTGTTAACAGGGGTTGTGTGGAAGTGCTCAGGAGTGTCTGCTTGTAAGCACTTCACACAAACCCAGTGGAAAACAAAACCCGTTCCTTTAAGCAGAGGAGCACCTGCTCTGCTCACCACCATAGATGAGGAGCATCCTTTTTAATTTTAGTTGTTCACAACAATGAGTGCAAACACATAGATGTTAGTCAGACTGACTACATTAAGTAAAACAGCACACACACAGAATTGTTTAAAATTCTGACATCTGATTTTTCAATTACATTTGGCTGCTAGTCCAGCTATTTCTAGGAGTGTGCTTAACCGCCTTTTAATGTTTGTGATAACTCGGCAAACAGAAAATTGGTAAAATGGTAATAACTAATTTTTTTGCCTGTTGACTAATCTGTTATACAACGCTCCACCGCATATTTACGGTTCCACGTATTCGCTGACTCCTCGGGTTCCTCACAAAAGCTAAGACAACTCAAGACGCTTGTTTGAGACTTTTGCATCCCAGGAGGTGTTGCGGGAATTTCTGTCTGAGGAAGGGGGGTGGGGGCGGAGATGAGCTTGTGCTCCTGCATGGATAAATGGCATCGGCTGACTCAGAAGTGGCCATAAAATATCCTGATATGCTGAGGAAGATAATCGCGGGGAATAATTACCGGTATCATCTGGATGAATGAATGTTGGATGAAACTAGCCTTTTCCGGAAGAAGCGACTCTCAAAACACGCTAACATCGTGCTGCAGGACCATAACTGATGGAGGAGGACGGGCTACTGGTTTTAAGGCACAGAGAGAGACACTCCTAATGTGCATTATAAAGTACACTATGGTACAGTCTGTAGCTCTGAATAAAAGAATGTTGTATTAAAGGGTCAAAGAAAGCTGAATTTTTGTCTGTAAATCTTTTTTCATTCATTTGAATGTATTGCTAATGTGTCCAAGCAAAGTTGGCTTATCTTGATGGCTTGATTTGAACAAAGGAACATGTTTTGTTTGGGGTGGCTGCAACAAGTAATCATACAATTATGATTTGCTTTGGTTAAAGATCCTGAAAGACTATGGAAATTCTGACGTTTTTATCAATATTTTTTTTAAGTTCTTTTGAACTATTGCTACAGTTTGTGTTGATGGTAAAAAGTCAAAATGTGAAAGATTGTAACAGATTGAGTTATAGAAAGATGAAAAGAAATGCTTTTAGTTGAACATTTGAACATTAAGCTCTTTTGTATTTTTATTACTTTTAGCGGCTTTGGGTTTATAACCTTTTTTTTTTAAACAAATTCTGATCTTTACTTTGAAATGAGAGTAAAGCATTAAAAAGAAAAGTAGCTTCAGTCAGCAGGTATTAATTTAAAACCTATTGCTCCTTGCAAAATATCTGCAAGTGAATGTTTTTCCATGTCAGGAGTCAATCAACATGTTCTGAGGAAGAAAAAGAACTCGACTTTGAAGTGGGGCCTTATATTGTGTTGGCTAGAGTTTCTCAGCATTAAAAAGTCCTTCAGTCAGGTCCTTATGTGAATGGACAAGCAGCACAAAGCGAGTCACCCTTATCGGCGTCTTGTTCAAGAGCCTTCGTCTCCCCGAATAGCCTGGCAAGATACCGGCGTGCAGATAAAACGTTGGGCGTGTGGCGGAGGAGTAATGACGGAGATATATAGTATGCGTCGTCGCTGGGAGAAAAGGTTGAAAGCATTTTTTAGGTTTCAGGTGCCTTCTTGTGCCATCAGCAGATTCATAATGAAAGGGATTACAGTGGTTTTTCCGTAATGACCTTTTGAAAAGCAAACTTAATGTAAAAGGATGGTAATGAATTCTAATAAAGACGTGCCACACCGGGCATTGAAATATAAACTCGGGCAACAAGGTGTAAACCTGCCATATGTGCATAATAAAGATCCATTTTTGTGTAAATCAGGGAACACCCTTTATTGCAGTAAGCTGTAAAGTGCATACAAAGCAGCTAAATGGAAGTTGATGTGCATTTTATGCTGTCCCCCGGGAGCGCTTGTGATAACATTTGCACACTCCTGTCATAAGCAATTTATTTCTGTCTTCAGGTATCGACCTGCCTCTTATCTGCTCAGGCACCCGTGTGCGGTTGAAGTGGATCTTTCAGGAAAATGCAGAATTTGTTTGCGTCGCATCATTGAATCAGTTTTGGCTTTAGTGAATTTTCTTTCAGTATTATTGTTACTGCTGACCTTGGCTTTGATTGATAGTTTGGGTTAGTTTTTGAGTGGGCTGTGGGGTAGGTACACATGTGTCCAACATGTAGCTTATTACAGTATTAAGAAAAACCTAAAATAGCATTTTTTTTGACCCTCCAAATAATTTACAGTTTAAATTCGCACCCATCATTCAATAAAACTTCTCCATTGTATATGCATTTTTGCTCTTCAAATTTAATTTATGACTTTATTGGCCAATAAGAGGCAGAGCAGAAAAGTAAAACCGGCTGAAAGTTGGGTTTATGACCTGACACCAATCATATTATGATGCTCATAACAAGCATTTGTTTGTAAATTAGCCTCATGGAGCCATGTAGCGTCATTATAACCAGTGGTGGATTTGCTGGCTAGAAATTATGTGAGGGTTTCTGCAGCGGTTGTACTTTTATTATAATTGTTTATAAAATCCTCACATGGGGCATAAATAACTTGAATAACTAATAACTTCTTTACTGGTACTCGTTTAGACAGCATCAATGTAAAGAATCCATTTACTGAGAAGCATGTAAAAGCTAAAATCATATTTAAATGTCAAAGAAATGTATTTATATACATTTGTTTTATTTGGAAAATCATTGAGTTTATTCTAGTAGGGCCAATTGACTGTCTTTTCTTTTAATTTGTCAGATTTTTATTAATAAGATTTAATCGGTGGCGTCAATAAAAAAAAAAAATCCATTTTCTGCCTATCCCTTTGCCTTCTCCTTTTTTCGGTCCCTTTTCTCATTCTTGACTTTATTTCCTTTTTTTAAAAATTCTAATTCATTTGATTCTGTTCTTTTTCCTGTTTTGCCTTTAACTTTTGGAAGTGTGGAAACAAATTTCTGGCCTTTTCCTTTTTCTACACAACTACACTTCATTTTACCGCTTTTTAAAAATCTCTTCAAAGAGTCTCTGGTTGGGTCCTAATTCCTTCACTACTCACTACATAGTGCACTATATAGCGCGTGCGCCCTTTTGTAGAACTGTCTGAATCTACAATTCCAAAATCGAGTACCCTAGAAATTTCCCAGAAGTCTCTGCGAAAAACCAATGTGCATCGATGCTCAGTAGATTGGCCAATATAGACCTCAATGCCTTGCGTTTGAACGTTACGTAAAAAGTGTTTTAAATGTTTTTTTTTTTTTAATTAACCATGGTCCGGGTGAATATTCGATTCTGATTGGCTGCTGGGTGTGCATTAAAAAGTGATACACCACAGGATAACCGCATGGTAAAAAAAAAAGAAGTTCCGGTCACCCAGCTTGAATGTTCTGTATCAATGCGTCAGCTTCTTTAAAACAACCTTTTGCTTTATCAGTTGGACAAAAACAAGCGGTAAGAGGTGAACTTTCTCTCTGAACTGATGCTTTATTCAACCCATCGGACAGATCAGCATATATCGCTGAATTTGACTGCAGCGGTGGTGGGATGCGCCGCAGCACATGACAAATAGTACGCTTTTTGTGGGAAAAGCAATCCAAATTGGAAAAAAACAAACAAGAATTAAGGTCTAAAAATGGTTAATATTTATTGTTTTTGTAAATGACCATGGTGCAAGCGGGTTAATGGCCTTCAAAGTGTGCATTATCACTTTTTAACGCACTTCGCGGAAGCAATCGCATCGGATGGTTCAGGGTTCCACACAGTGTGTTAGAAAGTGATAATGCACACTTTGAAGCCCATTAACTCTTACAAATTTTTACCATCAGAACATACTGTATGCATAAATAGTCAGAGAACGCTCGTATTTATTAGGTGTTTATCTCGGACCATCAGTGATGTCATATTTAAAAAACAAAAACAAAAAAAAGTAGTAAGCATGGTGTCCAAGTTGCTTTTAAAATCAAGGGCTCTAGATAGTCCCGCACTATATGTTTTTTTAGTAGTTAGGGATTAGGGTGAGAATTCGGACAAAGCCTCTCTCTCGGTTTGCTAACTTGCTTTTTGACAGAATAGTCCATTGCTGATGAGGGACGGGGGAGCACTTTTACTTAAACGTTCTGATGCCATTTCAGTGATTTATTTATTTATTATAGATAATAATGCACATGGAAAAAATGTTAAAATGTTTGTTAAGTGTTGAGCTTGGGGAATTGCCTACCTTTGCTTTATGGTAAGTTCCTCCCTACTTTAAAACCTTTTATGATGGAGGCAGCTCATAGCATGGAGCAGCATCCTGGGCAAAGCAAGACATGCTTGTCCATAGGGAAATGAGTGGGAGACTTTGAAAGGACAAACTGCTCTGTTCTGCTGTGAGATCCTGCAGATCCACAATGTTTTTGTTAGCATGCTACGTTACCCTTGTGTTTCCCTGATCATTGCATCATCCCCTCCTTCTTCTTAACATGCCGACCAGCCAGTTTTCCCAACAGTAAATGAACCACATTGATTAGCCATTTGTTTTTCATTTCTGTTTAACATCAACAGCACCCGGATGTTAATTCCTAGAAAAGGTAACTATAGCAACCACTCATCTTTTCATCATTCTACAACTTGTTGCCCTGCCTTGGTTGCACAACCCATCCCCAGCCTTTAAGTAGTCGTAATTTCTGCTCATGATTTGACATTTCTGACTATTTATCTTAGAACAACAGGCATGTTTTTGTTAAAAGCTGCCCTGGATGAGGATTTTCCTTGTGGTTTAAACCTTTTTTATTTTTTTGATTTGTCCTTTAAAGTGAATGATAAATAAATACACTGTTTGCTCATACACACAAAAACCCCACATGTGGCATTTACATGAACATTTTCTCAAAAAAATGCTTTGCTAGCTGCTTGCTGCAACTGGAAGCAATATGTTTCTGTCTAAATATTAGTTTTGAATTATTTTTTAAACTCTTTTAGCAAAGGCTAACAAAGGCCTGTTGTTTATCTATTGTTTTAATACATGCAGTTTCAGCCAGGTGCAGCATAAAAAAAGTTCAACTCAATTATTGCAGTTGTTGAAGATAGAATTAATAAAATGTTACGGCCCCTTTGGCAGGCGGGGATTTTACTTTAGGGAGGCGTCTTCCACTCTTCCTTTAAACATTTCTGTCTAGCACATTTTTTTAAAAGTAAAATAGATATTACATTTTTTTGAGTTGTCAATCAATTTAAACTTTAAATCATCATGAATCGATTGTGAAGTCCAGAAGTGATTTTTTTTTGACAATATTTAGTTTATTATATTCAGAAACATCACAAATTGACACAATATAGCCTCAAAAGTTCAAAACGGAAAGAGAAGACGACTCCAAACTACAGACACAGTACTTGGAAAAGGGAATACTTTTCTGTGCGTAAGCGTAAAAGGAAATCAATAGCAATTAATTTAAATGTTAAATATTTTACATGCAAATCAAAGTATGATAATATACATACCTTTTTTTTTTTCTTGTGTTTTTATTTTGGGAAGTGCCTCGTGTGTGTTAATGGTTAGTGTCACAATTCAATTTGTTTCTATTCAATAAGCTCATGTGAAAAAAATGCTCGATGAAAATCATGTTTTTGGTGGGATTCTTTTGGTGTTCTCATAGCATTTTTCTGATGATGGACAGACATTGAGAAAATTACGCTTTGTAAATGGCATAATCCTAATTAAAAGACTACTGGTAATGCTTTTACAATAGATCAAAATGACTATCAAAGTTGAACTTTAAGGCTCTAAAGCAATATTAGTAGTACACCCACCTGTGTACAAACATAAAATTTTACTTTTTTTTTTTCTACAATATTCTTGGATATTTTCCATGAAAGACAGTTAAAGAGTGTAAGCTTTTTTTAAGTGCTTGTTGTTTAAGTCCTGTGGTCATATTTTTTGCTGATTTGCATTAGATTAGTCACACAGTACAGAGCAAAAGGGGAAAAAAAAGAAAAACTTGTGTTAATAGTGGCTCTCATTGCAGAGCCCCTGCATTCATTGTTTTCCAGATGGATCAATAAAAACGTCAACTTCTCCCTGAGTGGACTGTTTCATATTACTACAGTCACTGCTTCAGGGCGCAATATGAACATGTTCCATCAAAGCAGCAGGAAAGAACAGCTCCATTTCTGTGGGACTTTGGACTTCACACAGTGCTGTACATTTTAATAAGAACATATCTGATAACCTGTACTTTAAATAAGGACATTCACCTGCAGCTTCTGTTTTTTTTTTTTTTTTTTTTAACAAACGCCAATGGAATTTAAATTGCTGAGAGACAAATTAACTATCCAGTGTTTTTCTGTAGATTAATTCTGAAAGTCTGCTGCCAAAATTGATTTTGTTAATGCTAAATATGATTAAAAACTTGTGTTTTTAATCATATTTAATCATATTTGTGTGTGACTATTTTTCCAAGACAGGATCATAAAAAACTCTCGGGTGCTCGATTCTAAGTGACATGGCTCTTCGGTTACATTTCTTTATGGTTAAAGACACGGTTATAAGGAAAAAAGACTTAGTGAGCAGCCCCCTAAAGGCAGCATAGATGGTACATTCCAACCAATGATTAGATTAGTTGTTTTTAACATCCACAGGCACTGCTGAGCTTGAAAATCAGGAGGGAATTGAAAGATAGTTAGTCTTGATTAAAGATGTCGTTCCTTAAAGCTTAATCAAAAGTTTCTCCAGATTTGACTTTGGGACTTTTTTTCAAGTGGGCAGGGGGTTTTGCAGGATTTTAGCAGATCTGGCGTATTTTCTTTATCATTCTCTGCCAGGATCATGTTCATTTATTATTTAAATCAGAGTTTCTGCCTGCTTGTGTGTGACCTTGCAATATTGAGATTTTCTTCCACCCAGATATGGGAAAAGCCTTGAAATTGATCTGAGAAAATCTTGTGAACAGACTTTTTAGTTTAGGTGCAGTTTGTAAGCGCCAACCTACCTGAGTGAGGTGTTCAGTTCAGCGTGTACTACTTGCTGTTGCAGTGCCTCGGGCCATCTGTTCGTCCCAAACCTCAATGAACTCATTTCGTCAGGGACGTTATTGTGCCTGTTTGTGGCGTGACCTGAAAGTCAGAGAGAACTCCAGCGTTGTTGCTGCAGAGCGTCCCCATGGTGGTGTGTTTGTTTATAGGACGCATGAATAGGAAAGGAAATCAGACCCTGTGTGTTATGTGAATACACAAATTCTGTTTTCTCTTGAAGCTTACAAAATATTGGCAATTAAAACTTTGAAAAACTTAAATTTTTAGAGAAATGACTAGCTATATTTCTTAATGTAAGTTTTAATCGTTGCTTTTTTTCTTAAACACCTACTCCGATCATCTTTTGATCTATTTTGAAAGCCTTCCTAGTGGTCTTTTGTATTTGATTATGCTGTTTTAAGTCAAAAATAAAAAAAAATCCTGTGTCATTTTCTAGGACATAGTTTCTGCCGAGCAGCAGTTACTCTTCCGAAATTTGTCTTTGAGTTGTGGGCGGGACCGTTAGCGCATGGCAACCCCGCCCTTCTCATCACCCATAACTCTGAAAGCTGTTACCATGTTGTCCCGCTAGCTTACAGCCCCTCACACACACCACACCCGACAAAAAGGGCAAGCAATATTAAAACAATCCAGCCAAACAGTTTTGACCCAGATGCCAGCTCAGACGAGGAAGACAAAGATGTGTATGGACGTACACATCAGAGTGGACCGGAGCAGGGAGACTGTGGTCCGCCCTTTGCCGTTTCTATGTCACAAATACGTTTTTTTTTTTAAATGCATTTTTTCGTCTGCTCCTGATTCACAGCAATTTGAATAGTGAAATACTCAGAAATGCTATAGCTTAAGCTTAATTTTCTTTTTATATAACAACCCGATTATCAAAAAAATAAAAAATAAAAAGCAGGATTTTCACGTAAGTGGATATTAAATGCAAGTTTTAATTGTTCATTTATTTCTTAAGAAAATTTTAGTTTAAAAAAAAATAAGCCAAATTCTGTTTGTATCTATAATTCTGACACATTTACACCGTGGGACATATTCTTTATATTAGAGGTACATTTTTACAGTATGATGTGAAATAAGCAGGAACTTCCCCCCCACTTCATTAAAGCTATTGACCCATTCAGACGCAGCAGCTCTTTAAAGTAAAGTTTTGACCCAGTAAGAATTTCTGCACATGATTCCTATTTATGGTTTCTCCAAACAGCCATTTTTATTAACACCTCTGGAAAGTGAAGTAAATCCCCCAGAGGCAAAGTCTGCGGTCTCCCTAAATAGTGCAGGATTGACTGAAATAGCAGTTCTCCTGTGACTGGTGACCTGCTGAGTCTTTGCCCCATTTTAGTTGGCAACATATACTTATATGATTTCAGGCATGAGCCTTTCAGAATGATGGACAAGTGATGGTAAAGTGCTGTCAGTGTTTTCTTCATAGAAGCCACAGCTCAGGCTGTTAATGGTATGAAAAAGGCTGATGTAATTAGTGATGGGAAGGAAGCACTTATCGGCTTCTGATGACAAAACAAACCCAGTTTGCTACTGAGCTGAGGTTTCTAAGGACTTTTTCACTCCAGATATGACTGTTGGTTCACTTTTTTGGTTCATTGGTCGTATTCTCCATTGCATTTTTTGTAACTAGAGTAGAATGAAGTCCCATTAGATGTCACACACCTGGGTGGTGTTCTCCACATCTGAGCCGGCCCCCGGGGCAGCGGTGAGTATGGAAGCGATTCTGTAGCATAATTAAAAAGAAGAGCCAATACCAGAAAGGCTTTTTAATTTTCAAAATGAAGCTGCATTTTTTGCGTGGCGAGTGTGGTGAGCTGCAGACACAGTTGTGCTCTAGAAGCATTTTGTGGTTTATCCCCCCCCCCCCCCATCCAACCTTTTAATGCTGAGTGACGAGTAAGGAAACCAGTTTTGAGTCTCAGGTATGACTTGATTGTAGATTTGAGGATAGACACTCTTCCAATAGGTCAATGAGTTGGCATAATGAAAGCCTGGACCCATTGGCCAGAAATCTGAGGGCGGGACGATACAACTTTAGAAAAACAATCATCCCCATCAGGAGAAATTTGGGAGGTTTGTAAGTCGTGTGCAGAGAACTTGTTAGGATAATAATTCCCTTGTAAAAGTTACAATAATTAGATATTAAAAGTGTAACCTTCTTGTACCGATACCTCTCTGGGAACCTCCAAGGTTCTGCATTGTGTTAAATGGAACGGCGAGCATCAGAAACATCTGGTTTGTTCAAGAATTATAGTCTAAAAGAGAACCAGGTGGAATGAGGCGGACACTTACTTTTCTTTATTTTTTTTCCAGAGGCAATCGGTTAGACAATAGCATGCAATACTCGCCAGCCTCTGTGTAGCTCCATTTCAAACCAGTAACAAACCCATTCTGATGTTAAAACACCAACATTAACAACAAACTGTGCAGCTATACAGCACACAGAAGATATTGCTTCACAAAGCTCTGTTCCCTCATTGGTTGCATGGGATACGGTCCATAAATAAGCCACAATAGGTGAAATGCACGAATGAGCAATTCCGATGTTTTAAGGCCGTCAAACTCCTCACTACACACTTGGAACAGTTTTCTCGCAGATGTAAACATTTTCACATTTTACTCTCGTTTAAACTCTCAAAGTTCAAACCTTCATAGAACAATAGGTCCAGTATTATAGAATAAAAACAAAGATCTCTCACAATTAGGGAAGTCCATCCAACCATCCATCCATCCATCTTCCTCCGCTTATCCGGGACCGGGTCACGGGGGCAGCAGTCTAAGCAGAGACTGCCACCCAAACCACAATGCACCGGCCCCTTTTGAGGTCTCCAACGGGTGGTGGGCCCATGGGAGAGTGGTCCCACGTCGCTCCTTCGGGCTGTGCCCGACCGGGGCCCGTGGGAAAAGCCCCAGTCACCAGGCGCTCGCCTGCGAGCCCCAACCCTGGGCCTGGCTCCAGAGTGGGGCCCCAGTGACGCCAATCCGGGCGACGTAATCAGGTCCTTGATTTTGCTCATCATCTGGGGGTTCTGAACCGCTCTTTGTCTGGCTCGTCACCCAGGACCTGTCTGCCATGGGTGACCATACCAGGGGCTTAGGCCCCAGACATCTTAGCTCCTGGGCTCACTCGAGCTCTCAAACTCCCCCAACACGTTAAGGTGGCGGTACACAGGGGAGCAATTAGGGAAGTGATGATTCATTTTACGTTCCATTCATATCATCATTAGTGGTTGCCGAACCGATTCATTGTCAATATTGGTTCATTTAAATGATCCTAAAATGGATCCAGGACATCTTTAGCCGAGACTTTAACCAGTGTGACTTAGAGATAAATATCTGAAAACTGAACAGTGCAGCAGAATCTTTCCAGATTCCTTGTAATTCAAGTAAGATAATCAAAAATGGTATAAATGTAAATATGTGTACAAACAAACAAGTAAACTAGAATTAATGGCGAACGCTATCAGATTTTAGTTTTAGAAGGTTCAGCACAATGATACAAAACATTACATTTTTGTATCATTCTGCCACACTGTTTGGTCACATGTCTTTGCAAAATTCAGTGTTTCCACACATTGGACTGTGATGATGGTTTGGTAATCATTTTTTTTTTACCGTCTTCAGATGTGCGTTGTCTGCTGTGATGGCACTTGGCCATTTTTATATTATAGAAAATGAAACTACTATGTCTCAATCCAAATGGTATTTTCTTAGACTGATTATCTCGTTTTAAAATCGATCAGAGTCTGGAATGGAGTTTGCGTGGTTTTACACTTGATCCAGACTAAAATGGAAAACAAACTGTTTTCAGTCTGTTTTTACCGGACAAAACACAACATAAAACCATCGATATGTTTTGATCTGTAAGCTTTTCCCTAAAGTTCAAGTGTTAACTTCTTACTTTAACATCTGTAGTCCAATCTTTCCTGCTGCACTTTTCCATGACTGTCACGCTTTGAATAAATGTTTAGTTTAGGATCGCATGTTATTTATGAGCACTGCTGATTCATAGAGGTAGGCAATTTTCCCCCTTCATTTTTCCTTATTTCTCTCCTCCTCCTCCTTCTCCTCCTCATGCGCCGTATTTCTCTCTTCTCCTCCTCCTTCACTTCAGCCAATCAGGCCACACCTCCATGGCAACCGTCAGCGAGGGTAAAACATCCACAGATGGTGTTGAGTAGAGCGAGCAGCAGGCGCACTACGAGATCAAGTGTGGGAGCGTGTTTGTTTGTGCGCCTGCGAGACGGGTGGAGGCAGACCCACTGAGTTGAGAAGGCAGCAGAGTAAAAGGAGGGACAGGTGACAATTTGAGGAGGTGGGAATGAGGGTTTGAAGACGAGAGAAGAAGTCCCTTTCTCTTCTCCGGGGAGGAGGAGGTAAAGCAAATATTTAAGATCTGGCAAAAGACCAAAACTGCATCCACGTGTCGATCAGAGCCCAACATCCCGGAGCCACGAGGAGCGCTCGCTGCTGTCCGCTCACTGATGAAGCATCCTTTTGAGCTGACCCGAGGTCCACTCTGACACAGCCAGAACTGCTGGAGGACAGGAAGAGGACTCCTGCCCCAAAGTGGCTCTCCATTAAAGTTAACTGTCTCCCCTCGGATTCCTTCCTTTTTTTTTGTTTTTGTTCTTGAAACCCTAAAGCCAGAGCCTCTCCGCCTGTTCTGCCCTCTCCAAGCACCACCACCCCTTCCTGAGGAGCAAAGATGAGCTGCAGGAAAAGGTGCAAGCGGGAGATCCTCAAGTTCGCACAGTACCTGTTCAGACTAATCACTGGCACACTAAACACCGGTAAGACTTTGAACAGCAGATCCAACCCTGTCCTGCTGTGATTCATGCAGCTCTCAGCAGCGAAGCTTCTTCATATATTCATCGCTTTCAAGAAATGATGCACGTTTAAACACTTTTAGACTTTTAGACAAGTTTTGCTTTAAAAAAACAAAAGTACGATTGACTGATGATGGTGGAAAAATGTTATTAAACAGCATCAAATAATGATTAAGGTATAACCTCTGGGATATTTATTTACAGTTTGGGAGAATAAGGATTTGCACAGACATTTATTTCCCTTTTTCATTAGTTGCCATGCAGTTTTTAAAATATTGAACATGGCAGCTCAATATTGCATGAGGCATAGTCGAACGCCTAACTCAGAGTAGTTTTAATGACTTTCACTGGGAGGATATCACATTGCAAAGCATATTGTTATGAGCATTACTAATGAATCGGAGGGTTTGACGAGATTAGACTATGGATTATGGCGGATTACCAGTAGATTACTTTGCAAAGGTTTGAATAAAGTATGAAGAGAATAGCAGTTTAAGATTTAGGTGCTTGTGCTTCCTGCAGTATTTGGGGTCGTCACGCTTGTTGTCATGATCCACCGCACGGTTGGGTTACACAGCTGTTTGAGCGAACATTCACACCTTCTCTTTGCTTTCGAGTGGTTAATTATTCCATGTTTCTGCATGGTTCTGAGCGTGGGAAAGGTTGTTTCTGAAAAGAAATTATGATTGTGTCCAATTCACAGTACATGCTTTTATTGATTTATTTTTTGGTAAATGATGTCTTCCATTTGTGCATGTAAAAGGAAGAAAAAAAAGAGAATTGCACCAAGCAAAGTGAAGCCATTCCCACAGCTGTGGCCTATTTCATTTAGTCCCCTTGACCTTGGAGGCGGTGAGAATTGGCGGCGAGGATGGAGGACGGCACCATCAGTGGGCGGTTCTTCCAGCAGATCAGTTTTTCAATCAAACAGATTAAATACAAGGCTGTGGATATTGCAAAGCTTGAAGCAACCCATCCACAGCATTAAGACAGAGGAGCATAATGACGGTTTCCATAGCTACCTGCAAGACGTTTGCAATCCTTGTTAGTTAATGAGATGATTAGCGTTCTAGTGTTCGCTTATTTCCTTTAATGTTCTAAAGAGGGACAAATGTCATGTTGATGCCTTTTGTCAAACACTTATTTTCAAGACATTTCCTTTGAGAATCAAATTCCTGATTTCTTTGGTGGAAAAGAAAAAGTTCCACTTTGCTCCAAAACCTTAAAAGTTTAAAAATGTCTTGTTTTCAAGTCCTGACAGCAACGCTGGTCCCTCATCAAAACAGTGCTGACTAAACACAACTTGAACAGCTGTAAAAGTCCAACAGTCAGCAGTATCGCTTCATATTGAGTGATCTGCTTGTTTAGAAGGACTGCTCTATCTGCGTTTTGATGTCTTCTGTCATGCATTTTATATAGGCAAATGGCTTTTCCAGGAGGGTTTCTTTTTTTCGTCTTCCTGCCAAACAAGTCTACCGCCTCGACAGGCTGCATTGAAACTTTTTACACAATTAAAAATGTACGGTAGCTTTGATTTGAAAGAATTGGAGCGAGTTCACAAATATCAGTGGAGCTTTTTCTCCAAAGGGCGTGCAGTTACAAACAAACCAATGATTACCAATAAAAGTACATTTTTCAGATCTGTTTTATGTCAGGATTAGCCTTTATGGAGGCAGATGTGGACGTCTGATTCTTATTTTTTTTTCAAAATGAGAAATAACACAAAGATTTTGTGAACAACTGTGGCAATAAATCCCTATTTGGACTAAAGACTCCTGATTTTTGTTTGTTAAATGCAGATTTCTTTTATTTTGAAGTCGAAAGCTATTCTTTCTTTTTCCTAGCTTTGGAGTTTCAATTTAGCGGTCAGCTCAGCCATTTTAAGAAAGAAGTGGATGTATTTTCATGTATTCATATGTCAAGAATAAGTCTGATGTGGCGGAGAGAACCCAGTAGTTTTCTGAAATAAAACTTCCTTCTGAATCCGATTATAAATGAAACAGATAAAATTATAGATTGCGTTTTGTTTTGTTTTTTCTCTCAGATAGATTGGGGACCAGTTATAAATGAAGGCACAAGACTTTGGCATTTGTGTCCATTGTATCCATTTAAAGAGAAGACTTCATTGGTCCAAGTATGAGATTGCTGGTGGTTATCATTTTTTGTTGAATACAAAGTCCTAATGCTACACTGGTGTGTATAAACGTATACATTAAATTCTTGAAAACATTTCTTACTTTAATATTAACATAATAAAGCAGAAACCTTTCAGGTGTTGTGTACATATAAGCAGTTCTGCGTGACAATTTAGTACCCTAAACCATAACATAAAAAAACAACATTAACACTTTAAAGAGCCTCATTATAAATGCATACTGGAATAAAATCTGCTGTTGGGGATATAAAAACTCCAAAAAGAACAAAATCCCTTAAAGCAGCCTTGCTAGATCACGCACAAGAACCGTTCAGCATCCAAAGTGCTGCATGTAGCTAGAAAATCCTTTTTTATCACGGTCATAAAAAACTACAACTTAACTGCAGCTGCACCAGCACACCTTGACTGTGTATTACATCAACAACTAAATAGGCTGCTTTGCTCCTTCCTTCAGGACAGTTTTCTTTCAAGCAAATCAAAGCTGAAGAAGTTTAGGAGTTTCTCACCTGACAGTGTGAATAGGTGCTCTGCAGGCGTGTCACTATAGATGGATAGCTGGACGAATTCTTCCATTTCTGAATAAGTGAAATAGCATGGCATCGTTTCTGCAGCTTTCCTGCGCATTAATTATGGGTTGTTGTCTGGCCCGGGTTCAGGTAGAAGATCAGGGGGGGCAAATCGGGGTGTGTTGCTAGTTTGGGGTGTTGTATCCCTCCAAGCCTTTACAATGCTTAGAAAACCATGCTATCATCGTGTCATGTACTACCCTCTGCATTTACCGGGCTTGGGACAGGCGCAAGCAGAGAAGTTTCTCTTAAAGTTTTTGTTTTTTTGTTGTAATTTTTGTGGACTTTAGTTAATTGTGTTTTTTTTTGTGGGCCATCACATTTGGGTGGGCAGTCACAGATTCTGGGGGGCATTGCCCACCCCCTCCTTGTACATGCCTAAATCCAGCCTTGGTTATTGTTCATTTCTGTGAGGTGAACTTACCCCAAAAAAACTAATCAAACAAAATTCTAAATTCTAAAATCTACATTTCACTAATGCTATCTACAAATGTAATACTTTCTATGTGTGTGTGTAAGTGGGGAAATGGGAGGAGACCACATTAACCTAAAATACATAGAATATTAAAGCTACTCCCTAAACTATGTAAGTAAACACCATGCCCATTGCCATCTTTAATTAACAAGAAAAAAGCCATTTTTTTTAATTTATATTGTGAAAGCCTATATTTTTTTAAGCTGTGTAATAAGTTTTTACATAATCGTATTTATTTTTGTTATTACTGGTATTTTCCCAAATCTCTTTGGTCTGTTTTAACATTTAATCTCATTGTTTTTTTTAAATAAATGAATCCCATAAAGTCCAGCAATGACTAATGTATTTGGATAAATGAGGCATTTATGGATTTAATTACATGTGAAATGTTGATTTCTCTTTGTTCTTCTTTTTTTTAATAACCATCATTAAACGCTGTACAAACTGTATCCGTAACTTTTTTTTAAATTTATTGATCTTTTCTCATAGAACTCATGTTGGACATTTGGGTACATTTTTGGTTTATTTCAAACATTAAATAATTGGAATAATTAAAACAAATTACAAAACACAGATAAATCAAACCAATTTCAAGTATTTCATAATACATTAATGAGACAGTAAAAAAATAAGTGGAGATGAAAGAAGATGATGTCCTCTGGACATTGTAATTTCACAATGTTTTAACATATTCATAGTATGCATACGGTACACACAAGTCTCATTAGATTTATTAAATATAATTATCAAATAAAGTCAGGTAGAGTTTGATTTGTTGCTTGAAAGGGAATTGGAAGAAGCAAAGTTATAATCCCACCCCTATTGACTTATTACTTTTTATATCTTTTGCATGGTTGCCATACTCTCGTTCTTATCAGATCAAGTGCTGATTATTTATGTATACAGTAAAGTCATTGCTTTTCATTTAGAGCAACAGAGCGTTATCAGTTGGGTGGATCCATTCGTCTTTTAGCGTGTCACATGTTACCTGTGAGTTATAAAAATAGCCTGACCTGGGCAAAGCTGGCCATATTTGGATGACCAGGAGACGGCAATGATAGATGGAGTCAGTTAGCAGAGCATGTGATTTTAATCGAGATCTTCACCGTCCTTGAACACCCCATTACTTTATTGACCGCTTTGTTACCAAGGCTGGCCGGTGCACATACAGGGCAGGTTTGGTTCCTCGCCACGTTTGGACTGCTGTGTCTGTTCTGTTAATCAATATGTGTAAAGAAATCCTTCACCGACCGAAACAGATCAGGACTTTTTAACCAAGACTTTGGGCAACAATTTATATTCATGGTGCTGCTACTGCAATGGCAGCTTTGAATTTTCTGTATCCAGAGGGTAGGGAAATTACAGATGCGCCAGATCCCAGGCTCTGAATCCGAACAGCGGTGTCAGCAAATATTCAATCCTTTGAAAAGCAGACAGTTATTGGCTGCGCACACCAGGGGAAATCTTCAATTACTCCACTGTTTCCACCGCGGCCCCTGTGACAGACGAGCAGGTAGGGCAGCTCCAACGGCGGCGGAGAATCCATCAGGATCGCGCAGATCTTCTAAAGCAGGATTTATTTGTACTGCTCACTTCAAGTGACACTTTCTTAGGTTTGTTTGTTAGCTAATCAATGCAACGCTTTCAACGTGCCTTATATCTAGTGCTTCGTTTGTGTTGCAGCGCTCTAAATCTGTCGCTTGCTCCGGTTTTCTGCTGTGCTTTTTGTGAGTCTTGCACACCTCGTCTGCTCATGACTGTCAGGCTCTCCAGCCTCTGCAATGCATCATCCTTTGCCTGTTGCTCACTCCTTTCATCATAATTGACATCACAGGACATCCTCCATGTACACAAACAAGCTCTATGGGGACAAAACAATGAAAAGTTCATTTTGTTCCTAAATATTCTGAGCTTTTAGTTTGCCTTCATTGATTTCATTCCTGCGCGTTGAAGTTTTCTGTGTTCCTGTTAATGGATACATTTGTGATCTACAAAGAACAAAAAGAAAGTCTGTTTAAAAAAAATCAGCTTTATCAGCTAAATTGGATTTCTTTGCTTTTTTCCCCTTCTCTTTGATGGATTGTTCTTCAGTGATGTGATGTGATGTGAAAATCCATACCTCAATTAACTGACACCTCAGCTTTGCAGCATTTGTACTTGATGGACCTTGTATGGGAAGATCTACACATTGGAAGGATTGAGTCATGGAAAACCCTGGCCTTGTAGTTGGATGTACACTAGTTTTTTTTTCTTTTTTTTTTTGGTGGGGGAGGGGGTTGGAAATGCATTGGAGAGGTTGCATGTGACTGCATCCTCGTTCATGCATAACCTACAATGTAAGATATAAAGATTCACGCTGATAAAAAATTGTGTTTTGGGTGTTTTTGACATTTTCTTGTGGCATTTTCCGGATGGAGGACAGATGTCAAGAAAATTAAGCTCAACATTGCACGTCTGAGTATTTCTTTATTCAACTAGAACAAGAAAATGTTCTAGAAAATGACACGGGATTAGCAGTTTCTACACCCCCCCCCCCTCTTACCCAACACCTCTCCTTCACCTGCATCAGCTGTGTGAAAGTCTGCTGCACACAGAAATATAAACTTTACTTCTCCCATAATTGCTAATTTGTTTTTCATCCTTTTTATTTCATCATGCAATCGGAAAATATTCCAAAGTTTAGTGAAATTAATTCAACTATGCAAAAAAATCAGATGTGCAGATGAATTTGTTTTTGTTGCAAACCTTGTAAAATTTGCTCTCCTAAGTTGAAATTGTCTGCTGTGGTTGAACAAGTTGAGCTGATGTCGCAGCAGTTGCTGGTTGTGTTTGGTTGTGCCACCATGGGAGAGCTGCCTTATACGGTCAACTGTGTGCTCAAGGCCTTTTGAAACAATATAGTCTGACAGATAATCTTTTTTTGGAAATTTGCTTTTGAAAAAATACCTTTTTGATTTAAGAACTGTGGCCTTGGAAAAAAGCTTCCAGTTCACTGAGTCGTGTGTGTGTGTGTGTGTGTGTGTGTGTGTGGGTGGGTGGGTGGGGGGGGGGGGTACTGGCCTTCTTTGTTTCCCTCGCTTTGGTTTCCTAATGACTATTGGCAGGTCATGTTCCACCTGCCTCATGGGGACAGTGCGTCCAAAGCCTGTAATCCCTGACTAAACAATGAATATTTGATACTCGCAACCAGGCTGGACTGGCATCGTGTCTGTGAAACTGTGTCCGTAGTCTGAGTGGCATTAGAGCAGTGAACAAATGCTTGGTTTCTATAGGCTGTGGTTTTACAGCTAGAGTAAATAAGTAGTTGGCAAATTTAAACAGCTTTTGTTTGTATTATGGTTTAGATATCAGAGGATGTCACTCAAATATTAAAGACCTAAAGCCTAATTTGGTGTCTGTTGTATTTAAGCCAACAAAGCACTATTACGATACCTTGAATTTGCCTCTTAACCCTTGTGCTATCTTAGATGACCCCCCCCCTTACATTGATGTGTTCTCCCCACCATGACAAAGATGGATAAAGGTGGAAAGATTTCATGTAATCCATGGACACCAGTGAGGTTGCCAAATCATTGACGAAAAAAAGGTTCAGAGCACTGTCTAGTGGGTCTAGATGACCCAACTCCCAATGTTAAAGTGCCTGGGATAGCACAAGGGTTAATGGGGTTTGGCCTATTGGCCAAAATGTATAAATAAAGACACCTAAACTTTTTTTTTCTTTTTCTATTTTTTTTTTTTTTTTGGAAATACAAGACAGTACCAGATGGAAAACCATGTTGCATAACATTTTTTTTCATTCGCAGCCAGTGAACATGGCATCTGCTGCAGTCGTTTGACAAGCATCTGGAAAAATGATGTGAAGTTTAACCCGTTCACACCATATGCTGTTAATTTGCCCCAGAAATTTTGCACCAACTTGAAAGGGAAAAAAAATGAAGAATAATGATTCATGTAATTGGAAATATATTCAGTCATGAATGAGTTCATGAAATTCTAGAGGAAAGAGTTACTTGTAAATAAGTGAATCTACTTATTCAAATACGGTGGCCCTGAAGTTCAAATCTCATCAACAAATCACTCGATGCAAAAACATAAAGACCACAACAACATTTAAAAAAGCAAAACAGTTAATAAAAAAAAACTTGAAACTCCAGAAACCAAAAACATTTTTTTAAAGGAAAGAAATCAGGGGGAAAAAAAGAAAACATCCTTTCTCTTACGTCTTTTCCCATCAGGGGTCGCCACAGCGAACAAGTCGCATGGTAAACTTGGCAATGTTTTACGCCGGATGCCCTTCCTGACGCAACCTTCTCAAAGCAACCGGGCTTGGGACCGGCACAGAAGTAGAGAAGGGAACAGGGAGCAGCCCGGATTCGAACCCTGGTTTCATGGACGGAAGCCGCAAACAAGCACGAGCTAAACCGGCTCCCGGAAAAAAAGAAAACATAATTTCCAGAAATCAATGAAGTAAAATAAGGAACTGGAAAAGTTGGGTACTATGGGAGATCACTAACTAGATGATGTTTGCGTTCTGAAGTAGAGGGAAAGCAGAAAGATATTCTGCCTGAACTGTGCTAAAGAGTTGATTGATCAGTCACTGAACTCCTAAAGTGGGTGTGGCCAAAAGGCAATCCGGTGTTGCCATGGCAAATGATTCTGGTCATGGTGAACAAGCGTCCTCAGTGACTCATAATATCTACCTTTTCAGGTACCTTTTTACTTTGTTTCATTTTTTAAAATTTCCATTTGATTTCTAGAAATTACTTTTACTTTGTGTACTTTCTATATTTGTATTTTGTCTTTCTTGTTTGGAATTCCAGTGTGGTTGCTGGAATTTCTGACATTTTCTGACATTTTCAAAATGAATTATTTATTTATTTTTTAATAATTGCTTTGTCTCAATTGTGGCTGATTTTATTTTTTTAAATCTGTTTTTGAGTTGTGTGATTTTATTGATGAAATTTGGACTTAAGGGCCACTGTAGCTACAGTATATAACCATCGAAAATAGTTTTTCAAAACCTACGAAGTAGCAAACAGATTTCTTTCTTATTTTAACTGACTTTAACTTTTACGGTTTGCGAACGTTTCCTAAAAGTTTCTGAAGTAAGACATTTATAAAGGAAACCTTGCAGCGTGACTTAAAACAGGAGAATTAAGTCTGCACTGTTGGCTCATATCATAAATCAGAATCAGAATCTTTTATAAAGAGATTTAAATTACTCTACAACTTTCCTACAACTTTTCTCCAGACCCCTTACGGGCTCAACGTCATTTTGGGTCGACTGCTTCTGATATGCAGAGCCAGACTTTCTGGGTTCATATCGGCTTCCCTCTAAGCTCAGATCAGGCCTCTCTGTTTCAGTTCCTCTGCCCTCTCCTGGTTTCTAGTTTCTGTGTTGTTCTCCAGCATCAAACCTGCACAGATTCCTTAGCTCTTTTTGCCCTAGTGAGGTTGCACATGTTGAAAGTTGCTGATTTTAAATATTACTTGCACTAGAATAAGGCACATCCTGTAAAAATTGCTGGAACATCCAATCTTGTGTTAAATAAAAGATGGGAGAAAGAGGATATACTACACACAAATATTTAGTTTGGACCAAAACTAATGAAAGAAATAAAGGTAAAGGTTTTGCTCCAAGTACGTAGGTCATGACTGGAAAATAATTACACCTCTAGCTAGCCAGCTTAACCGATTTGGTTCGCCCACTTTCTTTTCTGTGTGAAGAAAACGTCGCAAATGCTGCTGCAGTCTCTTGGTGTGGTTGTCCCCCAGCAGCCTGGTAATTTCACACCTTATTAATTACTCAAAGTAATTATCTGATGGAGAGCTTGTTACTAAAGTGTCACTATCACAGCTGAGGAGTGATTAAAGCTTCATGTGTCAAAGGCCTCCTGTCAGAATGTTTGGGGACTGTACAATCTCAAATCGTCCTGCTGTTCACAACTCCAGTCGCCACCTTTAGAGACACTCCCATGAAAATCGTGTTCTTTGGTGTTTTTAATATGTTCTTGTGGCATTTTCTGATGGAGGACACATATCAAGAAAATTAGCTCAAAATTGCATTTCTGAGTGTTTCTTTATTCAAATCTTTGTGAATGAGGAGCAGATGAAAAAAAGCAGTTTGAAAAATACGCTATTTTGTAACGTAGAAAATGCGCTGGGTGGGGCCACAAGTTCCTTGCTCCACCCTCTGGACCGCTTGCACTCGGTTGTTCGGCCGGATAGCTCAAATATTGCTCGCTGTTCTGGATTCTGTGAAAACATTGTCTCACTTTAAGCCAGTCCATGGCCTGAAAAAGGTTGGGAAACACTGTCCTTAGTCACGGTTGGAAGATCCATCTTACTCACTGAAGGTGAATGTTTGCACTGAGAAAAATTTGGACAAAAAGCAGATGGGGGGGGGGGTTAATGCTTTCCAGGCTACACATTTGATTTGGACAGGCAATTGTTTAATTTTGTTTTAGACCTATTACTTTGTTTTCGGCACACATTACTTAAAGACCCTCTCTGATAAAAATAAAAAAAAATAATAATAAACAAAACAAATTTTTTTTTTGGGTGTTTTCAACACGTTCTTGTGGCATTTTTCTAATGATGGAGGACATGCCTTTAATTTAAAAAAGAAAAAAGAAAGAACAGCTCAAAGTTGCATTTCCGAGTATTTCTTTTTTCAAATTGGGCTGGAGGGGGAAAAAAAATGCTGTTGGAAAAAGCTCATAAGTGTGACGTAGAAACTAATCGGCAGGCCACAAGCTCCCTGCTAAGTTCCATTGTGATGCATCCACTTGCAGACAAATAGATCCATGTGTGTCTTTGTTGCACCCGTAATGTTACGTTGGGGATGTGAGGGGCTGTAATCTAGTGGAAAGGCATGTAAACAGCTCTCCAAGTTATGGGAGACGCGAAGGGTGGGGTTGCTCCGCGCCAGTGGTCCCAAAGGTAAACTTTCCAATAAACTCTTGCTGCTCTGCAGAAACTGTGTCCTAGAAAACAACAGTTTTTTTTTTTTTTTGGCTAAACACAGCTTAATCATAAATAAAGACCACTGGGAACACTTTTAAAATAAATAAAAAGATGGGCGGGATGGGGCTTTAAACCTTTAATCAAAAGATTTAAAGGGAAAAAAGATTCTCTTTTTTTTTCTTGTTTTTTTCTGGTCAAATAATGGAAAATGTTGGGCTTTTTTTTAAAACGGCATGTGAAATCCTGTGACTATGGACAGCTTTGAGCACTGCTGTGTCATTGCATTTAAGCACCAGTCCCAGGTTGGCCACCAAACAGCTAAAAATGTTTGTAGCTTTTTACACACCCATATGCACACACTCTAGTTGAATCCTACGGAGCCCTGCAGGGGCCAGTGGTTAAAAGGAAACAAAATCTGATAAACCGTGTGCACAGATTAGTAAACGCTGCGCACGGTTTTATCAGATTTTTCTTTTTCTTTTTAACCCCTGGCCCATGGAGGGCTCAGTAGAATCCCGCTGAGATCACAGATGTCCACCCTTCAGCCTTGTTTAGTCACGACTGACAAATAACGGGAGGTTTCTGCAACCACTCTGTTGTTGTTTCACAAATCTTACATGATATATTGTGTCTGTGTCTCTTCAGAGGCATCCGCGGTACTGTCTGTTGTTGATCCATTAGCTGTGTTTTGCAGCAAAAAGGCAGAAGTCAAAGTGAGTAAAGATCTTCTTTGTGGGGAGGTGACTCTTGAAAATAATGATAGTATTGTGCTTCTTCACCCACACATTTTGTTCTTCATCTTTCTTTTGATAGTCTGGACTCAAACTAACTTTCAGTCAAGGTTGATTGATCAAAATATAGTTAGTTCTTGTGTTTTTTCTCAATACATGAGTGGATGTTTTGTTATATTTATCTGATCATGTATTTCTAGCTCTGCAAACTGTTATAAAATTATGTATATATTGAATTTCTTTTTGTAATTGTCATCCGGAGAGAAGGTTAACCTCATCTGCCTGTTGGTTTTGTTGCTGTTGCTGTGGCGACTGAGCTCATCTGGTTTGTTTGAGTGTTGCAGAAAGCAAGGAAGTAATGGCTGCTGTGTGACCAGAGTGGTTCTGACCCACCCTCAGCATCTATCCATGATCCCGACAGAATGAGCTCTGAGTCGAGGACGTGAAAACGGAGCCATGCCTCAGACCGCCGCTGTAAAGCAGCGAGATCACTCACTCACTCACTCTCCTGTTGTAGATGGTTGTGCAGAGAACGATGGCTTTTTGTGTTTTCAGCCTTTTGCCCCATTATATTGAAAGTCTCCATCGAGGCGTTAAAAACTGAGTATAAACGCCTCTGTTAATGACACAAAGTAATTGGTAATTAGTTTGATTATTTCTAAAACTGGCTAATTAGTGTGTGAAATTGTGCTGCAGTCTAGATTTTATCTGCATGATAATCTTTTCCTGGTTAAAAACTTTTTTCTTCTAATTTTTCCACTTGATCTAATGCTACCCAAGACACCTCTGTAAAATGCCCTCTATGATTATCATTTGATCTATTATAAAAACGTTCCCAGTGGTCTTTTAATTTTTATTATGAAGTTTTTAGCCAAAATCCAAAAACCTGTGTCATTTTCCAGGAAATAGTTTCTGCAGAGCGGCAGGAGTTTGTTAGAAATTCCGTTGTAGGAAGTTGTAGAAAGGATTGTTGGCGTAGAGCAACCCCCTCCCCGCCATTGACGAGAGCTCTCTGTTTACACAGTCTACCGTTAGCTTACAGCCCCTCACACCCCAGACCTAACTTTAGCGGGACAACAAAAATGGTGAGCAAAATTCACCTTTGAGTTGTAATCGGGACCCTTGGTGTGAAGCAAACCCCCGCCCCCCTTCCCCTGAGTCATAAAGAAATACTCAGTTTTTATCTTCATTTTCTTTATATGTGTCCTCTATCAGAAAAATGCTACAAGAAATCTGTCTGATTTCATCAGAGTGGGTTTTTAAAAACAATAACCATGTTTTACTGTGGAAAATGCTGCTTCCCCTGCAGGTTTCTGCATGATTACATGTCAGCACCAGTCTGAGTCAGATATTTTCTTGATATGTCTGAGCGTAAAAAGCAGTAATGCAGCTTTTCGCACATCGCATCCCGTGTTATCATTCAGATCTAGAATCATAAACTTCAATTTTCAAACCCGAGTGAACTGGATTTCTTTCTACCCTTGATTATTCTCCTGTATTTCTTGCCAAGCCTTCCTCAAAAGACAAGTTACCAAGCTGTGTCTCTTGAGCTTAACGCAGCAAAAATATACATAAAAAAAAAGATTGCATTTGCAAATGTAGTCAGGAGAGGAGGGGTTTGATGTATGACACCCTGAGCACCTGAAGAAGCACCGTGGAAGCAAAGTGTTTTATCTTCACTCCCCTGCTTCTTTTGCATGCATCACTGAAACCACTGCAGATTCAATTTAAATGCAAAGCAAAAGAACACAATTGCAATTTTTTCTTTTTGTTTAGCTTTGATATGTCTGTCTCTGCAGTTTTCCACCCGTGGCCAATACCCCAAATGGGAATCTTCTCTACAGATCCCAATGACCAATCGGTTCCCATCACATATGTATTACCGAGGTGATCTTATTTCTCCTTATAGGTTTATTAGACTATCTTCTGCTCTCTGTGATTAAACGGTGCCTCCACCAGATGTATCACTCACATAATTGGATATGTATTTTACCTTTGCAGAAACAAAATGCACAATTGGATTTAATATTAAATTACACTCACTGCAAAATGATATATTACAGTAAAAAAAATGGATTCCACAGACCGACTGGAAAAATTGGTATTGATCCAGCGCCTAGCAAAACCATCATTGCATTAGGATTTTATTTTATTTTTTAAAAGGAAGGGGGCCACTGTGTGCAGAAATAAAAAGCCTCTTTAAAGAAAGTTTGACAAAACTTTTACACTTGAAAAAGATGGAAGCTGACATTTTTAACAGTTTGCATCAAACATTAAAAAGAAAAACATTAAAAAGAGTAGAATTATTTCTGACACATCACATTGTTGGATGGGAAGGATTTTAAAGTTTATTGTGGTAAAAAGATAGAAAACCAAAGAGGGACATGTTGAGAAAGAAAACAGATAAAACAATATGCATGTATCTTTTTCTATAAATGCCCTTTGCAAAATGTTAAACTTGATGCCTGAGATGTTTTTCAAGGCTTCATTTAATTTGGCAGAAATATCGTTAATATTGTTTTCTCCAATGAAAACAAGCCATAGATAATGCATTATGTGATAAAAGGTCATCTTAAAAGCTATTATGTATTTTGTGATCATAAGCTTTAGGTTCAGTGAAGCTGACATTTATTAATGGCACCAATTCCTAACACAGGCCTTGTGAGACTCGAACACGGTCCAAAAAAACCAACAACAAACAAATTCAATAAATGGCCAAACAGTTGCAAGCATTGACCTTTTTCAATGTGGTTGTGTCTATATGAAATATAAAGTGGTACAATTATGGATTATTTGAGA
Organism: Oryzias sinensis; assembly: GCA_037389245.1. Lineage (NCBI taxonomy): Eukaryota > Metazoa > Chordata > Actinopteri > Beloniformes > Adrianichthyidae > Oryzias > Oryzias sinensis. The sequence goes on along the minus strand of CM074505.1, from coordinate 8,067,264 downwards.
TATAATAAAAAGTGCAATGTTTGGGATATAGTCCTGCCCAGATTTACATTAATAGATGGGGGATTATCAGTTCAATGTCAATAATTTAATTAGTAATTAGGAGAACAGTGAAAGAAAACCGGAGTGGCAAATCAAAGCCTTTAGACGTATATATGTACATATATTAATATTCCCAAGTCTCACATCCTTTAGCAAAAAGTAGTAGTACACTTGAAGTTTATTTTATTAGGTATTATTTAAGGCTCCATTCACTCCAGCTTTAGAGACAAGCATTCAAGCGACCACTTCCAATCAAAAGTCACTGTAAATGGGTCCACATTTGGATGTTAACACATCAGTACTATTTTTAACTTTTGTTAAATGTCAAATATTCTATAGCGGCTGTAAAAATGGGTGAAACTATCAGATACAACCCATGGCTAGACAAGTCTTATCTTAAAGGGAGGGGTTGTGTTTCTATTTGTGATTTCAAATCCAAGAGTCTCCATTTCATATCATAAAGGCTTCAGGGTTCGATTCTTGGACTTCTGCTAATTCTTTTGGGTCAGATTCTGCATACTAATGTTTCCAAATCAGTTCAGCAGAAAACTGCTTTCTCTGGCTTACTCACCATCAGCTTCTGCATGCAGTCAAACTTCCTTCAATCAAACAAAGAGACAGAAGTCTGTTTTGTGTGGCGAGATGGAAAATTAAGAGCTGGTTTCTAGAGGAATGAAGACCAGCTTTACCACCTAAATGAAACAAATAAAAAAACAAGTTCAAACAAGATTAAGAGATGATTATTACCTTCATGTCCTGCAGGCTGGATTACTGAGACGGTCTGTCAGACTAAAGACTAAAAACTTCAGCTCATTTGAAACACTGCTGCCACAGCCAGCAAAACTGACCACATCCTCCCAGTTTTCAAGTTATTGTACTGGTTACCAGCCATTAATTTTAGCTTGTTTGTAACTTAGTTAACAGTGTGGAACCCTGTCGTATCTCCTGGTGGTTCACAACTGAAGCAGGGCTGCAAAGATTAGGAGCATGAACCAGAGGGGGAAGCTGTTTTCAGCTACTGTGCTGCTTCCTGATTCATTTAGATCTTCACCAACTGTACCGTTCATTTGACTTGATTCAAGTCCAAAATTAAAATCTTTTTGTTTTCTATTGCCTTTTGGACTGCACTTTGAAGATTTCATTTAATGTACTTACCGTATTTAAAGAACTCCAATCAAAATCATGTTTTTGGTGTTTTTAACATGGTCTTGGGACATTTTTCTAACGATGGAAGACAAAAATGAAGAAAACGAAGCTGAAAACAGCAGACGATAAAATGCTGATGGAAAGGGATCCCATTTGTGACATTAATTACGCTGGGCGAATCACAAGCTCCCTGCTCCCAGCTCTCTGCAACAGGGAGGGAAAGGGGGGCAGCGTTTCTCTACACCAACTGTTCCTCCTACAACTCAGAGGTGAATTTCTAATAAACTCCTGCCGCTCTGCTTGAAGTATGCCATAGAAAAGTCCACAGGCTAAAAACTGTACAATCACTATCAAAGTACAGCTCTGAACACTTAAAATATTTAATATATGCATTTAATTATTTTGTAATTTTTCTGAATGCTTCAAAGGTTTGCATCTCAATATACAGTATATAGCCCTTTGAATCACTTTTATCAATGAAATCTGCCATACAGAACATAACGTCTTTAAAAATTAGCATATGACCCATGCAGGTTTATCACTCCAGGACATCACCGATTTACTAACTCAACCCCGTAAACTTAAAATGGACTTAAGTCCCTACTGGATGCAAAGACCTGTGAGAAATATGAATGAGCCTGACGTGTGTGTTGTCCGCTGGGATTAATCGCTGCAGGAGTACAAATAAACAAGGAGGTTAGTGTGAACGTCCTTGTTTTGTCACTTCTACATTGTAATATTAGAGGACGAGTGGTCCTTTCAGTTAGCAGAATTTCAAGAGACGCTGATGTCTGAAGTTTGTTTATCATTATTATCACATCTCACTGGTCGTCTGTCTTTAAGATTACATTTCTCTTACGGCTCGATTCGTGGCACTTGTCTCCCTTTTTTGTTTTTTGTTTTTAGAAGGCAGATAGTTCTGCCTGAGGCAGTATTTTTTAGTTTTGGTTTTTTTAAAAGACATCCTTGTTGAGCATTAATTTATGCATGCAGGCGTAGCCTTCGTTTGACGGGCTTTTCAGCCTATCAAGTGGAATATTAGTCATGCACTCTTGTGAACTTTTTAACTACGGAAGGTAAAACTGCACTTTGATGAAATTAACATATTTTGCTGTTCTTAACTTCCGTGCACTGCAGGTTACTCTTTAGAAATTTCCCTTAAGCCTCCTCCTTACATAAATTGAAAATGGCCAATTTTTCTGTGGCAAAACCTCCAAGGTTCATGCATAATGGAAGGTGCAATTAAAGACATGTCTTCCTGGAGAGATGCAGATGGAATTGTGCGGTTGTGCAGCACATTAGGATGAAAACTTTCTTTACACTGGTATTGTGTAGGTTTTGCAGTAGGAAAAAGAGATAGTCCCTGACAACTCGCTAATATCAAATCTTCATTTCCCAACTTTATAGCCCACTTTGACCCCATGTGAATCTAAAACTCAGCAGTCCATAAAATAGATTCCACTGACTTGGTCTTTGTAGAAAGATGTCACTGGCATTAGTCATACATTTTGTGCTGACGTAATTATTCTGGAACAGAAACCTTTTTTGTAAAACTTTCTTCTTGTGTCAGCCTGTTGCACAACAAACATAAATTGTCTAACATTAAATTTAATAGAGATAACCTTATATGTACAATTACTTATAGGTAGATTAGCTTTCATAGGAATTTTCCTTTAATTTTGTGACTGAAATATAAAAAAAAATACCCAGCATGTAGCAGCAGGTCTATGTGGATGAAATACAAATCAATTTCACTCTGAATTATAACTTAAATTAGTATAAAAGCGTTCCCAGTAGTCTTATAAAATATCTTGCAGTTTTTAGCCAAAATCAATAAACCAGTGCCATTTTTTAAGGACCGTTTTTGCAGTGCGGCAGTATTTCATTTGTACTTTGCCTCGGAGTTGCGAGCAGGACTGTTGCCGAGGAGCAACCCCGCCCCCCATTACTGTTGCAGCTAAACTGACGGGAAATATTGGAGCTATCCAGTCGTACAGTTTTGATCCAGATGTCAGCTCAGACGAGGAAAATGAAGACGGAGCAGGAAATTCGTGGCCCACTCGGCGTATTTTCTGAGATCATGGGAAAAATGCCACAAGAACACGTTAAAAACACGGTTTTTATCAGATTGGGACTTTAAAGGCTTCACAGATTTTCCAAGAGGCGCTCACCTTTCCATGCACTAGACCCAGAATCCATTGTTTTTATTTCATTTCTGTGCACTTTTGTCCAGTTAAATTACATTGAAAACCTAGTGGGGAACAGACTCCCTCGTGGCACATCTCACCTAGTAACTGCCAAGTACTATGAAGTTAAATTCATAAAAAAAAAACAAATTCTTAAAAGAAAATCAAGCAATTATTCTTTTCTCTTTTTCATCTTCAGTCTTTTGTCATCGTGTCTCGAGGAGTGTATCTTCCTCATATCGGTTTGTGGAAGCGATGGCGCCAAGCTAGTTGACAGTACCTCCAGGTTCATGTTTAATGGAGGACCCCATTACAGATGAAAAATGGGCCTTGTTCTGTAATGGCTGAATAAATCCAGGCCCTGAAGCTACCACACAGAAAAGGCTCTAAAGAGAAAGGAGACCATAAAGCTAGCTGACGCTTTCTTGACTAAAGACATAATGAAGTATTTTCTGTCGTTACCCGAGAATAAATGTTTTAACGTGGCGCTGAAGTGGAGGAAGTTGTCAACACATGCTGTTTTTGTCAGAAAAAAGATCAATAGAGCATGTGAGACTCTGTTTATTCTGAACTAAATGAACTTGTTATCGATTGTTCCTGGGGATGCATGGGAGGATCGCCATACTGATCAGTACTTTTAAGAGCCTCTCCTGATTAATGTGTAATCGTTTTGGACAAGTCAAGGAGTTAATCATAAGTGGATCTCCGGAAAGAAGATAAAAGGAGGTTCCACGGAATTATTTTACTTCTGGCCACATATTTTTGTGTTTGTTTGGTACATATCCAGGGGTTTAGACAAAATCATTCAAAGCTGCTGTTCAACATTCCTGACCATTTTAGAATGATTTCCTGTGTTTTACATTACCGGTTAACCCTTTAACGTCGAATACGTTGCTGGTTGACACCTAAATAATGCAGGCTTTGTGAAATATTGTAACTTAGCGACCACTTAAGCTGATTCTGACTTGGAGAAAAGCAACTTTTTATTACGGCTTTGCACAGATAAGCGACACATTGCTAGCAAAGTGTTGTACAACAGCGCAAAGCAACTTTTCTTTCCAATATAATTGGCAGACTTATGTAGATTATCTTAACACTTTACTACTGTAAAGGCTGCTGCTCTCTTTGTCAGAATCTGCTGGAATTGCATTAATTGTGTCAGAACTGTTGTTCGTAGTGGTAATACTTTGGTTTGGGACCCTCAAAAATGACTGGCAGTTAAACTTGTTGAAAGCTTTATTTAAAGAAAGTAAAGGGTTGATAATTTCATAAGAAACAAAACAAATTATTTAAAAAAAAAGTAGTGTAGTGTAGTGTAGAAATCTTAAGTATAGTGGTCCCTCGCCATAACCCAGTGTCGTTGTTTTTTTATAGTTAATTTTGTTTTGCGTCCTCATTTGCCGCAGACCATTGTCAATCAATCTCCTTTGTGCCATGTCTCCTGCACAGAATGCGTCCAGTTTGCCAGATCGACATGAATCTTCAATCGTGAGCAGATCTTTGTTTTCATTCTACAAAACTGAACTTATTTGTCTATGAAGATTGAAATTTTGAGTTTAAATGAGAGGGAAAAGTGTGTAAATGGTCATTTCTGTCTGAGTAAAGTGAATAAAGTAAGGGGTAAAGACGCGATTCACGGCTGTTTTTAGGTAACCGAATCTTTTAGATCCGTTCATTTAAAAAAGCTGTTCTAAAGAATGGCTCATTTGGCTCTTTTGATATTTTTTCACTTTTAAGAAGCCAGTCTGGAGTTTATTCATTTTATATTGGAAATAGTCACATGGAGGATTGATGGGCTGATATCTGGATCAAAATCATTCAAATTTTACATGATTTCATGATATCAAGTATAGCTTCATTTGACATATGTGGACAAGATTTTAAAGTCTGATATGGATTCATTATAAATATTCCACTGCCAGCATTTACAGTGTGTATAAGGAGTGTGTATGTGTACTTTAAATTATGTTATTAATGCAACAGCTAAACCAGGTGTTTGCAACCTCTAAAAGAATCATTTGGTCCAATTTCTTTCTGACAAAACCAAGTAAGAGCTGCAAAATCTCACTACACATTTTTATTGCATTCCTTAGGCCATTTGTTTATAAGATGTAACTTTTAAATATTCACAACAATTAAACTATAACAGTGTTATAATTTTCTATAGGCTATATAACAATTGTGCTTTATTGTAATCTGACAGCAGCATAAAAAGTGTCAAAGATCCTCCTGCCGCAGTAAATTTACTTGCACTTATTATTATGCAATTCTTTTATGTAAGAACTTTGCTTCTGAACAGAAACTAGATACTGCTGTGGAGCAGAAGAACAGAACATTTGCTTTAATCTTTTCTGATAATTAACAGTTCTGACTATAGATTTAATCAGTCCATCAATTAATTGCTAAAAATGATAAAGCCTCTAAATTTAGTGTCATTTCAGAAATGGTTAAAGACAATTTTATTTTACCTTCTATAAAATCACCTCATTAAAAAAACAAAAAAATCCAACTTTAATACAACTGATGTTTTATTTGCAAAAGACCGAAATAAAGAATGACCGTGAATCAATTTCCATCATTTATGTTAATAAGCCATTCGAAAGATTGAATTCGTTCCCAAATGTCACATATCTAGTGAGGATTTTTACAGCCTTAAAAATCTTTTTACAATAAAAAAGTAAAATTGACTACTTCACACATTTCACCTATAGCAGATTTTATTTCTCCTGCCATATGCGAGGGCCCACTGAGTACAAAACAAATCCACAGCTTTAGATGTTCGTGGTAACATTCAGGCTTATGGTCCCATAAGAAATCTTACGTTATGTCTTAAGGAGCTGAAAAAAATGTAAATTATTGATGAGGTTAAACAAAAAATAACAATAAAATGTTGTGGAAGGACTTGAAGTGAGCAAAAAAAGTGAATAAATATTTACAGTTTCCAAAAACTAAATATCTTTTATCCAGTAGTGGGCTAAAATGGGTTTATTGGGTCATTTTATGCTTGAAACACTAAGTAGAGCTCCTAGCATGTTCATAAATTGTAACACACAAATTATGCACAGTTAGAAATCCCATTCAAACAATCAAGGAAAAAGCCCTTAGCACACCAGAAGGTGATCACATGTTCAATCAGGCCCTCCCCCAAAGTAAAAAAGAAAAAAAAACACGATGTCTGTTTACTTTCACACAGACAAATTGGACTTGACAAACCGCAGAAGCAATCAGAACTCACAGCTTATCCGCATTTACTGTTCCTTTAATAAAGTAATCGATGTGCTCAGCATCTTTGGCCACTGTTCTCTGGAACATACTTTAATAGCCTCTTTGGTTGGCTGGATACAGCAGGAGAAAAGACGGGGTAAGTATTTGATGTGAAAGGGCAGTTGGTAGCATTGACTGAAATGGCCTCAAGCTTAGAAAGTGGTTTTCAACTCTGATTCAGGGGCTGTATCATCTTTTTGCTTGAAATTAGTTTTTACAGACCTTTTATTTATTTCATATTGTGCAGATTAACCTTCTTTGGTGTGTTGGGAAACGAAGGCTCGTCCTTTAATCTTAAATGGAGCCACAGTCCTTTTGGTTTTGCTATTCAGTCACTTCACGTGCTGCTGCTCTGATTGCCCATCGCAGTTTTTTTCTTCTTCAACCTTTTGCTGATATTAAATGCTTCTGCTGTGCGAGGCGGATCAGTCAACCGTGGCGTTATAATGGGCTTTCAAAATAACCGACGAGAAAGGCGCCCAAAGTTGGTATTCCTCCGAGTGACGCTCTGGCACAAACATGCCTGTTTACTCGGGTATATTTTTATATCTGTCCATGTGATGATTTGTGATTGTGCTATTCCTACAGGTAACCCAGAACAGTTGAGAGTGGCTTTCCCTGGAGTTGTGTGTGGGTTGGTGTCACATTAGTGGGGCTCCAGCAGCTCCAGGATTCACAGAAAAAGTGTAAAATTACTTGTCGTTTGTGGGCTGTGCTATTATTTGCACAGAAAAACACAGTCCTTTTTTCTACAATGGTTTAATTGTTTTAATTGACAATTGATTAAATAGAAGAATCCATTCAGTTAATCATTGAGGTCCTCCAATTAGGCTTCTTTTTTTTTTCTTTAACAGGAAAGCCTTAGTCACATGCACCCGCTAAGGCGGTTGACCTGTGCGGATGCTAGGTTTTTAGGTTAAATCGGTGGACAGCGACTAGTTAGACCAGAACTCTCAGATACAACTGCAGCAGCACGTCGTCTCTTCAGTTCTCCATGGGGCAGCAGCTTCTCTCGCTGTCCCTACGGCAGATGACTCACATTGGCTACGGATGGCTGCAGCACAGGCTCTGTCCTTTGTGTTGTCATCGTTATGAAAAGCATGTGCAGTATCATAAAGGATGGGGTGGTTCTGGACGTCTGTGATCCGCCTCTCATCATCCATGGTGTTAAATGACCAATATGACGCGCTACCTCATACTTTGTGACACCATGTCAGTGGGAAATGACGTAATGTTTACACCACAGTGAAAACATAGAGCAGAAAATAGGTCTCATTTAGAAATATGTACTAGATGCACATTACAGTCGCTTGCATGATTTCTGGTTTAGGTCGCTTAATTTGCCCCAACTTCCCAAAAAAGTGCTCCGGCTCGCTGCGATGTCTGGCCAAAACCTGAAGCCAACAAAACTGGCTGGGCTAGACTGGATGGCGTTTTAAAGCTTCTCAAACTTTTTAAGACTACGGTGACAGAACCTGAGCTGGACTCGATGCAGTGTGAGCCCAGGGTAAGACGGAAGCGGCAGCTCAGAACCTGGCAGTACAAGAAAATGGGTTCGATAGTGTAATGTTAGAAGTGACCAGTAGAGGGCACTGGTAAGTTAAGCATGAAGGGACGGGGGTTGGAGAGAACACGAAGAAGTGATTGATGAATGTCTGGAACTGGAATGTATGTTAGAGAGCAACGGAGGAATAAAAGTCTCAAGAGTTAAACCTACAGAGTGTCCTGCAGTCTATTTTATGTCTGTAAGACAAGAACAGACATTACATGGTGTCAGAAGTGCTCCTGCGTCGGAACAGAAGTCATGGCAAAGTTCAACCCGCCAAGTGAGTTCAAATTCGACAGCCCAGCAGAATGGCCGGAGTGGAGACAGCGTTTCTGCCGCTACCGGCTGGCGACCAAGCTGAATAAAGATGACGGCGAGATTCAAGTGAGTTCGCTGATCTACGGGATGGGCAGTGAAGCTGAAAAGATATTCGCTTCGTTTGAATTCAATGAGGAGGCTCATAAGAAGAACTTTGAAATCGTATTACAAAAGTTTGACGAATATTTCATTCCGAGACGCAATATTATCCACGAGCGAGCGTGTTTCTACCAACGGAATCAAAAACAGGGAGAAACGGCTGAAATGTACATCAGGACATTGTATGAACTCGCTGAGCACTGTGAGTTTGGTGACAAAAGAGACGAGCATATTCGGGACCGTCTGGTCGTTGGGATATCAGACAAAGAACTTTCCCGCCAGTTCCAGATTAAAGCGGATCTGACGTTGACTTACGTAATCGAGCGCGTACGTCAGGCGGAAGAGATAACGCGACAAGTGAATCTTCAAGCTAACCGACCAGAATCTCAGCTGGCTAAAGTCACAGCTGTCAGAAAGTCTGAGGGACAGCATAGAAGAAAAATGCAGCGGCATGAACCTAACAGTCACAGCACTCACATGAAGGAGGAGTGTGGGAGGTGCGGAAAACCACGCCATTCAGATCAAAGGCTTTGCCCTGCACTGAAAAGTAAATGCAACAAGTGTCAAAAGCATGGACATTGGGAACGTAAATGTCATTCTAAAGCAGTGAGAGAGGTCACAAATGATCTTCCAGAGCAGGCATATTTCCTGGGAGCCGTAAACGGGGAGGATAAAGATTGTGCATGGACTGTAACTTTACCCATAAAAAATGTGAAGGTGAACTTTAAAATTGACACGGGAGCGGATGCTACGGTTATTGATCAGGAGACTTTCAAAAAGATGAGCCCTACAACTGAACTGTTGGCTCCAGATACACAATTTGTAAGCCCTGGAGGTGAACTCAAATGCATGGGGAAGTTTCTAGGCGAAACCAGCTACAAAAGAAAAAACTATGCATTTAATGTGTACGTGATACAAGGAACAAGCTGCTTATTGGGTCGCAGTGAAGCTGTAAAATTGGGCTTAGTGAAGAGGCTCGAGGAGGTCTCAGACGTGTTTGGAGCTGGAGGACTGCTTAAAACTGAACCAGTAAAAATAGCCCTGCGTGAAGACGCCCAACCATATGCAGTGCATGCAGCCAGACGGATACCTCTGCCGCTGGTGCCACTGGTGAAAAAGGAACTTCAGCGCATGGAGACAGAAGGCATAATTGAAAAAGTCACACAGCCAACAGAATGGTGTGCTGCGATGGTGCCAGTTCTCAAACCCAATAAGAAGGAGGTTCGAATTTGTGCAGATCTCCGGAAACTGAATAAAGCGGTGAAGAGGGAGAAGTACATCATGCCCACGGTGGAGGAAATTCTGCCAAAACTCACAGGATCAAAAGTGTTCACATCACTGGATGCAGCAAGCGGATTTTACCAGATTCCCCTGCATGAAGAGAGTAAGATATTGACAACCTTCATTACTCCATTTGGGAGATACGCCTTCCGCCGTCTTCCATTCGGCATAACAAGTGCCCCAGAAATTTTTCAAAGGAAAATGACAGAGACTCTTGCCAACTTGGAAGGTGTAGAGATCTTTATGGATGATGTTTTGATCCATGCCGAGACGGAGGAGCAGCACGACCAACGACTGGCAAAGGTTTTGAAAGTCATAGAAGCAGCAGGCCTCAAGCTGAACAGAGCAAAGTGCAAGTTCAAGCAAAGAGAAGTTCGTTTTCTTGGCCACATAATTGATGAAGCTGGCGTCAGAGCAGACCCACAAAAAGTGACAGGTATAGAGAATTTTCCACAGCCGCAAAATGTAACAGAACTTAAAAGGTTCTTGGGGATGGTTAATTATTTAGCCAAGTTCGTACCAGAACTGTCAACCGTGGCTCACCCATTGTATGAGCTACTGAAAGGACAAGTGGAGTGGACATGGGGACCTGCACAGTGTGAGGCGTTCCGAAAGGTGAAGACAGCGCTGACTACCTCTCCAATACTCACCTTCTACGATGCCAGCAAACCCACCCTTGTGTCAGCAGATGCTAGCAGCTATGGGCTAGGGGGCGTCCTCCTTCAGCAACATGGGGATCACTGGAAACCGGTGGCTTACTGTTCCAGACGCCTCAGCGATGCAGAAAGAAGATACGCACAGATCGAAAAGGAGTGTTTGGCTAGCGTATGGGCGTGCGAACACTTTGACAAGTACTTGTATGGACTGGACTCTTTTAGGTTGGTTACAGATCATAAACCACTAGTACCTCTGATGAACAACAAAGACCTGGACTGTGTACCAGTTAGGTGCCAGAGGTTACTGATGAGATTTATGCGTTTTAATGCCATAGCAGAGTATGCCCCAGGCAAGACCTTAGCGGTAGCAGACGCACTCTCTAGGGGCCCAGAACAGCGTTATGGCGATGAGACCAGTCATGAGGATGTGGCAACACATATTGAAGTGGTCATGAGTCAGATCCCAGCCACAACGTACAGGATGACAGAGTTAAGACAACACACAGAAAATGACAGTCTGCTACAGGCAGTCATAGGATTCATCAGAAATGGGTGGCCTGAGTATGTTGACATGGTACCAGAGTCGATCAGGGAATTTTATCATGTCAGAGGAGAACTGTCAGAGGTTGATGGATTAGTCATCAGAGGCAGGCGCATTGTTGTTCCCACAGAAATGAGAGAGATTATATTGAGGAGAATACATGATGGACATCAAGGGCTGGTTAAATGCAGAGAAAGAGCTAATCAGTCGGTGTGGTGGCCCAGAATGTCGGAGGAGATCGGGACAACTGTGCAACAGTGTGCATTCTGTAGGGAAAACAGAGGTTCGCAGAGAAAGGAGCCATTGATGCCTAGTGAGCTCCCATCAAGGCCGTGGCAAAAGGTTGCCATAGATTTGTTAGAGTTTAGGAAGAAACACTATTTAGTGGTATCTGACTATTACTCCAGATATCTTGAAATACTGAACCTGCCCACAACTACCAGCTGTCAGGTTGTAGCTAAGCTGAAAGCCACATTTGCACGTTTCGGCATCCCGGAGGTGCTGATGAGTGATAACGGACCCCAGCTAGTTTCCGCAGAAATGAGAGAGTTTAGTCAGGAATATGACTTTGTTCATGTCACATCAAGCCCACATTACCCACAGAGTAATGGTCAGGCTGAGCGGGCAGTTCAGACAGCTAAAAGCATTTTGAAACAGGATGATCCACTTCTGGCCTTAATGTCATACAGAGCCACACCTTCCTCCTCCACAGGTGTCAGTCCAGCAGAACTGCTGATGGGCCGGAAAATAAGAACTACGCTACCCACCTTGCATGACAACCTGAAACCGGGATGGCCTACAGAGGAGAAGATCCGACAGGCAGATGCAGCTGCCAAGCAAAAGCAAGCTTACTACTACAATGGCAGAAATGGAGTAAGACTTTTACATCCACTGCAGCCGGGAGACCCAGTGCTCACCAAACTGGACGGACAGAAAGGATGGACAACGTCTGCAGTGGTTCACAGTTCTAGCTCCACTCCAAGGTCCTACGTCGTGGAAACAGATCAAGGAGAGCGCTACAGAAGAAACAGACGACACCTGCAGTTCATCCCACCACCACCACAACCTAAACCTAAACCTGTCAGTGAGTCCACCAACCAACACACTCTAGAAGACACGCAGGAAGGGGAAAAGCAGCAAACTCTTCCAATTTCCCCCGGGACGGGTACCGTCACTCGCTCAGGCAGAGTGAGCAAAGCCCCAGTCAGACTAGATTGGTGATTTAGGACTTTAGTAGAGAAGATTAGTAATCTCTGAGGATGTATGCTCCCTTTGTTTATGTATTTCAGCAGCTGTTTCAATTTGTTCAGCCATTTTTGCTGTAGCTGTTTCTGAAAGAAAAGGAGGGTGAGAAGTTAAAGGAAGTATGTTAATTTTAGGTAATAAGTTGAAGCCTAGAGTAAGAAAGAATGATTAATTTCATGTAAGAGTATGAAGCCTAGAATTTTTATAAGGCAATTGAGTTATTATTAAAGTAACTGTTGACACATGGATGTCTTAAGTTCTATTGAGTGTTTTCTAAAACGTTATTTGAAGGGGGAGATGTAATGTTAGAAGTGACCAGTAGAGGGCACTGGTAAGTTAAGCATGAAGGGACGGGGGTTGGAGAGAACACGAAGAAGTGATTGATGAATGTCTGGAACTGGAATGTATGTTAGAGAGCAACGGAGGAATAAAAGTCTCAAGAGTTAAACCTACAGAGTGTCCTGCAGTCTATTTTATGTCTGTAAGACAAGAACAGACATTACAGATAGAACAGTGTTTTTCAACCTTTTTTGAGCCACGGCACACTTTAACCTTGACAAAAGTCCCGCGGCACACCAGCATTCAAACATTTTAAAAAGGTGAAACTCCTAGTCTGTATTGATCTACAGCCCTCCACAATCTCACGTGCATTTTTGTGATAATTATGGCAGAAAAAGCTGGAAGTTGCAGCTGTTTTGTCTAAAAGATGTAATACAAGTTAAGTAAAAAGATTCACAAACTGTGCCTTCAAGACGTTTAACGAGGAAGACTCATTGTGCGCTGAGACGCTGTCACTTTAACCCAATGTATCATGGGAGATGCCGAACGCAGACAGATCTCGCGTCTCTGAGCTTCATTGTTTCGTTCACTTGTTTCATGGCAGCGGAAAGCTACACCGCTAAAGACGAGCTTTAGCTGGTCTTTTTGTTGGAACTGAGCGACTTTATCAACAGAATCGGAACAAGAAAGAGAAGACTTTAACCACTTCTGATTGGTCAGACTGATGACGTGTGATTAAGCCTGAGCGGTCTTTTTTTATAGTTTTTATATTTTTTTGATATGAGAGCAAAAAATGTTTAAACCCGAGGGCACGCAAGTGGCCCACAGGTTTAAACATTTTTTGCTCTCAGACAGCTCGTGTCCACCCGGTAAGGGCAATCTGGTTTAAATTATTAGAGGCAGCATTTCATGGTTACATGCAAAAAGGTGGAGGTTGAAGCTTAAAGGGACTATCATGACAAGATTAATTTTCAAGCTTTTAGGTGCATTATAATGTTCTTTCCTCACCAAAGCGGTATTCTGAGCACTAGCCCCTTCCAGTCCATGAAAATAAGCGGGCTCTCACATTGTGACATAGACAAGTTAGGAACAGCCCCTTTTCAGGAAGAGCCTGCGCTGCCAGCACCACCCCCAGGCTAACATGCACAGCCACTTTTTCTGCAGAGCTGGTCACTGCACATATTGTGCCAGAGTTGGTTATTTTTTTTAAATGACCAGCTTCTATCCATTTTATGCATCCACATCTTTTTTTTCTTTCTTTTTTCATCGGCCTTTAACCTTTAGATTTTGATTGTTTTTGTAATTGAATGTGTCCTTCGGATTCTTTGACGTATACCTCTACTAACTTGTTCTATGGATTGGTGTTACTTTATATTGGGTTCTAAAGATGTAGAATGTGAATAATTGATAAGTCGGATCTTGGGGCATGAACAAAGAGTGTGTTTCAGTAGGATTTAAGGGATCAAGCATGTGTTGCAACAACACAAACCTGAATTTATGAAGCATCTCAGAGAAAGAAGCCTCCTAAAGATTTGTGTGATAAGTTTGGATTCAATGAAATAAATAAATACTTGATTTTAATTCTGAAACTTTGACTTTTGGTAAATATGGTAAGTGAATCAGAATTTCTCTTTGCATGTGGCCACAAAGACTTACCGTGTATTTATGCTTATTGGTACACATTCCTTTTCTTCTTTTCATATTCTTCAACAGAAGTGACTTTCTGAATGGAACGTCAGTTAAAAATTTCCTTCATAAATGGAATTATTTTGTCAGTCGTGTGAAACCGATTTATGCAAAGAACACTAGCAGTTCTGTTTTGCTCTTGGCTGCTTTCCTGAACTTTGTCGATTTCTCTTGTCGGGTCCTTAAGATAGAAAATTAAATTCCTGGTGTATTGACCAGACTGTTGCATCTGGTACACTGCTGACGCCAGCCTGACCATGAAATTAGATTTATGACGTTAACACAGAAGCTGATTCGTCTTGGGATTTTAACACTTTCAGTTTTTAGTAAAGGCATTTCTATTGGGAACTGAAAGGCCAAATAAGCCTAAAAAAAAAACCCCAACATGTACTGCTTTTGGTAATGGACGTCAGAACATTGTAAAATTTCAACCTAGCTGGTGATTTCCTGACGGGCACCTCAGCGACTGAGACACCTGCCACAACAAGGCCGCCTCCTCATGAAGGGTTGTACAGCTGCTACACACTGAAAGTACATTATGGAACTTGTAAAACTGTTATTGCTGTTGAGCTCGGGTAAAACTTTGCTGGCAGAAAGCAGTTCAGTTTTGTTGTTTTTGTTTTCTTTGTCCCCCCCCCTTTTTCTGGACTTCCCACGCCAGGAAGGGGATCTTGCAGATTGTGGTTTTTCAAGTATGAAATGTGATCAGACACTTTCTTGTTTGTAAGCTTGTGTGGCTCAAAGGGTCCCTCATTATCTGAGCAGGAGAATCTCACTCCTGAAATGAGCCCAAGCCAATTTCACACGGGTGATGCTTTACCTCGGTGTCAAAATCTGCACATTATTTAAGCTGCAGCTATTCACCAAGTTGGGTAAAAAAGCAAGTTCAGAACTTTTGGAATTGGATCCACTTTGAGGACAATTATAGTTGTTGGTGCTTTTAACATGTTCTTGTGGCATTTTTCTGATGGAGGACCTAATATATAAAGAAAATTAAGCTCAAAATTGCATTTGAGTATTTCTATATTCAAATTGTTGTGAATCAGGAGCAGACAAAAATAAGTCTGTTTGAAAAAGATTGTATCTGTGACGTAGAAAATATGCTTTGCAAACCACAAGCTCCCTGCTCTGCTCCGCTCCACTGCATCCACTTGAATGAAATAAACAATAAATGCCCTTACAGTCTGTTCCATCAGGATCCTCAGACACAGGCCTCATGCTCTATCAGTCTTTAATTCAATCAGTGTCAGGATTCCTGCCACATCTGTCCTTCAGAGGGCCCACAAAAAAGGACACACCTGATCTCTGACATGCACTTCCTTCCCGTCTAAAAACCTCACATTTCCCTAAGGTTGGTCTCGGAGATCACGGTGACGATGACAGGCTATAAGCTTTGGGCTGCACTGAGGACTGACAGGTTGATATGTGTCCTTCAACAAGACAGATGATGCAGGGTGCAGAGCCCTTTAACTGCATTAAAACAAAAATTAAATAAATAAAAGCTACATTTTACTGTTTTACTTAGACAGTAGAGACAAATCTAGGAACAAAGGGGAAAAGAAGCTAAAAAGCACATTGTGTTGGTGTATTCTTGTGTCTGAGGGTGTTCGATCACACTGTGTGTATTCTCTTGCGATAGAAAATAAATATTCTCATTTTTTTCCTTGAAAATGAATGCATCACTATTAGAGTGGGATGTGTTTAAAGCAGTGTGGCAAAGGAATACTAAACAGCAGTTGCTGCAGTTTAAAAGGGAACAAAATGAAACATTACGGAGGACAATAAACCTGCCGAGTGGGTTACTGTAATTGACTCCTGCAAATAGTCTAAAAGATATTAGGCTCGTAATTACAGAGAAGCCCTTCAGTTTGCTGCATTTAAAGCGGGAAATAAAAGGAATGCCTCAGAGCAAGTGTTGTCATGGCTCACAATTCTACTGCCTGGATGGGAAAATAATTCTCTCCCTCAGATGAGCGAAGACACGCTGAAATGTATTCCCCAGCTGTTTTTTATTTCCCTCGTACACGGTTGGTGGGTGGAAGCACGGAAGGGAGAACAGTGTGTGTTTGTTTCTTGAATTAATAATAATGGGCAGACGACAGGATTCAGAGCCGATGAGAATTGGTGAAGGGGAGATTGACGGAAAAATAATGGCACAAACGATCCTTTGGATGAACCAGCAGACTGAATTCTCAGTTGAAGATGGAAGCAAATGTTCCTTGTTTTTAGTAGCTACTCTGCCTACTTTTGTTGACATTTTGAAAACCGGTGTAATGCTTTTGTTTTGTTCTTGTAAATGTCTTTGCAGCTTTTTTATCAAATATGTCCAAGTGGAATGCTGCATTTTTTACCAGTCATCTTGAGACGTGGACATTTTTGACCAAAAGAAATTTAGATTGCAAATGTTAATACACATTTCTATTCCCCCTAAATTCATATATGATCAATAAAAAAAGTAGGACTAAATTGTACACAATTCCCACAATTTACTGTACATGACCAGTGGACCAAGAGTGATGTCACCCAAAGAATATGACTTACTTCTGCTTCCAACCAAATGAAGTCCGTTCAGTTGCCATTTTTTTCACGATACACCATGTTGGAACCAAAAGTCAACATTTCTATGGCAACCACTTTAACCAGTCAGTAGTAAGCTAGTTGGAAGTCCAAACCTCAACCATTGGCTACACAAAATCTGCCAAACATTTTGAAAGTATACCTTAAAATTTGCACTACAAAAAAAAAATCATCAGGTAAGAAAGAAGTTCAATTAAAGCCGCAAGCGGCGTTGTATGGCCCGCAGACGCAACCCGCCTTCCACGCCCAACACTACCCACCAACGCCGACCTCCCCGCCCTCACAGCCCACAAATTAAAAGCTAGTCGAGGCTGCATTTGCTAATTATGTGACCTATGCTAACTATGCTAATGTGGCTAAAAGTGCTAGCATTGCGATCAGCATCATCAACTCTCTCAGAAAAACACATTGCTCAAAATGCTAATTATGCTAACTATGCTAGCTATGCTAATGTGGCTAAAAGTGCTAGCATAGTGATCAGCATCATCAACTGACCCAGAAAAACACATTACCTAAAATGCTAATAATGCTAACTATGCTAGTTATGCTAACATAGCTAAAAGTGCTAGCATAGCGATTAGCATCATCAACTGACTCAGAAAAACACATTCCTCCATTGTTGAGAGCTATATGTCATAAGTTGATGAAAAACCCACTTTTTCCAAAATGGCGGCTTTTCTGTTGATTTTATCTCCATAGCAACCATTTTATGTTTTGGTCCCCTCGGGAGGACGAACAGATTGACGTCAGTTTCGGAAAAATTGGTAAAAGTAAACTTTTTGTTGTCCTTAGCAACAGTGGTTTTATGCTAACCACGCCCACATTCCTTATATGTCCATATCCAGTGTTTTTCAATGTATTCTGTTTCAGGCATTATTGCATGCCTTCAAATTTCACAGTAGTCCTTTGAAAAACATAGGAGTTATAACAGTGCGCCACTTTGCTAGCTCGCCACGCGCACGCCGTTCAAAATCTACAACTTCTAATTCCAACATTTTTTCCACAGTAGCTTGCCATTGAGGCCCAAAAAGTTTCGAGACAATCGATGAAAATTCCAACGACAAGTTTACGTTTGAATCTGGTGGTAAAGGTGTTTTTATAGAAAATTCAAGATGGCCGCCTTTTCCCGAGGTCATAGGTCGACGAAACTCCAGAGGTGATTGTAGACTTACGCTACGGACATGCGCGTCAAATTTCGTGAAAATCGCTCGAAAAAAAGTTCATTTTTCCATATTGTGTAAAAACGCGAAAAACGCAAAATGGCAGATTTTGGCACAAAATGGCCGCCAAACCGTAGGTCGTGTCGCCATCACGTAATGATTTCAAAACTTTCTTTGGATATACCCGACAAAGTTATCTGGGTTTCGTTAGCCGATTCTTAAAAATAAAATCCGAAAAAAAAAATTTCTGCCGAGTCAGCACTTTTTTTTGCGATCGTTTTTTGTTTACCACGGCCACATTCCTTTATGGATTTTGTCGTATGTGACATCGTTTTGTTCAGTGTGGGCCAGGGTATCGCATATTTCAGTTTCAGGCTATTCCGATAAAAAATGTGCGAGCTAGCTAAAATGGCGACAGTTGCGAATTCGCCACGCGCACGCGTTTCAAATTCTACAACTTCTAATTCCAACATTTTGTCCACAGTAGCTTGCCATTGATGCCCAAGAAGTTTCAAAAAGATCGATAAAAATCCCTAGGACGAGTTTTCGTTTGTATACGTTACTAAAGGTGCTTTTTTATGAAGATTCAAGATGGCCACCCCTTGCCAAGGTCAAAGGTCAACGAAACGTCTTTGGTTATTGTAGAATCATGGTCTTGGCATGTGTGTGCAATTTCGTGAAAATCGCTTGAACGAAAGTGTTGTTTTCCCATATTGTCAAAAAACACGAAAATCGCCATTTCTCTGAGTTCGCCACAAAATGGCCGCCAAGCCGTAGGTTGTGTGGCCATCCCATAATAATTTCATAACTTCTTTGGGATATCTCCAACACGCGTGTTTTGGTTTCGTAACTGTATTTCGAAATATTTTTTTTTGGCCCCATAAGCGATTTTCGGCCCATTCATTTTTTTTACGGGAACGCTCGCTGTGATGTCATCGACGTGGGGGGGGTGACGTTCTCTTTGCCGAAAATTCATTTCACATTTATCCCAGGTGTGTGCCAATTTTGGTGAGTTTTCGGGTATGTGGCGGGGGTCAAATTTGAGCTCAAAGTATCCGTTAGAAACCAGAAGAATAATAATAATTAAAGCCGCAAGCGGCGTTGTATGGCCCGCAGACGCAACCCGCCTTCCACGCCCAACACTACGCACCACCGTTGCCCTCACCGCCCTCACAGCCCGCAAATTAAAAGGTAGTCATGGCTGGATTTGCTAATTATGCTAACAATGCTAACTTTGCTAATGTGGCTAAAAGTGCTAGCATTGCTATCAGCATCATCAACTGACTCAGAAAAACACATTACCTAAAATGCTAATTAAGCTAACTATGCTAACTATGCTAATATGGCTAAAAGTGCTAGCATAGCGATCAGCATCATCAACTGACTCAGAAAAACACATTACCTAAAATGCTAATTATGCTAACTATGCTAGTTATGCTAACATAGCTAAAAGTGCTAGCATAGCGATCAGCATCATCAACTGACTCAAAAAAACACATTCCTCCATTGGTGAGAGCTATATGTCATAAGTTGATAAAAAACCCACTTTTTCCAAAATGGCGGCTTTTCTGTTGATTTTATCTCCATAGCAACCATTTTATGTTTTGGTCCCCTCGGGAGGACGAACAGATTGACGTCAGTTTCGGAAAAATTGGTAAAAGTAAACTTTTTGTTGTCCTTAGCAACAGTGGTTTTATGCTAACCACGCCCACATTCCTTATATGTCCATATCCAGTGTTTTTCAATGTATGCAGTTTCACGCATTATTGCATGCATTCAAATTTCATAGTAGTCCTTTGAAAAACAAAGGAGTTATAACAGTGCGCCATTTTGCTAGCTCGCCACGCGCACGCCGTTTAAAATCTACAACTTCTAATTCCAACATTTTTTCCACAGCAGCTTGCCATTGATGCCCAAAAAGTTTCGAGACGATCGTGGAAAATTCCAACGACAAGTTTACGTTTGAATCTGGTGGTAAAGGTGTTTTTTATAGAAAATTCAAGATGGCCGCCTTTTCCCGAGGTCAAATGTCGACGAAACTCCAGAGGTGATTGTAGACTTACGCTAGGGACATACCCGTCAAATTTCGTGAAAATCGCTCAAAAAAAAGTTCATTTTTCCATATTGTGTAAAAACGCGAAAAACTCAAAATGGCAGATTTTGGCACAAAATGGCCGCCAAACCGTAGGTCGTGTCGCCATCACGTAATGATTTCAAATCTTTCTTTGGATATACCCGACAAAGTTATCTGGGTTTCGTTAGCCGATTCTTAAAAATAAAATCCGAAAAAAATTTTTTTTGCCGAGTCAGCACTTTTTTTTGCGACGGTTTTTTATTTATCACAGCCACATTCCTTTATCGATTTTGTCGTATGTGACATCGTTTTGTTCAGTGTGGGCCAGGGCATCGCATATTTCAGTTTCAGGCTATTCCGATAAAATATGTGCGAGCTAGCTAAAATGGCGACGGTTGCGAATTCGCCACGCGCACGCGTTTCAAATTCTACAACTTCTAATTCCAACATTTTGTCCACAGTAGCTTGCCATTGATGCCCGAGAAGTTTCAAAAAGATCGATAAAAATCCCTAGGACGAGTTTTCGTTTGTATCCGTTACTAAAGGTGCATTTTTTTGAAAATTCAAGATGGCCGCCCCTTGCCAAGGTCAAAGGTCAACGAAACTTCTTTGGTTATTGTAGAATCAGGGTCTTGGCATGTGTGTGCAATTTCGTGAAAATCGCTTAAATAAAAGTGTTGTTTTCCCATATTGTCAAAAAACACGAAAATCGCCATTTCTCTGAGTTCGCCACAAAATGGCCGCCAAGCCGTAGGTCGTGTGGCCATCCCATAATGATTTCAAAACTTCTTTAGGATATCTCCAACATGCGTGTTTTGGTTTCATAGCTCTATTTTGAAATATTTTTTTTTGGCCCCATAAGCGATTTTCGGCCCATTCATTTTTTTTACGGGAACGCTCGCCGTGATGTCATCATAGTGGGGGCGTTGACGTTCTCTTTGCCGAAAATTCATTTTCAATTTATCCCAGATGTGTGCCAATTTTGGTGAGTTTTCGGGTATGTGGCGAGGGTCAAATTTGCGATCAACGGATCCGTAAGAAAGAAGAAACGTAATAATAATAAATAATAATAATAATGAAACAAAGCAGAAACAATATAGAAGTTTTTGCGGTTAGGATTTCCTATGTATTTCAATGCGGCCTGTCTTTTACTATAGGCTGGGCATGTCTTTTTGGCTTTAAACCTGTCTTTTGAGGGCTTTTTGGGGCTTTTTTGTGTTTTTGTCGTCATTTTTGCGACTACAATTTTTACGTTTTTGCGTTGGTGTTGTGCGTGTGTGTGTGTATTTTTGTTGCGTTACACAATTGTCGTGTTGTTTTGTGCTTTGGGCGACCTTTGACCCCATTTTTTGGCGTTTTGACGCGTTTTTTTGACGTTGTGGACCTTTTTGAGTGTTCGACCCTCGTACCAGTTACAATATGGTCCTTGCACTCTGTGAGTGCTGCGGGCCATAATAAAAGTATAAGAGCAATCATTTTTATTCAAACTAAAGAATGACCGTTTATAGTTGTTTATTTCTCAATAGAAGTCTATAGGATTTTGGCTTCTTGGAGCCAGTGGATACTCCTGGTTTGGAATGCCATGGAGGAGGGGTCACAGTCCAGGTCTCATATACAGTCAATGGTCAAAGCTGATTTACGCTTCATTTTTAAGTGGAAATGCATTTTTATGATTGATTTGCAAGAAACTCTATTGCAATATGCGAATATATTTGAATAGAGAAACTTAGGAATGTAGCGATCTAAACTGAGGTAAATAAAATAATCTTTAGTATTATTGTTTAGGATTTGGACTTTCACATTTTAATTTGCTGCCCTTAAATTTACAATGGATTAATAATGATCTGTGACAAGATCACCGAAAGGGGTTTAACATTGCATTATTAACCACGACAACCACCATCATTTTGGCAAAAATACCCGCCTGTGTGTAAGATGTGATTCACGGACCATTTAGCACTTCCTTAAGGGAAGACCTTAGTGTTTTTAATTGCCCTCTTACTGAACTGAAATGTTTCCTGCAGCATTAAGCTAGGGGGTGGCTGTTTACAATGTTCCTGCTGGTCAGAAACTTCATGTTTAATTAAACAGACTAAACTGGGTTCTCGCTTACTCTTAGAGTAAATTTTGGCTGTTGGTTGAGAAAAAAAAAAAAACACATAGAAAGCAAGATTGTATTCTCAGTTTTATCCAATCTCTCCTTTTAATTTTTTTCCGGCTGCACTCCTTTGGGATTTTTGCAAAGAATCATCCGCCTCCATCGAATTCCATCCTTCACATCCTCCTCAACTACACAAACCTCCTCTTTGGTCACTTTTCCTGGAAGCTCCATCCTCAGCATCTGTCTGTGTAGTTTCCACAACTCTGCACATCTCCCTTGTTCTTAAAAATGAGCATCAGGACATATCTCCTCCACTTTTCAGACATCCTCTAACTCTAAGATGTTGTTTAAAAGCTGAGTCAGAAACTCAATTGCCACCTCTACTAAACTCTTCAATACCTGCACAGGTTTGTTGTCACACCTGTGGATATCAGAGCTATCTTCATCAGTCTTGCTGGTTTACTTTAGTTTTCGATTGGAGCTTCTTAATGCGTCAAGATTCTGTTTGGTTTTTTTTTCTCTTGACTTCTTATCTACTTTTAGCCTTCCCCTTACATATTATATTAGCACCAATATGAAGATATAAATACTGTGTTCCATTGAATTTTAAAACACTTGTATGACACAAATGTTTTAGGTACTTCAAAAAGGTGATTTATTTTTTTTTACTTTCTTTTTAACCTCTTGAGACCTGGCGTTCACATACAAGAATATCACATTGTGGGTTATATTACCACTGTAGTTAATTCTAATTAACTGGGGCCCTGTGACTTTGAAATAAAAAAAGGCATATCAAACAAAAGTTTATGTCTCAAAAATGTAAAACAGAATTGTTGGCTTCCAAGGTCTTGTTAGGGGTTTGTGTTAGTCGGTGATGCTCACAAATGTCTGGGAGTGATGATCAGATACATACAAATTGACTGTAGATTGATTGATTGATTGATTTGATTTATTTAAGTGTCATGCACTAATGTGCCCAGCTCACACGGGCTTATATGACACTGAAAAACAAAATACTCAATACATAAAGATACATCCCCATCACAAAAAAAATCCAATAACCCCCCTAATCAGAGTCTCACAGAATACAAAGTCTCCATTCATATTGTCCTTATTGTTCTTATTGACTTATTGTAGAAATACACTCATCAGAAAATATTGGTGAGTCAATTATCTAATGCATTTAAAAATCCCCTCTTGTCTGTTTTAACCAAACATCATGGTACTCTCTGTTTGGCCTTTGCCAGGTTAATCCAGTACTGTTGCTGCGAGTCGCAGACGTGTGTCTGCATCTTGTGTGCAGGTGTGTCTGCAATTCCCTTGTGGCTCATGCGGCGACCTCAAGGAACAACATAGGATGTCGTATGTGCGTAGTAAGCATATTGAGAAGTATTTGTAAGCATAACGCAAGTTGTGCGCACTTTTGACGCACAAGTGATGCAGTCGTATGTCGTTCTCTAATTGTCGGTAAGGTGCTGAGTCTTTACTGACTTTGTGCAAATGCGTGTGAGTTGATACATAAGTTCCTGTAGGTCGGCCGTAGGACGCCCACACAAACTACACTCTCTCCAATTCGCTTTTTTCTAACAAGGAGTGTGCACTTGAACAGCACTAACAGGCTCCTTGCACTGTGTTGTGGGTTCCAGAGGGTTAAAGAATACAAAATCTGTACGACACGCCTGCGTCTCACCTTCCCCCTTACTCACTGATGTGTGTTGTCTAAGTGTTCCTTACAACCTGTCGCCTGCAGCATGCCCGTAGAAAAATGTACATGAAGATTTTCTCTCTACAGGCTCACCTAGTGGTCTGCGTTCTTAATAATTTGTGCGGACCAGCAGCATTTTTCTCCCACAGACGAGCTCTATCCTCCCATAAGGGCAGTTGTGACAAAGGCAACAGCAATATATTTTCCAATATATCTTCATAAAACATCACAGTAGTGGAATTATTTTAGTAGTACTTGGTTTTGCATGCTACTTTGGTGTCTGATGCTTTTTTAGTACACATATGTATAGTAGAAATGCATATCAAAATACATGTTGTGGGTACATGCGGTAAAGTATCAGCTTTTCGGAGAGTAATCTTCATTTCATTATCTGGAAACTGAGTTTTGATTTGAAATGGTTTATTTCAAGCAATCAAATGAAAATAATGCACAAAAACAATACAATTAGCAGTTATACATTCATGCAAACAGATGTATCCAATTTAGAATAATTAGACATTAAGATCACATAAGTCCCCCAACTCTAAATTTTTCAAATTTTTCAGTGTTTTTCTTTCAGGCTTAATCACTTTTCAGTCTTGGCGTGTTAGGAGACAGCTGCAGTGTCAGTCACAGCTTTCTTCTTGCTCAAAGTGAGAATTGTATGCATCCGAATTAGGCTGACAGGAAATGTACAGAAATGCAGCACCCAGTAGATAGTCTGTGGCCTGCAGGAGATGAGCTGCTGCCTGTGTTGTTGTAGAGGAGGACCATTAGTGTGCTGACTGCCGAGAAATTACAGACATTTAGAAATGAACAGAGATGTTTCTGTGGTGCACTTTCCATTGGTGGGGGACATATTGTAATCTATCGTCTTTTAAGGGAAAGTGCGGGTAATTGTTATAATGTGGCTAATGTCTGTGGTGCAGAAAACTGCAGCATTTACAAAGAGCAACGATTTAGAAAAGCAAAAGCCTAAATTCCTGAATATTCACTGACTAATGACTGGAATTGTTTCACTTTTATTTTATCTATAAAATTAGACGGTGAGCACATATTTATGAGGATTGATTTGACTTTTGTGTAGATGTGCTGCTATCAGAGTTCCTGTAGTCTACAGGACAAGATTGACTATTACAATCAAACGTCATTTCTTTTACTCTCAGCAACTGCATTTGCTGTTGGCTTGGTTGAACATGATGAAACTCATGGTGCAACGTCGCTGTGCTCAGATGTAACATGGCCTTGAAGCAAAGAAACACAAGAAAGCGTTTGATACTTGAGGATCTCTGTAGCTGATAGCAGAGAAGGCTGTACCAAAAGACAAGATGGTTTGCAAAACCTTCTGCCATTCCCAAAAGTGAAAAATATTCCCTTCATTGTTTTACATTTTTTTAACCTTGATTAGGCGGTTGTTATTCAAGGTTTAGGTTCTGTAGCAACACAAGCATCATTTCTGCGGGTTATGTTTCACCTGTCACTGTTGCTGATAAACTGTTATCAGAGACAGCCTGATAGATTTTAGATGAGACGCATTGGTGAATGCGTCATTTGTACCGCCGCAAGAGGCTGAAGGACTTTTAAAGCATCTCCGTTCAGAGAGACACCATGACCTTCTTCAACTGGTGCTTGTCTAAGATTGCTATGATAGAATTACAAGCACAGATGGAATTTTGCAAAGTTTTTGCTTCAAAAGAAGGAATGTTTGGGCAAAAAAGATATATTCTCTAAATATGACATGCCTTTAATAAAATTAATTTGTAAAGTAAACTGTCAGAAACACAATTAAAGTTAATTGCATTAAAATTTTGGAATTAAAAGCCTGCTCTGATCATCTTTCAGTCTATTTTCCAGATGTTCAGAATAAGTCTTTTAAATGTGATTATGCCGCTTTAGCCAGAGTGTCAGTAGCTTGTCAGAAATTTGCCTCTGAATTGTAGTGTATGGCATGGAACAAACCCCACCCCCCTTCCCGTCACCTATAACTGAGAGGGGTCTACCTGCTCTCCTGCTAGCTTACAGCTCCTTACACCTTATCGAAACATTAGCAGTACAACAGAAAATGCGATCAATATCAGATATCAATATCAGAGCTATCTAACGAAGAGTTTTAAGCCACATCCCACCTCATTTTCGAGAAAATCGAAGACGTACATGCATCTATTTGCCTTCAAGTGGATGCATCAGAATGGAGTGGAACAGGGAGCTTGAAACTCTCCCAGCGGATTTTTTACGGCACAAATTCTTTCTCAAACACCGTTTTTTTCATCAGTTCCTGATTGACAACGATTTGAATAAATACTCCTCCATCATCAGAAAAATGCCAGAAGGACTGGTTTTCAAAAGATGATTGGAGTGAGTCTATAACAGAGCCTTTAACTGATCACTGCCATTCTAAAGTTTTATGTTCTTGTAACCGGTATCTGCTTTATGTGTATAGGTTACGACAGAAACGCCAGGGGTGACCATGCTTTTTCCATTGCTGGCCCTCAGTTATGGAATAATATTCCTCCATAACTGCTCATAACATCAGATCTCAACAATTTTAAACATCAACTAAAAACGTACCTTTTTAGAATGGCTTTTAACACCTTTACCTGTTTTATGGAATTCCTTTCCTTTCTTATGGATTTTAATGCATTGTGTAATTTTATGATAAAAAAATTGTATTAATTTGCTAATTATATTTCTTTTTTACTATACTTTAGCACCTGGATGGTGTTGTAAAGTGCCATAGAAATTAATTTGATCCATTAAAATATTTATAGACAGTATTTGGTGGGATTGTTATCTTTGGGGGTTTTGCTGTTACTATGCAGAGACTGCTAATGTGCTCAATCTAGATGTTTGTACACATTAGATGAATCCTAACCCTTCCAGCTGAACGAGATGTGCAACTTAAATAGAGGGACCTGATTAACCGTGAATATTTAATATTGTTTTGGATCCATGCAAAAATGTGCACACAGTGTCCCAAACAGCTCTCCTTGTATCTCAAGCGGAACGTAATTGGATGAGATTATGTGTTGAATGGTAATGTACAGTGTATAATATTACTGAAATGAAGTGGAATGGGGAGTAATATTTATTGCTCTTGAGGTTTAGGGCCGCAGCAGCTCAAAGGAGCATTAAATCATGCTGTTATCAAGCATCTTGGCTGCTTACTTCGCAATATTTTTGTCCCCCAAATAATTGCAGCGCTGAAGCCATTGCTTGTTCCACCGTTTGTTTTTATTGGGTTCATCTTCTGCTCTCTGTGTGAATTTCATTGCTTTCTTTATTTGGAGATGCATCTGAAGTTAGAAGTTATGATCAAGAGCCAGCACTGTTCATTACCCTGCCGCAATATAAAAACAACTGTGTTTAAAGATGAAAGAGTTTTGGAACAGGAATGGAAAAATTGGCTTTTCTTGTCATTCTGATTGTCTGCAAAAATCCAAATCAGTTGGCACATTTTTTTAAATTATATTTTAGCAGGTTATCAGACATTTTCCCTAATTTTTGGGGTGGAGGGATTTTCTCTGACTTTTTCAGTTACAGCTTAGTGAACTGTAACTGCAGGTCTGGTGTCACGATGGCAGCGTCTTCGTGTCGGGCCGGAAAGAGAAGAATGTGACACAGAGCCGCTCTTGAAAGCACAATGGCAGCAGGTGAAGCTGCGTTAATGACAGATCAACTAGAGCAGGTGCAACTGAGCCTCGCGCCTAACGGGAACTGCTTGGCGGGTGTCCATCACACATCGCGGCTCCAAGTTGGTGTGTTGTCTGCAGAAGGAGAAATTAGGCCTCAGTCACAACTGTCCTCATGGGTGGATACAGGATGTCTGCAGAAAAAATGGGCTCCCAGGAAATGTCAAATCGTAGATTGCTTGGTGAGGCAAAATATTCGGTATTCTTTTCTGTGGTAATGCTTCAAGTGACATGTCATAGAAAAAACACGTAAGGGTAGGTAAGGGTGAAAAAGGTGCGATGCAAGCACATCGTACAGATTTCTTTTTTTCAACCCTCCAAAAGACAGATAAGTGCATGCCCCTTGCTCTCAGCTTGACTTTTAAGGTGTATTCAGACTGGACACATTTGGTTCGCTTAAAGTGAACCAGAGTTTGTTTCCCCTGATATGCCGGAACACATTTTCAGTCTGAATGCCTCCAAGTGGATCCTGGTCCAAGACCATGAACCACTCTCGGTACCCATCTTTTGAACGGCCTTGCTTGGTTTTCAATCGGACTGAGTTTCGGTTAACTCTAAGTCTGAACAGTTCCGGTTCTCTGAGCGGAATAACTGCACCAAAATGGCCACCGTAGCCTGGAATTACAAAGTAAACAGAATAACGGAGAAACAATAAGACACAGCAACTCATTGAAAAGTGGTCGGATGAATGCAGGCTCATTAAAACAGCTGTTAAATTGATGCACATTGGTGTTCTGACAATCTATGTCATAAACGCTTATCAGTGTACCTTTCGCCGTCTTATCAGTAACGGCCTTGCAGCATGCCTCTGCTGTACCAAATTTAATAAAGGGTACCGACAAGGATTATTCTTTCTCTTGTTGCTTTGCCCCACCCCTGTAATTCCTGGCCAATGACTAAAGAGATCGTTGGTCACATGGTTTTGTTAACGAGCTTTGGTTCAAAACAGAAATATCTGGTTGAAAGGCAGTCTGAATACAGACCAAATGCATGGTTCGGGACTCTATCCTGACCAAATTAAGTGGACTTGGTCTGGACCAAAAGCCTTTTCCAATCTGAGTACATCATTAGAAATGAGGAAAGTTGACAAAGTGTAGTTTGTGTGGACATCCTACAGTCACTTGAGTTTTACGTGCACACCCTGTGCATGTTGGAATTTGCAAATGGTCATTCAGGTGCCTGTACACACGCCATACTAACGACTAAGAACACAGTGCGTCATAAGTAGGAGCAACATTATCCTTAAGCCACGTTCACATCGCCCTCTGCAAACACGTTTAAGCCTATGTTCAAAGTCTATGTAAACAGGCGTAAATGCGTGTTTCGGGCTCCTGCATTAAAAACTCTTGCGTTTATTTGTTGCTACGCAAGTTTTTGCTACCACCGATTTCGGCCATTACGTAAAAGATGCGCAACCATTGAGCGCGTGTTGCCAGTTAAACCAGGTTGAACTTTGACCAATCAGGGACTCGGATTTGCTTGTGACACATGGATGGCGTCCCTTTTCATTTGTGGTAAATGCCAGCCTTTTGGAAATTGATCATTGATCAGTGGACAGAAGCTCCTCCCTGCTTGTCCAGTGGGAACACCATGAGTTCAAGAACCAGCTTTGAGCGTGTTCTTGAACCCGTTTCACGCGCTCGGTGTGAACGCAGCTTTACAAATACCTCACAATACACTTACCACATGCACAACAATGGTACGTTCCTTTTTCATGATGTCCCTTAAGGTGACCACACAGAACAAAAAGCCACTCCCTTTTAGATGAAGCTGTTCCTGTCTACGACCCTCCACAGCAAACCAAAAAACTGCAGCACCTGTACGTGTCGACCCCCCCAAACTAGTGGGTGTGACCAAAGCTTTATTCAACGGTTGAGGCGTAACACTCCATCTTCTACTTTTATTTGATCTCCAAAAGTTTGACTACAAAAAACAAATTCCTGCTTTCAACCAGAAATTCCTGCTCCAACCAAAAGCTGCTGGTTATCCCAAAACACAGTAAAAGGAGCTGACTCACTGTTGAAAATTGTTCCCCTCTCCTGCTTCACCGTTTAAAAGAAAGTAACCTTCTCCCCCTGGACAACATTTCCCCCATGATTGATGGCAGGTGGATGGGCCACTCGCCGTGATGCCTGCTGCCCACTGACTCGCACCATCTGGGGAAGCTATCGCAGCCCATTGTCACTGCAGGAACACATTATGATTAGAGCGTCACAGGACGATAGCAGGACCACTTCACTCTTGGAGGTGTTGTAGACAGCAGATTAAAATTGTTCCTGCTGTGCCAGAGTCAAAGAATAATGTCCAGTGTGTGCACATGTCCGACACTTTATTCCCTGTTGCATTATTTTGACTTTTTTCCCTTCATTTTGAAGGTTGCAGTAAAGCTGAATTCAAAAAACCTTCACCCATTTTCTGCAGCCTGTTGGCTCATTCTGTCTCTGCACCAAATTTTTTTCACCGCAACTTTGAGGCCTAGGATTTCTATAAAATAAATTTAACATTTGACACTCAGAATTATTTCTTATAGCTGAAGAAATAAAGAAATGAAATAATAATTCGAGACGTTTTGTCACTTAAAGCAGGGTTATTAATGCTTTTCTCATTCTGTTCAGTTTGCCCTTTTAGAGATTTTTTATATCCCTCGGAACCATAAGTTCTGAAAGACTGGGTCATCACAACCTGACGTTTTTAGTTTTTTGCGTGGGGGGTGGGGTGGGGAGTATATTCAAGCAGAATTCTGATATAGAAGATTTATGGTTTGTTTTGAAAAGTACCCCAGAACCTTGTAGTGTGCAGGCCACGCGTTGCGTCACGGAAAAGAACCACGGACGTCTGCTCTCTGTTATTTACATTGTTCTTTTACTCCAGAGCCCCTAATCTAACATCCATGCTGCATGCAATGCACACCTTTCAACCACGAGAGTGGTTTTTGTCTAAATAGTGTAACAGAAGAGAAATGGCATGGGAACATGTGTGCTTTTTAAGCAAGGTAACATTATAGATTGTTGGAAAGATTCCTTCAAGCCACCATATGGATTTCAGACAGTTTTTCAAAAATGTGTGCGCCCTCCTCTGTCCACATCAGCGGTTTATTTTTAATAGGGGACATAAATCAAAGTTCATTTGTTTTCTGTCAACTCCAAAAGCAGTTAGCGGTCATCCCGGGGAGCATGCACCAACATTAGTCCCTCCATTTGTTTATCCATGTCTGCTGAGTCCAGTCACTCAGTCGCAGTGCAATAGTGCAGTGGAATGAGTCTGAAGTTCTCCTGCTTTGAGTGTTTGAAACACTTAAACAGTAAATATACTGGCTGTAGCTTTTATAACTCCTTTATTTATTTCCTGTTTGTAGCATTAACATAAAAGGTGCACATGGAAGGTACTGACTGCTTTGGAATCTGATGCCCTTAAAGGGTGCAGCTCTGGTGCCACCTAGTGGATAGACAAAGTATTGTAGCTTTGAATTGAACTTGGTCAAGATCACCTTTAATGTCAGACCAAAGAACGACCTCATATCTCATATTTCCAAAGCACCACAGCCAAATTACATGGCCGTGGTGCAACTGTTCTGTTAAAAACACCCTTCAGTTTATTTTAGCTATTAACAAGAACTGAAGCATTAATTTAACTATATAGCAAAATGTTAAAAGACCCAGTCTGAATAAAATTGTGTTTTTGGTGTTTTTAATATGTTCTTGTGACATCTTTCTAATGATTGACATATTTAAAGAAAAATAAAGCATAAAAGTTAATTTTTTTTAATGCTCATTTGAAAAGTTCATAGTTGTGATGTACAAAATCGTCAAGAAAGGTTATCCCCCCCTGAAACAAGTCAGAAACTGGTAACATATGCAGAAAACATCATCCCATCTCTCTCTCACAAAAGTCTTTATGCTGGTGTGAAACTTCTATTATTGTTTAGTTTAATTATCAAATATTACTTGTTTTAAAATACCGTTTGAGAAATTGTTTATTTTTACTGAACCTTCATGCAATGGGAATGTCATGGATGTCCTTGAGCTTTATTTTTCTTTAACTTAGAGATCCACCGTGAGGAAAATTGTTTTTTGGGTGCTTTTAACATGTTATTGTGGCCTTTTTCTGATGATGGAGGGCATATATAAAGAAAATTAGGCTTAAGACTCCGTTTCTTAGTATCTCTCTATTCGAATCATTGCATTTGTGATGTGGAAAATTTGGGTCACAAGCTCCCAGCTCTGGATAGCACAAAAATTGTTTGCCCTTTTTGTTGCACCATTTATGTTTGTTTGGGGTTCTGAGGGCCTGTCAGTTGGTGGGAGAGCGTGTAAACAAATGGGTGATGGGAAGGGGGCACGGAGTTGCTTTACACCAGCAGTCCCAAAAGCGACACAGGTGTTTTGATTTAGCCTAAAAACAGAATAATTACAATTAAAAGACCACGAGATGATCGAAGTGGGACCTTAAAGGCAAATTATGCTAATTTTCTGTGTTACTGTACTGCATCAGCGTGGTAGTTTGCATATTTAAAAAGCACTAAGGCACAAAATGCTTCTTTGACATTTTTTTTAAATAATGACTGCAGATAAAATATAAAATGTTAAATAAACATGTAACTTAGAAATGAAAAATGACTGTCACTACAGGGTTATGCTGGTGTTTTGGTGGTGCCTAAAGCCCATCAGTCAGGGTTCTGTAATTTGGTTCATAGCTGGAGACCCTTAGTCTCAAACAGTCAGATGTTTGTCAGTCCGTCCAATCTGTTCTTTTTTTCTACTTTCATCTGTAAAAAAGACAGATGTAGAGCTGGGGGGAAAACAGATTTGATGTTTGCAGCACAGATAGAAAAAGTATAAAGAATGGGGGAAACTTCTTTCCATCCACAAGGCCGGAAAAGTCTCTGTTTTGCAGTTTAATTAAGTCATTGTCCACAACATCGGGGAAAGAACAGGCTATCTGAAACTTGACAGCCACTGTCCACAATGACTTTTTGATAATACACACACAAGTTTTCTATTTCATTCAACCACAGACGTCTTTTTTCTCTCAATTGCTGCGTAGCTTTTGTCTGTTGGCTTGAGTGAAAACAATCTGCAGGGCCTTTGGTGTAAACTATAACTTGCGTGAGGATTGATTTATGGTAGCTTCTATTGTGATGGCTTTTTAAATTGGCTTCTTCTTTTTACTTATTAATGTACAAAAAAATAGGCAGACTAACTTTCCTTTAAATATGAGAAAAAAGCTGTGTTTTTATTCAGAATGAAAGTCAAATGTCTCTGTTTTGTTTTTATAACACAAACCAAACTATGCTCTTCTTCTCCTGGTCAATATTTTAGGTTAATGAAATAGATTTTTACCCTCTTTGTCACAAGTACAATGACATTCAAAAAGTGCTTTCTGGTTCATACAATGTTCGTTTTTGTGGGTTGGGAGGGGCTGGTGCTAAGAGCGCAGGATTTTAGAGGAATACTTAGTGAATACTTAGTGAAGTGAATGATGACATATATATATATATATATATATATATATATATATATATATATATATATATATATATATATATATATATATATATATATATATATATATATATATATATATATATATATATATATACAAAAAAAAAAACACCCTCCTCACCTCCGGGTGGTGTTTTCTCCTCCAAGCTCGGGTCCTTTACCAGAGGCCCGTATTTCTTGAGGGTCCCAAGTAGTATCTTAGCTGTTCCCAGCACTGCGCCTTTTTCTACTGAGATGTCTGAGATCTGCTGTAGCCACCTCTCCAGTTCTGGGGGTTACTGCCCTGAGTGTTCCACTACTACAGGCACCACTGTCACCTCACTTTCCAGGTTTTCTCCCAGTTCTTTCTCTCTGAGTACCTGGTATTTCTCCAGTTTCTCATGTTCCTCCTTCCTGATGTTCCCATCGCTTGGCACTGCGACATCCACCACAACGGCTTTCCTCTGTTCTTTATCCACCACTACAATGTCTGGTTGGTTCGCCATTACCATCCTATCAGTCTGGATCTAAACCCACAGATCTTTGCCTCCTCATTCTCTACCACCTTGAGGTGTTTCCCATTTTGACCTTGGGGTTTCAGTCCATATTCTGCACACATGTTCTGTATATTATCCCAGCCACTTGATTGTGGCGCCTCCATGCATGCTTTGTACCTGCTAAAAATTTACATCCTGCAGTTATGTGCTGGGATTGCCTTAGGTTTCTTTGCACAGTCTGCACCTTGGTCATCTGGTGTGGTAGGATCTGGAGCTCTATCGCTCCAAAGCTCAGGGCTTGTTCCTGAGCTGCCAGGATGAGGCGCTTCCAGTGCTGGTCCTTGACCAGCCCCTTTCTAGCCATTGGTAGGACTTCATCAGCCACTTCAGTTATGGTCCGGTGGTACATCCCATGCAGGGGTTTGTCCTCCCATGAGGATCTGTCCTCCAGCACTGTATCCTCTGCTCTCCATTGCCTAAGACATTCACTGAGCACACTGTCATTGGGGGCTTGAGCTTGATGCATCCATGGATCTTGGATGTTTCATCCTGGATAGTGGCTTCTACGCTACTAGTCCTCGTCTCCTCCCTTTCATGCCAGTACAGTCTCAGGGTGCTGGATTTGGGGTGGAACCTCCATGCATGGTGAGGAGCTTCTGTGTTTTAAATAACATCTGCATCTGTATCTTCCTTTGGCCATCTTATTATTCCTGCAGGTATCTGATAACTGGCAGTGCGTAGCTGTTTATTGCCCGGGTCCTATTTTTGCCATTGAGCTGGCTTCTCAGGACTTGCCTCACTCGTTGGAGGTATTTAGCTGTTGCAGCTCTGTTGCCTCCTCGAGTTACAATTGCCTGCGGGAATTCTGCCGTACTTGCAACTGTCCTCGATGTCTGCTATTGTTCCTTCTGGAGTGAGACTCTCCTGTGTGGACTACTCTGCTTCTCTTTGTCACTACATCCGGTTGCATTTCTCGCGAGCTCCGAATGACATCCCGATGTCAGTACTGTAGATCCTGGTGGTGTGGATCAGGAGTTCTAGCATATAGCTTCTGGATGTCATCCATGTAGAGGATGACTGATGCTGTCCTATTTCTGAGTCGGTATCCATAGCCAGTCTTATTGATTATTTAGCGGAGGGGTCTAGACTCATGCAGAACAGCAGTGGACAGAACATCACCTTGGTATATCCCACATTTGATGGACACTTGTGCAAGTGGCTTCCCATTGGCTTCAAGGGTGGTTTTCTACAGCTTCATTGAGTTTCCTATGAAGGCTCTTAGAGTCCTGTTGATGTTGTACAGCCTCAAGCATTCAGTGATCCACGGTGTGGCATTGAGTCATAGGCTTTCTTGTAATCAATCCAGGCTGTGCACAGGTTGGTATGTCGATTCTGGTGTCTTGAGCGATCAGTTCTGGTTTCCATCAGGAGTTGGTGTTTGCCTCTGGAGTCTCTACTTCTAATACCTCTTCTGTGTTGCTCTATATTGATCCATGTGCCTATTTATCTTGGTTGCAATGATGCCAGATATGAGCTTCCAAGTGCTGTAGAGAGACAGGTTATTGGGTCGGTAGTTGGATGGGACTGCACTCGAGGATCCTTCTGGATCAGGTTCGTCGCCTTCTGTTAGCTATTCGGGTGAGTCCCATCTCAGCAGCTGGTTCATCGAAAGGCCAGGCGCTCAGGAGTGCGGTAAGCTTTAGCCAGTAGGCATACGTGTGTGTGTGTGTGTGTGTGTGTGTGTGTGTGTGTGTGTGTGTGTGTGTGTGTGTGTGTGTGGTGTGTGTGTGTGTGTGTGTGTGTGTGTGTGTGT
Source organism: Oryzias sinensis (assembly GCA_037389245.1). Lineage (NCBI taxonomy): Eukaryota > Metazoa > Chordata > Actinopteri > Beloniformes > Adrianichthyidae > Oryzias > Oryzias sinensis. The sequence continues at coordinate 8,031,882 of CM074505.1, read as the reverse complement.
GTGCGCGCGCGCGCGCGTGAAAACACTACATGAACAGATAGTGGGAGTTTAGATAAAATATGAATTACCAGTACTCATATTTCAAAAGAAATTTTTAAAAGGAATTTTAGTACCACACTAAGTACATTGTCACAGTACATTGACATAAGGGTTTTTTTTTTTACTAAACAAAGTTTTTAATTTTTGATGCAAAGACAAAATGTTACAAATATGGCAATGAAATAGTAAAAATTATGCAAATCAATCAATCCATCTAGATACTGATTTAAATACTGATATATAAATATCATTTTTTGTTTTGACATGCAGTTACATCCAATCGAACAGTTAAAAAAAGGTAAATTCCTTAGCTAAATGAACTTAGAAAGTAAACAAGGACAATACACAATTCTGTCATGTTTAGAAACCCCAAAAGATATGCAAAAAATGGCTAACAAATGACGGGTTTATTTTTTCTTACCTGTATTTATGTACTTTGGCTATTTATCCCCAAATGGTAATAGTTAATCAGGAGGTCAGCTTTCAGCAGTCCTTTTAGTTTTAAGATTTTACAAAGTGTCCACATCTCTTTGTTATTCTCACAAAATTAGGCAAAAGGAAAATTTTGTTTTTTGACAAGTAATCATAAAAAAAACATGATGCTTCAGGACTTTCAGTTTCTCTGGATTGATTTGAGCTCTTTTCACACATGAAATGTTTATGAAGAAGTTATTTTATATCTGAAGCTCTCGGCTGAGCTGCAAGCCAGTCATAAAGAATTATAATTATGAGTGAGCTGTGCTGAAATAGTCTGACAGTATTAGTAAGAGAAGTCTTTAGAAAAAATCTACAGCATGTGATTGCAACGGGTTTTGTTGTCTTTGCAGCAGAACACTGCTTTGCTTCTACATTCGTTCTTGTGCCTGTTTTCTTAAAACCTAGGAATGGCATCGCTGCAATTGGCCGATAGAACTTAAAAGATGCTGAACTGTGCCTTTAATGTTGCATAAATCCCCCGTTTTGATTTGAAGATGTGCTCGGCTCAACTCCTCACACAGATGCCTCTCATCGTGCTTCAGCTGCTGTTGACAAGCTTCCTGCAGCTCTGGTTTGAGTGCATTTCCATTTTCCATGGCCACAGTTCAAAAGACAGTGGGGGCGACTGCTGTGCCCACCTCAGGCCCGGCAGTTAGCGTCTGAGTCACAGAAAACTACAGCCTTATGGGATCTATTTTAATGAAAATTCAGTGCTTGGCATCACATTGATGGAGGACTGTGAGAAAAAAAACAGCAGGGAAAGGTTATGCTAAATGGAGGGAGCCCCACAAAGACCACCACTTAGACAGAAGACAGCCGTCTAAGCGGGTGTGGGATCTGTGGGCGGCCGAGCAGAGCAGCTACATCTTTTTGTGTCATAAAACTAGATATTTGCCTTTCTCACCATGCATTTGCGTGTAAATCTATCGGCCTAACTAAGTCAAGAATTCCTTTATAAAAATTCATCGGCTATTAGCTTGATCTTATTTCTTAAGAACTTTTGTTGCTCCACAGTGTCTTCCGTAATTTCCAGGCTATAGAGTGCACCTGATTATAAGCTGCACCCATTATATTTTTAAAGGATAAACCAGTTTGTACATACACAGGCCGCAGCTGTCTATAAGCTGCATGTGCCCACATTGAAACATGTGAAGGAGAAGGAAAACTAAGAGGAGCTGCGTAAGAGGGAGGGAGCGCGTGCAGCGGAAGTGTGTTGAGGGGTGCGCGTTCATGTTTGATATACAGAGTAAAGGAGAACTGTAATAAAAGAAGGTTTCCCTCAGAAGAAGATGACTGATTCTTTATTAACCCGCTCTGGAGACTCTGAGGGTCCCAACGGGGAAGTGAACCCCGAAGGAAGATCAGCCTTCAGCGGAGAGGATCTCCCCTGCATTTTCCGACCACCGTCAGAAAGAAAAAAAGTAATCGCAGGAAAGGTTCAACACATGATATATTTACAAAGAAAGACGGTACACAGAGTTTTCAAAGTTTTAATTATATACCTGAACTTTTCTTTTCAAGCAGTGCCTCTGACGTATAGAAGTTTTTGTGGAGCATATTTCAAAATAAAAGTCAATACCAGAAATGCTTTTTCATTTTCAAAATGAAGCTGCATTAGTTGACTCAAAATTAAAAAGAAAAAGCAATCTGCCAAACCGCTTTTTCTTCTTCTTCTTCAACATCACTTATTCTGTCACTTAATTAAAATGGTAAAGAAAATAGTATTTGACATTTCATTTTCAAAAAGTTCTCTGGTAGATGTGTAGCAAAATTAAATTAGAAATATCTAATTTGATCATTAAAATTGATTAACCAAAAATGCTTTTTAATTTTCACAATGTAACTGCATCAAATGACTCAAAATTAAATGTTACTCCTTTAAAATGCTTTTTCATTTTCTTTGTCAACATCACTCACTCTGTGACATAATTAAAGTGAAAATGCAAAGAGGGGATTGCATTTTCGTTTCGTTTCAAATTCACCCCGCAAATAGTGTAGCAAAATTCAATACCAGTGAGCATTTCCAGGGGGGAGGCAGGGCGATGACATCAGTGCTCACTGTTCTGCGCTCTTTGCCCTCCCAGCAGTGTTGCCAGATTGGGCGGTTTTGGTTCTAAATTTGCGGGTAAAAATGGCTTTAGGGGAGTCGGCAAAATTTAGGTGATTTTAGGGTCGGTTCGGCAGTTCTTATTTTGTCATGAAAATATTTTACCGGACTGTGTGGCTGTTGGAGTAATGCGAAGCTTCTATGTACTGGAGCTCTGTGAACGCGCCAGGCCGAGTGAGGGAGGAGCTACCAGCTAATGTTTTTAGCCGGATCGCTACGTGAAGCGGTGTCTGTGTCACTCACTATCTCACTTACAACGCGGCAGCAATATGGTAGTAAGAGGGCTGGTTAAAAAAATACTGGGAAAAGTCACTGAGAGCAGCAGTAACTTATAGGCGCGGAGGCGGCACCGCCGATGCGCAGAGGCAAGTGATGCGCAGTGCGTGCGCTGGAGGTTTTCTTCCACAACAGTGACACACCTTAACACAGCACTAACAGGGCTGGTTTAAAAAAACATTAAAGTCACTGAGAGCTTTCTTCATCTTCCTCCTGTACATTAAAACCACGTGTTAGCAGCTTAGCTTTTTTCACCCCTTTTTGTTGTGTTTATTTTGTGTGACTGCGGTTGTCATGGAAGCAACGCAGCGACTAAAGGAGGCGTTGCCTTGTACGCTAGGTGATGAGACAGCCTCGAGTGAGGAGATGCGCGGGAGAGGAAAAAAAGGCTGTTCTGCTGCATGTGTGCTGTCTGAGTTTCAAACGTTGGGCTGTATCAACAGTTTGGTCCGAGCAAAGAAATAAATGGATACTAGCCCTGTTAAAGAGCAACGGTGTCCCTTCTGATTAGTTACCATTTGCATCCCGGCCGAGACCAAACCGGAAATAAAAGCGTTTTTTGACTACGGTAGGGGTGTCAAAGTCATTTTCACTGTGGGGCACATCAGCATAGTGGTTGTCCTCAAAGGGCCAGATATAACTTATACATGTAACTAAATGTAATGAAAAATAAATGTAACTACTCCTTAATGTAAAAAAACTCATTTATTAAAACTTTTTAAAGTGACAATTACAGTTACATAGAAAACAAATGTTTGCTTGTTCCTCTAGCATAAATCCTTTTAAATTTTGACCACTTATTAAAACCCACATAACTCCATTAATGAAGGATCAACCCGTCCAAGTGAATGAAGAAAAATAACACAAAACTGAGCTAAAAAGAACATGTCTTAAACGTGTAACATTTTACAAAAAAAGGCTGCACACAGCCTTGCATCCAACTGATGGTTTGACAACAATTTGTCTGCATACACACATAAGACCTGCAATCACTGGAAATTACTACACAAAAATAATGTGTAATCAACTAAAGAAAAATTTGATTTTAAGAAATTAAAAACTTTTATGCTCTTGCGGGCCACATAAATTAACATGGCGGGCCACATTTGGCCCCCAGGCCTTGAGTTTGACACATGTGGACTACCGTCTGAAGCCTGAGGCCGGAAGGTAACACATGGAAGTCTTCCTCCTCTGTGTCGGATTGGGTCAGCGTCAGATAGTCTTCGCCACACACTCTCTCTCAGTCTCTCCTTCGTCGTCCCTGTCAGTTTGTCACTCTCATCCTGGGTTTAACTGTGATAAACTCATTTTAAATCTAAAACATTTACTCAACAATCTACATTCATTCATCTGCTCGATGAGTAAATGTAGGCTTCAAAAAGCTGTGGGGATGAGGGAGGCCAGCAGCACCCTCCCCTTGTAAGAAAAAAGTGTGAAGTTAGTGTCACAAATAACACCAGAAAACTTGGCTAGACGTAGATCTGAATGCTAACTTCTATGCTAAGTTATCGAGAGATGTTTCAGAACTTGCGTAATAGAAATTTAAGTTTGCCGAACCGTCATTACTGCAAAGAAAAAACAGAAGACAGTGTGACTGCAGGAATATATTGATGCATATAAGTAAAGGATCTGCAACATGAAGCTCCAGAGCCAAATGCAGCTCCTTTATGCCTTCATGATGGGTCTTTGTTTAAGAAAAACTACTAACAATTTCAATCATTGGTGGTTTAGTAGTTTTTTTTTCTTTTTAGTTATTTAAGTTTTGTCATTTATTTTAAGATTTTCTAACATATCAGATTAAAAGACAAAAATTTAAAGCACATATACAGATCTGCTGCACAACAGTGTCTAGCAGCTGTTCAAAAGCAACTGCACTTACATGTCAACTATAGATTCCTTAAAGAATTTTTTACCGTACACTGTTAATATTCAATAGTAAAAGGAGAAATAGGATACAGGGTCACTATAATGATAGAAAACACCATGTTTGACCTGTCTTTCTTGTATTCGTATTTAATTTTGAAAAGAACTTGTATGTGCAAGTGACGAAAATAATAAAATAAAAACATAACTCTGTTATATTTCATTTATTGTTAATGTTTAAAAGCTACATTTCTTAAATAAATTGCTAAATTGCCACAAAAACATTGAATTTTTCTAAACATTGAAGTGGGACCTTTGCTGGTGTGTAAGAAATAAGACCAAATCATTTTTCATCCGTTCATCTTTTAAACCCGTTTTTCCATTTGGGGTCACAGGGCTGCCAGAGCCTATCCCTGCGACTCGTGGGCAAAGGCAGGGGACATCCTGGACAGGTCGCCAGTCTGTCACAGGGCCATAAATCCCACGCACACTCACAATTTAAAGTAACCAATTAACCTATGAAGCATATGTTTTTGGATGGTGGGAGGAGGTCAGAGAAAACCCACGCATGTACAGGGAGAACATGCAAACTCCACACAGAAAGGCCCCCATTGGTGTTCTGTTTCAGGTCCCCCAGCCGGGACTTAAACCGGAGGCCTTCTTGCTGTGAGGCAAGAGCGCTAACCACTGGAATCTGCTAACCACTGCACCTCAGTGTAGCCTGCATCAAATAGCTCTTTTAGAGTTTGCAGACCCCTGCCTGATATAAGTAAAACATTACCTTGAAAATAGTGGGACAATGATATGTTTATTTTGAAAAGCTCATGTGTATGTTGTTGGGATAGGCTCCAGCAACCCATGACCCAAAACGACCTTGATCGGGTTTATAAAAATCCTGAATGTATCAAGTCAACATAATGCACTTGTATTTCTGGCTGACACGTGACCTTCCATTGGGGATTAATTGCCCACATGTTGGGAGTCATCATTCACTGGAAGTGTTGAAAATGAACAAAATGTTTTCGTTTCAATCTCTCCATCACCAGCTTCATAAAATATTCTAGCTCATCTTCTGAAAAATCAACTTGATGTTCTTCCAGTTTAAAGTTTGTGTATATTTTTTTTATTATTCAGTAGACAGACTTATTAACTTTTAATAAAGGCTATTTGTAATTCCTGTTTTTTTATTCACTTCTTCCAACTCAGAGGAACGTGAGCTTATCTTTAAGAACTAGTGGATGCCTGTGTGCTGTTTTTACTGTCAAATTCAGTAACCAGCCCTAAACTCCCACACTGCTGCCGCTCATGAACCTTTGAGAAACTCCAGAAGAAATGCCGCTTTTTCAAAAGAAAAGCATTCCAGAGCCATTCCGTGTTCAAAAGCAACATATATTGACCGCGACCATACAGTCGACCGCGATGGTAGGACTTGGTTTGCAGATGCTAAATGAAGTTTGCCGCCTCAGCGTGACCTTACACTGTAGCGCCGAGACCTCCCGCAGCTCTAAAACGTGGTGCACGTGGCCGAAAGGAAGCAGGTTAATGGAGTGGGTACAAATTGGTGCCTGATTGCAGCAGTTGCTTGTTCCGCTGCTGAATCGGACTGCCGTCACACGGTTCATGAGTTGAACAGTGCGTGGGCGGCTTTTGTTGCATTTTTCAGCCAGTCTAACCAAAGGGAGTGGAATGGAGAAACATGTGAGGTTTCATTGTGATGATGAGATGCAGACCTTTACTCTAATCCTAAAATTTTACTTCAGGTTGGGGTGAGGGGTCGTTTGGGGCAAGCATCAACACTCAAAAGGAAATCTCTCCATCTGAAAAGACATTCACAAAGAGGCTGGCATCTTTGTTTTTGAACCACAAAAGTTTTTTTTTTTATTACTGAAAATGCTGTTTCTGGATGTGAAGGGAGGGGGGAACTCTGTATTTTGCATTCAAACGGCCTGCTTGAGCAGAAATCTTGCTGTGATAAATTATATTTGTGCTCATTTGGAGCCATCCCAGCTTTCATGTAGTGTTTTAAAGGCATATTTTCACTGCAGTGGGTGGATCAGATAATGCGCTGCTCATTAATCTGTTGATGAAACGGCTTGTCAGCATTAGCAGGAGGAAGAGAAAGTCATCAGGGATCGCCCGTGTGCAATTTAAATATTTACCCCCCAACCTGAGCTCTTAGCTTTTACAGCCTCTCGGTCTGGTTTCTCCTCACGTCCACAGCGAGAAGAGATGCAGCTGGTGAAGCCAAACCTGCAGCTCTTTCCGTCCTCCAGCTTCTCTCCACCCCCCTTTGAGAAGGGAGATCTGCTAAAGAGCAACAGTAGCTGTGCTCCACTCTTACTCTGAGCGCTCAGGATGCTCAACTGGTAGAGCGGCGCTCTGACAAAGCAAGAGATCAGCCGGAAAAGCCCTACTTGCATCAGCAGGGAGGGGCGTTGCAGAGCGACAAAACTCAAACAGTGATGCTTTACTCCCCACCCCTCGCCAATGAGAATATAAAGGAGAAGTTTGGACCACAGATCTGATTCTTCACGTGGGGCTCTGAGCATCTGTGAGCTTTTTAATTATTTTTCAGTCCTTTCCTTCCTTCTTTCTCCATCATCACTCCAAAGGCAACTAAGTGTGGGAGTGGAAGTGTGTGAAATCTAGCAGGACTTCCAGATCACTAAGCGAGAAAGTCTGGAGGGCAGCATGGGAGCTTTAATGGTCATCTTTTCTCTTCAAACCAAGCAAAGACGCAAAACCACAGGTATGCTTTATCAGCAGGTGATGATTCTTGATATCATTTTTTATTAGTTTTCTTTCTCCACTTTTTTTCTTTCAGTAATCTAATAATTATTTATGATCTATATTTTGGAAAATATTTTAAGACGGAACTCTACAAACGGACTTTTTCGATTTGCTTTTCTTTTCTTCTTTTTTCTTTAACTCATCCAATTAGCAGAGCATTTGTTCAAGCCTCATGTTAATCTGTCTCCCTGCTATAATTTGCCGATCGCCGTAACAAAAGACAAGGAAGCCCTGGAACAATGAAATATTAAGTGGGTGGCCAGCAGACAATATCTGTCAGAGGTTATATTTAGTTGTGATGGGAGAAAGACTGAATAGATGACAACCAAAGTACAGTAAGTCATATTTCATTGGGGTATTGTTAGAGAGCATGGCAGCAAAATGAATGAGGGACTCTTTGGAACTCTCTCAAGCTATAGATCTTACAGCAGGGTGCTATGTAAGCACATTTCAGAGACCTAGAAAGGAGAACGTGGGATGCAGATGGAGCTCATGTGTAAAATGTAGGCTAAAGGTTTTTTCTGTTAATTATCTTTGCACAATACCAGACCCACAGTCACACTGTTTAAAATGTATCAACAAATTTTATTTTTGATTTTTGCTCTAAAAACTGAAGAACAGCAATACGTTTAGTCACTTTTAATTGGCTTTGTACTTTTCCAGTGCCTTTTATGGTGATGTGAAATGGTCCGGCATGTTCTTCTTTGGTGATGGTGATAGCTACTCTCCTCTGAAACCGGATCTTTTTGAAATTTTATGTCTGTTTTTGTTGTGTTTGAAGGTACACTGAGGTTGTCCAGTCAGTTTTAAGGATTTTATGTAACGGGCAAATCTGCAAAAATCAATGAGTGCGACTGGAAACACAGCAGAAATTATTGTATGCAGGTTTACAATATTTAAGCGTTTGTCTTATCTTTTTTTTTTTTTTCTGTTTGAAAAGTCCCAGATTTGTTTCATGAAAGCAGCCTCCTGAGCTTGCTTGTTTATTTATTTATTTATTTATTGTTTTTGAAACCATTAAATATTTCCTAGAACCTTTTTGATAATTTAAATCTTGGTTAGGGTTTTAAAAACGCACTCCGATCATCTTTCGAAGTATTGTAAAAAGCAGTGGTCGTTTAATTATGATGACGTTTTTAGCCAAAATCAACAAACCTGAGTCGTTTTCTAGGACATCATTTCTGCAGTGGTTCATGTTACTGAGAGCTCTCTGATTACATGGTCAACTGCTAGCTTACAGTCCCTCACACCCTCAACCCCAACATTACTGATGCAACAAAAATGATGAGCAATATTAGAGCTATCCAGCCATAAAGATTTGAGCCAGATGACATCTTGAATGAGGGAAAACCAAGACAAAGGGACTCTGTGGCCCGCCCAGTGTATTTTCTACGTCACAAATACCTTTTTTGTCAAACTGCATCTTTTCATCTGCTCCTGATTCACAACGATTTGAATAAGAAATACAACTTTGAGCCTAAAATTCATAGTATATGTCCTCCGTCACAAGAGCAAGAACAACAACAAAAAATTGAATAGAGTGGGTCCTTAAAGTCTTTTAGTATCAAGGACTTGGGTTAAGAATTGTAGTTTAAAACTGTATTCTCACAGTTCAGGTTGTTATTTTTCATTGATTAAAGATGCAGACAATGCTAAATGGCATATACTTATATAGTGCCCGTGCGCACACACACACACACAGATTCTCTCACTGCTAAAGAACGCTGGCACCAGCCTATGACAACCAGAAGCAATGTGGGGTTCAGTGTCTTGGCCAGCATCAACCCGTGGGTGGGCAAGGCAGGAACCGAATTTGCGATCCTCCGATTAGAAGCTGACCACTCTACCTCTTCACCACAGCCGCTCGGAAGAGTTTTTAACTTCTTGCTATGTTTCAGGTCGTGTGGCCAAAATCTGCTCTATAAGACTTGAAACCCTAAATTTTTAAAAGACACGAGAGTCAGGTTGTGATTGAGTTGGACGTTTGTCTTTTGCTTCATCGACTTACTGCAGATAAAAAAAGACCCTGGAAGCTTCTTAGTGGAAAAAAGTGTTAGTTTTGATTATTCAGTTAAAATAGTTAAAATAAATTATGTATGTGTGAAGTTGATTCAAATGTGACTCTGTTGGCTTGGGCTGTTGTTTAAGTCATACTTGAATTTATTTTGTAAAGTTTGATGGGAGCCTTTGTGTTGGAAAGCAGGTTTTCATCCAATAAGCAGTTTAGATGTGTGTTCAGGTGGACACCTTAAAGCATTTCTATAGTAATGCTATAGCTGGTGCACTGGATAAACTGAATATGTTAAATCCTTTATATTAATAATACAAAAAAAAGCATGTTTTTTTGCATTTAAAAAAATAAATAAAACTTAAAATAGTGATTTTTACTAATCCAGTCCAGTTATATATTTCTACCAAAATTGCTCATATTTTCTCCAATCATGTCAGGCTCTGACTCATACCGTCAGGCTTTTTTTTTTTTTTTATATAAGCACCAGTAATAAAGCGCTGCCTGTCTGGGGTACCATAGTGCTACTCCACTGCCCACTCAGACACTTGCATTTACACAGCCGCATTTTTCTGCCTGATTTAAAAAAAAAAAAAAAAAAAAAAAAAAAAGGTCATTGAGTAAGCGCCCATTAAAAGTGTGGCCTTTTTCAGAGAAATCCGGCTCTGTTTTGAGTGTTCCTACAGCATGAAAAAAAAAGAGAGACATGCTGGTGTTGTTACAGAAGGACGAAGGTTCCTCCTTTTTCCATTGGGTGAGATGAATGTTCTGTGTGGTTTGGAGCGGTGATGAGCAGATTTGTGTAGGAGTGAGACACTGTAGGTACACTCTGCTGCTTCAATGGAAGCAGCAAACAAACATCATTGAATGAAATTCTTCATCAGCCTTAAGTGCCCGCTTGTTTTTGATAGTCACGCTGTGACCTTTCCACTGTGTTCCCAACTCTGTTTTAGCACATTCGTTTGAAGATATTGGGAATGTCTGCTGTGCCTCTTGGTTCTCCCCTCCTTTCCCTGCCCTTCGGGCCTTCTGGTGTTGATAGAATTAAGTTTGGTCCACTGCTGCGAGGGCAGCTGTCACTCTAAAGGTAGCCCTCTAAACCTCTATCTGACCAGAAAAAAAAGCCATTTCCTGTCGAAACACAAACATCCATCATTTGTCACTGCCGAGCACGTTGTGACCACGTTTTAAAGTCCTTTCATTTGAGATTTGTGATTTTTCAAAGCAGTTTAATTAAAGTTGTCTTTGAATATTGCCCTTCTTTTTCTGTCTCTAAAGACCTAAAGTGAATTTATTCATGGCGGCTGAGTCAGAAGCAAATAATTACTGTAAAACTTGACTGTATGCCAGAAGCACTTTCAATTTATCTCGTTAATTTTCTTCCAACCCATCTGCCGCACGCAAAAGATTTTCACAGGACGGCTCTTCTTCTTCAGAAATGTTTGGTGGAGACTGCAGTGTGACAGAAATGTGAGAGCGTCAGCATGCACATGGATCTTAACTCCACTGTGGGTCAGTCCAGGTACAAAACAGACGGATTCAGCTCAGGAGACACGCATTTAGGGCTCAAGATTTCTATAAAATACACGATACTTGGAGCTTATTTATAATTGTATAATTTACCACAATCTGTTTTATATTACAGCATGTCAGCTAGTCTAGCCTGATTTCCCAAATCCCATGTTAATAATGCACATGGAAAAAAAAAATGATCTCAGTGGAATTAAATATTAAAAAGGAATTGATTTTGTTTTTCCCCCTCTAACAGTTGGAAAATGTGATAGATCCATGGAAATCCTATGTCCTTTTCCTCTGATGTGCAAATGAACAAAGACAGGGTAAAACGAAAACGATTCACCAATTTTCTCTTTTGTTATCAGCTGCATAACAAAATAGCATCAGCTCATTTTCATGGGGTCGTTGCACTCTGTTCTTGTCTTTGCTTTTCAATTTAAATGTTAATTCAGAAAACTAAATCTTGGGTAATGTAGGGTTGGTGTTTTGACTTTTGTTTCTTTGCCTTAGTCCCTGCTGAAATTAAAGTTACTCGTATAAAGAGCGGTGGTGTAAAGCCGGATAAATGACGAGCTGCCAACATGGAGGAGCTGTGCAGGTACGGACAGGAGTTAGCAGGACAGTCGTGACTGACGGCACGCGCACTTTAAAAAATCCAACCAGTACAAACTATTTCAACTCCAAGGTCAAAAGCTGTTAAATCTGAAGATTTGGTCACACGCATGAAGTTTAAAACAACAAGGGTATTGTTCAATTTATCAAGACAAATACTGACAAACATATAAATATATTAAATCTATTGTTTGCTTTGTCTTTACAAAAATGTCTATATTTTGTTTGTCTTGATAACTAAATGTATGGAATTAGCTCATGTTGTGAATATAAATAAGTTACACTGTTGTAAATTAGTGATGGCAGACAAAATAACCCAATAATTAACCCAAAATTAGTAAAGGTCTGTGCCATAGCCACATTTAACAAATGTAGCATACTTTTATTTTATTTTATTATATTTTAAGATGTAAATGCTGTATACTTGTGTAGCGCTTTACTACCTTCTTTGTCCTAATCAGTCATTCATACACTGATGGCACCAACCTGTAATCACCTGTAGAAATGTGGGGTTCAGCGTCTTACCCAAGGACCCTTCGATTTCATTTCATGCAGCTGACATGATTTTAGCTCAGTTTGATGAATTTTGTAAATGTCTAGTATAAAACAAATGTCTACATAACTTCAAAATTGACTTTTCTCATCACTTTTCTCTTCTTAACAGTCATTTTGGAGCCACTATGACATCACAACCTCTAATTGGACAAAAAAAATAGTGTTTCTCCCACTTTGTTTTGATCTATATTTAGGTAAGACCATTGACTGTATATGAGAACTGGACTGAGTTAACCCTTCACCTCTGGCGTTCAAAACAGGAAGTACCCGTTAACTTCAAAAAGCCTAAATGTCATAATCCTCTATTGAGAAATAAACAGTTATTACTCTGTCATTACTTGTCAGAATTTTCCTTCTCGTTCTGCCGCCTTTTTTTTTTTACATGTTCTTGCTAATCCTACATTTTTTTTCATAATATTCTGTCTGTAGTTCAAGTTATTCAAGTTACAAACTGTCCAATTGGATGTCTCACTAAAAGTATGTGGTCTCTAGTGCAACATTCCAAAGGTTTGACATATTTCCTGTTGCCTGCTCTGAAGTGTAGGGGTGTTGCCACAGCGATTCGGACAGATGACTGTTTACTGACGTCGTCCGGCGGCGTCCATCTTGCAATAAAAAAATAAAAAAAAGGCAACCGAATTAACGTCATTTGGCTGGAGCCGAAAGTATAGAATTTTTCTATGGGTGACGTTGCACTCGCTCAGTCCAGTTCTTGTTTACAATTCATGGGTAAGATGTTTCTCCTATAAATTACTAGTTTCTCATTAAAAAATAATATTACCTAACCAAAAGTGTTAATAAAAGGTCTGGCAATAAGACAAGGAAGAGTTAAAATATTGTAACTTGTTTAATGACGGTTTACATTGCCTCACAGTTGCATGAGGTGCTGAAGTGTTGTGTCATTACCAAATTTGCTGTGGAGGTTTTAATGCCAAACTTTTCCACTTTAGTTTAGAATTCTGAGGATTTTGTCTCGTTTGTCATAATTAAGGTAATTGAAACAATTCTCCGAAGTTTTGAAAATTTACTGTTTCCAAAGAATTAATTTAAAAAAGTCTTTCTTCTTCATTTTTTCTTAATTCCAACCTGCTAGTTACATTGATGTAGTAGCTTTGTTTTCAGTTCTGTGGTAGAATCAGCAGAATGTGAACATCTGAGGACTATTCTTTTATCTACCATTAACACTAAGCCATTTTTTCTGAATTGCACTTGGTGCAGATCTATAAATTTTATAGCTGGACTGACTATAAAAGAAGCTTCTATAAAAGGCTTGGAGTTCCTGAGAATAGACAGCTGTAAATCTTTTGGATATCTTTTGTAAATGTCAGCAAGTAAAAAAAGGTTTGCCATATACTGCAAATGATTTCTAATGCACAGAAAAGCTGTATTGTGTTTCAGATTTACATCAAAGATGGTCAAACTTACATCACATTTACAGATTTACATCAGAGGCAATTCATTACTGCAGCACTTCACTTAGGCACTGTGTTTGTGCCTAAGACAAGACTCACCCTTCAGATGGTTATGTCATGGTGCAAAAGCAGTCATCTGTGATGGTGTGAGGTTGCATCACTGCACATTTCAATAGCTGTGCTCTCAACACAGAAGAGTTTTAAGATAATTTAGGGCCTACTTCAGCAGGACAATGCTCTGCCTCATTTTGCAACATCTAGGAGTATAAGGCAACTGATTTATACTTAAAAGTCCTCAGCTTTCCGCAAAAATGAGTAAAGAAACCAGAAAATTGCTGTCAAAAAGTTCCTGAAAACTGGTGACCACATGGTCTCAGTGTTGTTTGCTAGGAACAAAATAATTATTTATATATATACAGAAATTTGAAGCACTTTTTAAATGGTTTACATAATTTACATACATGGTTTTAACATATGGATGTATTTGAGACTGTAAACCATTGGATTTAACTTATTTCTTTTAATTTAGTACAATCAAACTTGTCAATGTTAGGTAAATATGTCAATGTCCTCCGCAATTACACACTTTTACTGTTAAAGACGTGCATTTGTGTTATTTCCACTTGATGGCAGCACATTCAAACAAACAAGCTTCTTTGCAGCACTCAAATTTAAAATGAGGACGGATACAAAGTGGTTGGCGCATGTGGGGCAGCCTGAGTTTGTGTATTGGTGTTGAAGAAAAGCAATGAATGTTATTTGAAAAGTGTTATTTTTTTCATCTAGATTTGGCAGCAATTCCTGCGTGCTATGCTCCCATTCCCACAAATATAATAGTTTTTGTCAACATGGACTGTAAAAATTAAATATCATCAATTTCATGTGATCATATCTGAATACTGGATTGTTAGATGATCTTTTCTTAATGCAAACATTGACCGAAGTGACATTTAAACTTATGGAGTGCTCCCTGTTTCTACTGTGAAGATCCAAATCATGTTAGATTGTGATTAACCATTTTGTCTAAAGGTTAAATGTCATTTTTGTCCGCCGTGTGCGATTTCCCCAAATCAAATAGAGAACATTACCTTGTTTTTAATGCCAAGTGGCAGCTTTGTGCTTCATAGGAGGGTAAATTCAATAGTAACTAAATATCTGGGATGTTAACAAGAGGATTTAGCATTTGAAGTGATGTCTTATGCTGATAGAGGAATTTTATTTGGGATTACATACCAGGCCCCTTAAAACTGCCTTTCCTGACTTCTTAAGTCTTTTTATTTGAGTAACAACGGATGGAAGACCCACCCGATCATCTTTAAATCTATATTCAATGCGTTCCCAGATCTTTTTTTTATTCTTTTGTTCATTGTGATGTTTTGGTACTGCAGCTGTGATGCAGAAGAAGAGCGGTTGACCTCTGATCTGAAAAACTGCAGGTTTGATTCCTGCCATGCCCGCCCATGTGTCGGTGTGTCATTGGACAAGACGCTGAACCCCACATTTCTCCTGGTGGTTATAGGTTGGCGCCAGTAGGCAGGCGAGCTGCCATCAGAGTGTGCGCATAGATGATTATGCGCTCATGCGTAGCCACGTACATTTTTAAGACCGTTTTCAGACTCTATGAACAAAACCATTAAATGTGTGTTAAAAGTTAAACCCGGTTAAACCTTAACAAATCAGGGACTCCAAATTTGGCGCTGACGTATGGTTGGCAACACTTTTAATTCAAGGAAATGCCAACTCTTTGAAAATTGATCATAAAGGAGAAATCAATTTTTATGTGCCCGACTGAATTCCAGGACACCAAGTCAAAAGAAAAGTCCTGGAGCAAGATTCATCCAAATTCATCAGCCTGTTTAAACTGTAGTAGTCGAACATGCACTAGTAAACAGTAGAAAAAGAAGAGGCCCCTCCATGTGAACACTATGGCTTTAAAGTGTCCAGTTTGCCCGTAGCTTCAATCACCTTTATGGAAAGTACAAAAGCGTTCTATACACCATTTACCATCTACTGCTATAATTGCAAGGCATGAACCTTGGTTAAAGTTGTTTTGGTTTTGCAAACTTTAAAAAATTTTTTTTATAAATCCTTCCTGTTACCTTCTTCGGCGATATTTAGTTCACTATAGGAGTGCATGTTTGTGTCCTTGTTGTTGACTGGTGGCCTTTATCTGTATAGGATAGCAGCTGTCTGTTGTTGACTTTTCTCTCCATCATTTCTTCGACTTGAATTTGGGATGATTCACAGCTGAAGTGGGCAGGTCTGTTGATTTCCAGGTGCTGCTGTGGGGTGGAAAAAATAAAAAATTACACTCCTCCCTCCGACCAACACGGCTAGGCTCTGGCAATTACCGTCATTACTAGTCATGCTCTAATTGACAGAGCTCACTGTGCGCTGATTATTTGCACAGATCTTGATTATCTCATCTCTATTAGCCAAGGGCCCTGATTACAAACTGTGCAAAGTTCTGAGATGATTTTAAAAAATGCTGACAAAGTTGAAATAAGTTCATGTCCTCTTTTTTGAAACTAAAACTAAATGGTACAAAAATCAAATTGTATCTAGTTGAAACCAGAAGAAATTTGCTCTCCTGTCTTTTTATCTTTTATCAATCTTCTGCTCTCAATAATGGTTTCACTTCCTCTGACAGGCGATGCAGTTTCCGCAAATTGTGTTTTGGATCGCATCACACTCATCAGACTTTTAGTCTCTACACATAATGAAAAGTAAATAATCATGTGCTAACAATTACTACAACAGACAGATGGTTTCCAGGGCAAAAGAGAATCCTATCACAGCGGTTCTTTCTTTAACCAGCGGTTTGTGAGAATAATCAGCTTAATCAGAGGCAGAGGGAGGAACCTGGAATCCTCAGGATCTTTAATTAGAAACTGGATTGTCATAGTTTTTAATCAAGCATGTCATGAAGATCTTTTCCCAGGTTTTTTTTTTTCTTTGTCATGCAATAGGGGATTTGTAGAAATATACAACTCATTTGAGTTTTGATTCATCTAAAGTTTCTCCTAAAAGTCATTTTTTTTCTCTGTTCTTTACTATTTTTCTGTCTGACCTCCTTGTTTTTCTGTCCGTGTGGGTTTCAAGCTTCACTGAAGATCCTTGTGAGGATGTTCTTCCTCATAAGTCAGATGTTGGGGTGACATTTTCGCACCATCTGGTCATTTCACAGCTTGTTTGTACAGGGTGACCTCCATCAGAGACCTCATTCAGTTTTTTGTATTGTTTTCATCTTTTAGTAAGAAAGAAATTGTATTTTGAATTGATACATTTTAATTAATTTCTTTCCTAGATTTTTTTCTAAAGTTATTGCAAAATAAAGGTGTCAATCAAGAATTAATATTTTAATAAACTTTACCAGTATTAAAACTCTTTATTTTGCAATTAATAGTTTATTATTATTAAGCAGTGCAGGACTGCGAGGACCATGATGTGTCTAACTGTGCCTTTGAATATCTCCAACACGTGGGTTTTAAAATTATGAATTTTAAAATTATTATGGGATGGCCACAAAACCTATGGCTTGGTGGCCATTTTATGGCTTAGTGTGAAATTTGGCAATTAAAAAAAAAATTACTACATTTTTCGCAAACTATGTTTGCGCGATCTTCAAGAAATTTCACATACATCCCGCTAGCTTAAATCTACAAGGCAAGGCAAGTTTATT
Source organism: Oryzias sinensis (assembly GCA_037389245.1). NCBI lineage: Eukaryota > Metazoa > Chordata > Actinopteri > Beloniformes > Adrianichthyidae > Oryzias > Oryzias sinensis. The sequence goes on along the minus strand of CM074505.1, from coordinate 8,014,546 downwards.
TGTATAGCACAATTCGTACAAAAGTAATTCAAGGTGCTTCACAAAACAGAAAAATGCATTAAAATCACAATACATCATAGAAATAATCAACGTAAAATTTACTTTAAAAGAAAAGAAAAAATTTGAAAATTGATTTAAAAATAAAGGAAGGAAAGGAAAGAAAAGTGCAGATAGGACCTTTCAGTCATATACACGGCTAAACAGAAATGTTTAAAGTCTAGATTTGAACATGAAGACAGAAGAGGCCTGTCTTACACCTTCAGGGAGGCTGTTCCAGATTTTAGCTGCAGAATATTGAAATGCTGATTCCCCTTGTTTAGTTCTGACTCGGGGAATCAACAGGAGGCCGGCCCCTGAGGTCCTCAGAGTACGAGATGGTTCATATGGCACTAACATGTCAGAGATGTACTTTGGTGCTCGGCCATGGAGAGCAGAGCTGCTTTGAGGTCTATTCTTTGAGGTACAGGGAGCCAGTGCAGAGACCTGAGCACAGGACTAATGTGATCATACTTCCTGGTTCTGGTCAGGGCTCGAGCAGCAGCATTCTGGATGCACTGAAGCTGTTTTACAGCTCGTTTGGAGAGGCCGGTGAGCAGGCCGTTACAGTAGTCTAACCTACTGGAGACAAATGCATGAATAAGTATCTCCAGGTCTTGCTTTGACACTATGTTTTTGATTTTGGCATGTTTTTCAGATGGTAAAATGCCGCTGATGTTACTGACTTGATATGGCTGTTAAAGTTCAGTTCAGAGTCCATGATTACCCCTAGATTTCTGACTTGATTTGAGGGTTTAAGAGACAGAGAATGAAGGTAGCTACTGACACTTTCTCTTTGTTTCTGTGGGCCAAAAATAATAACTTCGGTCTTGTTTGAGTTTAGCTGGAGAAAGTTGTTCTGCATCCACGCACTGATCTGTTGGAGGCAGTGGCTGAGTGAATCCACCGGCCCATATTCACCTGCGACGGCAACTGAAACTTCGTTGACCCATGACCTCAGGAAGAGTCTGTCATCCTGAATTAAAAAAAACTTTTAGTACTTTCTACAAAATTAAACTCCTCCTAGGGATTTTAGATCTATCGCTTCCTAACTTCTCGAGTATCATTGAAAAGCTACTAAATATTGGAAATAGAAGTTGTAGATTTTAAATGTGGCGAGCTCGCAAAGACGTTGTACCCCTGTCGCTCTCACACTTTTTAATGAAACATTGTGAAAATTTTATATACGAATCCCTGACTGACACTGAACAAAATGATGCATCATACGATTTGACAATATAGGAAATGTGGGCATGGTTTACAAAAACCTCTGTTGTCAAGGAAATCCAAAAATGTACTTTTGATGATTCTTCTGAAATGTACATTGACCTGTTCGTAATCCCCAGATGACAAATATATGAAATAGTTGCCATGGAGATAAAACAAATAGAAAAGCCAACATTTTAGAAAAAAAGAGTTATCTTCATCAATATGTCGTGTGCAGCTCGGACTAGGGGGGCAGAGGAAGAGGGGGAGAATGATGAGCATGTAGGAGCCCCTCAGCAAATAAGGATGAGTTAAAAGAGGGGGGCGGGGGCATACAACGCCACTCGTTGCTTCAATGTTTCTATGTTTAATTAATGTTTGAATTATTGCTTTACAAAAGAAAGAAGTTAAAAGGAAGATTCTCATACATTTCTCTCCATCATGAAAAAGTAACTGTTGTCCAAAATCTGGGCAAATTCTCAGACATGCTGCACTGAAAAAGATGTCCCTTCACTAATAAACCTCATGGTGGCGCTAAAACAGAAGCCGCAGGACCCGTTTGGGCTGCTAGCAGTCATTTCTTCTTCTTCTGTTCATTTTTTTGAGGTTATTTTGGTCAGACTCTTCCCTCCTTCACCTACCCTCACAGCTCCTTGTGTTTTTGTTTTTGTTTCTGCCACCGATTTTCCCCGTCCTCCCTCCCCTCCATGATTTGTGCGGGCCTCTAATCAGAGCCACAGACGCAGAACATCCTGAGTGGAGGAGATAACTGGCCCACTGACACGGTGGGCTCGGTCATGCAGCGGATGACCTGGCCGACACGTTGGCTTTGAACTGGGAAGGGCTGGAAATGATTGTGGTGCTGGTGGTTGTTGTGCTGTTTGTTAAAGTATTGGGGCGGTTTGGGTTGTTAGAAGTTGGTTATGACAGTAAGAAAACTCTTTCTTATCCCCATCCTTCGTGATCAGCCACTTGTTGCTCAAACTCGGTTTCCTATTTTAAATATCTGCTGCTTTTCTTTCTGCACCACACATGCAAACACTTATTCTGTAAGTCTAGTCATTCTGTAAAGTTAAGATGGGAATAAAGACAGCATTTACTGAACTAATAGTATTTTTTTAGGTTTTATTTTTAATTTTTTTGTTAATGAATTATCAGTTAAATGTTTTTGTTTATCACTTTAATATTTTAACATTATAATATGCATATCTGGTTTGGTGTCCTCTTCCCTCTAAAGCATAGTAGGAAATTGGAGATGTTTCACACTATTGCAGTCTCTCAAACGTGTGAACTTAACAATTAGTACTGCGTCTCCTTCTTTTGACGACCACCAGCTCTCTTTCTGTGAAGGCTGCCAAGCTGTCTACCTTATGGCTGCTTTTAATGTATTTTTATTACTGGAAAGGCAAAATATCATTCAAGCCAACCAAAGTAAAAGTAGTTTATGTTGGGGACTCTTGACAGGAATTATTTTAGTTACTCCACTTGTTATTTTTAATGCTGCTCAAACTATTTTCATGATATCTATCTTTAAGAAATAACGTAAAAAAAAGTAATGTCAAGCAGATTTTGAGTAAATCTTGTACAGAACAAATAATAAAAATACTTTTAAACAGTCAGTTTGCTGCACTATTATTTTTTTTTAATTTTGTGTTAATGTCATTTCTTATTCACTTCATTGTCTCCAGAGCATAGTTTGGGATCATCTTGCTGAAAGATATAACGTCTTGAACAACACATTATGCACAAAAACGTGTTTTTCCTCCAGCATTAATATCAGAAAAGGTGTGTTGCTTTTCGCGACCTCCTTTCAGGAAGTGTGTGATGCCACAAACAGCTTTATCACTTCACAAAAGCTCTTTTCAGGAGCAGTGTCCACCATCAAAGAGGAAAATCTAAATCCCAAATTAATTATTTTCTGCTCTTTTACTTTGCTAAAAACCTGCAGTGAGGGGGAAAGGATACGGTGGAGGAAATAAATAAATAATTAGACAGTCTGTCATCCTAATGAAAGATAGAAAATAAAGAAATGCACTTTAAAGAATTTATGAAAATGTATTTGCATTTTATTGAGGGGAATAAGTATTTGATCCCCTAGTAACCATTAAGAGTTCTTGTTCACACAGACCAGTTAGTCTCTCCTAATAAACCTGTCACCTGAATTAAAGACACCTGTTTGAGGCGATCACCTGCAGAAAATACACCTGTCCACAGAATCCATCAAGAGCTTTCAGTGGAGAAGATTGTGGATCTGTACAAGATTGGAATGGACTACAGAACAATCAGAAGGAAGCTGGGGGTTAAGGGGCAACTGATGGTGTGCAAATACAAGTATTACAACAGGGCTGGGTCAAAATTCCCACCCTAATCCCTAACTACCAAAACACTCTATAGTGAGTGACTGGTGCTCTGGATTTTAAAATCAATTTGGACACCATGCTCACTATATTTTTTTTTAACGTCAAATATGAAATCATTGATTTCATGAAGTGAAAATCTAATCAAAAGGAGCGTTTTATGATGACTATGAGTCCACTGTCTTCTGAAGATGAAAACGTTGATGTTTACTTATAAAATACATTTAAATTCATTTTTTCCACAAAAATTGTTCAAATGCAATGCACTGTGGTCTATTTTCACCAATCCACTGAGCATCGATGCACACTGGTTTTATGCACTCTAGGGCAAGAATCCGATATACCTATATGTCTAGGGCTCCAAACAAGATCTCACCTTGTGGGGTTTTCATGATCAACAGTGAAAAATAAGCCTGAAACAACACAGCAGAAGGGTATTCCTGAAAGCACATTTCAACTAGCCTGACTTTAACCCTGAACTGTCGCTGAAGTCCGCCTGAACTTGCTTACTCTGGGTATCTCGGTTCTAAAAGACCGGATATGAGTTAGCATAAATACGCTCGACTTGGTAACCCTGGGTTAATGCGCGTGCACGGCAAGTACATAAAGACATTCTCAATGGATCGCCAATTTCCAGAGTCACCATGGAAACACGTTGAGAAAAAAAGGGAGCGCTATACTTCAGTGAGTCTGAGATTTTAATGACGGCGCATGAAGATTATACTCCCATCAAAAAAGTAATAGGGCTGCATCAGCAAAAGAAAGAGTTTCTGCTTGGAGAAAGATAACAAAGTAAATGCATGAGTTTCTATCTTATTTCCATTTTCATTGTGACGCATATATTTATAAATATATATAAATCTATATATTAATAGATATATATAAATAATTGAATACATTTGCATATTTGTTTATTTATCTAACTAAACGTCAGATTACTCCAATTAAATGTATTTCCTTCTTAATTTATTGTACTTCTTGAACTCTCATATGTCTAAGTTAGAGGCTGCAGATTTTCTCATTTTTATGACATTACCATGAATTATGCAGCATGGATTAACAAGATACATAATGCAATCATTAACATGACTCTGACCTTGATTCCAACTCTGATAACGCAATTAAGCATGATTTCATAGGCGTGCTAAATAAATTCATCATCCTCTCCCGTCCTCTCACTCATGGTGCAGAAATAAATAAATATAACTGGACAAAATAACTCGGCAATACACAGCAAAACAGCAGTAAAACCCAGAGTTAAACCAAAATCCGACAGGCAAAGGGAATGGTATCCCACAATTCCTTGCGGTGCCGATCTAACAGCAGCACCAAAGTAACACCTAGTTAATTTGAAAGAAAGTAAAATAACTGTCTGATAACTACGTGTTATTTTTTTTAAGTTGACTAAACTCAAAAAAATTATTTATCGTAACTGAAGCAAATACTTAAGTTATATCAATGTAAAAAAAGTTTATCTTATCAATATGTGGTCTTATCACCCTCTCACGGTGGAAAATGTATTATCTGAGCTTCCTCACCCACTAAATCATCTTCAAATGGACACGACATGCTGCTTAACCTCTCTGAAACCAACTAACCTTTAACTAAACCTGCTCCAGACCGGGTTATATTCAGAGCATAAGTCGCTATGGCAACTTAACGTACCCTGAAACATACCTCCGTTTTTGCAACCGAAAGCTGAGGTTATCCGCTTCCTCAGCCTCAAACTTACCATGGTAACTCACATAACCTGCTTTTTGGATCACCCCCTAGGAGTTAGTTGATGATCTCAAAGCAGCTGGACCACAGTCACCAAGACTTTACATCTTGCAGTGATCGTAAAGTAGCTTTGCTTGAGAAAGCACATGTGCAGACCCGACTGAAGTTTGACAACGAACACTCAAGTTGTAATGCAAATCTGAATGATTTTGACGTTATTTGTAAAGAAAAGAAGCAAAATTTTCCCTGATGTGCAGATATGGGCAAACCTACAAAATCAGGAAACCAATATTTACTTCCTCCCATAAAAGGAAAGAAGCATGTTTTTTTTTCTCGCATTGAAACTGATTTTAAGAATTTCTCTTATGTTTTTTGATTAGAAATCTTTTTTTTATTTTTTATGTCCAGCGTGCTCAGAAGTGGTTGATGTATAAAGGAGTTTTCTGCTCAGAGCTGGTCAAGATGACAATTAAACCAGTGACCTTCCAACTTAAGAACAAACCACTTTTACCACCTGAGACATAGACATGTTTTTCCACTTTGTGGCTTTAGATAAAAATAGACTTGGAAGACGGCTTGACTCAAAAGCCTCCTTTTTTGTTTTGTGTTTCTGTCTGTGGCGGGGTGACGGTGGTGGGATGTGACAGCTGACAGGGACGGCAAATTGTCCTTCTGAAAGGTGTGGCTTTTATCAACGGTGACTTTGGACCATTTTCTAGAAAAAGCCTTCAATTCGTTTCAATTCGTTTGCTCTCTTATCGGTTCATGTCTTGCACTTTGTCTTCACATTAGTCCTTTGTTGGGACAAATGAGAGAAACAAATCTTGATTCATCGCAACAAACTTTTTTGTCTTTACAAATCTTGTCTCTAAATAAAAAAAAAAGGCATTCGAATGTTGTATTAATGTCTGATCAATTTGAAAAGACCAGGCTTGATCCAACTCCATGGAACACCTTGTTGTTCCATTTACTAAAATAACAATGTAATTGTAAAATTCTTGGTGAATTCTATTGCGTAGTGCCCATGCACCAGATGAACGGAAAGCTTGTTGGCACAGATGTCTTTTTTTTTTAAATTTTGTTTAAATTTCATTAAACGTTTTTAAATATTACCCAAATTGTTATTGTTATTTAATTGTGATGTAACCCTCTTGTCTTGTTTTTTTTTTTTTTTTACTGAAAGTGAATTAATTTAATATTTTCAACATAAATACTTTACATGAATAATACTAAAGCTATTTTTCATACAAACATTTGGAATAAAAAACAAGAATGTTTCTCTTTTTTCTCAGAGGGCAGCACAGCTTAAAATCAGCCATGAGCAGCACGAACAGCTGCTAATCCAATAGGCGCCACGAGCTTCATCCTCTAAATCTGTAATACACTTGTAATTTTCTAGTCCAAAATGCTCATAACTGTTTTTCCTAAATGGGATCACAACTGTCAATACGTCAAATCAAATATACTGCAAAATGGACGTCAAGACGACAATCCTTGTGATGTTGATGAATAGACAAATAAAAAAACTGGAAACGTCTGGTTTGTTTTCAATTGGAGGGGTTGCAGAAGATTTCAATGAACGTTTGTCTTTCTAGAGCAAACACATTCATGAAAAATAACATCAAAAGAATAAAACTTGGAGCTGAAACGTTTACTTGCTACAAGTTTTTATTACAAACTAATTTTCCTTTTTTTAGGCCTTTCAGAGACGTTCAAAGCTAGCCATAAAATCCCTTAGACGTAATCAAAACCTTTTTTTTTTTTTTTCTAAAATATAAAACTCGAGCTCGCTTATCAGTTGGGCTAAAATATAGAAAATAATTTCCATGGTAATTTGTTTGAATCCTCTGACACAGACGACGGGAGAAGGCGGAACGCTTACTCTCAGGAAAATGCAAACGGTTTTAATGGGTTTGTTTTCTTGCTTTGTGCTTTCTGTAAAGGTATCAAATTCCCACATCATTTTTCTGCCTCCGACACCGTGTCTGCGTATGTGTGACACCAAAATATGTGTGCCGTTTATTCCTTTGCAGGTTTACGGTTCTCTCAAGAACCTTCCAGCGTTTGCTTTTAGGATAATGAGTGCGTCAGATGAGTTACTTCAGTCCTGGTTCATTTACATTCACTTTAGAAAATTGTGCAGGAATGAATTTTAATTTCTGTGCTGGAGGGTTTAATATAGTTTAAGAAAAATGAATCCTGATGCCATTAAATGTTTCATCTACCTTTTAAAACTTTTGGTTTTATGGCCTCATAGAAACGCATCATTGTTTTCTCAGTAGCATAACCCAACATCAATCAGTATAAAAAACCTAAAGAAATGAAAACTATTAGTACAAGATATGTCTCCACACAATTAACAAGAAACCAGGCTTTATTGAATATAAGAATATTTAATAACAAAAGATTTATACCCCTCATCTAAAGATTGCTTCATGAGTGTCATTTCCTCAGCACATTAGCCGGGCCGGCTTCCTTCAATGTATTATGTTTGTTACTTAAGGGCACCCGTAAATGTTTTTTTTTTCCTTACTGAATGCAGCCTGTTGAAGTTTATTGTTATTAGATCTGACATTTAGAAAATAAAAGAGGATTCCTTCTGAAGAGTGTTTCAAACTTTAAGACCATTTTGTTGCGAATGTGAAACGTCTTATAATGAAAAAGTGGAGGACTATGTCAAAAATTTGCACATATATATATATATAAAAGAATCAGTAGGCGACAAAACAGTCTGCGTACAATGTGTAGATACAAGAAAAAACTACACCGTTCAAGACAAATATCACATATGCAGACCAAAACACAATACAGGAGTCACAGGATGGTGGGACCCCCATGAAGGGAGGGTGGGGCTCCCATGAATCCGTCTTTCCAGCTGGGCACATTCCTCCAGACAGCGCACGGAGGAGGGAGGCGGGTAGTAGGAGAGCCGAGGTCAAGCGGGGGATGAGTTGTAGTTATCAGCCCTGTGAACAGCTGCTATAAAGATCAAATCTATAATTCCTGACCAAAAACAGGAATAAACTCTAGTTTTAACTCTGGTTAACCCTTTAACACCGGAGATGTCACGGACGACACCTAAATAAAACGTTTTCTGATTATCGTAACTCTTCAACCATTTAAGCAATCAATATGAATTGACCAATTCCGCCGTACAGGAAAAGTGACTTAAAATGTTGCAAAGCTACTTTTCTTTACTGGAATTGTGTTGAGTAAATATTTGATAAGTGATTCCAAGAACACACTTTAGCTAAAGTCTCAATGTTAAATGGTTAAAATGTTTTGCTTCACATAAGATATTGCTTAAATCAACACGTTTAACAACCAGCCAGATGATTCAAATATAAACTTCAGCCCACCTTAAATGTGCGGCACTTCAGTCATCTGGATCTCTGGTTTGTTAAAACTTCAAAATATAGTGTAAATATAAAATGTCTACTTTTTATCTTTCAGTGCCTAAATTAGTGGTGTATTAGGAAAAAAAAGTGCCTTCTAAGAGAAATTCTCATACCACATCATCCACACCAATAGTCTCATTAATAAAAAACCCTTTTTTTTAAAAATATCCAAACTCCACAGTTCTTTTCTGCTCCACGTTTTGACTGCACCTTCTTCAGAGCAGATACATTTTGGATGTGGTGGCTTCCATGGACCTTTTTTTTTTCCTTCTCCTTCAAGGAGACGTCTGATTTTCTTTTAGTCTCCCTTTTATTCAGTTTGCTGCTTTACTTTTCTTTATTTTTGTCCCATGTTTTGCCCTTGCTGTCTTTGTCAGGGCTTTTTAGGGCTTATTTTTATGACAAATTAACTTAAGTGACCTTCAAGGCTTTGGGTGAGTTGGATTTTAATGAAGCTAATTATAGATTTAAAATACTTTAAGGACAACAGGGCAGGAAAAAAGGGAACCTTGATGTTTCAAGGAAAACCAGTTTTTTGTCACTCTATAGCATCTCCAATCATTTCTTTCTTCTTCTTAATGCGATTTTTCAAGAACTTGGTTCACTCTCTATTTCTGCATCAGAGTTCAGGTTGCAGGGATGAACAGTTAGGATTCTAGCAATGCAGCAGAGGCATTGATTTCATTTCAGCCTCGACTTTTTGTCGAGCCGTTCCCGTCACAATTCATCTGCAGACTTGGTGGCGACAGTCGATCGCTCTTCCACCTGCTGTTCTGCCTCACCTCTGCCTTTTCTCGTTCCCTGTCCTCCGATCATCCACTGACTTCTTTACTTAAAGGCAAAGCCTTGCTGCCTCAAGGATAACGAAAGCATAAATCAGACGACAAATCCTGCGATAAATCAGACTGAAAAGAAAACCGACGACCTGTCTGTTCCTTCAACCTGTTGCCCCCACTGACAGTAGATCTGGAGGTTATATGGATAAAAGCAGACAGTTATCTGCTCTGACATGCCACCCTGGGCTTTGTGTTACTGTCCATGTGGCAATGCAACTGGCCTTTTCCTTCTCACACTGAAATTCATCACATAGAAAGTTAGATGTCTGTGAAAGGGAGGCCGTTTGTTTAGAAGGATGAATGGCCTTCATTTCCATCGACTCCTGTCCTTTAATTGAATTTGTAGCTGATGTTGTGCTCGTTTATGGTGTTCGCCACCTTTAGACCTGTTGCCGGGGATTGGGCAAACCTTCAGCTTCTTAGTTAAAAAGAAAAGGTCTACAATAAAAGGTTCACTTTCCAATACATTTTTACCAGTTGCTTCTTTTTTTTAAAACCTAGTTTAGTTCCCTTGAATTAATTAATTTCACAGTTCTATTAACTTTAAAATCATTTATGGACCTGAAAAATTATTTTTTTTGTTATTTAATATCAACATTTTGCAGGTATTCTTTAATAACAAGGATTTTTATTTGGTTTTTGTCCTCCATTAGCATTTCTGGACCTTTTCCAGCTCACATTAATAACTTCTTAGCCAAACAAAGTCTCTCAGAAAGAACTAATTTATGTACAAAATATAAAGGAAAGTAGAGCCCATGTGTTTACTATTTATCCAGCCTTGAATGATTAGACGTCTGCTATTGTCTGATTACAAAAGAGGCCCAAAAAAATACCAAACAAAGGAGCCGACTTTGATGAGAAAAACACGAACTTGCGAGATTAAAGCTCAGGTAAGAAAGCAAGTGAGGAAAAGAAGAAAAGTAGATGTGGAGTGCTTCAGATTAGTAAAAAGAAAAAAATTAGGCAGCGAGCGCCGTTGTATTCCCTTGAGGCGCAACCCCCCACCCACCCCCCGCCTTCCTGCTTTGACCCAACCTCACTGGCTGAGCAGCTGTTACATGCGCCTTTTACTTTCTCCCTCTTCCCCTGCCACCCTGTTCAGAGCTGCAAATGACAATTTGATGGGGGAAAAAAATACTTTTTTTCAAAATGATGGCTTTTCTGTTGGTTTTGTCTCCATAGCAACTAATTTATTGTTTGGTCTCCTGGTGGTGACGAACAGGTCTATGTCATTTTAACAAGAAGCAGCTAAATCAAATTTTTGGATTTGCATAGCAAAAGTGGTTACATTGTTTCTTAAATCATTTCCTTCAACTTGAGCTTAAGATTGATGTTTTAAATTTATTCTGGTAAAAATGTTCAAGCAACCATGGGAGCACCTCTTTTGCGAGCTCACCAAGCTAACGGCGTTCAAAACCTATATTTTCCCAAGTATAACTTCCCAATAATCCTCGAGGAATTAGGAGGTGATAGATCGAAATCCTTAGGAGTTTAAATTCGTAGCTGGTACTGCAGTTTTTTTTTTTTTTTTTCAAAATGGTAGCCTCTCCCTAAGGTCAAAAGTCGAGAAAACTTTGGTTGTGGTTGGAGACGTAACCTGGTAGCATGTCTGTAAAATTACACGAAGATCACTTGAACAAACATTTTTTCCCTTATTGTGCGAAAATGCATGTAAAAATCGCCAAACTTTACACTTAGCTCCTGCAGCCATCCCATGATAGTTTCCAAACTTTCTTTGGATATCCTCGACTGGTGTGTTTTGGTTTCGTCAGTGGATTTTGAAATATATATTTTTTCAGCCCCATTTGAGATGTTAGCCCCATTCATTTTTTTATGTTTTGCCCACCATGATGTCATCTTCTTTGGGGGAGGTGGGGGTCATTCACTAAGCCCAAAATTCCTTTTCACCAGCTTCTGCAAATAATGGTGGTATTTTTTGAGTATGTGGCAGAGGTGACATTTTTGCTTAAAGGCGTAGTAAGAAAGACTTTCAAAAACAATGTGGTTCTAGCAGTTCTGGAAAGAAAGTCGAAAGAAGAAAGTCCCATTATCAGTCACGCACTTTGCCGCGCTCAGGAGCCACGTTCGAGAACCCATTGATGGTTTGACACCCCAATCCAACCCTTTCATGCTGAGTGTCAAGCAGGGAGGCACTGGGTCCCATTTGGAACGACTCGGCCTGGACTTGAACTCACGACCTTCCAGTCACAGGGCGGAATGCTGCAGAACATAATAACTGGATAATTAAAACATATTGTAAAACAGCCTATCAGCTATCCAAAATATATTATGAATAGCTGAACCAGATGAATCAGGATTTGGTGCATGGAGGATTCAAACTTTTCTAAGAGTCATATCAACACATCTGTGATTCAAAGTCCACAAAGGCCTTGACAATATTCACTCAGAGGAGAGCTCTATATGGGTGACGGCACATATGTACCTTATTGGCTCATAGTTGCAGTCTCCTCTGCAGACACCAATAAGACGACCTCATTTTATCATAGCTGAAACTGTACCGCTGGCGCTTGCAAATTCCCGCAGGTGTCATCTCATTATCACCACCACTTAAATTTTCATCTGACGGGTAAACAGTGAGACGGTTTCCTCTTCACCTTCTTGTCCTTTTAATAATCGGCGAGCTTTGATTGATGATGGTTACATTACAGCTTGTGCTTGTTTTGTAATTTCACGGGGGCTTATTGGGTGCTTATTGTGAATGATAACTCTTGACGTTGTAATAAAGTTGTAATAAAAATATTCTTGGTCTGCTTATGTAAAAATCTTTAGAAAATGAAATTAAGGTATAAAAATTGCTCAATAAGGAGAAAGACTTGCCTAAGTTGGATGTTATTATGTTATATACTCTACTGTTTACTTAGTCGTTGAGGGATTTACAAGTTGGGAAAAAGAAAAGGATTCCAGCTCTTGCTTATAGACAAAAAGACCTACTCTGATCGTCTTTTGATATATTGTAAAAGCGTTCCCAGTGCTCTAATTACAACTAAGCCGTTTTTAGTCAAAACTGAAGAATCCTGGGCTGCCTCTAGGACATAGTTTCTGCAGAGCAGCAGGAGTTCATTAGAAATTTGCCTTTGAGTTGTCGGTTGGCACCGTTGACGAGGAGCAACCCCGCCTCTCTTTCTCCTCCTTTCTGAGAGCTCTCTGTTCACAAGCTCTCCATCTAGCTCACAGGCACCAAAATAACATTTGTAGTGCAACAAAAATGGTGAGAAATATTGAAGCTGTCCAGTTGTACAGTTGCGAGGAAAACAAAGACGTGCATGGATATAGTCGTCTATAAGTACAAGAGTTTGTGGCCCGCCCAGTTCGATTTCTATCACGCAGGAATCTGAGTTCAAATCCCAGGGCGTGCCATCCAGTGTTGGTGCTACCAGCTATCTGGGTCTCCCTGTACTTTGATAATACAGGGTTGTGTCAGGAAGAGCATCTGGTATAAGAACACTCTGCCACACTACCTGTGCTAATAAGTGTTAGCTGATTCGCTGTGGCGACCCCTTACGGGATAAGCCAAAAGGTGAACAACAAGAACAAATAGGTTTTTTTTCCGTCACAATTTGGAAAAATGAATGCACAGAAATGCAATTTTGAACCTAATTTTCTTTAAATATGTCCTCTGCCATTATCAAAATGCCACAAGAACACGTATAAAACAACAAGAACACCATTTTCATCGATATGGATCTTTTAATGTTCAACATGTTCAACAGCGAGTGGATAATGTAGCGTCTGTCTGTGAGACTAAGTCATTGACTGATGCTGTAAGCCTTTCATCTGTCAGTCGCGTCCAGACAAAGTGTGATAAGATTGTGCAAACTGACAATGCCGTCGGACAGAATTCGTTGCTACATGTAAAAAAGAAAAAAAAGAAACGTATGTAATTCCTTGTGAGATATTTGACAGTGTGCCGGCAGGCAGACAAAAAGGATTCAGGTTTGTCACTCCGCTCCTGCTTTCACAAAGATAAGGGATTTAGACCTTAGAGCCTCCTGACATTTCAGGCACGGATCATTTCAGAGATGATGTCCAGCAAAGGTTTTGGAGGTTTCGCTGGGGCTTTATGAAAACCTCTAGTCCCATCATGTAGTCATGCAGAATCAGAAGGTAGAGATTTCTCGTTTGGAAAAAAGTTTTTAAATAGAATTTTGCCATAACATTGTACTTGTCCAAGCATCTGTAGACCATTTTCATCAAACAGATTTGTGGTGAACAAAAATCTGTACAATTTCATAGTGAGTCTCCTCTTAAACTAAACAATAGTTTCAAAATTATATAAAAAAAAAATGTAGTTTACATCTAAAGCTTGAGGTGCTCAGGTTGTATTACAGAAGGTTTATGAAGTTAGATCTACGATTATCCAACAATTCTGGATAATTGTAAATGGTAAAAGGAAATGCAAATATTTTCAATATTTTTCCAGCCACTTCTAGCAAAAATAACAAAAACAAAAAAACAGAGAAAAATGTATTCATGCCAGTTGCTAAACAATGCAATGAAAATATGATGATTTGGGCCAAAGTTCGGTGTTTTGCCCTGCAAACAATTTTCCTCTGGGTTTTTAAAGTTAATTATTAGTTAATTAAACACATTTATATTACATCTTTAAAACAAAAGGATGCAAATGTTTACTTGATTTTCAGTAAATTTGTTTTTAAATATTTGGTTTTAAACCTAACTTTGTTTTTTCTTCTTCTTATTTTTTTCTTTCTTACATTAAGTCACTAAGATGTGATGTACTAAATCAGTTGGCAACAAGATGGAATTGAAGCCCTATATATACACCTCCAGAGTCTGTGTGGTAGGCCTGCACAATAAATTGCACATTTATCAATAAATAAATATCGATAATACCAAATCGCATATCACAAAATAGGGCGAAAATTACAATAAAGGGTAACCTTAAGTTTGCTAAATAATCTTATGACAGTTTGAAGTATTTAACAAATCACATAAATCCCTTTATGCATTTGTGCACCAATCAGACGGACCCCTTCACATTGTTGACCTATCGGGTGGAGCTCTTTTATTTGTTCATATTGGAGCTCTTTGATGTTAGACGAAGGTCATTTGGAGTATAATTTAAGTTATGTTGACTATTATTTAGGTAAAACTGTTGCAGTGAAATGGAAATTATGTTTTTGGTTGTTTTGCTATTTGTTCATGTATCGCAAGTTATATCATTATCGTAGTATTGATCACTAATATCACAAATGGCAAGTTTTTCTCACATCGTGCAGCCCTACTTTATGGTGTTACTGCCTGAATCTTCTGACTAGAATAGAAAGAGGTTCTACTGTAATATTTAAAGACCCATGAAAATTGTGTTTTTAACATGTTCTTCAATGATTTTTGTCATAATGGAAGACCCATATAAAGAAAATTACTCTTAAAATTGCATTTTTGAGTATCTCTTTATCGAAATCGTTGTAAATCAGGATTTGATGAAAAATACCGTTTGAAAAAGCCTGTAGCATTTACGTCTTCCTTTTCCTGGATGGCTCTCTATTTTGGTTGCACAGGTCATGTTAGCTTGGGGGTGTCAGGGGCTGTAAGCTGCCAGGAAAATGTGTAGCAAAATGGAGGATGATGAATGAGGGCAGGCTGAATCCGGGAGAACTGTTTTTTTTGTGGATTTTGGCTAAAAATGGCATAGTCATAACTAAAAGACCACTGGGAGCACTTTTAAAATAGATTAAAAGATGATTGGAGTGGGACTTTGTCAGCCTTCGGTCCATGAAAGAATGATTTGTTGGTACAAGGTTGAAGCTTTTGCCCCTCATGCTGTTCATGTTTTTAATGTCTTCAAATGTGTCAGATTGCCAGCTCCACATGTTGTTTGCATCTCTATGATCTACTTTATAGTGAGACTTTTCTGTCAAGTTTGAAATGACCTGTTGCTAAAAATGTCTGTATTTTAAACAAATGCTAAAAGAATAATAATAAGTTATTTTCTTCCAACAATTCTTTGATAGCTCCTTTAAAGTATCATTTGAATTTTTCTTTTTTTTTCTTTTATTTAAGCAAAATTATTTTCTGGTACATGTCTATTTGATTATGAAAGCAGTCTATAAATTTAGTTGTTTTTTTTGTTTTTTTTGCACCAGCATAGGTTGAGAGAATCAAATTTTTTCAGTTCAATATTTACATTTTAATGGACAATCTCCAGTTGAAAATGTTCAAGTAAAGCAGGATTTGCATTTTTTTAATGTAAAAAAAGACTGAAAACATCTTCCTCACATCTTGGTTGAGTGAGGGTTTAAAGTTAATTTGCACTTTTGTCAAGCAAGGGTGACCTGAATGTTAGTTTAGTTTTTTTTATTTCTGGACCATCTATCACAGAACAAGTGATTTAGAGACTTCGTGCAAAATTAATATCCTGCCATGATCCTTCTAGATTAAAGTAGCTTTGTGCATTTGCATGGGTGACGTATGGACGGACTTTACTGTAGATGGAGGCAGAGCTGCAAAAACAAACTAAACAGTGTTGGTGTTTACAGCCACAATTCTCAGTTATTTTCTTGAATGTTCCGGTCCTTCCTGTTGTTTTTTTTGGAGGTATAGTAATGGTTTGAAGAGTCTCCATGAGGCCAGCAGATGGTGGTGTCTTCTTCTGTTCGCTGACTTTCTCTGCCTTGTTCTTCTTCATCACTTCACATTTCAATTGATACTTTAAATGAATTGCATATTATAACCCAGCTGTGTGTTAAACCAAGACATGCTGACAATTTGATTTCTATAACCGCATCAGTTAAATTATTGCCAAACACCTTACAAATACTTTTATCTGTTTAATTAGAGGAAATAGAGCTTTTATTGCAATTACACTCCCACATGTTCTTTTTCCAGATATACGCTTCTTTGATCCTCATTTTGTTCTCAGAACAGAATATTTGTCTTGATTTTAATTACAGTCCCTCTCATTTGGCTGAAAACTCCACTCCATTCAGGGTTTTACTTTCCCGTCTCTCAACCTGTCTGAACTTCAGGCGGGCAGCTTCGAAGGCGGTCGCGCATCTTCCATCGCCACACCTCCCTTCCCTCCTCGCTCATATCCACTCCCCTCCCGTCTCCCCTCCTATTGTGGAGCGGCATTGCGCCTGAAAGGGGCAAAGACGGAGCCAAAAAACTGTCGGGGAAGAGCAGCCACAGCCCTCACATGCCCCCTCCCCGGAGAGGCGGGGAATCATGAGCGAGGAGGAAGCGTTGGAGGACTTTATCCCTCTTTGAGTCGTTTCTTTTTTGGGACTTTCTGAGATCAGAGAGATTCTGAATGACTTCAGGCTCTTCACTAACCAGAGTCTAAAACAGACCCTCCCCCCTCAATCACCAAGAGTGGATTTGAGAAGTGAGCAATCAGGAGTCGGGTGCCGGGAGTCACCCGGCAAGTGCTTGTGGGCCGGTGTAGCACTGGAGTGGGTGCAGGGGAACTGGAGCGTGGGGCCAGGTGGGACCGGGGGTCCTGGTCCTGGAGGCGGGGAAGAAGGCGAGGAGGCTGGCTCAGGATCCGGGTTTGGGTCTGGGCATGGTGGCTTGGAATGGGTGGAGGGTGGAGAGATGCTGAACTCCATCTGGGAGACAGAGGGGCTGCAGACGGTGGGCATTGTGGTGCTGGTGTTCGCCTCCATCAAACTGCTGCACCTACTGGGGCTCATCAGCTTCTCAGAGGGTAAGTCACTGAGGAAAACTAAAGAGACGGTAGAAGAAATGTAAAACCTTATTTTGGTTCATTTATTTTGCCTAAAATGTCTTGCCTTTTTATCCCTTTTAAGCTCATATTTCTTGGCTAGTTATTTGAAATCATACTGGAAGCTTTTTAAACCTATACGAATAATAGTTTTGCCAATTTCAAATTTCTCATATAAGGAAATACAATGATTTTTGTGTTTTTGTGTAATGTAAACCCCAAAATACACCTTTTCTAATCATTTTTTAAGCCTTAAAATGTTTCTCCTTGTTATGTTTCCATAGTACTTACTTCTTTTGAAGTAATACGAAACCCACTGGGGGTCCATAACTAGTCAACACAAAAGAAGTCTGTTCAGGTTTACCAAGTGCACAGTGCATTGAAAACCTGCTGCTTTTACTAAATGTAGTGAAACGGCATATTTTGAAAATTTGAGTAATCATTTAAAAATTGTTAATGCTGCTTACGTATCCAAACAGACGACTGCAGATGAGAAAGACGAAGCTTCCTGATTGAGATGCTCTGGTCCAGATTGAAGATTGTCATCCCAGAGACTCATGGCAGATGTGTTTTCATCCAAGAACTTCACAATGAGTAGAACTGTTTACACGCTTCAGCGAACAGTTACCAGTTGCTCCCCCCTTTCTCCAAATCCAGCCGGCACATATCGATCACTTGCTGGGGTCCAGACGACGGACCTACTAACCTCTCTGCTTGGTGTTTTCCACACACGTGTCTCCCTGTAATTGTTGTCCGCTGTGTCACAGCGTGGCACCCCATTAAGCAGTCAGAACAGATATTGACGCCTACATTTGCTTTCAGCCATGTCATCAAGAAAAAGAGGGTAATAGCTGGGCTGAAATTACTTTTTTTTTTTTATATGATGAAAGGGAAAATGAGGCATCTCTGATCCTTTCTGATCATCGTACAATAAAAGAAATAGGGTTTCTAGAAATGTTTGAGCCATCACTGCTTTGTTTAAAAAGTCAAAGAAATGTGATTTAAAACCCTTTAAAACTGTTTTAAAGCCCCACTTCAATCCTCTTTGGATCTATTCTAAAATTATTCGCAGTGATCTTTTAATTATGATTATTTTGTTTTTATACCAAAGAATAAAACATTTTTGTAGGAGATGGTTTCTGCAGAGCAGCAGGAGTTTATTAGATAATCACCTCTGAGTTGTGGGGAGAAATTGTTGGCAAAGAGCAGCCTTGCCCATCGATTTTTCTAAGTCACAGATGGCATATTTTTTGTCTGCTCCTGATTCAGAAATTCAATTTTAAGCTTTATTTTCTTTCCATATGTCATGCATCATCAGAAAAATGGCACAAGCATATGTTAAAAACACCAAAAACATCATGCTTATCAAAGTGGGTCTTTAAATATTACAGATTTGAAGCAGCAGCTTAATATCCTTCAATTATATTCTCAGTTTTTACACAAATCCTCAACTGTAGCAGCTGTTACCTTTGCAACAGATACAATTGTTTGTACCTTTTTTATTTATTTATTTATTTTGAATAAAATCTCCAAGGACACGGATTTGCAGAAAGTGCATGCTCCGCTTAGCATTCATACTGTGAGACGTGTGTTCACAGCTGGAAGTTGCTCCACAAAATCACATCCCTTTACCTTCGGCCACCTGAGCAGCTCCATCGGGGGCGCCGAGGGAGGATAAAAGTCGCACTTTAAACGTCTCTGTGGCGTAAATGTTTAGGGAAATTCTCAGCTGGGCTGCAGATTCAAGTCACAGGAGAGGTTGTGGACAGCGAGTGCTCCCGGATGTGTTTTTTTTTTTTTTACTGTAGGGAGAAACTGTACATTTTGTTCAAATCAAGCTGCAAAAGATGTTCCACTCTAACCACTTTGCAAAGTTCATGTGCAGACTCTTTCGTGTCACAGCCATGCTTTTCATTTGAAAGGGAAAAAAATAACAAGGCTGTTGCATCAGACTGTGCAGTCACATTGAAAAGCACGCTGAAGCACGGAGCATCGCACCATCTAATTGAGAATGCGACTGAAGTGATGTTTGCATGCATTTTTGCCATCCATCTCCGGGCTAATAGGAAGTTGTCACCTCAGTCATCCGTGTGCTCATCTCATAAAATCCTATAATAAAGCATATGCGTATTTGGCTTTTACCATATTGATTTGATTAGATTCCACTTGTGTCTTTAATCTCTCTTCACACGTGTCACACAATATGCATGAATACATCTCCATCGCAGGGGTCCAGACTGCTGAACAAAGCCTCATTAGGTGCAGGCTAATCAGTCTGTCACCATGATAGATCGGTCTCCTGGTTCAGCTGTGCACAGGCCCAACTGTAACCTCTGCAACCAAAGTCCTATTGTACTAGTACCCTTTTAACACACTAGCAATAATCAGCAAAAGGTGTTTGCAATGACATCCACAATTTCCTTCGTTTCTCTTGTTTAGGAGTATAATCACTGCAATTTTTTTTTTCTTGGGGAATATTGTGGTCTCTGTTAAGATGAGACATTTTATGATTTTGTTGGGTCATGGACTAGAGACGAAGGTGGAATATTAAAAAGTCATTTCTCCAAGTCTGTATTTCATAAGTTTCAATTTCCACTCCAATAAGTTTTTTGAATCTGTTCTTTAAAAGCGTTTTCAGTGGTCTTTTAATTATGATTGATTTTAGCCAAAAAAAAAAAAAACCTGTGTTGTTTCCTTTTTGGGACATAGTTTCTGCAGAGCGGCAGAAGTTACCTTAGAGTTGTGGGCGGGACTGTTGGCGCAGGCTAGCCGCGCCCCTTATTCCCCTTTCTGTTGCTGAGAGTTCTCTATTTCCACTCTGCCCCACTAGCTTACGGTCCATCACACCCACAAACTAATATTACCGGTGAAGAAATACTTAGATTTTAGGTTCAATTGTCTTTATATATGTTATCCATCATCAGAAAATGGTAAAAGCTTTGAGTGTTAAAAAATACTTACAGCAAACTGTTTATTGGAATGTGGGTTGTCCCTGAATTTTAGGTGTTTTTTTTCATCTTCATACCTGGCCACCAATTTAGAGTAAAGCATCTTTAATTCAATTGTGCTGCTGTATTTCATGGAGGATCCAATGTTTTGGATTAATTTCCTTTAGATGTCAATTTTAAGGATAATTTTACACAATCAAAGATTACCGATCAATAATCTTAAAACATGACTGTAAAGACAGAATTACAGTATGTCTGCAAAGCTACAAAGTGCCCTTTTAAATGAAATAATTCTACTGTCCATCAAAGAGCATGAAGCAAAAGGAGTGGCAGGATTCCTACTAAAATCACAAAATTAGAATAGTGTTCCAGGCAAAGATAAAGAGGAGTTTAACATGACTAGATAAAGAAAAAGCGCTACAGGCCAGCTTAAAGCAGCTCTAGCTAATGATATGGATCTTTTGGTGAGTTCACATCCCCAGACCACTCACAGGGAATTAAATCAGCTCTGTCTCCACAGGTGATGCTGTAAATGTGATGCTCTGCTGATCTTGTCTGGAAAACATGGTGGTGACAGCATCATGGGTTAAGTTGAACACAAGCAGGGAGCCAATGATGCTGAAGTTGTGGCCAAGTTAGCTGTGTATCCCTTTGGCAATTTGTGTTTGATTTAAAAAACAAACAAACCCAATTCTAAGATTTAATTCACCATCCCCATTCAGGAGTAGTGTGAATAAAAGATGGAAGACTCCAATCTGGTCTGATTATTTCTGATTGGTCGTGTTTACTTGGGGGTAATCTAGTGTTGACTCTTCTGGGCAGGCAAAAATGATTTGATCATCCATTTTCCTGGGGTTTGATAAACCCAGAAGAGGGGAAAAAAAAGAGTAATAACGACCCATGTTGATGGGATAAAAGTTTTTGGATGTTTTTAAAGGAAGAATAGATTAAAATTCAAGGGCGACTAGCCGCTTGCATTCACAAGCACATCTGTAAAAAAAAATAATAGAATGACAAGTAAAAAAAGAATAAAACCATAAAAACAATTGAAGATTAAAAATGTTATTCGAAAGCATAATAAATCCATAAAATATTCATAAATCAAAATCGAATACAATAAAACCATAAACATAATAGAACGGTTGAAGTCAGCACCTGCCAGTCTGCGTGTCTGGACCATTGTTTAATGGCCTGAAAGTGTAGCTAAAAGCTGAATCTTCTATATACTGGACCTCTCTACAGCTGTTGCATAGCAAACAGCTTATTGTGTGTTGGGGTTTTAATCTGTATTTTGGACTTTTCAAAGTCCAAAATAATAATAGCACTGCTTTGTGATGATTATTATGGTCAAAACAGCATTAAGGGAAAGCATATCATAGTGACTTCAGATTAAGGAAAATATGTATTTTGTAACCATGTAACCAAACGTAGCAATGCTCAATTGGACTACTTTGGGCTCTATGTTCATTAATACACAAATATAAATGAACATCATTAGTGTTGACTACATTTTAAGTAATCCATTTTCTTTTATTCGAAGATTCTTTGATGCATTTTCTTTTCTTTTCTTCATGTATAGCTAGAAAAATTGATAACTCCACCCATCAACAAGACTGAGACTCGTCATAACAGTGATTAAGCGCCACTTAAGGTCTTTCCTTCCTGTGGTACTAAAATTTTATATCTCCTTTTCTGAAAACCTGTTCGCCCCCGACAGCATTTTACATTCATTTTACACACTGCTAATTTGCGCTGCGCTGTTTTTGTAACATAACTTTTCTTTCTTTTATTTTGTTTTAACTAATTAAAATGAATAAGATGTTAGCCATAAGACACTTTTGTTTTTCACCTTTCTTTTTTCATAATGTGCAATCTGTTCTGCGTCCTGATTGGCTGTAGACCTTGTTTATTGACTGATCTCCTGTTAAATATTCAATCACAAGAAGATTTTTTTTCATTCCATAATAATTTATTTTTCTACCTTTTGAGATTTTAAGCGTATAAAAGAGTAGAAAATGTGTACTGAGTTCTACTGCCTCTACTATACAGATTTCAATTATTGAATTTTTACTTATAACCCCCACAATAAACGAGGAACGACAGTAACAATAAATGTTCTTTTAGTAATTTTCCTATTATTTTTCAACTTTTTCTAATGCCTTTTTTCTACTCTTTAAGGACGTTTCCTGTAATCTAGAAGGTCCTTTTCCTCATCACATGAGGATGTTATGACCTCCAACATCTTCATGTCAGCGAGATCAAAGCTTTATGCTGCGCATCTTTGAATTTGCTTTTTCTGCATTTTCTGTTGGCACAAAAGCTGTGCTGCTTATTTATGATGTTGTTTTCTTAATAAAGCCCCTTTTGCTGACTCAGCTTCTGTTAAAGCCGACTCAGCAAAAGCCTTTAACATCATTAGTATTTCAAATGACAACATTTACAGGCTGTTTTAGTTAATGTAATTGGCAATTAGGAATTTAAAGCAGCAACAACAAAACAAAAACGTATTTCGAGGCACCTTCTCTGGACTGTTCATCTACTTGACTGATCTGTTTAGAAAATCTATCAATTGTTTAAATTAGCCTTTGGCGATTCCTCCAAGATGCTTATTTAAAGAGCAGCTTGATCAAATTGACCTTTGTCTGAGCGTCTGAACCGAATGTCCTCCTGGTGTCTTTGAAAGCAACAAGGGCAAACACAAAAGAGCTAATTGAAAGAGACGGACCCACAACTGTCAGTTTAAGTCAAGAAACCAAGGACTCGTAGGAGTCAACTGATCAGTTTGGATGCAAACATCAAAGATAATTCATTCTGATAGCCTGGCGTGACAAATGGTTTTGTGCCAAAGACCTGTCATGGATGTCAGAAGAGGAAGCACGAATCCGCTCATCTTCCTAATGATACACTTAATTAAATGACCTGTAACCATTTCACAGGGCTGCCTGGACGCAGTCTTGTGAATTTTTAACCCTTGTTGAGCCCTCATTGATTCGAATCTGCGATATTTGCAAATTGGAAAGGTCTTGCTAAAGCAAAGTGTTGCCTCTAAAGATTTATTAAAGCTTTCATAACGCCGCAGAGCTTTGAAGCTACACAGGTTAGCTCTTCTGAGTCAAGGCTGCTCCGCCAGGCCCATTCGGCATGTCTTTAATTAGTGAGTAAAATGAATAATTGTGTTTCCACATGAGTCCAAAAAGCATGTTCTCCATAATTAAACCAAGGACATAGGTTCTTCATGAATAATGCGGTAAATCTTAGCCAGACTTTATTATTTCATTGTGAATTCCTGACCTTCCCTTTTTTGTTTGTTTGTGTTGATGGGCTGAACTATAGGTCATTTTATTTGCATGCTTTTTAATAGAGGAAGAAAATCTTCTGTATGCAAGCACAATGCCCAAAACTTGCACTCAGGAAGGGCCAAATTGCGTTTTTTATAAAGTTTTAATCATTTGAAGGGAAAACTGGAAGTGAAACTTTCCTTTTCTAGAGGCGAGGGGCTTTGTAAATATACAGGGATGCTAAAGGAAAGGCGCTATCACGCAGACCATAAATCATGTTGTCGTCTGGCTGACTATAGCACCTTTTCCTCACAATGGCAGCGACAGTTTAAAAGCCTCACTGTCAGCCTTATAATGGCAGGTAATTAACTATCCAGGCCTTTTAGTTTCACTTTTAGTCATTTTTGAAGGGGAAACTATCCATTTTGTTGTTGCGGCACATTCGTTTTGATAACATTAGACAGTTCTTTTGGGGCTGAGGCTGGTAATGCGCAGTATTAAAAAAAGAATTTGTAGAAATTGGCGTTTCCTGTCTGCAGCTGAAATAAAGATGGCTCCACGAAGAAGTAGTTCACATCATTTTTTTTATTCTTTCTGGCTTGAAAGCTCTAAAGTTTGCTGAATTGTGATGAATTTTTCCTCCTCCTCTCCTGTCGTGTCTTACCACCTTAAGAAATTGAGTGGACCGGAAAGGGTAAAAGACCGTCCCCTGCACCGCCACAGCCAGGTTTTCTTAGAAAAAGTCCTTTATTGAAGAACTTACTGGTGACAAATGGATGCAATTAAATTCATAGACTGCTCTTTCCCCTAGATTCCAATAAATGCCACCGCTCTCTGATGGTGTGTCATTACGGCCACTCGGAGAGTCCATTGTCTCTCATAAAAAGCCCTGACATCCTGTCCCCAGACCACCAGTCACTGCAGTCATTCATGCTTAGTTTGCCCAGAAAAAAAGATAATTTTTAAAAATCATACTCCGCTTTCTTATCTGGGTTGCTCATACGGACTAGGCTTTGGGTCTGTGCACAAAACAGCGAGCAAGTTAATTGCTTTAATGGTGGTAAACAAAAACAAATGTGTACTTTTACTTGCAAAGAGCCAGTAATTTTAGAAGTGTGCTCTTTGTCCTGCAGACTTAATGGACGTGTTCCAAGCTTTAATCATCTCGCCTGGTTTTTACAGATCCATTCCAAGTCTCTTTGTGTTCAGGCAAAACATTGGCACAAAGAAACAAAAAGTTTCATCCAAACATAAGTTCATTCACATTTCATTAGATTGCTGTTGAAGGGATATTGGTTAAATGCTTGGTTTGTCTTAGTTAACCCTGTATAACCATTCATATCGTATGTGATACTGGTATTTCTGAGACACCTATGTTATTCTCACAATCCAAACTTTCCTTAGAAACCCTTTGTATATGACCTACCGGTAGTCTGTTTTCTGCCCTGTGGTTCATTCATCACTCCACTAGGGGCAGTAGAAGGGCATTTCCTGCTCATTTCAAAATGGCTGCCTTCATGAAATCTCAAAAACTCCTTTGGCGGGCAAAGGTTTAGCTCATTTTAAAACCCTATGGTGAGAATAACTCATTTATTCTTGTTCTTTTAATGACTACTTGCTGTATCAAAAGAATGCTAATTTGTTGATAATGACTTTTTTACAATACAGTTACATCACGTTAAAATGTGTGGATCTAATCTGAGACAGAATGTTTTTGGTTTTTTTTTTCCTGGAAAGCAGATAAGGTCGGCACAATGGGACATCGCTGATTGGATGATGATATACAGAATTGCTTCATGCCAAATAACTTTTGGTTGAAATGATGGACAAACATCATCATCCAATCAGTGATGTCCCATATGCTGGTTTCCAGAAAAAAAAATATATGTATAAAAATATCACATTTCGAAAAACAAGAACAATTTCCAGGAACCAAAATAAATGTTAGAAAAATGAAAAAAGAAAGGCAAAATCAGCGATGTCCCATAATGCCTACCTTTTCCACTTCCTTTTTTTTATTTCTTTTCTTTTGTTTTCCAAATAATTTCATTTTTAATCTTTTACTTTTTTTTTAAATTGTGTATTGGTTTCTGTAATTTTGTTTTGATTTCCAAAATGTAGTATTTGTATTGCTTTTTTTGGTTTCAAGTTGATTTGTTGGTTTGATTTGGACTTCAGGGACACCGTATAAACTAAAAGAAGCAATTTTTTTGGTGTGGATTTCATCAAAGGGGTAAAAAATATCCTAATTCTAAAAAAGGAAAAAAATTCTCTCCACCTTTTAGAAGTAGAGGGCTTCAAATGGTTAAAGTTTGATCTTAAGACAAATGAAACTGAAGTCTTCAGGTCAGTGGCCTATCGCTCCTTCTTGCATTTCCTTTCAGAGCTTATTTCTATTCAGCGCACAATAAATGTAAACAAATAGTAGATCTGTATCTACCTTTTTCAATGTTATTTTTTCATTACACGGTGGAGACTCTGAATTACGCGTCTCATATCGGCTTGGATCAACAGATCTTAGAAAAGCACAAGTGTACCATCGCCTGTTGTTAGCTCTGGCGCTCTGGATGTCTGCTGTAATTTGTTTTGGAAAGCTGGGGACATTTTCCCACCGCAATAGGAAATTCATCGCATTATCAGAAAGGCAAACTGCTAAAAAGCCCCTGGTTTTATTATCCAGATCTGCAGACGCTGCTGTGACATGCAAGGTGGCACATCCATTTCACATTCATTTTTTTTTCAAATCTGGCTCTCAGGGCCATCAGAAGTGCATATTAGGCCATGGAAAACACATTGTTCCTGTTTATTTTTCTTTGCATTTTTGCAGATTTTCTACTTTTTTTTAACCAAATTTGAATGCCTTCAATCTAGTTTCAGTTTGTGTGAGCAAGGAGAAAAAAATAGTGCTGACTGCAACTACTCCCTACTTCCTGTCTATCTGTGTATTTAAAACTTTTGTGGTGCACTCCTTCAAATGGGCTCATCTCCAATTTTTTTTAAATGTTTTCCGGTCGTTATGTTTAGCACAAAAGAAAAGCACGTTCATAGAGAACTGTTTTGTGCTGATAGAGCCGTCCGATTCTGCCATTTCACTTCAGTGTTCTTCAGGGAGATGCCTTTAACGTTGGTGTTCCATCAGATC
Organism: Oryzias sinensis; assembly: GCA_037389245.1. Taxonomy (NCBI): domain Eukaryota; kingdom Metazoa; phylum Chordata; class Actinopteri; order Beloniformes; family Adrianichthyidae; genus Oryzias; species Oryzias sinensis. Next base: position 7,987,921 of record CM074505.1, on the reverse strand, counting down.
TGCAGGTCATTTGGAAACGGCAGTGGCCTTTGTGGAAAAGCTTGCCACTGATGTTGTGACACCGGCTGCCAGACACCTCTCATCTGCTCGTCTCTCTGGTAAAAACACACATCCTCAAGAGTGAAATCTCATTCTAAACACTCAGCTAAATAGTAAGCGTCTAATTCTCAACTCTTGGTTATTTAGTGTGATGTAATTGGGCACTTTAGCCTCCCTAATTGTGCATCTGGCCTTTTGTAAATGGACTCTGGGTAAACGGTTACTAATAGTGAGCTGACATTTACAGGGATGGTAGACGCTAAATAGAAAATCGAGAAAATATTGACAAGCGCTTCATTAACTTCAGTTTAAATACCAAACAACCTTTAATTCTTTAAATCTTACTCATGTTATGTCTTCCACCGTGGACCGTGGAACATGTTTGTAAAAGGTTACGATACTAAAAAAGACCAGGTTAGGTTAAGGTTGAGATAAATGTTACGTGGTTCTTTTTGACTCTGGAGAAACAATGATGCTGTGTCTCATTGTGTGCTAATCAAACAACTGTGATGTTGACTTTGAGACCGTCGTCTTCAAATCTACAGGAAATAGATGTCAATGTTAAAAGAAGACGTCCTCGACGTCCCAAAGCGCTTTATAGTCACAAATTCATTCACACACTGATGGCGGCTCACAAACACTGGCGCCAGCCTTCCACCAGAGGCAAGGTGGGGTTCAGTGTCTTGCCCAAGGACACTTCAACACGAGGACGGGCAAGGCGGGAATGGAACCTGCAATATTCTGATCAGAGGTCACCCGCCCTACCCCTGCATGACAGCCAAACATTTTGCAAGTTAGACTTTACTATCATCGGGGGCAGAGCAATGGGGATAGCCCCATTGGAAGTAGCAGCTATTTTTTTCTAAAAGATGTTATAAAAGTTAAGTTAAAAGATTTACAAACCGTTTTATGTGTGTTCATTTTGGTTTCAAGACGTCAAAGGAAGACTCATTGTGCGCTAAGACGCTGGTACTTTCACTCAATGCATCATGGGAGATGTAGTCCTAACAGCCGCCGGATGCAGACAGACTCTCATCTCTGGGCTTCATTGTTTTGTTCACTTGTTCCACGGTCTGACACCGGATTCTGTGGAAAGCTACAGCGCTAAATATGAGCTTTAGCTGGTCTTTTTGTTGGAACTGAGCGACTTTATGAGCAGAATCAGAACAAGGACGTGAAGACTTTAACCACTTCTGATTGGTCAGACTGATGACGTGTGATTAAGCCTCCCAGAATGATTGGTGGAGACAGTTAAAGGGGCGGGACTTTTTCAGAAAACAGCTGACGCTACGGCTAAATCGCGGTACCGTCATTCTAATCAAAATGTCTTTAATAGAATCAAATAAACACAAAGAAAAAAGTATTTTATGATCTTTCATATTCATAACTTCTCAGTGTTTTATCAGGGCCTGTTTGGATGAACACAGGGCTGATATCCTGGAGATGGTAAACAATTTTAGATCAGTTAATGAGGGCAATTTCTCACGGCACACCTGACCATCTCCCACACTGTTTATAATGTTCTAACGAAGCTAAATGGTGTTAAAAATTCTACTAAAAAAAAGTTATGTTACTAACAGTTTTAAGGATGTCTTCAAAGAGAAATCAACTTTTATTATCAGCTTTACAAACGGATAAAAGACGAGTTTTAATGTATAACTGTACGGCAGTTAGACCCCCACCCCCACTGAAACGAATTTGTTCTCATTCTACTCATCTAAGGGCGTGCAGTCAGAAAACCCTGATGATTTGCAGCCCACAGTGAGGTGGTACACACAGCAGGGTAGGTCATCACAAAATCTACTCAACTAAGTCAGAAGTCTGTCTTCTCCTGGCAAGAGTAACACCATGTCTTTCTAGATATATCAAGGGGCTCAACAGAGCACCCCTTTTCTCTGCATCACAATCAGCTGATTCACGTTGATCGTGTCCAGGAGTTCCAGTAAGTCGAATAGTGTGTGTTGTTTTATTGTTACCAATGACATCGCAGATGTTAAAGGCTTAAGTGGAAATGAATGGACTTCAATTTGTCATATCAAATGCTGTTCTAAGCATTTCTGTTTAAAGTTAACCTTGAAAGAAATAGCAAATCCTAACTTTGAAGGAATTCATATTGGTTCTGTTTTCTCTCTGAAGCCATAGAGATTTTACGATTTTTGTGATACTTTCAGGTTTTTTCTTCCTCAGGATTTGGAACAGACTGCGATAACAGTGAGCTCAGGTTCTGATGGAATCCGTTTGGGATACGGTGTCATTGTGAGCTTATCTGTGCCAAACCTCATACTGCTGAGGTAGATGGATGTGAAGAAATCTGATTCATTGATATGGTTTCCTTTGATAATTTGGACTTATACTCTTGAAACTCCGGTCTCCAGCTTTTGAGGCTTTCAGAAGTTTCTCAGTCTGCATTCATTTGCACAGTTTGGCTGCCACTGGCTGTGTCCAAATGCAGAAGCTGCACCCTGAATTCAGATGTACGCCTGATTAGTGCTGCTTTCCTGCAATATTTTTATATATATTTCTTTGCGAGTATGGGTTTGGTTGAGCTTTTGAAGTGTGTGTCTGTTGCAGCCTTCCTTCAGCTGTAAAAATAATTTGAGGTGTGTTTCATCGCGTCTCCCTTAAATTTGAACATATCTTATGTCATCTGGGTTTTAAATGCAACATTTTAGCTTAATAGTTAAGTTACATTTAGGGAGTTTTCTCTCTAAATCAATTTTAAATGTGTTTTTGCACGCTTGAGTAGAGTAGAGAGCAAATGTGCAGAATTCCACACATGAATTTTAGTCAAAGGAATAAATCTGCTTCACGACCACCCTGCTTCTTAAACCTCTCACAGAAATCTTTTGTGCATAAACATTTTTCTCATCTAAATGGGTTTGCTTTACTTACTTTAGAAAATGAGGATGCAAAACCTGAGATCATTTCCTATAGAAGCTCTGTATCTTTACGTTGTGGTTGTAAACTCTGCATCTTCAAATTTCTGGTTCTGGTGCTCATAATATTTCCAAAGTGTTGAAAGTAAAAAGTTTACTTTTCTGATGAGGCCAACTCAGGTTTTCTTGATTCTTGATGCTATCGAGTCCGATGGTAAAAAGAATTGAATTAAGTTTTTTGCCAAATAAACATTTGTTATGAAAAAACCTTCCAAGTAAGCTATTACTATTACAAAGACATTGCAAACCTAGTTTAGTTTAAATAATTCTGAGCAGAAAATATATTGATTTACAGCAGTCATGTGCAGCGAGCTGAAAACATTTTACATGATCAATTATTTAGTAGCTAAAGGTTTTTGTTGTTGTTTTTGTCATTGTGGAACTGCATCAGTGTTTGTATGGCTTTTACCGTCCAACTTAACCGCAGCTTTGAGAGAAATGATTCCTGATTTACGGAACAGCGAGGGAGTTGCAGAAAGTGGTTCCAGATTGATCAAGTCAGACTCTGAAGGGTAAATATTCTAAGAATGATAATCCCTGCTGGGTTTGGAGCTTTATCGGCTCATTGCTGAAGAAGCCACAGACCATTTTATGGCTCAGAGAGTGAGTTGCACCGTGTCCTTTGGTAATTACATTGTGCTGAGAGACTCTTAAAACCCCCACTGGGCCCCACTCTGGATCTCTTTGTCAGGTATTGCTACAGGGCAAAGTGGTGAACACAGCTTTGAGTTTTTTTAGCCGCAATGAGATGCGATCCTGATGAGCAGCTGTCGCTCAAAAGGCTACATTTTTCCATCAAGGAAGGCAAAAGTGGAATAAGAGCCTATTCTTAGTATAAAAAAACCCTAAAGTTGAATGTGTTTTCATGTGCATGCTTCCGCACCGGATTCTTCAGGACATCAACACCCATTTATGGCATTGAAAAATTGGATGGAAGTGCTCCAAAACAGGCAAAATGCACAGCTAAACTGCAAGAGCTAAAGCAGCCCTCTGCATTGCACACAGCCTGTCACATCTTTAATGTTAGTAAATCAAAAGGGCAAAAATGTATCCGACAGCCATGGCGGCGTAACTTTGTGCTCTATTCCAGCATCACTCTACGTGCTTTATTTCAGATCTATATTTTAATTCCCTCCTTAATATCTTATACGAGCTGTCTGCAGGTGGAAAATGGGGAAACTGTACAGGGCGTTGTAGGTAAATAAATCCTCCCGAACCTACAGTGCGTGTTCAAAAATCAGAGAGATCGGAATAAACAGATTTTCCAAACCAACGTTGTCTCAGAGTTGGTATTTATTACAGCCAAGCAGTAATCCATTCACCAGAAAATCAATTAAAAATCAATAAAAAAGCATTACAGAATTCTGGGTCCTTCTACAGATTCACAGCTGCATGGAAGAAACACATGACTGAAAGCTGCGCATCCAGGGGCGGAACGACAAGGTGTCTTCTCACACTGGATATTTAAGGTGCCCCTCCCATTCCCCTGCCCCGTCTGGAGAAATGAGTCTTCCCACGGATGTGTGAAACGTGACATCAAGGAGGATGGCTCTCCGGAACTCAAGCAAGCGGTTCTCTCAGAAGAAGGGAGTTATTTTCCCACCGGTTTACAAAAGTCAGGCATCCTTCTTATGAATGGTATCATTCTTCAGCCGATCCTCAAGGCCAGCTTGTTTCATTCTGTGTGTTCCCGTCAGGTTTAAAAGCTGTATGTGCTCCCAGCTGTAAGGCCACTCTGCATTAAACTCAGTGATCTAAAACACAGGACTATTATGAGGATACATATTTAAGCAAAATCCACATCTAATTATAAGATAATGTAGAAGTAATATAAAAGTCCTTTAGCGTAGAGGTGGCCCACAAAAAATCTTAAAATCGTATTACGCTCTCTGAGCGAAAAATGTTCATGCACATTTTTCCTATGGGCATGCTGTGGGCAACAAGTCATAGCAAACAGGTAAAGGTGAAGTAGGTGAGACGCGGGCACATCTGACAGAATATTCATTTTTTCAACGCCCCACAGTGCCCCGTGCAAGTAATTCAAATCAATCAGATTACAAGAGCATAGTTTGTGTGGACATCCTACACCTGCACACCCTGTACGTTCATATGTAAGCGCTCATAGGATGTCTACACAAACCTTTGCAAAGTAGGGATCAGTTCACACACCTTACCAAGGACTGGAGTGCTGCATAAAGGGTATTGTATGACAGCATCATGGGTTTGTCACAAGTGAAACTTGTGTAATCCTTAACAATACTTCACGATACACCTACCACAAGCACGACAATAGAGCATCCGTTTTCATGGTGTCTGCACGAGCCTCAAGGAAACTGCAAGACCCCCGTGCTTCCTATTAGCTGCAACCGCTCATGCCTTCGATCGTCTGCTACAATTACACCAAGCATGTGACGCACGTTCTTGAACGCTCTAGATGCACATTCTTGAATGAGCATTTAGTCCATGATAGACTTCTTATTCTTGTTTTTTTGCTACTGTTTACTAGTGCCTGTCCACCACCTACGGTTAGAAGGGGTTTGGTGCACAATGTCAAAGTGGCGCAAATCTTTCTCCAGGCTTTTTCTCTCACAACTCTATTCCTGCAGATATATAATTCCGGCCAGGCAGAAACGACAATTATTAATTTCTCCTCCGTGATCGATTTTCAAAAGGTTGGTACTTCCACAAATGAAAAGGGTGTGGCAATAGACGCAACCACATCCAAGTCCCTGATTTGTCAAAGTTCAACCTGGTTTAACTTTTAACTCGCGTTCTATGGATGCACGTTTTTTAAATAGAGTTTTGAATGCAGAAGCCTAACAGGCGCACTCACGTGTCTTTTCATAGACTTTTCATCAAAAGTGGTCCCTTGAAGATGTGTTGCAGAGGGCATTGGTCAACTCCCCGTAATTGTTCATATGACTACGGCCTTGGACTATTGGTTACGTTGGGAAGGTTGCTTGTCTGCCACTTGCACTCACTTTGAGATCTGAGGTAGACGGATGTACCTTTGCGCGACAAAAATGCTTCTAAATAAAGCTAGCTTGGTGTCAGGCTCAAGAAGTCCCACAAAAGCAGAAGCTGGTTCAGCCTCACTCAGACATTTCCACTCAGGTAAGAACGTTAGAGACAGTGGGATTAAAGAGAACAGATTACAGCTTCTTCCTGTTTAGCAGATGAAAATATATATCTACCTTTGAAAGAAACAGACCAGCGGTGGGTTTTTAAATCAGAGGTAATGATTGATTTGCTGGAATTGGTCTCCCCCATACCTGCTCTCTGGTTTGCCTTTGGGCTATGTGTCATTTTCACTTTTGACTGGAATATCAATAAATGACAGGCCGCTTTTGCAAGATATAGAAAAAGATTCTATCTAACCTGGTCCTTTACAATAGTTTATAATAATAAATTGTATACTCCAATTTCCCTTCTTTCTGACCAACAGTTTTGCACCTAAGTTGCAGATTTATGAAACCATTTCCGCTGCCTCTGTTACATGATGTCATGCTTCCCACCATGTCCCTTTATAGCCCAGATTTATAGAGGCCTCTCACAACTCTGTCGAATGTTGCTGTGGTTATACCTGAACGTACGCCGCAGCAATTAATTGTTAGATGATTGACAAATGGCTTTTCATGGCCAAGGAGTCCCTCGAACACCCACTACTGCCTTCAAATTCAAACTAAATCTTCTGAATGGCTCAGAGTGTGAAGGGAAAGGCATTGTACTACTGTAGGAAAGGGTGTGGACTTATTATTTAAAGACTTTTATGACCACAGACTGCTGCTGTGTGTGAGAAAAGACTCTGTTAACCGTTTAACCTCCCGTTTCGTATTCGTTAAAGGCTCGAAAACACTTTTTCTTCGTGCAAAGTATTGGTAATATTTTGTAAAAGGTGACGATTGATGCAATGCGTCTCCCAAACAAATGATGTGACCCAGTGAACTGATGCCTCGCCACGCTGATGCAACGCTTCAAACCAGCTAAACCTTTCATCTAAGTCAAAATAAACCCTGAGGAAATTCTAAATGGTATGAAACTCGCTGAGCTTGGTAAAGCCAGAGTCACGCGCTCCTGGAAAATAATCTGGCTTTTTCTGTTCTGTATTCGTCCAGAGGTCACCTCTTTCAATCCTTTCACACTCCATCCTGCAGATTTGCACTTCATGAAGTCCAAAATACTGTGTTGCTGTCCTGAACAACCAGAGCTTCTGTTTCCGTGAACTCAAACAGACCTTCACCTCTTTGCATGTCCATGGTCCTTGAATGCGTGGAGGCTGTTGCCTGGGTAACCACAAGACCTGATGCTGTATTTCCTAGGTCACCCTAAGATTGTCCACAAGCGGGGGGTGCGAGCTCGTCTCTTGAGGCTCTTTCCATGCTCCACAGGCAAAAAGCCCTCCTCCAGTCGACAAAGCAAGTGGCTCCCTCTTTCTGTCTGTCTCTGATGATTTTGTGTCGTCATGTCTTTGAGAAGCTTTTCTTTGGTTTCCCTCTCTGTGGCTTTTTCTTCTTCTTTGAATGCGTGTGCTGGAGCAGCACTGCAACTGCTTTAAACCTCTGAAAATGGAAAACAGAATGTTTTTGTTGTTACAGATACAGTATAGCGGTGATGCAGGAAAGCAGTCTGGAGCAGAGCACTATACAAATCAGCTTCACTTCTAAGGAGTTTGATCTTTTAAAGATAATGTATAGATTAAAATAGGTAGCTGCTGTGTTTTATTAACAATATGTGATCCAACACTGCAGACGAATGCTCTACGTTTGGTCCATAGCAGCCGACTAAATGTGCTTCACTTAAGTATTCGGCCTTTCAGCTGTAGGGCGCTATAAAACCCTGAATGCTAATGAGGCACTTTGACTCTCGTGTACCTCTGCTGCGCTTGTGAGGACTGTGCAGTCAGTGACAGCATTTGCCATCAAAACATACCGCAGGGTTCGGCTGTGCCGCCAGACCCACACGCAGATGCTTCTGCCATGAACGCTGCTCTTCTGAAGACGTAGCAACACTAATTACCTCTGATATTTTGCTGTAGCAATGAAATGTATGGCTTGTATTAGTGAAAGTCTAAATAACAGAGCTGACATAATGAGAGCTTTAATGAACTCTGCAGGATCCTGTGCTGTTTCATGGCCTTCAGACTGGAGGTCTTGCAAATATTTACGTCCGTTTGATAAATTGGTGCTTTAATTTGGTATTGTAATGGGTTGCATTCAGATTTGGCCTCGATAAGCTTGCAAGGACTTTGATAGTGTCTGACCTTCTGCCGTTTCCTCTCCAGACAGCGTTGAAGATGAGCTCGAGCTTTCGACAGTGCGTCATCGTCCTGAAGGCCTGGAGCAGCTCGAAGCGCAGACCCGTTTCTCCCGTAAGGAGCTTCAGATCCTTTACCGCGGCTTCAAAAACGTAAGAAACACATCCCTCTGGTGGAGCTTGAGCAACATGCATAATGTGTAGCATTTTTCCTTCTTAACCTTGTAAAACTGGAACTTTAGCTCCAACCGTTTACGTATTTAACGTAATTCCAGCTGATGCGGAAGCAGAGAAAAACACCATTGCGCCGTTATGCAACACTATACGTTAGTAATGTGTACTAAACTAAACGCTCAGAGTTTTAGAAGGTCAAAGCTACTTTCACACTGCACGTTGAAGAGACTTCTTTTAATAAGTCTATCTAAACGCCTGTCAAAGCCCCTTTCAGGCTTCTCCGTTACCTACACAAGTTTTTACGTTTTCTGGCTTTATGTACAAAGCGCACGGCCATTGAGCGTTGAAAGTTAAACCAGTTGAACTAATCTGGGACTCAGTTTGGTAGTGACGAATGGATGGCGTCCCTTTTCGTTGACGAAAGGGACAACAGTCTGAAAATTGATCATAGAGGAGAAATTGATAATTGCAGTTTGTTCACGGTCGGAATTACCAAGTATATTACACCGAGTCTTTCATAAATCGGAATAGGGCTGTGAAAGAAAAAAGCCTTGAGCAAGATTCACGAGATCTGAACCACTTTGGCATTTAGCACTAAGCCTCTTCCAACTGTAGGTGGTGGTGACATGCGCTAGTGAACAGTGGAAAGAGAAAAAGAAGAAGAACCCCATCCCGCTTGTCCAGTGTGAACACCATGGGATGAATGCATGTTCAAGAATGTGTGTTTACTGTGTTTTTAAACTCATCACATGGTCTGTGTGAACGCAGTATAAAAGGGTTAACCCCTAAAGCTCCATTTTTACATTCTTTGGACTATTGTAACTTTTTAACGCAATGAATGTAATTCCGGTGGAATTTGAAGCTGAGCCTTGTGCTGATATGTAACACTTTACAGTAGTGAAGTGTTTGCGCAATCAACGTAAATCACCTGAATCTGAAAAAAAGGGGTTAAAAATATTTTCCTTACAACTCAGGCCTGTAATTCTCTATTGTTTAGTTTAAAATCTTTTTAAATATAATGAATCAATTTCAGCTTTCACAAAAAATAATATTTGAAGAAAAAAAAGGATATTTTTTTTCTTTTTTTCTGTGCTGTGCAAGGCCTAATTGGGTCATGCCATCTAAGGAGGATCCCTGACGAGCAATCCAGGTCAGCGTCCTGGAGAGGAGCCCATATAAAAGCACCTCACTTCATTGACACCTCTGGTGTGAGGCCTAATGAGATGACCCAGAATCATCTCAACCTCAATTGCTTTACAATGAAAGTGAATGGTGATAGTCTCGTGATGGTGCAATTCCCATGGAGCCTTAGTTTCCAGAGCTCCAGCAAAGTCCCTGTAAAGGCTTCCCCATTAGTCTGATTCCCAGAGGAGGGGAGCAAGAGGTAAGAAGTGCTCTAATGAGCCTTTCATTTTGCAAGACACGTGCTTCCCGACTTCCAATAATGCCAGACAAGATCAAATGTGTTTGCATACACTCTAATGCCTTTAGGAGGCTAATTTAATATTTTATTGATGGCTTCTTGCTCAACTGGTCCAGTAAAATGGATGTATTTACATTCACCTTAAGTTGATTGTGAGATTTCTTTATGCATGTAATAATTTAATTCACACACAAATCAACTTTATTTTATTCAAGCTGCAATATTGGTAATCAAACTGGATGAAATCACTTCAAAAATTACATAATTTTAATCTTTTTAAAGGTATCTTCATTTTATTTAGTCTATTTATGCTGTAATGCATGTCTTATTTAAAGCTAAAAAAAAGAGGAAAGAAAAGAAAAATGAGTGATATTAAATTATAGTTGTTGGATGGTTTGGTTCATTTTGTAGTTTAGCTATTTGCCGCTGAGATCAAGCAGCACCTCTTTATTGTGCCCAATGCCACTGACATTGCCAAAGTGAAGGAGTGCTTTTAAGACCAGCCAGACTAATAGATGCTGGCTGTTTGCCCATGAGGAGAAGTTTGGACTCTTATCCTTGGTTCCCTTGAGTTTCAAGGTAAATGAATTAGGGGATGTAGGTGGCAACTCATTTGTTTGTGACCAATAACTGTACACACACATAAACTGCTGTCCATCTATTACTGGATAGCAGTAGTTCAACATTGGCGTGTGACAACAACATTACTTTGTACTAAAGCAACATAAAGTTCATTTCTTAGCTTTATTGGTCTGCATGACCTTGACCAAATATGACATGGATGTAATGGAATAGAACAGATGTGCTTCCTGACCTGTAAAAGTCCATGTAGGAACAAGTGTATGAAGGTATTAATGTTCCAAAAAGAACGCACTTGTAGATTTGATTTGAGAACTTGTAATATAGAATGTGAATACTTGTGCATCAAAAATCTGCATCTGTGTGTAAAAATCTTCTGCTGTGAACTGACAAATTTCCATTTGCATGTGTTCATTTAGAGTTACAACTTCAAATCTGTGATTACAACTGCTCAAATGTGCTCGAATCTGCTGGCGCAAATCACAGGTGCGCTACAACTGCGCTCTGAATTTTGACACATTCCTTGCGAGAAACTTGTGTCTAAACTGATCTGTGTCCGAAAATGGAACTATGGGGGGAGGGAGGGTCAGAGGAGGCGGAGTCAACCAATCAGAGTGCAGGATTCAGAGGACTTGGTAAAGTTAGAAACTTCTTCACAGATTCGGACTTCCTGCTTCATTAACTCTTCTGATAAACGTTCAAACGTGTTTCATTCCGGTAGTCACTAGTCTCCCAATTCTGACTTCATCCAGGACCGTTGTCCTCACCCCATGGACCGGTGTTGGTGGGGACAGTTGGTTCTGGGCCGCAGAGAAAATCTTACATCCGATTGTTAAGCCACCCGGCCATGTGTCAAAAATACATGCTTTCTCAAAGCAGCTGCTCTGATGGCAGAATTGAACCACACAGGCTAGCCAAGTTAACAAAAAGCACACGCATCTGGAAAGGTTTTTTAGTTTTTTGCAAAAATGAGGAAACAGAAATAGAATTTTCAACTTCAAGTACATCAAATATCTATATTTAGAAAATACCACTTTCAGGGCTCATTTATGTGTTTATTTGTCACACCTTAGAAATTGGATACGGCTGAAGTTGGCGGCCATTTTTTTTTTTTTTTTTTTTTTTTTTGCTTCCAGTTTGACATTTATGGAAGTTTCCTGCAACCTGCAACACTTAAAGAGCCATTTGGGTCGATTTCTTACTTATTACAACCCAGCAGGAGCCACAAAGTCTAATTCACCTTCCAAAAAAAACAAAACATAAATTTGCAATTTGTTATTGTTACTATTATTATTAATGTAAATGAGGTTGTTTTTCAGCATAAATAAAAACACTTATATTTTAATAGTTTATATCTTCCTACAGAGGTTCACATGACTTCCTTTCAAAATAAAGGACGCATCCTGTACCATATAGGACCATCCTTATACAGCAAGTTTAGTAGAAGGTAGTGTAATGTCAGCAGTGAAAATAAGCACAATTTGTTTAACCGTTGTTGGTGCATTTTAGCCAGAAATTCGTCAATCTGAACTAAGCAACCATTACCAAATTTTTTGTGGGACGACACTGTTAGCACATATTTTCTAAATAAGTCCGGCCAGTGCTGACCCTCTTTTTTGGCCGGACTTATTTTTGAATGCTTAAGTTCATTCATCTTCTTGACCGTTTATTCCCTTTCGGGGTCACGGGGTTGCCGGAGCCTATCCCGGCCACTTGGGCATAGGCAAGGGATGCCCTGGACTGGTCGCCAGTCTGTCGCAGGGTAGAATATCTTCAACCACACATCCATTCACTCTCACACTCACACTCACACTTATGGACAATTTAGAGTTGCCAATCAACCTATGAAGCATGTTTTTGGACGGTGGGAGGAAGCCGGAGATCCCAGAGAAAACCCACGCATGCACGGGGAGAACATGCAAACTCCACACAGAAAGGTCCCCCATTGATGTTATTTTTCATGTCCCCCAGCCGGGACTTGAACCGGGGGCCTTCTTGCTGTGAGGCAAGAGCGCTAACCACTGCGCCACCGTGCAGCCCACCGAATGCTAAAGTAGGTGGCTTAATACAACCGCATCAGCCATTTTTTTAATCCCCCTTATAAAATTCAGTGCACCCTTTGTATAAATTCCTGTTGTGTTCAATGAGCTCCATTTGATTTTCTGTGGTACTCGGTGATCCAAACTCCGTTCAAAAGTTTTAATACAAAGTTTGTAAACTACAACGCCACACCACTTGATGGATTGTTGGAGCATTATGGGTATTGTTGTCCGAAGTGAAAACTGCTTCAACTGTTTTTGAATAAGTTGAATAAACTTTGACCTATCAGACTGCTTTGTTTCGCTTAATGAGCCTTGTAGTTCAGTCATTTTGCTTTAAATTTAAAATCATTATATTTTTGACTCTCCAGACAGCTGATGCAGAGGTCAAAGGGCCACATGTGGCTCTGGAGCCTCAGGGTGCCTTTGGGTTAAGAGGAAAATCTACACCATATTTTAAAGGTTTCCCCACAACATGTAGTGTACAAACAAACAACTGTAGACATTTTACAGAGGATGAAGATCATCTTTGCTCTCAAACGTTAAGGGAAAACGAAGCTAAAAGAAAATCAGACAACCACTTCAGGCTGATCCCACATAAAACTGGTCTGTGACCTGAAAAAGGTTGGAGAGCACTGATCTAGAAGACACCAGTGTTCTTACCTCTGACTAAATCTTCCGCCTTTTATGATTCACACTCCGGTATAAGATAAAGGATGAAGATCCAGTGCTGGCAGCTTTATTTAATTCTCCTCATTGCTCACTGGTGTGATGCTTCGCAGATCTTTAGCTAGAATTTCATGGCTGCACATGACGTTAACAGTGATTTTAACGGTTATAAAGGATCATAATTTATATGCAGATCAAATAAATTTGAACATGTTTTTCATTCGATGTAGTAAAATGTTACGTGAAAGGAACAATGGTTCTCCCCTGTCAAAGAACTCTTTGGTTATGCTATGGAAGTGCATTAGCTCATAGAAACCTGAAAAAGGGGTTGGGTTGAGAGGGAAAAAAAAATAGGATTAGAGTAGAGGAGTAATAGGTAGATGAAATATTAATGAGAAGCATCAAAAAGTACTGTGATAATTGAGGTTTCTGTATTTTACTGATGAATGCTCAGTAAGAAGAAGCTGCCTCTTTGGTGGTGTTAGAGGAGCTTCTGTGAACAAACAGCGCACAGATGAATTTCTGACTTTTAGCTTTGTAAGATCAAAGTTAATCTCCTCTTTGCTTCCAGTCACAGTGGGCTGTTTCTTTGAACTTTAAATTGAGTTGCAGGCCACCGTGTGGCAACTTGATGACACAAAGGCTCCATTCTCACTAAAAAGAAAAAAAAAACACACCGCCTTATTCATCAAACTGCGAGCAAGAAGATAAGACAATCAGTGATGAGTTCTGCCTCCATTGGCCGACCTGCAGTGTCTCTACACATTTTAATAGATGTATATGTATTCTTGCTCTGTCCATCTTCTTAAAAAAGTGGTGACGGTTAATTACACGATAAATTCTTAACAAGTCTTTTGAAATGAACTTTATCAACACAAAAACAAGGGGCTAATTAACACAGGCTTTAGTAGACAAACAAAAAACAATAACTTATTAACAAATACACCACAGGACAAAGTTTGCTCTCCTTCTGTCTTTGATATGATTTGGAAATTCTCATTAAAGCTGAACATTAGTTAACCCACATAAACCATAAATGCTCAAAATGTTAGACGTAGGTTTTATTCTTAAGAGAAAAATAATTGACGCACCCATTTTGGCTTTTTTCTGTCAATAGTGTAAGTTAGGGTTATTAAGATCCAGATGAATGTTTTTATTGTTTAAGTTTAATGTAGATAAATTCATTTCAAAGATTTCCTGACGATGTCAAACAAGCCTTTACTTCAACAATTCTAAGTCTAGGCAAAAAGCTTTTTGTATCTCTGGATTTGAGTGCATTTAACCCTTGTGCTATCCTATGACCCCACCCTTACATTGACGTGTTCTCCCTACCATGACAAAGGTGGATAAAGGTGGAAAGATTTCATGTAATCCATGGACACCAGTGAAGATCACAAATCATTGAAGAAAAAAGGTTCAGAGCACTGTCTAGTGCAGGGGTCCCCAAATCCAGGCCTCGAGTGCAGGAGTCCTGCTGGTTTTCCAGAAACCCTGCCTTATTTGCTGCTGATTACCTTGATCAGGTGTGTTTAGCCAATAAGGAGCTTTAATGGCAGGTTGATGGGAAAACATGTAGGACACCGGCCCTCGAGGCCTGGTTTTGGGGACCCCTGGTCTAGTGGGTCTAGATGACCCAACTCCCAATGTTAAAGTGCACAAGGGTTAACCCTGGGTAATCCGCCAAGTGAGATAAGGCTTTTCATATTTTTATTGTATTGTTTTTTATTTCAGTTTAAAAGGGCTGTTACCCCAGGTCATTCCTCCCCACAGCCATCAGACTGTACAACACAGCACTACAGTGACACACTATGTACCCACACAGTGTTTTTCACTTGTTGTTGCTGTAGTTGTTTCAGTCGTTTTTGTTCTTTTAACAGTTGTTTGGTGCATATTCTTATTTAATTTACTTTGTTGAGCAAGCTACATTTGTTCTTCTGTACTTTTATAATGTTGCACTGTTAAAAATAAATGTCACTTTGCAGCTGCAAACAGACGAATTTCCCCTTCGTGGGATAAATAAAGTCTGATCTTATCTTATCTGATGTTATATTATCTTTTCTTATTGTATTTTATCTTATATTGTTTTATTTTATTTTAGATTTAATTGCTGTTAAAGAGCCTCTCGTATAAAAATTGTCCTTGTAGCATTTTCTGGTGATGGAGGATTTATATGAAGAAAATTGAGCTTAAAATTGTATTTCTGAGTATTTCTTTAATCAAATTGTCGTGAATCAGGATTTAACGAAAAAGGCTGTTTGAAAAAGATCGTATTTGTAACATAAAAAACACTCTCTGTGACTCACAAGCCTCCTGCTCTAAGTCGTTGTTTTCCTCGTCTGAACTGGAATCTCAGTGCTTCAGTGTTGTTCGCCATTTTTGTTGCACCGCTAATGTCAGGTTGGGGGTGTGAGTGGGAGAGCGCATAAATCAAAAGCTACATTATGGGTAATGGGAAGGGGAGACGGGGTTGCTCCACTCTCGCAACAGTTAACTTTAAAAGCGCAAAAGAAAATTTTTCTTGGGTTTATTTTAAAGTTTGTGTTAACATTTTTTTTTAGTTGACTTTAACCTCTTAATACCTAAATTTACCTCCAATTATTTAAAAAAGTACAGTATTTTTCCTTTGAAGAAAATGCTGAATTAAGTAGAACCCTAGACATAAAGAAACATTGCAAATTACATTTCTCCTTTCTTCCTCTCATCTAATTCAACTTGCATGAATTGTTGTCTTTCCTTTGCCTAATGGTAGCAACCATAATACTGCACACAGTTAAACCCAAAAGAGACCCATTTTAAATTCTCAAATACTGAATCAGGCTAAACAGTTGTAATTTAGCCAACTATACCATATTCACTATACTATGCCAGTAACTGACTATACTCTTGTTAGATGCTGAAAAAACTTTTGACAGAGAAAACTGGAAATTTCTCATTGACGCCCTCCAAAAGTTTGGGTTTGGGGAATCATTCATTGACTGGATTAGAATAATATATCACAACCCCAATGCATCAGTTAGAACTAATACACAGACTTCTGACAGGTTTTCTTTTCTGGGAAGAAGAACCAGGCAGGGTTGGCACTCCCCCTTTCTCTTTTTGCTATATTTATTGAGCCCCTAGCAGCAGCAATAAGACAGAATGAGAGCATTAAAGGAATAAAACCAAACACAACCATCGTTAAATCAGTCTTTATGCAGACGACATACCACTTTTTTTAAATAATTCCCATTCTGTAAACGAAGTAATACCAATTATTAATGAATTCTCCTCCATCTCAGACTAATCAATTAATTTGAATAAATCAGTTTTATTACCACTGAACAGTAATTCAGAGCAAAGACTCTCTCTACCAGTCAAATCAGGCAATATCAAATATCTAGGTATTTATTTCTCCCCCAAATTATCAGAACTGGTGCAGCTAAATTACACTTCATTACTGAAAAGCACAGTGCTGCACGGTGGCACAGTGGTTAGCGCTCTTGCCTCACAGCAAGAAGGCCCCCGGTTCAGGTCCCGGCTGGGGGACATGAAAAACACAACATCAATGGGGGACCTTTCTGTGTGGAGTTTGCATGTTCTGCCTGTGCATGCGTGGGTTCTCTCCGGGGTCTCCGGCTTCCTCCCACCATCCAAAAACATGCTTCATAGGTTAATTGGCAATTCTAAATTGACCATAGGTATGACTGTGAGAGTGAATAGATGTGTTAATGAGGATATTCTACCCTGCGACAGACTGGCGACCAGTCCAGGGCATCCCTTGCCTACGCCCAAGTGGCCGGGATAGGCTCCGGCAACCCCGTGACCCCGAAAGGGAATAAACGGTAAAGAAGATGAATGAATACTGAAAAGCATACAGGACGAACTAACCCACTGGGCCAACCTGCCTCTGTCGTTCTGGGCAAGGTAGCCACAGTAAAAAGGAAAATCGTACCCAAAGTTAATTATTTCTTCTCAATGATCCCCACACAACCGCCACTAAAATGGTTCAAAACATCAAGCAAATATCAAGCTTTTTATGGAATAAGAAACCTGCAAGAATTAGTCTAAAAATTTTTAAAATCTGCAAAAAGCTGTGGAGGCTTAGAATTACCTAACTTCTGCAAGTACTTTTTTGCAAATAGACAATACATCTTAAAATGGTTAAAAAATAATCCAGAAACTAGCTCATGCTTAGACTTGGAACAGGCGTTATGTGCGAGGATCAACCTGTCAGATCTGCCATTTATTAGCCAAACAGTTGAAAAACAGGACTGTTTCCAAAGTATTAATATAAACGCCACTTCAACAGCCTGGTGGAAATTTCCCAAAATATCCAACTCGTCAATACAACATTCAACAATGCAAAATGACACCCATCTGGAACAACCCAGACATCCTGATAAACAAAGAAATGATACACTTCCCAGCTTGGCAATCAGGGGGTGTAACACTACTAGAGCACTTAATTATTGATAGAAGATTCATAACACCCCAGGAACTTCAAGACAAAGATGGAATAAATAACTTCTTGGAATATCAGCAACTTAAATCTGTTGTTACTAAAATGTTTAAATACAAAGAGAACATATTAAAGCCACCAGAAGTAGTTACCTCTCTGATTAATTTTTCAATGAATAAAACTCTCTCCAAAATATACAAACTCTTATGCAACCTAGATAATAACATTTAACTTCCGATAATAAAATGGATGCAGATTTGAGCATCAGCAAAGATGAAAGCTTCTGGTCAGAACTTTGTCTAAACACCTTTAAACTGACAAAAAGTCCAAACCTGCAGCTAATGCAATTCAGAACTCTTCACAGAATTTACTACACTGGACAGAGGATGTTCAAGAAGGGTCTCAGCAACTCAGACATATGCGAGCACTGTGATAGTAATCTACACAACAGTTACATGCATGCACTGTGGTTCTACACACCTGTCCAGGCTCTCTGGCAGCAGGTATGTGCTGATATATCAGTCTGGCTTAAGGTTTTAATCAGGGCTTCACTGTCACTTTGCGTGCTTGGTGACATGAGTGCCATCGATATAGACATGTAGGGCCCTTGGTAGGGGCGGTGCTTGAACATCACTGGCAGCAAGCAGCAGATGTCCTCTCAGTGCCCTACCCGCCAATTTTAACCGCAACCCCTTAGTACACACACCCTTTACCCCTCAATATATACACTCCAACACAAACACACGTACATGCACACACACACCCTTACAAACACACACACATGCATTTCAAAAGGAAGGTGGGACCTCGGACCATCTGTCCCCTACCCCATCCCTGGGCCGGGTGGGTGGCTGCCTGGAGCACGGGGCGGGTCTCCCTTGGGGCTTCCTGGCTCGTACCTGGGGTTGGGGTGGAGGGATGCCCAGAACTCCTGGGTGGTGATGAGGAGCGGATCTCCCTTGGGGGGTCCTGGCTCGTACCTGGGGTTGGGGTGGAGGGATGCCCAGAACTCCTGGGTGGTGATGAGGAGCGGGTCTCCCTTGGGGGGTCCTGGCTCGTACCTGGGGTTGGGGTGGAGGGATGCTCGTCTGGGGCTGTGGGCACTCTTCTGGGGCGGGGCCCCGCGTTGGGCCCTCCTGGTGCGGCAGGGGGGCTGCTCTCCTAGTTGGGCTGGAGCTTACACTCTCTGTCCCCCCATGCCCCCCTGCTCTCTGGCTTTGGGGGCCCCCATGGCAGTCCTGCTGGCCATGGCCTGGGTGGGGGATGTGGTTGCTCGCGGGGTGGTTGTTCTCTATCTGCTACTGTGCGGGTGTTGGGGGGGGTTATGGCTGCCGCTGCTGCTGCGGCGGGGGTCTTGGTGTGGTGATGGCTGGGCACTCTCCCTCCTTCTTTATACATTCCATCATCCATTTTAGAGGAACATAAACTATCACTTGAGCACAGGTGTTAGCTCACCTTAAAACAAATAGTTTGCGTGATCACATAAAATATCTCACACTAGTTGGTTTGAAGGCATAAGTGTGCGTGTGTGAACAGTATTTGTATTGTGTACATGTTGACATGTTGACATGTGGACATTTTTGGAGCCAACAGGTATGTTTATAACATTTGGGTGTGTGTGTGCAGAGGCCCCACCCTTATAGACTTGTATTACATCTGAACCTTACCGTAATGAGTATAATCATCCAGCAACTTGTTGCTTTAAGCTGCTTTTACCCCCCCCCTCCTATAATCACCCTCCTGTCCCCCCTTCTCTAATATCCCTCTCTCTTCCTCCCTTCTTTCCTTTTCCATCCGATCAAACACAAAAGATTTTCAAATATGATTCAAATGAATAAAGTTTGGCCTCAGATACAAAAGGGGTTTATTCAGACACACCTTTAGTTTGTCAGAAGATTCATAACCCCTGTTGTTAAGGTAAAATATGTCCAACACAAGAGGTCTACAGCTCTCATCTGTTTGCCCAGCTGTTGAACAGGACAAGTTATAATATATATATATATATTTCTTCGCCATTTTCTTACTTATCCTTATTTACAAATGTAACCAGAGCCACTCAATGCATTTTGGGTTTTTTGACTGTTTTTCCAGCTCCCACTGCAGGATGTGCGGTTAGATCTGTGAGACGGTGTAGGAGTCTGTCCAGGGACCTTGCAGACAACCTTGTCGCATCCTTTTAGCTGGAAACATAAGACGAGCTTTTTGAAAAAAAGAAAAGACAGCAGTACACCATGTTTTTTTTTTTTTTTTGTTTTGTTTTTTTAAATCTGAATCTTTTGTGTCACAAAATGGACGATCAAACAAGATGGCAGATGGAGAGGTTGTTTAAAAAAAAACAAAATTCCCAATTCTGACCTTGTCCTTCAGACGGAAAGATGAGGTCCATACTTTAAATGATCAATAATTCTGTATTGATTGTCCGTAAATGCTCTAATAATGCCTTCCTGTAAATAAACTGCTCACGTAGAAGCTTTAGTTGTTTGTTTTTTTCGTCTGTTTGAGCTTGTGGACAGATGTATTCTCTGGAATGTAGCGTTTGCCTTTCATGTATACTCTTCCCAGACAGTTCTATTTTGATCTGATCTTTCAGAAAACTCTTTTGACACAGCCCTCTGGGTTTGTGTACAGAATATAATTCTTGGCAGGCTGCAGTCTGGCAGCTTTTCTGTCATTCATTTATTTCTTTTGTGCCCATGGTGTTAGTAGAAACATCAGCTTTAGCTAGCATAGACAGGCCACAGCTTGTTTGCCTGCAGACTTTATGTAAAAGTACTGCTTTCTTTTGGCATCTTTATGCTTTACCTGAGCAACAAATCTTTCATAATACCAGTCTTTTTTTTGTTTAGATGAGTTGTCAAGGCTAGAGGACAAAAAAAAGTTTGCACCATGAATAGAAAGTTGTTATTTTTGCAAGTGTAACTACTTGATAAAAAGTCTGTCTTTCTTTAAATAAGTTTAGTTTTGAAGGTAATGGCAGCTTCAGGGTGTTTTCTATACTCTCCAGAAAGGATTGCAGTTTTGTTTGTACATCTGGGACGGAGGGATGTACCATAGTGGTTAGCACTTTCAGCAAACAGAGAGGGGTTCAAATCCCAGCTAGGTCCTTTCTCTGTGGAAAGCGCACATAGAAATCCATCGTCATAATTTCATTGGTATCTCAAAGTTCTACCCAGGTGTGCATCAGACTGAGTGTGTGAGACTGGAGACCTGTTTAGGTCGTACCACTCAATAGTAGTTGGGATAGGCTCTCGCAGCTCGATGACAACTGAAGGGGGGGTTGTGAAAATGAATGAATGGATGGGTGGGTGGTAATTATAGTAAGAAACAAATACTATCGAGGGAGACGAAGAGTGAGAACTCACCCTATTTATGTAAATACAGTCTTTTTTGTTTCCTTTTTTTCTCTGAAAAGCCTGGAAAAAGGCCAATAAGGTTATTTTATTTAGTTACTGCCTAAGAACCTGTATAAAGTATTTACATTTACATGCAATCAAGCAATGTAGGTGTCATACATGTACAGTCTGGACCAAAGAATGAAGATGTTCTCCAAACGATTGACGGTAAACTTTTGTTTACTGACTACTTCCTTTGTGAACTTGTTGTTGTCATCTGAGCATGGACTGTGGTTCTATGGCAGGACCTGCTGCCTAATAATGAGATTAACAAGGGTTTCAAGTTGGTTATTCAAAAGCATGCAACAGAACCACAAAACAATTCGATTTTTTACTAATCACTTTTTAGAGAGAGAATCCCTGATGGTCTCTGAAAAGTCTCCAACTATGATCGAAACTTCATAAAACTTTATACGTAAAAAAAAAGCTTTTCTTGTTGGGGGCTGATATTTCCTAATATCTTACTTTTTTTTTTCTTTGGTAAAACACTGTCTTCAGAAGTTTAATTAGATAGTAGGCTATATGAAGATAATGTTTGATTACTTTTGTTATAGCACACATCCGAGAGCTTTCAGCAGCTTTTTTGAATTAATGTCAACCTGACCAAGCAGGACATGTTCTTTGGACACCATGAGGAGTTCATTATAATTGTAAAGTCACATGGATTTCTCTCTAGTCAATACCAAAGTGGCCTATCAGTTATTGAATTATACCAGCAAGGCGACCACAGAGCTGTAAAACCTCGTGTCTTTATTTGTTTTTTGGCCAAACATAAAATAAAGAATATGAGGATTCTTCTGTAAGTCATTCAAAGAGCACCTTTTAAAACCCAGCTTCAGGTGTGTGTTTAATAAATTGGACCACTTTTTTTGGTAAATTCCAACATTTCTTAGGTGTAACCCTGTACAATGGATCTGTATGTTTTATATGAGTTTTATGGTACCTGATGTAGTCAATCACCCAGTTTAAGAAAGGCAGTAAATGTGTGTCATCCTTTTTGCTTTTTTAAATTGAAAGCTGTTGGGCCTTATCTTAAATTTGTACCCACAACCCTGAGAAGAACATAAAGCCTCTGCTTTGGAAATTGCATTGCCTGGCTTTCTCCATCACGCCTCTAGTCACTATGTGGATTGCAGACTTGTGCCACACAGATTGCAGCAAGGTCATCTCCAATGTCTTGTCGTATTCGGAAAGAAACTGTTGTCCTCCACTTGTAATGGTGTTTTCTAATGAAAGCCATCGGATGAACTCCGCTTCAGACTCTGCTCGCTTGTTGATACAATCTCTCTCGAGGAATTCGAGTGTAGCTACAAAACAATAGATTTCTTCGGTTCTTACTCGTTTTTCCACTGAAAGTTAAGCACTTTGATCAGAACAAAATGAATTCATGCTAATTAATTTGAACAATCCCATCGTGTCTTCCAGGAATGCCCCAGTGGAGTCGTCAATGAAGAAACTTTTAAAGACATCTACTCACAGTTCTTCCCACAAGGAGGTCTGCGCTTTCTGCTTTACTTCCCCTTAATTTGTTGTGTGCTAACTTAACTGCAATTAAGTAGTTTATATGCAGACGTTAACTCTTATTTCATCACAAAGCACAAGCTCTTGTTCAGGAAAAAGACATAAAAGCTGTGAGAGGCTTTGATTTATCTGCTTGGAGAGAAGAAAGGCAGAACAGTAAAGATGGCACACTAAAGTGGAAACGAAGATAATCTGTGTTTTTTTTTTTCCTTCTCTTAACGAGTCTAGTTATTTGTAGTTGCACGGAACAGCTTAAAGGAAAAAAAAAGAGGATAAAACGGTTTAATTGTTTGTGGTACTGCTTCAGGTCTGGCTGCACTCACTTCCTTTTTTTCTTTTTTTTCTTTTTTTTGCAGATGCTTCGACGTACGCTCACTTCCTTTTCAATGCATTTGACACGGATCACAACGGCTCTGTGAGTTTTGAGGTAATCCACGCACTGGAAAACAGATTGATGCTGTCAAACTGTCCAGGAGATGTTGTGTATTTTCCAGATTGTAAGTCGCACGGGTGTAAAAGTCGCAGGAGCAAACACATGCGATCTAAAAAAGAAAAAATCCTATATAAGTTGCTTTTTTGGAAGAAAAGTTCACAACCTAGATAAGGGATAATGCCAAACAAAGTGTGCATTATCACTTTTTAACGCACGCCCTGAAAGCCTGAACCGTCTGATGCGAAGCATTAAAAAGTGATAATGCACACTTCGAAGACCATTAACCCGCTTATACCATGGTCACCTCCAAAAGAAATAAATACTAAACAGTTTTCAGTCCTTAATTTTTCTTTTCGATTTGGATCGCTTTTTTCACAAAAAGCGGACTATTTGTTATGTGGTGCGGCGCACCACGTAACACCACTGCTACAGTCAAGATTCGGCGATATAAATTGATAGAAATATACTGTAGATGCTGATTGTCCCGATGGGTTAAAAAAAGCTTCAGTTGAGAGAGAAAATTTCCTCTTACCAGTTTTTTTTGTCCAGATGATGAAGTTAAAAGTTGTTTTATCAGCTTTGTTCTGATATATCAAAGACTTGGTGTCTTAGAATTCCAGCCAGGCACAAACTGCAATTATTTATTTCTCCTCCGTGATCAATGTTCAAACGGTTAACACTTCCATTACGTCACTACCAAATCCAAAGCCCTGATTTGTCAAAGTTCAACCTGCTTTAACTTTCAACACGCGTTCAATGGCCACATTTTTTACATAGCGCCGGAAAACAGATGTAGAAACTTGCGCAGTATGTGAGAGTTTTGAATGCTGAAGCCCGAAAACGTGCATTTCCATGCTTTTACATAGACTTTTACTTAGAAGTGGTCCCTTGAACGCGTGCTATCACAATATAAAGGTAGCTTTAAGTCTTGATGTTCCTCTTCCAAAAGTGTTCCTCTGGTGCCTCACGAAGCATCAGTCACTCTTGTTTTGCCGAGATGATAGAGAGATTTCATATTCATGAAGGATGCTGATTTGCTTATCAGGACATCAAAAAAAGTTTTCATCAAGCGTTCTGTTTGTGTGCAGTCTATGCACATCATGTGCATGTGCAATGTGAGGTTGCTCTTCATTTGAATAATGGGGTATTTCTGATTTTTGGCGTCTCCACACTTCTTGACCCTAATTAGTGACTGACAAGATGATAAATAGTTGAAATGAGTTGTTTTTGTTTATCTTTCTGTTTTTTTTTTATTCACAGAATTGAAATGATTTATTTTTAATAAAACCCTCATGTGAACCTTGTTCAATCCTTCGCAGGATTTTGTCATGGGGCTTTCCATCCTCCTGAGAGGCACGGTCCAAGAAAAACTCATCTGGGCTTTCAATCTTTATGACATCAATAAAGATGGATACATATCTAAAGAGGTTTGTTTTCCTGCTTGAACTGCGCTGAGACGGAAACCTCCATATTTATAGAGGAAGAAGCCGCAGCTCAGGGGTGTGCCATTCATACTGCAAAGTAGGCCATACGATAGGTATCACCAAACACGTCACAATATGATTCATGACCACATATTACATTTTTTAAGAGACTATAACTTTGATATAATACTTATTCACAATTCACATGAATGAAATTTTATAAAATACATTTTTTTAGCACTCCAGCTGTATATCACATACAAGTATTTTTATTTATTTATTTTTTAACCCAACCTAATACCAAGTGTTGTTATTTTCATATGTTGTTGTTTTTTCTTTTTTGTAATTTGAACATTGTCTGGTTTTTGGTTATTTTACAGTATAATATAAAAAAAGCTTAAATGTGCTTTAACCGGGACATGTTATTTAAGTATGATTTAAAAGAAAAATCAAATTTCCAGCCTTGCCTACTTATACTTTACGATGCAGCAAAGGCTGCTGGAATACACGGCCAAAGAAATAATCTCCAACACAGCAGTCTGCCTATTTCCCTTTAAACTGTGTTGTTTTTAGTGCCTTGCTCTTTCTAGGATTTTCTGTAACCCCACCTGCTCCTCTCCACATCCCTGATCCTCTTCTCTGCCCGGTTTGAGCCTAAAAAAATAAAATAAAAAGATAAATAAAATAAAATCTGATAAAAGTAAACCTCAAGGGTCACCATAACCGCCCCTCTGAAGAGTTGAGTATGACATGTCTGAAAAAAACAGGCGCACAGAACCAATAAAAAAAAAATGAAAAGAATGCACAGTGGTGGAAGTATGATGAGAAGGGGTTTGTTTAGCAATTACAGAGGCTGTTAGCTTTTGAGCATCACCGTACTTCAGAGGCAGTCAGTAAAAAATAAAAAGAAACCCTTTATGATGTTGTTGTTGTCCGTGTGAAAAAGGAAATGCTGGACATCATGAAGGCCATCTACGACATGATGGGTAAATGCACCTACCCCGTCCTCAAAGAGGAGACGCCCCGTCAGCATGTGGAAGTATTCTTTCAGGTGAGTGTCTTCATTGTGCTGCCAGTTATAGAAATCTGTCCTACTTTCTGGGTTTTATCATCTTCATATTTTTTTTACGTCAACAGAAGATGGATAAGAACAAAGATGGAGTAGTAACCATAGATGAGTTCATCGACTCCTGCCAAAATGTAAGATGATACTCATCCGCTCTGAAACCTGTTGGCATCAATTCACTGTTATTGGCTTTTTTTTGTCTTTCCGTCTCCAGGATGAAAACATCATGAGATCAATGCATCTCTTTGAGAACGTTCTTTAACTCGTGGGACACCCATGGAGGCTGCAGGAGAACGGCATCTTTAGCATGGCTCGGTTCCTGACCTGGACTTTTACTGTGTACAGTGTGCTATGCAGACTTTTAACCATAGATGAAATATTGTTCAGAACTGTGGGCCAGCGGTAGGAGTAGGCAGCATGGCATGAACACTCTGGAACAAGCTTCTTTTGAAACGATTCTTGGCAACTAAAAAGACCGAGATTTTTTTTTTTTCTTTTTCAATTCTTATAGACTTTGGAGTGAAAATTCTAAAGAAAAGAAAAAAAAAGTTATTTAAGGAAGTAGAAATAATGCTTTTTTTTTTTTTGCTACTATGTCATTTTATTTGCTGCCAACTGGACACACTGTGACTTCTTTAGCATCCAAAACCGAACACAATTTAAGTCAACCTCCTCCCTCCTCAGTTCCAGAGTGTTCTGACTTTATTTTCTGATTGAAGCATTTTGTCAAAAAAGAAAAAAATGACAGTTTAAAATGTGTACATACTATAGAAACAGGATATAAGAACTCTTCGACTTTGTTTAGACTTTGTCCATGTTTACTTGCCAACTAAAATAAGAAAACACAAGGATTGTATTGATGTCAAATTTGGACCATAATGTGGACATTTTCTCTACG
Organism: Oryzias sinensis; assembly: GCA_037389245.1. NCBI lineage: Eukaryota > Metazoa > Chordata > Actinopteri > Beloniformes > Adrianichthyidae > Oryzias > Oryzias sinensis. The sequence continues at coordinate 7,961,637 of CM074505.1, read as the reverse complement.
GAAGCACACAGGTAGTCATTTTACCACGAGTTTCATGTTAGACGAGGTTATCTTTATTATGAGGAAAAGAAAAATGCTGCTTTCAGTTTTTTTAACCTGAATAATTTCTGCAAACCACTTACAGACATGTTTTTACTTCCGTTTTGGACTTTTCATGAAGAAGCAGTGTTTGAAGTTGTTTATATGGTATTATGGCCATTGTACAGACGCTTGTTAGATGTACAGTATTAAAGATGAATTCCATCTGGGTGAGTAGCAGTTTCTTTAGGTCATATTTTATACAAGTAGTTTCCCCCCAGTAGCCTAATTGGTAACAGTTTTTTTTGTTTTTTAACCCTTGTGCTATCTAGAAAAAAAAAAAGAAGCAATAGCCCCTCCCTGCTTGTTCAGTGTGAACACCAAACTTTACAGCAGCTTATACCACGGTCCGGGTGAATACTCTATTTTGATTGGCTGCTGGGTGTGCATTAATTGCTATTTTAAGACAACTGACAAATCTTCCCCATTTCCTTTAAGCTTTTTCATTTTGAGAAGAAGAAAAAAAGAAAATGTCAGAAGTATTGCTCGTCATTTTAACCGCTCCAAAAATGCGTCAATTGTGGTAAATTTGTTGATTCTTTTCTTGCAAATGTGAAAGTAGAATATGTTAAACATAACTTTTCAATATTAACACACACTCGTCATTGATTTAAGCATTAACTCAAATCGTCCTTTGATATTTTTTAAAAGAGTTTAATTATGACAATGCCGTTTTTAGCCAAAATTAAACAGTCTGCGTCGTCTTTTTTGGTTTTTGTACATAGTTTCTGCAGAGCGGCAGGAGTTCATTAGAAATTCACATCTGAGTTAAGGGTGGGACTGGGTGGAGCAACCCCATCCCCTCTTCCCCTCCTTTTTGCTGAGAGCTCAGTTTTTCTCGTGGCCCACCCAGTGTATTTTCTACATCATGCAGCTTTTTTTTCTGCTCCTGATTCACAACTGTTTGAATAAAGACAAACTCTCAACTACAAATTTAAGCTCAATTTTATTCATGTATCAGAAAAATACTCAGCATTTCAGAGTAGGTCTGTAACCCTTGTGCTATCCTAGGCACTTTAACATTGGGAGTTGGGTCATCTAGACAGAGTGCTGAACCTTTTTTTCAATGATTTGTGCATGGATTACATGAAATCTTTCCACCTTTGTCATTGTAGGGAGAACACGTCAATGTGAGGGTGGGGTCATCTAAGATAGCACAAGGGTTTTAAATGAATGCAGGTTTTAAAAAAGCTCCAACAATTGTCAATTTGCACCCCCTAGTGGTTTGGTTAAGACATGACATGGACTTTTTGAAATATTAACTTTGACTTTTTTTTATATTTTTTTATTTGGTCCTTAACAAGAAATAAATTGTAAACAGAAAGTAAACAAGCCAGATTCCATTTTCAGGATTAGAATACAATGCACATCACAAGTACTCCATTAACACCCATTCATTTCCAGTTCACCTTTTTTTTTTTTGAACACGAAATATTAGGTTTAGAAATCACCTGAGAAATCTTTGCATACAGACCAATAACAATTCTTATGGCAGGTGATTCAAAAACAACAAAAATGGTCTGGCTGCTTACAGACAAAATCATTAGATGATTGGTGATGATATGCATATAAAAAATAAGTGATATAGGTTGGTGATGTAGCTGTACAGGCTGAAGATAAATATCTTTCTACACAAGATTTCATAAAACTGGTTAAATGATAACGCCTCTTAACTCAAAGAGATAATGCCATGTTATGATGTAATTACTTTTTGATATCCATAGAAATGTGGTTCAAACGGACAAAAGTTTCCCTTTGATGGCCTTCCTCCATAGCTTTGCCTTCTGTTGTAAAGTGCCAGCAGTGCTCGCTTTGTTTACTCCTTGGAGCGCGTCGAGGATGAACCCTCAGCCTAAAATGGTCAAAGAACTTCTCAAACACGTTGGATCTTGCACTTGTGAAAGGGACGGACAGGTTTCATCTTTTCTTCTTCTCCTTTTTCTTGTCGAGATAATGTTCACTGCGATTCACTTTCAGTCAGACAGCAAAGTTGGAGAAACGTTTCAATACTCAAAGTATTCTGTGAGCAAAACTTTTAGAGTTTGTTGGTCGAAACAGGAAGTTCAGCCCCACTTTTTTTTTTAAATAGAAATTAGAAAAATGAAGAACTTTCCATTCTGACATCAAAAGTTGATTCTGTACTACACTAGTTCCTGCTCTTACTCTGCTTCTATGCAGACTCCAAAAAAATAATTTATTTCCTGTCTGCAGGGCAACATTTCAACTTCCCTTTCAAAATAAAACTACATTTTCTTCATCTAATTTCTGCAAATTACTGAGCTTTTTCCTCCAAAACTTTGCTTTACTCAAACTTTAAAATGACAAATACATCGTTTACCAGCCTTACCCCAGACTGTGCACGTTTATAGAGCGTGTTGGCAAACAAAGGGTTGAAACTAATTGAAAACACAGTAGAGGCTGTATTGCTTTATGCCAGAAGGCAGAGCGCCGAAATCCATTTCTGCCTCAGGCACTGAAGTCGCTCCAGTCGATCCATCACACGGACTCTGAGCGGGAAAGTCTGGATGTGTTTGTCAGAGAAACCTTTCTGATTGACGGGTGATGTTTGAAGGAACAAAGGCAGCTGTGAGACTTTGGATTGGTTTTTTCCACGGGAAGGTCTGGAAGATTTGGACCTTCAAACTGGACCTCCGGGTGCGGGTCTGTTCAGGGTGATGGGGTTCCCCGGGGAAGTGGGGGGGCAAAGCGGTTTAAGTGAGGAGCTGCCTGATCTCTCTGTGGACGTAACAAAGAAAGTCCACATAGGAAGCGCCTCCGTGTAAGCCTTTGTCCTCCACCAAGAGCTGTCGGAACAGCATCTCCGGTTTGTCTTTCTGCCTCACGATCTGCAGCTGAACAGAGAAACGTTCAGTATGTGAGAACAGACAGGAAAATACCATTTCCCTGAAAATGTTCACATTTACCTTTTAAAACAAAAACTGAACACAAATGGTACTTTGATCCCTTTTTTTGTTCCTTTACACACGTTATAGTTAAAAATCTCCCATAAGTTGGGTTGTTTTTGACCCAACTCAGAGGTTAAAAAGGGTTTTAAAAAAACGAAAAATGTAAAATGCACGTTTTGTATGTAGAGCCCTGAAACAGTTGAGAAAACCGAGAGTTTCAAACAAGGAAGAAAATGATAAAAGGACTCAGATAAACTATTTTTTGCTCTATAACAAAGATCACAAATGTACAGTCAAAATAAAATGTATAATTCCAAAACAAACAAACACATTTATCTCAACTGATTTCATAATTGTGTCATAACTTTTGCGTGTTTTAATCCAAAAATGTCAAAGCTAAAAACATTAAAGATCTAGATTTTACATTTTTAAATAAAAACTATACTAATGGCTTCCTCCCTACATCTTTGTAAACAACAGATGTAATTGGCAAACACATCAGTACCGAGGGTTAAACAGTTAACCTTTCTTATGTCAAATTATACACCCCCCATGCTGCACTAAACACAAACGCAAATGTTTTTGAGAAAGACACTGGAAACTTTTAACCAGAGCTTAAGACTTTAGGATTTATCATTTACTGTTTTTGATCCAATTTGCTTGGAATTTTCCACGGAAATGATTTGACAAAAACTTAATCTTCCACTAGAGGGAGACATTACAAAAAAAGCTGTTTTGGAGACAAAGTTTAGTGCTTCCTACGAGGTTGTTTATATTATTCGCCTTACCTTCATGGAGTTTGGCCTTTTGTTTTGAAGGTCCCTGATAATGGCTCGGACTTTCTTTGACAGCGGGTTGTCCACGTCAGGAAGTGTAGACTGGAAAACAAAAGCAGGGAGATCTGGGTCAAACACGTTGAAAAAAAATCTTTTTGCTCAAAAATAACTAAAAGCTAAAGTTACTTGATGAAGATTTGTCTAAAGATTCTAAATTAGCTTCAAAAGAGGAAGTTTCCATCACTGTAACAACATTTGCTAGAGTCATTTGTCTAGTTTGGTTGTGGCAGAAGTGCCGACATTCCTCTGACATGAGGTCAAGACTCGTTTTGAGTAAAGGAGCTCTGACCATGAGTCCTTGGAAGTGGGCGAGCGAGGGAAGGTTGAAGATGCCCTGGATGAGGTCTGGAGAGGCCGCCTGGCCGATCCACAGGAACATGGAGTGTCCGTTCTCCAGCAGGAACAAGCCGGAATCGGTCAGCCGCTCCTCCGAGCAGCGCACCGGAGCCGGAGCCACCTCGCTGTCGACGTCCATGTTGTGCTGTGAAAAGAGAGTAACACATTGTCATTTTTTCTTTCAACATAACCCTCTCTGATAACACTCTGATGAAGATCATGTTTTTAACAGCCTTTTTCTGATAGTAAAGGACGTATCAGAACAAAACGAAGCTAAAAAAATTGCCTTTTTGAGGGTTTCTTTATTCAAATCGTTGTGAATCAGGAGAAAACGAAGAAATGCAGCTTGAAAAAGTATTGTATTTGAAACAAAGATTGGATTTGCTTAAAACAAAGAGCTCTCAGTTATGGGTGACGGGAAGGAGGGACGGAGTTGCTCTGCACTAACAGTGCCGCCCACAACTTGGGGTCGAATGAACTGCTCCCCGCTTTGCAGAAAGGATGTTCTAGAAAACAACAGTTTCTCCGATTTAAAAAGACCACTGAGCACACATTGAATATAAATTACAAGAAGATGAAGGACTTTAAAGTGTTTTCTTCGGGTCTGAAGGGGATTTTTGACTGAAGTGTGAGGAAAAGCTGCACACCAGAGGAATGAGCCGTGGGTACAGCAGCAGCTGCGTGTCCTCCACCCCCATGGCCATGACCGCCAGCCTCTGGTGGGCCCTGTCATCTGTGGAGAGCTCGGTGCTGCCCACCAGAGGAGCCGTTTTCATCAGGCTGTTCATGTAGACCGGGAACACCTTCATGGCATCAGGCAGGATCAACTACAAAACAGACAGACAGTGAAAGTTCATTCAACAGCGGTGCAGATAAACCAAAGCAGAGCCTTTCCACCAGCCGTGCTGCACCGACCAACCGACCGACCGACCTGGCTGGCAGCTGACGGGCTTGCACAGTTCTTCCTGTAGCAAGCCAGCATGTGGGCGGTTTGGTTGACCAGGATCTCCCTCACGTTCTTTAAAGGCTGGTTTAGGATGGCACGGTAAGCTAAGAGCGAAAACGAGAAACAAAACACATTCTTTCGTTAAAAACTAAGGATTCCCCCATATGTAGTGATTTGATACTTTACACATGAAAACAGGTAGTCCCTGAACTATACTTTATTTAGTATTTAACACTCACAGAGCACTACTGTGAAGTAGCTAATCAAGTAAAAATAGTTCTACTGTCTACTAAAAAAACCAGTCAACCATTAACTAGTCTAAGTAGATGATAGTTAGTTTAGTGACTGTAGCTCAGACGAGTATTCATGACTAGCTCACATCCATGAAAACATTTGCTTAAGTTGTTTTAGAAAGGTCATGGGTTTTATTTAATCCCTCTTTGACAGAGCTTGCTCTTTGTAGACGCTCCCTTGGAAGTCGTCTTACTGCCGTCTTTCCGCTCTTATAAAAAAACAAAAATCTTTTTTCTTTTGAAATGCTACTGTAGATTGTTGTTGCATTAAAACAAACCAGTAGAGACGCTCGCTGTCCGTTTTAAACATTCATTAGGCGTCACTGATCCTTTCGTGCACCACCTGATCAAACTAGTGCGGTGTTCTTCTGCGTTTTATGGCGATAAAATGTTGTGATCCGTTCGTGATGTGCAGACTTTTAGTAGAAGACTTATCTGTAATAATAAAGCTTTAAAAACATGGCACTAATCACATAAATAAAATAAATGATGATCCCTGATTGGGACACGACATCTGCTTTGGATTAAGTCTGAAACTATGTGATTGGATCGGGACATCCCTGTTCAAAAGCCTCCAAAGGCTTCTGGGTAAACTCAAAAGTCAGTAATAAACAACAGCAGATGCAGATGTGATGCCTGAAAGGCGAAAAGATGTTCAAAAGTTAAAGGAAACTCACCAGATTTGGCAAAGAAGTTGATGAGCGAGTCCGTCTCGCAGCTCTTATACAGCTCTGACAGCTGGGAGCTGCAGTTCAGGCTGAGGTTGTGGACGCGGAGGCGCCGCTGCCCGCTGATGTTGGTGTACAGCAAGGCACACTGGGAAACAGAGTTCAAATGGACATGCTCACAAAAAATAAACATTAAAGAACCGCTTTTGTTTTTGAAAGAGGGGGACGCACCTGGATGAGAGCACCGCTCTCCTCGCTGAGAGCGTCGTCGTGCTTGAACTCCACCGTCACGGCTTTGTCGCAATCCACGGCGGCCATCTCCACGTCCGTGGTGTTGTTCATGTGAATGGCGCCGAAGAAGTCTGTGGCTCTGAAGCCTGATGGGAGACGCACAGAATTGGGAGCCGTGCGTGCAACACGTGATGTGTCTTCCTGGTACGTTTACGTACCTGTGCTCGTACGAACACGCATGATGGCGTCGAATCCGATGTGCTTCTGGACACTCTTCCTCAGGTCTGCAAGGAAATGCTCCCCGTCCGTTTCCATCTGTCAACCAGCAGGTGTCAGTGTTGTCCCCTCACAATACATCTTGGACTACAAATGGCTTTTCCTGTTTGTGTTGATCTCTCTCGATGGGCTTAATACCTGGAAGTTGTTGTACTTGTAGACAGAACCACCTGTGTGTGACGGCACATCAGCCATGGTGGCCAAGTCCAGGTACTGGTTGGGGAACAGGAAGAGGTCAACGCAGCATCCCTGCACCACACAGTCTTTGCACAGCTGCTCATAAACACCCTTCTGAGGCTGGAACAGGGTCTGTACAGACAGAAAAAACAACAAAATCATTAGATTTGAGGTAAATCCTTCCAACACTCTGTTTTTTCCTAAAAACGTCAACATTTTCTTCCAGTAAGCCATTTCTCTGCTCGTACTGAGCTCAGAGTCGGCTCTGGATCACCTCTCATCTGTCGAAAGCAGAAGGGGGTAAGAAAAACAAACAGCAGCAGCCGCTTACTTTCTCTTTGTCGGTATTGACCAGCTTTTTGTCATCTCTGTTTTTCAGCTTGCCAGGAGCTTCAGCCGTCGGCATGAGCGACTGGAAGATGAAGAGCTTCCCGCTGCATTCTGCTGCCTGTGAGGGGAAAAACAACAACCAGGAAGAACAGTTTTAAACAGTGTCCTGACTGGGTTCTTGACATTTTCTTTAAAGCAGTTGAAAATTAAACCCCTATGAGATGAGAAATGTACGTTGCTGGAGCCTATCCCAGCTACCCGCTGACTGCAGGTCTACATGCACACACACAACAACACACTCCCTACTACAAGGGAAAGTATGACTACAGCAAAAAATGATTTAAAAAAAAAAAAAGGAAGTTTGGATGATTAAAAATCCCAGGAACAGCAGTTTTCAGAATTCTAGCAAGCTTCACATGCCGATGGGCGTCACCGTGTGGCTAACCTTAAATGCCTCCACGCCGGCCTGGATGACGGGCGCAAAGACCGTCTCACTCTCTGCGGTGTCTGCAAACATGGTGGGGATCTGGTCCAGGAGGCTGATGGGAAAACAGGAAGGGTTACTCACTACTTAGTACAATATGTAGGACGCCACTTTTTTCAGTGTACGAATTTACAATTCCAAAATCTGGTTCCCTGGAAATTTCCCAGAAGTGTCTGCAAAAAAAACGAGTGTGCGTCAATGCTCACTAGTTTGGCAAATATAGCTTACAACGCATTGCGTTTGACCCATTTGTCATTTGCTGTACATTTATTTTGTTTTCATCACCAGAACACGATATAAATATTCTTCCTAAATGTTCGCATTTATTAGGTTTTGACTTTGGGAACCGATGGTGTTAAAAATAGAAACCGTGAGCGTGTGTCCGGGTTGTGTTAAAATCCAGGGCACTAGATGGTGAATTTGGACGTAGCCAGTCTCTTATATCAGGGACAGAATTATCATCGATAGCGATTCAGGAAGGCAGTCCACTCGTTGGCACAGGCGGGAACCGTACTTGCAGATAACCGGCTTGGAGTCCTGGTAGCTCACGAGGAAGCCGTCGAGCAGGGGCACGAACATCTCCGCGGTGTCCGACACCACCATCATCTGCGGCTGGGCCAAGGCGCTCTTCACGTTATAGAAGTGAAGGACCTTGTCGTAGGTGACGAAGCCCACTTTGACGGCGGAGCAGTCTGCGCCCTCCTCCCTGCAGGAGAGAAGCAGGAAAACACTTCAGGCTCATGGAGTGAGGCTGTTTGGATTTGGCCTCGTTCGGATGTCAGGGCTAAAGGCGGACTCCGGCCGGCAACAGTCGTTGACCTGCACGAGGGGCGGGGGGCGTGCCAGCGCTGTGTTTACACAGCTCTCCAACAAAAACCCAAACTGTCTGGTAAATACAAAAAACTGAAAACCGTGTGTAACATTCATCAGCCAACCTCGAAAGCTTATTATCGTCCTGGACTGCAAGGCCCATACCCGTTTTTTGCAGTTCTTCTTATTGCACCTTTGAGCAAAACATGTCCAACTCGCCACGAACACTCAAAAACTCACCAGAATTTGCACGCAACCAGGACCCGATAAGAATACATATTGATGACGTCACAGTGCGAGAAATGGCAAATTAACGGAGCCATAATTTCTTATGGGGCTCAAAAAAACATTACAGAATCCCCTAACAAAGACAAAACACGTGTCTGTGATATGCTAAAGAAGTTCAGACATTATTATGGGATGGTCACAGGACCCACAGCTTGGCGGCCATTTTGTGGTTATTTTAACATTTTCGCACAATATGCAAAACAAAAAATTGTTGTTCGAGCAATCTTCACGAAATTTCACACACATGCTGCCAGGTTAAGTCTATAACCGCAACCAGAGTTTCAATGACCTTTGACCCTGGGAAGAGGCTGCCATCTTGAATTTTTCAAAAATCCAAGTTCATACCAGCTATAAATTTAAACTCCTCCTTGGGATTTCCATCTACTGCCGCCTAAATCCTGGAGCATCACTGGGAAGCTTCTTGGGAAGAAAATGTTGATTTGAGAGGTTTTAGAATTTAAGCAGTAATAGTGTGTCACAGAAACTGAACATTTTTACCAGAATGTGTTGTTAATACATGAATTGTAGACAAAAAAAAACAACAACATAACATTCGATTTGAACATTTTAGGAATGGGGGTGAGGGTTAAGAAAAAAAAAAACTTGTTGCCTAGGAAATCCAAAAATTGACTTTTGCCAATTCTAAAAATTGGAAACATTTCTCATCCCCAGGCGACGCAAAAACAAAATGGTTACTACGGAGATAAAACCAACTCAAGAAACGCCATTTTGAAAAAGTATTGGTTCTTTTGCATAAATTTGTCCCATGAAGCTCTGACCAGGACGGCAGGGGCAAAAAGAGAGAGTGAGTGGCGTGTAGCAGCCGCTCACCCAGGGAAGGTTGGTTTAAAGATGGGGCGGCTAGGCCAGGGGAGGGTAGCGCCTACGGGTCATGCAACGCCCCGCACAGCTCTAATTTTTGATTTTGTTTTCAATGTTTTATAGAAAAGAAACCCTGTCAAACTTCCCCCACTACATGCATTTCTGCATAACATTTGTGCAGAAACAGCCGCTCCGTTTTCCCGTCTTTGCTTTAAAGGCTACTAATTCTTCCTTATCGGTTTGTCTCCAGATGAAGAAAAAGCTTGGCAGGACGCCGTGACATTTGCCAGAACGCTCGGTTTATTACAGTTTCACTGATAGTTGCACTGAACCCGGCGTCCTCCCAGCAGCTTCTTTATCAACACAGTTTCTACGACTCCCATTCAAAATCACTTGGACGCGCCGAGGGACGATTAATGAGACCGACAGTTACTTTAAAGCACTTCAAGAAGAATTTAATGGCAGTTCTCTTCTATCCACACACTTTTACTATCTGAGCATGAGACACTAGCAGCTTTGGAATAAAAAAAAAAAGAAGAGACAGAGAAGCTGAGTTATTTCTACTGAATCTTAACCAGACAGGAACTAAATAAATGACGACATGTTAATTAGAAGATTTGGTCCACATCTGGATTGACTTACAACGGGAGTCTCACTTCTTTATTGAGAGAATTCCTCACACGTGGCTTTCATTTAATGGCTGTGGAAACATCGGTGAGGACTTTACGTCTGCAAACTGTTTCAATTGTGAAGTCTCACTATTGACAAAAGTCTGGATAAATTGTTGCTGGCACCAACAAACAACTGAGGAGCGTCAACTGCATGTCAGTCCAGATTTAACATAAATCTGTGATAAATCTGGTCTAAACTATTTATCAGCATTTTATTTCATAAAGTTCAGGTTGTTCTGCAAACTGAAACCTTTTCTTATTCTAATCTTACTCCATGCAGTTTGTTCTCATTTGACCGGTTCCATTTAGCAGCAGTCGTACCTGGGCAGCTTCTCCAGCAGAGTTTTCAGCTCATCGCATATCAGCTTGACGAGGCCGCTTTTAATGTTGTTATAGGACACATCGATCATGAAGATGAAGGCAGGAGGATTGGGAGGCTTGTTGTTCTGTGAAAAGACAGCAGATAGAATAGATCAGATTCAGATTTGTTTCTTTGTCATCAGACTGAATGTTGTTAAAAAATTTAAAAACTGGGTGTGACCGTATGAGATAGGAATCATGGGTAAAGCAGCAGAACAAGCGACCTGTCCTATCAGTAACTTTTGTGTTCCCATGTTGTGTTTCATGACACGGTTGGAAGCTTTTCTTGTTTGTTATCAGCAGATATTCATTGTAAGCATTTTGTAAACGGAGGGGGAATAATGGATCAATGGAGGGAGAACTTTTTCAACAAAATTTGTCTTTTTTTTCTGTCTGTTCAGGTATTTAGTGCAGGTTTGTTAAAAAGTATATGAGAACGGAACTGAGAGACCATCCCCCCCCACAGTCCAAATAGGAAGTACCCCCCGGCTCCCATAGACTTCTATAGAGAAAAAACAGCTATTAATCAGTTATTCTATTAGTCAGAAAAAGCATTTTTGCTTTGCCTTTTTTTTTAAACAAGTTTGTGATTTTTTCTTTGTAGTGCAAGTTGTTCAAGTAATAAACTGACCAATCAGATGTCTCAATAGCGTCGACCGTTAAAAACATTTGACAGATTTTGTGTAGCCTTCTTTCAAGTGGCAGGGATGTGGACTTCCAACAAGCTCACTGAGAGTGGTTGCCATAGAAACGTCGACTCAGACCAACTTGGAACAATCACTACTAACCGACATTGTCTGGTTCCAACGTGTCGGCGTCTGTATTGCAAAAAACAAACAAAAAAAAAGGCAACTGATTTGACATCTTTTGGTTGGAACCAAAAGTATGTCTGTTTTTTATGAGCAACTTGATGCTAACTCAGTCCAGTTCCCATATACAGTCAATAGTTGCTATTAACTAAATCCCACTGAAAATTGATCAAAGGGACCTTAAAACATTCAAATGATGGCATCTGATCAGCTCTACCATATTAATTTGTTTAAAAAGTGCTGGTTCCATTTGTCTGATCGGCCCAATTCATTGCAATCTTCACGCTAAGCGACAGCCGGCGTTCCTCAGGTCCTCAGTGGGTACCTTGCAGTAATCCAAAGTGGCTACAAACTCATAGGACCCTAGAGACAGTTCAGGCCTCTCGTAGAAGTCCACCCTCCGGCCCATGTGGTCCAGATGCTGGAAGTAGAAGACCGGCACTAAAAGAACAAAAAGAAAACTGATTGGTTAATCAGTTACATTTACACAACAGTGACTGCATTTACTTAACTAGCATCTTCTGAGATAAGACCAGACACAGGGTTAGTTAAAGTTTATTCTTCTTTATATTAAATATTCCTAATATCAATCATTTTTAGCAGACAAAGATCACTTCCATGTCTAATCCTAAACCTTGACGACTATTTCTGAGTTTTATTGTATGAAAATGTGGCGTTGACATTTGAAGTTAAAACTGCTGTTTTGCTGAATTTGTGAAAATCCACAATTCACATTCGGACCACCTGATCACCACATAAACACTTTATAAATGTCAAATGAAACTGCTTTAAGAAAATACAGCAAGCATCTCTGGTCGTGTTAAGGTGGTAACGTACAGGAATACTCCAAATAAAGATGAAAGATGACAGAACTTCTGTTTGTCTGGTTGAAATGATCGACTGGGGACTTTATTCAGGACACCAGGATCAACAAACACTCTGCAGCCCTACTTCTGTTGTTTGTTTGTTTTTAAGGTTACAGCACACTTCTGCATCATACCGTACCCTCATTGACACAGTTGCAAAAAGTGCACTGGTAGCGGCGACCACCGTCGATGAACTGCATGTAAGGACACATGTAGGCCTTGCATCGATTGCAGCGGATAGGACCGGTCTCCCCGTGATTCACCGCGTACAGAGGAGCCTGCAGGAACATTGAAGAGACGCCGCATGTAAGTGGAGGCGAGAGGCACGATGTGGCTGCGGCGGCTGCTCCTCAGGAGCTGCAGATCGATTACCAAAGTGATATTTAGCATGTTTGAATGCTTGAATTCCTGACGGTTAAACGTTGCATCACCTGAATGTGATAGATAGGCCTCTTTGAACCATTAGTGGTTCCAATAACTACACACAACACTTTATACTTAACTAAAATAGTATGAGTTAATGATTGTGGTTCTCTATAGCACGTGTGTCAAACTCAAGGCCAGCGGGCCAAATGCGGCCCGCCGTGTCATTTTATGTGGCCCGCGAGATCATAAAAGTTTTAAATTTCTTAGACTAGAAAAATAAAAATTGGTAAAATTCATATTTACGGGGAATCAGACTTGAAATATCGGATGGGGACACTATACATTAGCACTTAAACACTGTCAATATGATGTAACCTGTCAGAATCAAGTAACAAGCAAACATATGTTTTCTATGAAACTGTAATTGACACTTTAAAAAGTTATAATAAATAAATAATGAGTTATTTAACATTAAGGAGTAGTTACTTTTTGTTAGTTACATGTATAAGTTATATCTGGCCCTTTGAGGACAGCCACTATGCTGGTGTGGCCCTCGGTGAAAATGACTTTGACACCCCTGTTTATAGCATCGATGGCCAACGTTTTTCAGGCAACAGAGTGGTTTAACGTTTTCACAGACCAAATAGGCGTTCTCTTCCACTTAGTTTCTCTCAACTTTAGAGGGTAAAGTTTCTTTTCATCCTCTGTAAAAAAAAATGAAAAAAAAAAAAAAATCCGCAGCTACTTTTAACTTTATTTGTACAATAGATTTCATGTGGGAACCAATAAAATGTAATCAAGAAAATCGGACACCAACTTCAGCCTCATCTGACTTTTACGGTGCAGCGGATAAATAAAAATAAAAACCAAAAGACTGGTATTTTTTAATGTAATAATAAACAAGAATCCACCGTTTGATCAACTTCATAAGCAGCATCTTTGTAACAGTAGACAACCGGTTGCTAAACGTTATTATATTATTATAGTGTGGGAACAACTGTCGTGATAAATCCATGTTTGGAGGAAAGACTCCTGGTGTTTGTTAAATGCAGATTTCTTTTATTTTGAAAGTGAAGGCTCTTCTTCTGTTTCCTCACTGCTTTTTCCACAAAAAAAAACACAAACTTTCAAAATGTGTTTGTTTTTTTGTTAATTTTGCTGACTCAGAAATTTCCACTTAGCGGTCGGTGCAGCCGCTTTAAAAAAGTAGTGGGTGTACTTTCAACACCTGACCGACCAAAAATAAAACTTCCTTCAGAATCAGATAATAATAATATGCAGCCCGGTACCAACTGTCCCTCCGAACCGGTCCGGTTGGGGACCACTGCTCTATAGAACTCTGAGCTAGCAACACTTTGGAGACATAAACTGCACACGCTCAGATCAAGTAAACTCAAATACCTTCAAACCAATCAGCCGAGCAGAAAAGCAGTTTAATTCTTAGATTAGTATTTCTTTTTTATATCTTGTGACATGTTTACTAATGCAGAATATAAATCTATTTAAAGAAAAGACATTTGTGCTTCCCAGTGTGATCTTTTGAGCCATGTACAAACCCAAACACTGAACAAGCTTGTCTCCTTGACGTTGTCCTCTTAGGTTTAGTGTAAACCTCTTCTTTTCCCCTCTAACATTTTTGACATTGGCTAATTAGTGTAAAAGCCAGATGAGTGAGGATGAACATTTCCTAAAAAGGCCAAGTGGTGCATGTGTGTGTGTGTGTGTGTGTGTGTGTGTGTGACAGCACGAGCGCAGAGAGAAGACGGGACACAAGATAAAACGCTGGTCATTCAGAGAACAACTTCACATCATAGGACTGACGATGTGTAAAACTGAATGTCAAATATATATAAAAAAATATCTTTTTAGGACAGTTTTATGAAGTTTAAAATACTGAGTAGATGTAAGGCAGCTCTTTTTGCTGTTTTAGTGTTTTAGTCAACTCTTAGCTCAACAGTAGCTGGGATAGGCTCCAGCAGCCCCCTCACCCCAACAAGAATTAAGTCGGTTTAGAAGATGAATGGATGGAGGATTTTCAGTCATTTGGATGGATTTGGATTTAAACAAAGCCAAGTACGACAACAGCAGCTCTAAATACATTCTGTCTGTGGAAACTGAAAGAACATTTGTCCAACCCTTTGGTTGATTCGTTTTAGTTTTTTCTGACACCTACCTCGTTTTTTGGCAGATTGGCCAAGGGCTTAACAACGGCAGCCAGGGGAACTTGGCACTGTTTGGCCAGTTCGGCGGTGCAGGGCAGGGTGTAGGTGGAGCAGCGTATGAACCTGGGACTGGCATTTCCTGGTACAGAGACATGCGGGTGAACATCTTCAAAGCAGCATGTCATCAATAAATATGTACACACACAACAAGCAAGAAGAAAAACGACTCAGAGATGTCCCTAAGGCCGCCTTTACACTGCATGGTTCAAGTGACCCAATTCCGATTTTTTCCTCTCACGTGGCACAGATCAGATATGAAAGCGCATGGATTCCGTTTTTCTCAGATCTGATACCGGCCTCTCTCATATGTGGAAATAAATCGGAAACGAATCGAATACCTGCATTTGCGTGTGCCATGTAAGCAGACAAATCGGATATTCCCCAGTAAATGTGAGTCGTACGTCAGTGATGTCAATTCAGGAGACCACCAACTGAGATCACATGACTTATTGAGGTGCTTTTTGTGCGTTGATTTTGCAGTCAGCTGTTACCTTTCAGTCTCAGGCTTCAGACCCTAGTTGGAAACCGCTGTTATATCCGGTCCTGACGCAAATGTAAGCGGGGACACCGTTGCTATGGAACAGGCTAGAAGCCGTTTATTTCTTTGGGGGCATGCATGATGGGGACCGTGTGTATGTGTGCGTGTATGTGTGTAAGGAGAGGAGAGGGGGTGTGAGCGCGGAGCGGGGGACTGTCGGAGAACCGTAAATTAAAAATAAGGTGTCTCCCCCAAAAGTTTTGGAGTCTTTCTTAACCCCCTCTGTAGGCTGAGGGTTCAGAACGGAAAAGTGAACCCCGAGGAAATCTCCCGTGTGTTTCTGACTACGGTCGGAAAAGAGAAGTCATCGCGCAGGAAAGGTTCAACACTTGGATCAAACTGTTAGTACGTCTGCAAACACTTCCTCATTCAAAACTCAGAGAGAGCCGAGCAGCCCTCCTTCTTTTTCTCCTCCGCGCATCCCCCTCAGGAGCGCCCAAGGCAACGCCTCCTTCGTCGCTGCGTTGCCTCCATGACAACTGCAATCACAAAAGTCCGAAGGAGGTCCGCGGAAGGCGGAAATGCTGCTATGTAGTCATCATCAGAACGTCCACGTGTGATAGTTTCAGCATTGTATCGTGTAAATGTATAAATCAGATACGTCACTTTTAAAAAGATGATGTAAGCGGGTCGTCAAGAAAATCGGATATGGGCATCAAGACCTGCAGTGTAAATGCGGCCTACGTTATCAGACAGTCCTCATCTTAGATCACAATGTAAGAAGAACCAAAAACAGCACATAAATAATGTTCCTGTTTTGCTCTGAACTATATTGTGTAGGAAGCAGCATAAGAAAAATCAGGAAAAATCCAGCAAGAAAAGGATAAAAAAGCTCAATATAGAAAACAATTTTTTCCTTTTTTTCTTTTGTGGAACTCTAATACAGGTTTAATTAAAAAAGGCCAACAAAATATGCCAGACTTTAAAAAAAAAAGATCCAATAAAAACAATCTTACAAAGTGTTTTTCACATTTGATAAAAACTTTCCAAAAGGAAAACAGAAAAATACAAACTGCTACATTTTTGTCTTCAGGACATTTTTCTTCATCTGGTTTACCTTGATCCTGAACCGTGAAGTCCGTGGTGACGAGAGGGGGAACTTGACCTCTGATGTTCGTGCAGTAAACCTGCCCCCCATTCTTGGCTTTGTCATCCTCAATCACCTGGGTCTTAAACACACAAATGTAATTAAATGAATCTCACCTTTTTCTTTTTCTTTTTTTTTTAAAGCAAGCCAGTTTATGACAACATCTGAAGAGCATCTCACTGTGCTTGGGATTGCATCGGGGTCCAGTTTCTTCTGGGGTGGGCCTGCCATTGCCCCGGGAAAGCCCCCCTGCATGCCTGCCTGGGGCCCGGGCATCATTCCCCCAAACTGACCTGGTAATGCAAGACATGACGAGTTAAAAATGTTCCTTAAAAAACAAAAAACAAAAGAATGTTTGTTCCACACCACTACCTGTGCTGACTTAGTAGAAGTGTGCTAACAACATTTCTTTGAGGACTGTGATAAACACATCGATAAAAAAAGTCAAGAATGTTTCTGTGCTTTGATCTAAATCAAAGTTTGAAAAACAGTTAGCAAACGCAAAGAAAAGTAACTTCTGACATTAAGTAGAATAAACGTGCAAGTTTTAACTGCTGATTTATGGCCTGATGGTTAAAACCGACCAATTTATCCAAGTGAGAGATCAACTTCTAACCTGCTTGCTGTGGATATCCAGGTGGACCAGCTTGTCCAGGACCAAGGTGCTGGAAACCTCCAGGGCCTGCTGGTGGTGGCGGCCCAGGAAATGGGCCGCTCATGCCAGCCATTGGTTGGGCTCCCATTGGTTGGCCAACCATCGGTGGTCCTCCACCTACTGGACTTCCCATAGACTGGCCTCCCATGGGCGGTCCACCCATTGGTGGGCCTGGCATCGAATGACTAGCTATTGACATGTTTGTTGTGGATGACTGGGGTGGGGACATTTGGGGAGGCACGTGATGCACCTGTGGGCCTAAAGGCATCTGAGGCTGACCGACTGCAGGAGGAGGTGGAGACTGGAAAGACTGTTGGACCAAAGGGCTTGTTGGTGGATGCTGCATGTGGTTTTGGCCTAGAATGAAAAACAATTATAATTTAAAGCAGCAAGTGATATTTTATGGCCCACAGGCCCTACCTGACCCCGCCACGCCCCTTTGACCCAACATGTGGCTAATCTGCCACTCTGGAATGTGCTGCGAGTAAAAAATTTTATTTAAAAAAAATAACATTTTCCAAACGGTGCCTTTTCTGCTGGTGCAAAACTCAGGCTGTGTCCGGATTCCCACCCTAACCCCTACATAATAAAACACTATATGATGCAGGACTATGTAGCGCCCTGGATTTTAAAAGCAAATCAGGCATCATGCTAGCTACTTTTCTTTTTTTAAATGGCAAATATCATGTCATCAATATCACGAGATTAAAATCAAATTGATCTGAGAGTTTTTCTCTGAAAGCAAAAGCCTGGAACAATGTTTGAGATTTGCACCGCTTCGACATTTCACACCAAGCCTCTTCCAACCGTAAGGGGTGAACGTACGTTAGTAAACACTAGTAACAGAAAAAGAAGCCCTTCCCTGCTTGCTCAGTGTGAACATCATGGGCTAAACAAGCGTTTAAGAATGCAAATTTAGAGCATTCTAGGACGTGCGTCCAATGGCCAGTGTGTACGTAGCAACACAGACGCATTTATTCTTTCCTACACTTTTAACATAACGCTAATAAGCATCGTGACAACAAAGGAGGTAAACAAAGACAACATTTTATTTTGCAGTTCTGTAAAGAAAATGAGAAAAATTGTTTTGTTGCAAACACAAGCCAAATTGTTAGCATGCTTACCATAGTTGCCCAAATTCATAGCACTCATCTGATTGGTGAGTTGTTGTGTTGGGGGAGGGCCCGGTGAGGCCACGCTGGAAGGCAGTGCATGTGGAGGCTGACCATGAGAAACAGCTGGTGGGGCGGCGTACCTGAGAAGTGTAATGACTGTTAACAGTGAGCGCTGTACAGACAGTTCTGCCTGAAAAAAGCCAGCTTTCAATACAGACAAAATGAGTATAGATTGTAAAATGGGACGTAACTTTAGCCATTATCATTTTTTTTTGGTAGACAAAACAATGAAAGAAAACCAAAAAAGACAAAAATAGAATGCGTAACACTAACTTAACCCTAGAATAATTAACCCTAACCGACAGGGTGCAAGAATAGGTCATAGAGAATCAACGATAAAAATTGTTTGCCTGTCCTGAACTGACTTTTATTTTCCTTGTGTTGTAAATTCTCCAGCATTGGAGACCATTTCATTAGCATTTTCTCTTTTCATATTACTGTTGCTGTTTAACAAAAATTCATCAATAATTTGATACTCATTTTATTTTTGTTGTCTTAGTTTTCATATATTATGATCAAAACAAATGCTGTGTCCGATTTTAAAGACCCACTCTGATGAAAATGGTGTTTTTGGTGTGTTTTTTTACATGATCCTGTGGCATTTTTTTGATGATTGAGGACACATATAAAGAAAATTAGGTTCAAATTTTCATTTATGAGTATTTTTTTATTCAGATAGTTTATTCAAAACAGGAAGAGACGAAAAAAAGCCATGTGAAAAGGAGCTTATTTGTTTGTAGAAAATCAGACTACAATTCCCAGAGCCCCACTCTT
Source organism: Oryzias sinensis (assembly GCA_037389245.1). Classification (NCBI taxonomy): domain Eukaryota; kingdom Metazoa; phylum Chordata; class Actinopteri; order Beloniformes; family Adrianichthyidae; genus Oryzias; species Oryzias sinensis. The sequence continues at coordinate 7,942,633 of CM074505.1, read as the reverse complement.
TCACATGTGGCATCACTGAAAAGCATCAAAATGTGTCCTGTAGTTACCAAATGGAGTTCATTCAGTAGTATGCAGTGGTTGGGAGATATTCGGGTTCAAAAATGTCCTCTATAGAGAAAAAAAAGCTGTGCATTCCAGGTAGTCAGGAGGAAATGACCCCTTCATCCAACAGTCCAGTAATAATGATGGAAAAGGCAGCATTACTATTAAACACCCAGCCTCAAGTCTGAATGACAAATCTGAATTCAGTGAGTGTGGGGGGATGTTCCAAACATACATAGTCCACATTAAATCTATAAAAAAAAATGACACTATTGGACTGTTGAGATTAAAAACTGGTTTGTAGTAAAGACAGGTCAAATTTCTTTACAGAACTGCAGCAATTAAACATAGGGATGGGTACCGTGCCCCGGTATTGAACCAGCCCCGGGGCCGCATTCTTCAAGACCGCAGTATCGTTAAGATCTGACCTGAACGGTTCTGCTATTGGTACTGGAGAAGTTACTTTTTCTTTTTTTTTTTTTTTTTTGTGTCCCTCAAAATATAAGCGCTATCTGCCATATTTAACTCACCAAGTCAGTCAATTTTCCGTTAATTAATGATGATATTAATTTCGGTATTCTCGTTGAAGCGGAGAGCTCTGTCTGTCTATTTGTGTGCACGGGGGGCGGGGCTGTTTATCAGACAGCACGCGCCGCGCGCGCACACACACAAGACAAGGCAGCGCACACACAGTCAGTGGCGATCTCGTAGGGGACACGTGAGCGCCCTAGACTAAGAACTAACGTTTCTGCGTAAAAATTATTAAGTTTGCCGACCATGCTGTCACCTTGCTACTACGATGACCGTATGTTGCGCTGTTTGTGCAGAACAGGCTGGGGCAGCGGGGGGGGGGGGGGGGGGCGTTGCACGCGGAGCATACATCAAACAGGTAGAGAGGCGGGGCTTAGACTCACCGCTTATGATTCCAGACCCGCTACAAACTATCAGCTGCTTCCTAATACTTAATAATAATTAATAACTAATGATAGTTGTCATCCGTAAAATTAATATCATTTATTGGGTTTACTGGATTTAAAGAAAAATAAATGGAGTTGGCAAAATAGAAAGGAGTCTGCATCAAAGTGAATTTGTTTCCATCATTTAACTTAACTTAACTTAACTCTGGTGTTTGACAGACAGAAAAGTCTATTCAAGGTTGTGGAAAATGGACAAAAGATCAAATGAAACATCACACTCATAAATAATAAAAACAATTAGATTAAATAATTAAATAATTCCAGCTTTGTACTCTAACATTCTCATGTATAAAGTAAAATGTTTTGTTAAAAAAAACAATGTTGTTGCATAGTGAGGAAATAAAACACTTTATGTTCTTAATTTGTTATTTATTAATTTTTTTCGTCCTCAAAAAGTATCGATAAGCAGTATCGATAAGAGTAGTAGTATCGTTAAAACCTTAACGATACCCATCCCTAATTAAACAGTAGTGTCTTCTATTCCAAAATAACCTTAAACATTTCTAAACACAATACTATTCTTTCAACATAATTGCATCAAACATGTGATATGTAAGGGTTAATGGCCGATGAAGTGTGCATTATTACTTTTGAAGACACGCCGTGGAAACCTTCCGCGAAGTGCGCTAAAAAGTACAGTAATCCCCCGCCCATTCGCGGTTTAATATTCGTGCCCCGCCCATTCGCGAGTGGCCGCAGATGACGTGACGTCACAAGCGTGAGGCGCAGAACAGCCCTCATTCCGCGAATTTTGAATAACGATGTACTCTGTGCTTTAGTGTAAAGTATTGTTTACGCGTTTAAGATGCCATCCAAACGGCCTGCATCATCTTCAGCTTCTGGTAATGAACCCAAACGGCAGAAAAAGGTTCTGACTCTGCAGAGGCTCTGGGAGTTTTAAAACAGCGTCAATTATTCGCAGATTTTCATTATTCGCGGGGGGTGAGGAACGTAACCTCTGCGAATACGGGATACGGGATTACTGTAATAACGCACACTTCGAAGGCCATTAACCCGCTTATACCATGGTCACTTACAAAAGCATTACATATTAACCAGTTTTTAGTCCTTAATTCTTGGTTTTTTTTTCGCCGCACCACCACTGCAGTCAAGATTCGGCGAAATATCTGTATATATATATATATGCTGATCTTTCCGATGGGTTGAATAAAGCATCAGTTCAGAGAGAAAGTTCACCTCTTACCACTTGTTTTTGTCCAAATGATGAAGCAAAGGGTTGTTTTAAAGAAGCCACCGCAGTAATACAGAACATTTAAACTACGTGACCGGAACTTCTTTTTTCACCGTGCGGTTATCAGGTTTTAATGCACACCCAGCAGCCAATCAGAATCGAGTATTCACCCGGACCAAGGTATAATTTCTGAAAATGCACACTTCGTCGGCCATTAACCATTACTTAACGTACGCCGTGGAAGGACGGTTGCTCCCGCGAGGTGCATTAATATGCTTTGATGGCAAATGTGTGTGTCTTTTAAAATAGGAATTTAAGGAATTACTTTTGAACAACTTTATAGCTTCTTAAAAACAATGTTTTGCTTCTACAACAAAAATGAACCGGTTATCATTAGGATGCCAAGACAACACTTGATAATCACGCATTAGCCAGGGGCATTCAGTTAACCTTTGTGGGATAAAGATCGGTACCTTTGTTGATGAGAACCATTCTGCTGATAATTTGGGTTGTACTGACTGGACACTGGAGGTGGAACCATTCCAGCCGCTGTGGAACCTGGGGGTTTCATCACCCCTCCTGTTAGAAGCAGATACGTGTGCGTTTTATTGCTGTGCTAACAAAATTCCAGAAATCAAAGGAAAGCCACATTAAATATGGAAGAGCTTCTGCGACAACTAAAATTAAACATCTCTATAGAGTCCTGGTTCCATAAATGTGCATGTCTTCCTCTCTATCCATTTAAAAAAATCTGTATCTACAGTGTATCAATAGATTTGTGTAGCTAGTTGTGTTTACATTTCCAGAATTCAATTACCCTAAGCATTGGTTAGCTAGAAAAGCTAAAAAGTTAATTCTTGACATGCAAACACACCACAAAGGACTGCTTTGAAATCTACAACAAAAAGTCGGAGGATAAACTTTTACAGTGGCATTTATACTAGAAGAAAAGGGCGGTACCTGCTGCTGGAGCACTGAACGGGTGGGGGGCTCCTCCATGGTGTCCATAAAGAGGCTGCGCCGGACCGGCTGCGTATCCAACCTGGTAGGCCCCCATTCCCGGCGGGGCTTGGGAGTACGGGGGCGCAGCTACGTAACCCTGTTGGCTCATTTTGGTAGGATGGGCCGTCACTGATGTCTCATGCCAAGACGGACGACTTTTGACAATCTGTGGAGGCAAACGTAAAGAACCTTAAGATTTAAAGACCCACTCTGATCATCTGTTGATTGATTTTCAAAGCGTTTTTAGCCAAAATTTAAAAACCTGTGTTGTTTTCTATGACATTGTTTCTGCAGAGCGGCAGTAGGTCATTACGAATTCACTTAAGTTGTAGGTAGGGCCGGTGACACGAAGGAAGCCCATCCCCACTTCCCGTCATCAGTCTGTTTATACATTCTACCGCTAGCTTACACTCCCTCACACCCCGAACTTAACATTGGCGGTGCAACAGATCCTAGATGCCAGCTCGGACGAGGACAACAAAGACGTACACGGATCTAATCGTCTACAGCTGGATGCATCAGAATGGAGCGGAGCAGGAAGCTTGTGACCCGCTCAGCGTGTTTTCTACAACACAAATGCCATCTTTTTCAAACAGCATTTCTGATTCACAACAATTTGAATAAAAAATACTCAGAAATGCAATTTTAAGGTTCATTTCCACAATCAAAAAGAAAAATTCCCCAAGAACACTTTATACATGATTTTCCCTGAAATGCATCTTTAAAGACCTAAAATCTAATTCTCGATACATTTTTGTCCTTGTAGTAGCTTGTTTGGTTGTTTAGTGCTAGAAATACACTTTCTTCATAGAAAATGACTGTATTTATCAATAACCCAATGGCAAAAGTCAATTTATGGGATACAGATCAATATAGGAAACAATAATCTAATAATAAAATTTCTGATGGATTCTTAGTATCAAATTCTTATTTTATATGACTCACATGTTTACAAGCTGCAGCTAGAAGTGATATTTGACCTCATGCAATCACCACAGTGTTTCAACACGGACCTTTGGCATTGTTTATTAAGAGATAAAGCAAACCTTAAAAAAAAAACTGAACCACTATTGAAAGGCGATTCCTACCATTTAGAACAATTCCAGCTGGGGGGAAAAAAGTCAGCAAAAATAAGGAATAATGTCAAATTAGAGTGTCAACGTAGTCTAAAAAGTCTATTTATTGCGTTAAAGTAAAGCGAAATAAAAGATTTCAACACAACCAAAGGGCCACAAGGTGGATGTTGAGCTCCAGAGGTTAATTCAACTTCCAAGAATTGCCACGTCAAGAACCGTTATGATGGTCAAGAAGAGGCGACACCATGTTTGCTTTATTTAGCTTAACTAAAACAAGAGAGGGGAGAAAACGGCACGTAAGCTCCTCCATTTTTTTATGACATCGCTGAAATGAAAGCTTAAAAAAAAAAAAACCTCTGCTCCACAATAGTAGTAGTAGCCAAGAACGTCTTGCTAGCGGTGTGGAAATATTTACAAAGTTTTGCTTTGTCATAAAACGAATAAAAGTCGAATGATTCGATTATAGAGAATCATTTGTGTTGTTTTTAGTGTCCGTCTTACCTGAACCGTCGGCGGAGTCCTCTTGCGGCTGTCGACCTCAGTGGAAGCTGAGTGCCACGTCAAACTCCTCCGTATTACCGGTGTCCCTCTGTAGGAGGTGTGACGGATGTAAAATCACTGCGGTCAATTCTCTAAAGAGAAAGGTTCAGTTTCCGGTACAGCATTTCAAAATAAGATTTCTCAAAAGTAAATAAACGTTGTTATACGACAAAGACAAAACCTTAAAAAAATAGATTGAGTTTACACTATAATTTATATTATTTTTTTTACATAATGACTCCATAATGCTGTATTTAATGCTGCAAAGTAAACATTTCCTTAGTCAGGAGTGAGACTTAGTTTTATGTTGAAAAGACATTTATAATTTACTTCCAGCTTTATGAATTGGCTTTACGCATGCGTGAAACGAGGAGTAACCATACACACGTCAGCAGCAAGACTGTCACTGTGGAGCTGAATGGTGCCTCAGGACATAATAAAAGTACTTTTGAAGCATTACTAATTAGTGATTGAAAAGCACATATTATTTCACAGCATGATGAAAATAACGCCGTCTTAATTTTATTTGAAAATTACCCGTTCTTTTTGCATTTAGAAATACACAGTTTTCTATTTGTGTTTTCTTATTGCCCTGGTAACTGAAAGTTAAGCAAAAAGTTTTAAAATACGTTTTATCGTTATTTCAATATACTGCTTATATAGGCTTTGAGGTTTAACAAAAAAGGGCATTAATTGAACTTTAGTTGATGGTGCTGCTTGGTGATGCGCAGCGTGATAAGGCTGCATCTGGAGCGTTAAACCACTGGTGGCATGCACCCTCTGCAGGCGTGTCCGGCGCCGTGACGCATTCAGAGGCGGGCAGGACTCAACTGGAACTCAGAGGATGAGGATAACGCAGCGGTAGGGAGGTGGAGGTGATCTCTGCGCAGAGCTGTGGAAGTTTGGCTGAGGTGCTGCGCATCATGGGCACTGGAGATTACGTCTGCGTAACGCTGAGCGGAGCTGCACCCTGGGGATTCTCCCTGGCAGAGGGAGAAGTTGACAACCAAAGATCTTTTCTGGTCTCCCAGGTATGCATTTGTGCGTTCGTCTCGGTTTAAAGCACAACTGAATGCAAAAAAAAAAAAGTTTTTTTTTTTTTTTAATTTGCCATCCAAATAGTCATTTAAAAGTTGTATTTCCAGTTTTTATTAGTGATTTTGTTACCTGTGTGTAGTTTCATACCTGACAGAAATGTTTGAAATTTCCAAAATTAGGAAAAAAAAGGCCTTTTCTTGACTGAAAACCAGAATGGGACAGTCTTCAGAGTGCATTTTTGTACGCATTGGCCATGTTTTGGTGAGAGATTCTCCAGCACCCTTATATGGTCAAGGCTAAGAGAGAGTGCGAGGCTCATGGCAGTGTAATCCATCATGCATTACAGAGCTTCAAGCAAATAAGCAGAGCAGTATTTAGAAGGAAATCAGCCACATGTGGGTGCTCACGCTGCTGCAAACAAGCAGACTTATTCCTCAAACTCATGTTAAGACCCAACCAAGATCACAAGTAGAACTTGGACTTTGTGAGTTAAAGGTTTGCTGAGTTTTCAAAAGTTTGAAAATTTTAGAGTTTAACCCGATAATGAGTTTATGAACATCAAGAAGGATTTTAATCTTTTTTTTTTTTTTTACTGCCAAAGAGTTACTTTTCTATGTGCTGTGACCCTATTTACACCCTCTGGATGCACTTTGAAGCACAAAATCAATGGTCTAATTTAGATTTATGTTTGAGTTTTACCTCCCAAATAGATCTTTTTCTTTTTTTCTTTTATGGGACCATTAAGTTCATCTTACCTTTGCAGGTTTTGTTGCTGCTGTTAAATGCATGTTTAATGCAATTCATGAATTCAGAACCATCTATTTTGCAGCATTCAAAGCAGTAAACCATCCGCCTTTAATCTGAAAAACTTCATACTTACTGTAGACATACAAATCTACCCTTGGGCCATAACCTAAACGGTAAACAGTTTTTTTTTTTCGTCTGCTGCCTTCCTCTGATGACAGGTTGACATTTCTGTTTTTGTTAATTTTTACGATTGTCAAATTTTTTTATATTAAATAAAGAAATACAATCTTTTGACCTGAGTAACTAAGCTTACGACCCACTCCAATCATCTTTTGATCAATTTTTAAATTGATAATAGTGATCCAGTGATCTTTTAATTATGATTATGCCGTTTTAGCCCAAATTAAAAAAAAAAAGTTGTTTTCCAGGACATAGTTTTTGCAGAGTGGAAGGGATTTATTTTGAAATTAACCTCTTAGTCGTGGATGGAACTGCTGGGTCAGAGCAACATCGCCCCCACTCCCTGTCCCCCATCTGTTTATACGCTCTCCCGCTATCTTACAGCCCCTCACACCCCCAACCTAACATTTTCCAGTGCAAAAAAAATGGCGAGCATGATTGGAGCAATCCAGCCGTACAGTTTTGATCCAGATACCAGCTCAGACGAGAGAAACAAAGACGTGCATGGATCTGTTTGTCTGCAAGTGGATGCATTAGGGGAGCAGGGAGCTCGTGAGTATTTTCCTCATAACAAATACGCCCTTTTTTCATCAGCTCCTCATTCACAACCATTTCAATTAAGAATTACTCAGAAATACAATTTTAAGATTAATTTTCTTTATGTATGTCCATCATCAGAAAAATACCACAAGAATGTGTTAAAAACACCATTATTATCAGCAAATCTTTAATGGCACTTTGTTTAAATCCAAATAGGACACAAAAACCTTTAAGTGAAAGGATTCAGTGCTCAGTCAGATGCACACTGATTAATATTGTAGGGGAAACTTAAGAAAAATATAGGCTAAGAAGAATCCTCAGAATAGTTGTAAAACAGTGCCTTTTAAGTATTTGTCTAAAAATAGTAAATTATGCTTTTATTTATCGGAACAGAGTGACTGATGGCGGTTTATTGAGGACAGCTCAGTGCTTGTGGTCTCCACTCTTGAAATGTTCTCTCCAAATAAGGAGTTTGTGTTTGTTATGGCGTCCTCACCTGAGTTTGAAATTTATGGGGTGACTACCAGCAGCACGAGAGAAAAACATTTATTTTTTACATCTGCTTTGCTGCAGACTAGAGAGACGCTTTCTGATGTAAAGGTGCATTAATGCTGAACAGATTTTCTTCCATTAGAGACATTTATTCCTCCTGCCAAACAAACTGAGAAACAGTTTGGCCTGATTGCTCAAGTTTTTTATCTCGGTGTTCAGAATGTCGTCATGGAGCCGATCAGACATGAAAAATTTCCAAATTTAGAGACTTTCCGTGTGTGCATAATCTATAATCTAATACTTTTCCCATAAATTTAAACCGTAGACTAAATAGTCTTCATTTTTTTCCAGGGGTGTTTTAAATAAAGCAAAAAAGGCCTCTTGTTGCTGATGTTCCAGTCCTAATTGAGCACCACGGGAACATCCTTAAGCTGTCAAGCAATCAGGAAAATGCCATTGCCTCTGTCATTTTGTTGTGTTTTCCTGCTACGCTCCAGTACGAGAGTTGTGGCTTTGCAGGTCTTTGCACATTATCTCGTTTCCTGGAAAAGAAACTAAAGCATCCAAAGAACTGCTTTAAAAATCCGGCTGTCGATGTATTTCAGTTTTCTGGCATGAATCTAAGTAAAGTTTGGTCTGACAGTTCAGAAGGTGGCAGAATAACAGAGGAGCGTGTTAATGATGCTTTGTGCACCACAAACTGCTCCAGGCTTTGAGATTTCTATCCAGCCAAAGTGGTTTATCTTTTTTTAGCACATTTTTGTGATGGAAAGATTTGGTGCTATTAAGTAAAACATAGTTCTGGTATTTGCTCCATGGACATATTTATATGGGCCAAATTTCTCAATGGAAGAGTTGGTTTAAAGGACCCATATTATGCTTTTCTTAAGCGTTTCAGAGGAAACAATATCCATTTATTTGATAATATATTACTTTTGGCACACTAAGAAATGAATTTTTTCTTAAAAATGAGTTATTTGCGCAGCCCTTTTTCCTACCCGGAAGTAAGACGACTTGATCTCTGAGGCACGGCCTTTTGCTCCTTGTGGGTGCCGCCCATTTCATGAAGCAACCCAGACGTCGTGACGTCTCAGCGGCATTTCTGAGTTATTCCCACCAAAAAACAACATTGGAACTTTTGCAAAGATGTGCATGTTGTGCATATAAAAGGGAAGTACCAATTATCACTAGCTCCATGGGGAAAGTGTGTGTTAGTCTGGGGGCGGGGCTGGCAGCACAGACTCTTCTTGGAAGGGGCTGTTCTCACTGGTCTACATCACAATGTAAGAACCCCCTTATTTTTGTGGGTTGGGAGGGGCTGGTGGTCAGAGTTTAGGTTTTTAGAGGAATCCTTAGAGATGCGTGAATGGATTAAAATACCACTTTGGGATTGTTTTTGGTGAGGATATTATAATACACTTAAAAGCTCAAAAAAGTTTATTTTTTTTTAAATCAAGGCCCTTTAAACGTTTACATTTTTTTTTTTGGGGGGTTTGGGGTTGCCATTTTATTCAGTCAAAAAGGACCAAGTTATTATAGTTTGTGTTGCTGCAAAATGGCATTTCTTGATTATGTGTTAATATTTATTTATTTTATTTTCCAAAATAAATAATGCCTCAGATGAGTTTTGACCTTAATGATCTTCTTAGGGTGAAAATTACTTGTCGATGTTGTTTAAATATGTTTTTTAACATATGGCATAGAAAAAGCATGACTACTGTTCCTGGAAATGATCTTGTCCAACATCGCCCCGCCTCCCCCTTGGAACTGCTGACTGGATTTGAATCATGCTGCACGCGAGGGGGATGTGAAAACACAAATGCAATCCCCTCTTTGCATTTTCACTTTAATTATGTCACAGAATGAGCGGTGTTGAAGAAGAAAAGAAAAGCACTTTGAAGGATGGATTTTTAATTTCATTTTTTAATTTATGCTGTTACATTGTGAAAATGAAAATGCATTTCTGTTAGTCAATTTTAATTGTAAATTTAGATCTCTCTAATTGAATTTTGCTTCACATTTACTAGAGAACATTTTGAAAATGAAATGTCAAATACCATTTTCTTTATCATTTTAATTTAGTGACAGAATGAGCGGTGTTGAAGAAGAAAAAGAGAATTGATTGAGTTTTTCCTTTTATTTTTGAGTCAACAAACTAGCTTCATTTTGAAAATGAAAAATAATTTCTAGTATTGACTTCTATTTGCAGTTATGCTAGAGAAATGCTTCCATAAACATTCAGCATTGATTAGGGAAATGAAAAGTTAAGTAACTGAAAACTGAAAGACCCAACAATGAATTCAAATGTTTGGTCTCTCTTTTATGATCAAATAACATTTCATTGAAATAAATAGTTTACCCAACATTAAAACTTTCATATATTTCTTAAAGGAACACATCTGTAAGGCTAGTTTAAATCCTAAAAGGAGATTCAAGGAGCTTTTGTCTCACCCTTTTTGCCTGCCATCATTAGCTGAGTGGCTGCTTCTTGCCCCTTTCTCTCCCCTTCTGCCTCTGACACTCTGGTCAGAGCCCCAAGTGAAAAATTGATGAAAAAAACAAACACATTTTTCAAAATGGTGGCTTTTCTGTTGGTTTATCTTAATAGTAACCACTTTAAAAAAAATACAAATATTCTAGGGGATTTTGAAATATTTTTGGAGCCCCATAAGAGATTTTGGCACAATTTCATTTTTTATGATGAATTCTCCCGATTTTATCTTTTTTTTTTTTGGAGGAGGAGGGTGGGGGTTGTAAGAAAGTAAGAAAGAAGAATTGCAAAAACATTCTGGTCTGTGTAGTTCAGGACATATTAAAAGAAAATAAATGTATGGACGCAGCTTAAAAGATTTCATATTAAACTAATTAGACGCCTTTATTTACAGCACAATAAAAGTCTTTTAATGTAGTTTGGGGGTCCAGCAGGGGAAAGCTTTAGAACAATGGAGGAACAACGGAGGAGCGAGTTGTTGCAATGTAAATCTTTTCCACATTGTTACCTGCAAAGCAGCTGGAAAGTATTTTCCAAAAAAAACTAAATTGCTGAAAGCTGTGAAAAGGCAGCTGTGGAGCCACAGTGACATGCAGTTTGATACTTCCTGTGATTTTCTGTCACCTTCCAGTTTTTGGCACGGATCATTTAGAAACAGCTGTCCGGACAGAGCATTGCCTAAACCCGATGGATTGGAGTTTTGAAGAAAAAAAATCTGCGCTCCTGCAACTCTTCCTCTCATGTCTTCAAACTGCAGCATTCTCCTTTTAAATGTGCTGAGCTGGTCTTTACAAGCAGCGCATTTCAAACGGGTTTTCGACAATAAATGGGACCTTCTCTGAGCTCTGACATGGTGTGTATCTTTGAGCTGAAGGAGAGACAGTGGTGAAAATGTTTTGTCTCCTTTTTTGGAACACAAATGGCTCGCGGTGACATTCCGTACAAATCCATCCTCCCTAAGGTGAGGTGTAAGTCTCTGTGGAGTGGCACTCTGACTGCCTTATAGGGCTTGTTTAACTGCTGCTAACTCTTAAAATCTGCAACTAGGACATAGTTGACAAGTTTATACGAAAGTTAGCAGCTATGTAAAGTAACTTGTGGACTTGTTTTATTTATTTTGCTGTTTTATTGTCCTGAATCTTGGTTTTGTTGAATGTAAGGCTTTGAGTGGATGGTTCTCTATCTATTTTTGCATGTAAATGACAAAAAAAGACCACAAATTATGTTGTTTCTCTGCATAATTTCAGTCCTAGTCTCCTTTCATTGCAAAACATGTTCGTGCACTGCCATCTAGTGGTCAGAATTCTGTACAGCAGGTTTCCAAATGTGGAGCATGATGAAAAATGTAGTTTTTTAAGTTCATTTTTGTCATTATTCGAATACTTTACTTTGTAAACTTTTACATTGATCATTAAAGATATTTGTGTTTATATCAGTGTGTAGTAAGAAGTAATTGAGTGCTTTTTTTCTGTAAAAACTGTTTTTAGGTCTTGTAACCCTTGTGCTATCCTAGGCACTTTACCATTGGGAGTTGGGTCATCTAGACCCACTAGACAGTGCTCTGAACCTTTTTTCTTCAATGATTTGTGATCTTCACTGGTGTCCATGGATTACATGAAATCTTTCCACCTTTATCCACCTTTGTCATGGTAGGGAGAACACGTCAATGTAAGGGTGGGGTCATAGGATAGCACAATATGTGCACTCTGGAAATAGGACCTTTGAAAAGCTCAGATTGTATTTTAAATCGTGAATAGAGCAATAAATAACTATTTTCTATCTTTTTAAATTATTTTTAGTGATGCTTAAATCCAAAATTCCTTGTAAGATAAAGGAGGGAAAAAGGGTACACTGTGGAGCAGCGGTCATCTTGCCTTATAGTGAGAAGGTTTGAATCCTCTCTGTGTGGAGTTTGCATGTTCTCCTCATGGGTTTTCTGTGGGCACCCCGCCTTCCTCCCACAGTCCAAAAACATGCTTCATAGGCTGATAGTTTTCCCCCTATTTGTGCACGTGAGTGTGAATGTGTGAGTGTGTAGCCCTGCAACAGACTGGCGGCCGCCCTCCACCTAGCAGTAGCTGGGAGAGGGATTTAGAGAGTTCTAATAATGGACAGAGTGAAGATAAAGAAAAGAAAAATCCAACATGGCAGCTATCTTAACAAAGACACATTCATTGATTTATGCAACATCATCATTCATTCTCAGGACATTTTTCTGCAGGAAATTCTTGACAGGAAATGCTGTGAATCAAGACATATGCAGTGTGAGCCTCTGAAGAAAAAGTTATGGACATCTAAAAAAATGTACAATAAATGTTCAGAACTCCTTACAAACTATAGAAACTGCAGAATGCTTTCACACCTTTAACCTCAAAGAACTACCTATAGGGCTTCATTTTTGTGATCTTTACTGTTGTCTACAGTTGCAAGGTTAAAGTGACAATGAAATCCCCTGGAAGCACCGGTGACCTTTAGCACAACAGTTATGGTCGTTCCCACTTATAAATCCTTTTGTTAAAGAACCATTTGGCTGAAGGAACCAATTACACGGGAATGAAACCATCGGTCACTGGTTTAACTCTGGCAAGGAAGTGCCCTTTAAATGGATGAGTGCTATTCTGGCCCACTGCTCTAACACAGATGGTGCAGATGCAATTAAAGAGGAGATTGAGACTTCTTTTAGTTCAGTTCAGTTAACCCAGCAATAAATACACTAAAAAAGCATAAAAAGGAAGGAGGAAAAAAAAGTCTTCGTGGTCCTATTTTTAAAAGGTTCTCAAATGGAAAATGTTGTCTTTTTCGTGATAGTTTTTTTTAATAACTTAAAATATATATTTTATTTTTTTTTGGGGTGTGTGTCGTAGTCAGAGGGCAATTTTTTTGGGTAGTTGTCCCACACAGGTTTTTTCTTGAGTTTTTTAATAATGATAATAATTCATTAGATTTATATGGCGCCTTTCTTGACGCTCAAGGTTGCCTCGCAGTACATAAGATAAATAAAATTATAAAAACAGTAACTCAACAATAACACATTTTTGTGCCTTTTTTCTCCATGTTGCGTTCACACCGTCCTCTGCAACTCACGTTCAAGTGACCACTTCCAATGACAAGTCTTTGTAAACGTGTATTTTGGGCTTTTGCTTTCAAAACTCCTGCATTCACGTGTTGCTACACAAGTTTTTCTGTTCGTTTTCAGGCTTTATGTACAAAATGCAGCCAATGAACACACTTTGAAGGTTAAACCAGGTTGAACTTTGACCCATCAGGGACTCAGTGGTAACATGACGTGTGGGAGGCCTCCTTTTCACTTTAAAAAAGGGTCAACCATTTGAAAATTGATCATGGAGGTGAAATTGAATCAGTTAGTTCTAAAGGGGCCCAAGTCCAAGAGGTTTGTTTTTCCAGGAAATGATTTTAATTGCATAGCTTAAAGGGAGGCTACACCAAATGATTAATACTTTACCCAGATTTAGCACCAGTTCATAGATTACAAATGCTATAATTTGAAGCACCTCAATTTTAGAATTTTGGAGGACTAGCAAACTAAAGTCTTTGGACTTGGACTAGGGCTTTTGAACTAACCGATTCAATTGATTATTGCAGCTTGTGGCCGGCTGGAATTCTGAGACAGAAAAAAACCTGGGGCAAGATTCATGAGATTTGTACTGCTTCGACACTTTTCTACCACCTGCAGGTACATGCGCTAGTATCAGGTAGCGACAGTCACCACATGCTGAAATGGTGTTCATGACGGCACGTTTTTGGACGTGCGACCCATGCCCGGTGGGAACGTAGCATTAGAGTCAACCGCTGCAATGGGCCTTTTAACCCATCCTGCTCATCTTCTAGTTAAAGGAAGTCCTCAGAGATATGGACTTTAGTGGGTGCTTCGGCCCACTTATGACTTGACCTGGACTTGTAGTCAGTTATTACATGTCTTTTGTTTTGTTTTTTTAATCTACTGTTTGCAGGTGGAGCAGGGTGGCCGGGCCTTCCTGGCTGGAATACAAGACGGGGATGTGGTGGTGTCCATCAACGGGAAACCATGTGCTGATCTAACACTTTTACGAGCATCTGCTCTTATCGACACTTCAACTGACAGCTTGCAGTTATGTCTCAAAAGGTAGTTATAACAACAAAAACTCAGTAAATAAAATAAGGTCTTCTAGAAGGGCAAATCATCAAAGCTGTAAAGCAGAGGAACATCGTAGTATCTTGGTGTTTACAGAGTGGGACGAAACAACTTCAGCATTATTAAATTTGCATTTAGATGGGTTGGTGCTTTATGATCTGTGTTCTTTTAAATCGGCAGCGTTCATCCACAAAAGCAGGTGTGTCTGTCTGAATATCTTTCTGTTATGACATAAAAAAAGAGGAAAATTGTATTTTTGGTGTTTTTGTAGCGTTTTTCTCATGATGGAGGACATATGAAAAAAGGAATTTAAGATTGAAACTGCATTTGTGAGTATTTCTTTATCAAAATCGTTGTGAATCAGGAGCAGATGAAAAAAATGCAGATGGAAAAATGTCCTATTTGTGACATAAAACAATATTCTGGATGGGCCACAAGCTCCCTGCTCCGATCCATTCTGATGCATCCACTTGTAGAGAAATAGATCCATGTTCATCTTCATTTTCTTTTGTCTGAGCTGCCATCTGGCTCAGAATTGTACAACTGGATAGCTCCAATCTTGTTCAACATTTTAGTTTCACCAGCAGTGTTAGGTTGAGGTTGTGAAGGACTGTAAGCTAGCAGGAGAGTGCGTAAACAGAGAGCACTCAGTATGGGTGACGGGAAGGGGGGTGTTTCTCTGCACCAACAGTCCAGCCCACAGCTCTGAGGCAAATTTCTGATGAACAAAAACTATTCCTATAGAATGAATTTTAGATTTTGGTTAAAAATGGTAAAATCCTAACTAAAAGACCACGGGAAATGTTTTTTACAATAGATTAAAATATGATCAGAGTGCGTCTTTAAGTTGCTTCACTTTTTAGTCATCACAAATTTAACAATATAACTTTTTTTTTGCTATTTGGACTTTGTGGTAAAAGAATAACCATTGACAGATGTTTTTTTTTTCCTGAGTCTCTTTTTGGTGCACTTGAACATAAAAAATAGATAAAAAGTTCTTTAGGTGTGATCACTATTTACTTTGGCTTTCTGAATTTTTGATGAGACAGACTTAATTGGGGATTTGGCATGTGACTTTGGTACAGAATCTTTTAAATAACAAGGAGAGTTTTTATTAATTTAAGGAGCTGATTCTAGAGTAAAAAAAAATGAACTTACCTACACTGATAATCTCATGATCTATTTTCAAAGTGTTCCCGGTGGCCTTTAATTATGATTATGCCGCTTTTAGCCAAAATAACCAAACAAAAACAAAATAGGTGTTTTCTTGGACATAGTTTCTCCAGAGCAGCAGATGTTTGTTAGAAATTCACCTCTGAGTTGTGAGAGGGACTGCTGGCACCCCCGTTCCCCTCCTTGTTGCTGAGAACTCTCTCTTTACACTGTCTCCCACTGGCTGACTCCCTCTGGCACCCCCCAAACTAACATTACCGGTGCAGCAAAAATGGCAAGCAATACTGGAGTCGACGAGGAAAACGAAGATGTACAGTAACGATTATATTTTCTACGCAACAAGAACAATCCATTTCAAACTGCATTTTTAACTGCTCCTAAGTTACGATAATTTGAATATAGAAATACTCAGAAATACATTTTTAAGATTGATTTTTTTCCATTATTGGAAAAATGCTGCAAGAATTTCAAAAGTTTGTTCTAAATGACTTGACGAAGAGCACCGTTTCTCCAAGTCTCATTGCTGTTCTCTTCCTTTCTTTGACAGAAACGTCTTCATCCCGGCAGAAAGGCTTGAATCTGAAGGGAGGAGCCTGTCAAGCGAGGTTCTGGAAAGCACCACCCTTAACATCTTCTCTCCAGATCACAGGTTCCAGTTACCGAAGGAGCTCTATATTTCTGAGTCCAGACACGAGGCTGACTTTGGACATTCGGAAAATGACACAGATTCCCCTAAAACCTCCCAGCTTTGTTCAGTCCAGCAAGACACATCCTCATGTGAGAATCAAGGAAGCAATCACGAAGAGGGAGCAGAGTGGTCTGTCTCACCTGGAGACATACTGGAGCTGCAAGTGTCTCTGTCTAAGCAAACCTTGAGCGACGCAGGCAGCACGGCCCTGGGAAGTGCTCATGGGATCGAGGGGGAATTTTCAAAAAGAGAAGTCATCAAAGCGCTACACAAGACGACGGCAACATCTCTCTACACGCCATGCCCTGTCAGGGAGCCGCTCGGCCAGCACGGTGTGGTGGTCACTCCAACCTCGATGCTGGGACAGGTGGAGGTCATTCTGCAGCAGCCGACAGCATCAGGAGCAGGGAGGGGCATCCTGAGCGTGGGTGGCCCGAAGGTCAGCGAAAGCCTTGGATCCCAAAGTGAAAGACAGGAAGGAGGAGGGATCAGTGAGGGGGTCCCGGGGTCCTTCACTATCTCATTTAAAACTCCATCAGAGGAGGAGTCAGGAGAAGAGCAGGGCTCCGATTCTGAGAGGGATCAAGAAAAGCCCAGCAAACATCACGCCAGACATGCTCGTGAGTAATTCTTGAACCATTTTTATTTGTATCTTCAAGTAGGATGCCTTTCTGCATAATTTCTAGCCTTGAAATGGATCATCTGCTGCTGTTGGATGCACTTGTTGACATGTGTGCATCCCAAAGCTTGAAACACTATGTGTGTAATCCTTAAAATAGTTATGGGGGCCTCTTTCTTTGAATGAAAGCTGATACAAAAAGGTGTAACAGGGATTTTTACCAATCTAATGAGCATATTGAACAATCAGCAATAAAACAGATGGAACACTGAGCTGATCTTTTGCTGCTACGCTTCAGGAAATATTCTGAGCTGTGCAGCAAGAAGTGTCTTGATGGTAAATTTGGACTCTGTTGAAGACACAAATATAACTCCACCACGCTGACGATGCCTGCAGAAGTAGCTCTTTGACAGACACCAGCATGTGCCTCTGTCAGACCGTTATCTGATCCTTTCAAACCAGCTCTTTAACTGAGGTCCAAAAGTGAGTCTGTTGCTCACTCCCGTTGTTTCCTCCGTCTTAAAGTTAGCCGTGCAGGAAGATGATAAAGTAAGCCTGCTTGATATTATCCTATTGGCTTGCATCTTTTTGGGGGGCGAGGGTCCAGATTAAACCAGCAAATGTTATTGAGTTACTTGTGAATTTATAGATTGGGATTTTGTGCTTGCTATTTTTCTTGCATCGGGGATATTTTTAGTTTCTGTTGGAGTGAAAAATTGCTCTAAGGACACTTAGAGGGTGGATTATGCAGAGTTTACGCAGAGAGCTTTTAATTCTTGTGGTAATAAATAATATACTATAATATGATGATATAGCTCAATCGGTGTAGAGCTACAGGCAGACATTTTCTATGAAGTGTGAATAATTTGGGGATGTTTATTGCGTGTTTGGAGCTTGTCAATCACATTTTATGTGTTATTATCCGTCTGTGTATTACGTTGGAACAATTTCTTTCTTTTACTGTTTCATAGTAATAATTGTTGGTATATTATTTTTCAAAATAAGCTAAGAGTGAAAAAAACCTTTGCAAATAACTTTTTGCTTTAACAATTGTGGTTTTTATTAGAAGTGAGGATATTAAGAAGTTTGTTTTAACTTTCTAACTGTTTTACCTATTAAATGGGTAAATAAGTAAATACAATTTTTACTGTATTCTTGAAAAACAGTCAATTTTTCTTTGTCAAAAATCAGGCTTTCAACTCTTGTACTCCATTATAGGCAGTTGGGAAATTGATTTACTGTTTCAGTTTGTAAAGCTATTCTGACCAGTCTAATTTAGGATTTTTTCATTTTCTTTACAGGACTCAGGCGCAAGGACAGCATTTCTGAGAAACAGTTGAAGGAGGCAAAGTCCAAATGTAAACGTATAGCTCTCCTTCTCACTGCTGCTCCATCAAATCCTAATAACAAAGGGGTGTTGATGTTTAAAAAGCACCGCCAGAGGGCCAAGAAATACACTCTCGTGAGCTACGGCACAGGGGAAGACGAACAGGAGTACAGCGACGAAGAGGACGAGGAAAACGGAGACACCAAGCAAGAAATCCCTGCTGCTGAAATCACTTTTTTAGCTACTATAAATTCTGCAACAGACAAAACTTTTATCAGAGATGCTACAAGTAGCAAGTGCGTGCTGAATTTTAATTTGGACAAAGCTCTCATGGACATTGAACAAAACTTGCAAAACCAAGCAGAGATGGAATGTTTGCCTGAAACCAAAGGCAAGGGTGCCCTAATGTTTGCTCAGCGCCGTCTGAGGATGGATGAGATTTCTGCTGAACATGAGGAGCTCAGGCGCCAAGGAATGCCTGTGGAAGCAGTGCAGGAGACGAACAAGAGGGCTGCGGACCTCTCATATATGCAGTCTGCAACAGAGGGCCGCACTTACATGGATGTAAATATTCATCAGCAAAGCCAACAGCAATATCAGCAGTATCAAGAGCAACAGTACTATGAGCAACAACAGAACTACCAACAGCAGCATCAATACCAACAATTTCAGCAGCAGCAGCAGTACGAGCAAAGTCAATATCAACAACAGCAAATGTATCAGCAGCAGCAATATCTTCAAGAGCAGAAGCAAATGCAGCAGTATCCTGCAATCATCAACGGTACAAATCAACAACGAGCCAATGAAATTCAAAGTTCCTTTAACAATCTTTCTGCCAAGCCTTTTGCAGCAGAAAACATGGTGGCGACACCCTATTCTCACGGGGTAAGTGGGACTATTCAGGATCTTGCGGCTCAAGGAGAGCAAATAGCCTCCCGTGATGAGCGTATATCTACCCCTGCTATCAAGACCAGCTTTCTGCAGGATGCAAGACGAAGAAATACGGGTAAACCTATGTTCACATTCAAAGAAGCTCCAAAAATGTCCCCTAACCCTGAGCTGCTAAACCTCCTCAACAGGAGTGATAAAAAGTTGGGCTTTGAGTCAGGACCGGAGGAAGACTATCTCAGCCTTGGGGCTGAGGCTTGCAATTTCCTCCAGTCTCAAAGAGTTAAACCAAAGATTCCTCCACCAGTTGCTCCAAAGCCTGTGATCAACCCCAACTCTCCACCTTGGTCTCCACAGATAGAAGCAGCCAACCAGAACACGCCTCAGTGTGCTGAAAATAGTATATCTACACCTGCTGTTGCCCCCACTACAGACACTGCCCCTACTCCAGAACTAGAGCCAACCACTGCACCTGCCGTAGAACACCCTCCCCCTCTCGCTCCACATGAAACTCCTGCCAATGCTATAACAGACAAGCAGCATGCATGGCCTCCCACAGAGACAGAATCCCAGCAGCAGCCTTTGCAAGTGACACTTCCAGAGGAAAATATTGTGATGAAGCCTTCTTTGCAGGCCGAGTCCTCCCAGAAGACAACTTGGATTGCAGAACAAGCGCAAACCCAGCAACAGTCACCTGCTGGTTGGCACCCACCTCAAGTGAAGCCCCAGGAACCACCCTCAGGTCAGACTCCCACGCAACCTTCATGGGTAACACATCAGCCTGCTCAGAGCCGAGCACAGCCTCAGACTCCCACAAGTACTTGGACCCCCCAAAGCCAGCCAAACTGGAGCCATCCTCAAGGACAAAATCAAAGCCAGCCTCAGCCACCCTGGATTCAGCCACAAGAAGAACCACAGTCTCAACAACAGCACCAGGTTCAGTCATCTTGGGCACAGACCAATGAACAGCAACAGTCGCAACAAATTCAGCCAGCATGGTTACAAACCCAAGGACATCCACAGCAACAAGCCCAGAACCAGTGGACACACCTTTCACAAGTGGACTCCCAACAACAAGCACCATGGGTGCAACCTCAGCAGAAAGTGCAACCACCATGGGCTCAACAAGT
Organism: Oryzias sinensis; assembly: GCA_037389245.1. NCBI lineage: Eukaryota > Metazoa > Chordata > Actinopteri > Beloniformes > Adrianichthyidae > Oryzias > Oryzias sinensis. Next base: position 7,922,359 of record CM074505.1, on the reverse strand, counting down.
TCAGCAAGAACCCCAGCCACAGCCACCATGGGTTCAACAACCACAGCATCAGGCTTTGCAACAATCGTGGGCACAACCCCAAGCATCACATCAGCATCAGCAAACATGGGTCTCAGGACAGCCTCAACAGCAGCCCTCTGGTGATGCTTGGGGCCAATCACAGATCCAGGTTCAAGTTCAGCCACCATGGATCCAAGCAGCCCAGCCACCATCTCAACCACATCCACAGCCACAGCCACAACCTCAAGCTAATCTGAATCCGTGGGCACCTGTACCTGCTCAGGCCCAATCACAGTCTCAATGGGCTCAGCACCCTCTTGAAAATAATCAACACCACATGAATTCATGGAACCAAGAACAAAATCAGCCTCAACATCAGCCACCTTGGGTCCAAACACCCCCAGCCCAGTCAACACCATATCCAGGCTGGCAGCAGCAAATTTCCAGTACTCCACCCCAGCCACAAGGGGATACATGGGCACCTGCTCAAACACAGCTTCAGACACATGTGGACTCCTGGACTTCACAGTCACAGCAAACATCGACTAATGTTTCCGTGTCTAAAATCAACAACCGCCCCTCTCCTAAACCTTGGCAGCCACTACAAAATACATCACAAAATCTGGCCACGCCCCCTCCACCCAGACGAATGCAATCATTTACTATTGGGCAAAGACCATTACCTATCAACCCCATGGCCACGGTCCTAAATCCTAAATCTTCTCCAGGTTCAGCTTTTGAGATGCCAGTGGTTAAAGGGAAAGGAGCTGATATGTTCGCCAAGAGGCAGTCTCGTATGGAGAAGTTTGTTGTGGACTCTGACACTGTGGAAGCAAACAAGGCAAGCCGATCAACATCACCAGCTGCTTCTTTACCGAATGAATGGAAATATACTTCCAATGTACGTGCTCCCCCTCCACGAGCATATAATCCTATTCAATCTCCATTGTATCCTCCTGCTGCATCCAAACAACCCCCTGCAGCCAGTCCTTCAACCAAAGCAAAGAAAAAAGACCAAGAGAAACAGTCACCTGCCCCTAAGCCTCTAAATGTTATTGATGTCATGAAGCATCAACCATATCAGTTGGATTCTTCACTTTTTATCTTTGGCCCAGGAGCAGAGGCTGTCAAGCCCCCCATTTCAAAACCCAGCCCTCCCAAACCACCTAATGAAAACCAACCAATTACGTATGGGCAAAGTGCCCCAGTCCAGCAAACTGGACCATACAGCTCCCCGTATCCCCAACAAGCCTTTGGGATGCCCATGCAGCCTCCAATGCATGATGGCCTTTATCAGCAAGCTCAAGCTAATGTTTATCCTTATCAGCAGCCTTCAGGTGGTCAATACCCACAACAATATAACCAACAATACCATCAACCTGCCCAACCTTCTTATCATCCCCAGTCCCCTCAGCCTTCAAACTCTCCCTATTCACAGCCTCTACAGGCTGCTTACCAGCCAGCAAACAGCCCTCCTTATATGGCACCTCCGCCTGTACCCTATGAGCAACAATCCACCAGTTGCTACATTGCCCCGAGTTTCCCTGTGGTTGGTAGAGCGGATTCTGTATCAGGGGGTAGCAATGCAGCTGCTCCCAGGCCAAAGTTTACAGCTAACAAAAGCTCAGCTCAGGTGTGGAAACCTGCAGTGGCTGAAAAAGAATGATTCTCATAGGATCATGGCAGTCTTATAGACTATTGGATAAAAAAATGTATGATCTTACAGAAAACTGCAAAGTAAAGGATTTGGAACTTGCAAAGAAAACTTGCTCCTGCAAAAACTCTGTTCATCTCATAGCTCATATTATTTAATAGAGCTTGTTGTTAATAGAGATGTTTTACAGTTTTTAAATCACAAGTAATGACTGATACATAAGAATAACAAAATGGAAAATTCTAAGGTGTATAGTAGTCCTAATTCTATGTATGTTATTTTATTGTTAAGGGCTTAAAAAACTATTTTTTGTGAAACCTTTTAAAAATTATTTCTTGTGAATTGGTCTAAAATAATGATGGTGTGAGAATGTAGGGGAGTTTTTTTACTGGGCATGACTCAAACATAATTGCGAGTGATAATGAAATCAGAAGAAAATGTGAAAGCTGGAGGGTTATTTATAAAAACTAAAGATAAAAAGTCCTCCTTATTTTATCCAAAGATAGTACTTTCCCCAGAGAGATAACAGTCAATTAAATTTTTTAGCAATTTTGCAGAAGCGAAGCTAAAATAAAAAACAAGTTTACCTTAGATAAGGAGGAGGTTATAAAAGAAGGGTGTGGTTTGAAAGTTTTAATGATATGATCAAACTTCAGGAAGGTCAAATATATTTAACAGAGATAGAGATTCTGGGTTGTGATGACGCACAAAGGTTTCCTTAACAATTTGATTATTCCTTTCTTTTTCCTCACTGCTCTCTTCTCATCTTTTAATACTTAAGTGGGCACTTTTCATTTTAAGCTTTAAGCAGGTGTTGCATCATGTTAAATACTATATTTAAACTGCCTCAGGAGAGGTCTAATTTAGAGGTCCACAGGGAGGCTCGGATTTCAACTCGAGCCAAAAACCACAACCTCTAAGATCTTCACTTTATCATTTCGTAACTTTTCCATTTGGAGTTAATGCATCTTTCTCCATTGTTTTATATATATATATATATTTGAGCAGATCCGGTATTGTGTCTAAATAGTTACAAATGACTTCAGAGATCTTTTGTTCTCCATATTCTTTTTTTTTCCTTTTTGTGTGTTCTTCTTCATTGTTCACTTTCTGTGTGACTCAGTGCCATTAAACTGTCTCTTTTCCTTGTTTTGCCTCCTTTTCGTTTCTCTTTTGAGTATTTCTTTTGGCCCTTTTCTCGCACTATATAAAAAAAAAAAAAAAAAAACAGTTGGAAAAACAAATGGGACCCCCCCTCCCCCCATTTTTTAAAGAGCTGAGGTAGGTGCTAGAGAAGCACATTCCGACCCGATGACTGCCTGATGACACATTTATGAAGGATATTATTAGCTGTGGGACTTACTGTGATCTCACTAGATGATTCTGGAGGTCAAGTGAGTTATGAAATATAGATGTCTATGGTGTCACTCATTTTAAAACAGGTTTTTAATATTAAATGATTATGGCAGAAAAGAATCATATTCATTCACTGGCTCATTTTCAGCACTGAGGTTAAACAAAATTGGCAGTCTTTTTAGATTTCAATTGATAGAAGTCAAGAACAAATGAAATAAGGTGTTAAAAATAAAAAATAAAATTTTGTTTTAGCCACAGTTTAACACACGGTTAGGGCTGTCAATGTATTTTTATTTTATCTATTTTATTCTATCTTACTTGTCCTGTCCAACAACTGAGCAAACAGATAAGAGCTGAAGGCCTCTTGTGTTGGTCGGACTGTACTATATATATATATATATATATTCTCTTATATTTATATATTTGTATATATACCGTGATCCTTGATTATCATGGGGTTATTCCAAATAGAACCCGTGATAAAAGCAAAACCAGTAGAAGTAAAGAAACCTTTATTTTTTGAATTATTATACAATGAAATACACTATTATACATTGAAAGAAGAACAAACCATTTAACAGGCACAAAGCAATTGTTTTTTAACAAATAAAAGTACTTTAGAAACGTTTTTCAACAAATAACTTCTGTAGTGTGCTGTCAAATAATAATTTCAATCATCGATAAGAACAGAAGGCTTTAAATTGCGGAGATTAGCCCCGCCCACCGCGACCCGAGTGGATTAAACGGAAGAAAATTTAAAATGATTATGAAAAAAATAAAAAAGTACAGTGGGACAGATAGTGACTCCGGTCTTCTTTTTCACTGCTCTTCATGATGCTGCATCCTCTGCAGCGTTTTTTCCCAACTTCACAAACCCGCAGTGCAGCTGCAGGTGTGTTTGTTCGGAGAGGAACATAGTGATAGGCAGTTGTTGTCGCTCTTCTTTCTTCTTTGCTAAAAGATCATATACACCGACATACCACCATCGATTATGTTGGAGAACTGTAATGAACAGCTCATCAAGGTCCCATTCTTGAGCTACTCATGACTTTTTAGTAATCCAGAATCAGAACACAATGCACAATCCAAATCAAAGTGAAGTAGCAGAAACCGTGAAAAAGTAAACCGTGATATAGCAAGGGATAACTGTATATATATATATATATATATATATATATATATATATATATATATATATATATATATATATATATATATATATATATATATATATATATATATATATATATTCTTTTTTTTTTTACACAGGGAAAAGAGAAGGGAATAGTGTGGGAAAAAAGTGTGTGGGGGGGTTGAAATAGAAGTAATGAGAAAGGGGGAGAAAGTAAGGGGATACGAGTGCCAAGCTGCTAATTTGAGTAGGTTATGATTTCAAGCTTCTCAACAATGTAATGTCAATTTGAATAGTTTCACACGCCCCATTGCCCCAAATTCTCACATTAAAAATGTGTTTAGACATTGTTTTATGAAAGCACGAGGGCCATGCACACTAAAAGACAAATATATATTTCAAAGATGGAAAATTGATTCCTCCCTGTCGCATTCTCCTTTTTCCTTTCAAAGACCTCCTTTTTTCCATATGTGCATTTTATTTTCTCGTCATTCTTCCACTGCTTTCCACACTCACCAGGTGATGGCAGCAGTGGCCTTTTTCTGCATGTCTACTGTCCTGTAATATCAGAAACCATGAATTTTTCACCTGGCATGACCCTGTGCTGTCTAATCACCTAAGGGGACACTTGAGTGTAAAAAATTCACAAGTTACTATTATGTTTCTGTCACCTGTCTCAACCAGAGAAACTAGATACATTCCTACCATTCATTAACAGAGATGACTATTCTGGGAAAAAACTAAATATTTCTCCTTATTTTGTGAATTTTAAACAAAAATAACTATTAATTGTTTATCTGTTTTTGCCATTCATTTGCAACTTTAAGTCTTATGTAAGAGTATATTGCTGGGGTACAGTTTTTAAAGACTGGTATCAATCGCTTTGACTTTTAAATACCAATTTTGAATTCATACATGTTAAAAAAAAAAAAAGCTTTTCTAAAATTTTAATGAATAACTGCATGTTTGGATTTCTCTTTACAGACAATTGGCAGGAGCTTCTCCCTTTCCCCGCTAGCCAGAGTACCATCTACAGGTCAAAAATCAGCTTCTGCTTCCTCCCTTTCTAAGCTTCCAACCTGGGATTTCACCGCTCCCCCATCATGGCAGACATCCGGGTTGGAGAAAGGCTTCAAGATGCCTACCCCCTGGGAGGCTGCCTCTCGGCATCCCTTGGGCCTGGTTGATGAGGCTTTTCAGGGCCTCCAACAATCCCTTGCGTCGAACGTCCACTTGGCAGCCCAGCGCAAAATCCTGCCTGAGCCACCGGCAGAGTGGAAGGCCAGAGTTTCTTATCAAACTCCTCACAAAACAGGCAACCAGACTTGGAGCCAAAGCTGTAGTAAGAGTCCAAATCTGCTTCCATCATTTGTGTCCCAGACAAGAAGGCCTGTCCACGCCCCAACAAGTCAGACAGGTTATAGGTCCCTGCCGAGGCAGTGGCAGCCTCACAAGCACGAGGCAAACCCGAGGCCTATGACATCTCCATCTGATTACACCAAACCTGTGGAAAAGTATGCTTACAAGTCTGTTTGCAACAGCTCCACCTGGAGGTGAAGGCAGTAGAATATCTGTCTGTGCTGTTAGTTTTACACACCAGATTCTATCAAGCAATTGCAGGAGTGGACATGTGGAAAAGTCTGTTTGTTTTGCAAACAATACAGTACTAGTATGCATGTTTTGTTTAAAAAAATACTTTTGGTTGAATAATTTAGTTAGCATGTGTCACAGAAGAAAAGACTAAAAGCTTGTGCAACTTTGGAGGTTATTTTTTCAAGGTATTAGGTCACTGCTTCTTTTCTGGTAAATACTCTGAAGTCATTGACTTTAAGAACTGGACCAAGTGAGTCTGACCTCACCCATAGAAAAATTAACGTTCAAAGTGAGACCACATACTTTTGAGGCATCTGATTGGTCAATTTATGACTTCAAAAACTTGCACTACAGAAAAAATATGAAAACAAATTAGAATTGGTAAAAACATATTTAAAACAGGTAACAGATATATTGACTAAGGAATAGCTGTTTATTTCTCAATAGAAGTCTTTAAGATTTTGGCTTCTTGGAACCAGCGAGTACTTCCGATTTGGAACGCAGAGGGGGAGGGGCCACTCAGTCCAGTTCTCATATACAGTCAGGCTACAATATATAGTCACCAGCAAGGGTTAACTTTAACATGTGGAACATCACATGGAATACTTAAACACTTTTAGAGTTCAAGTGTGGGGAAAAAAATCCATCGATCCATTTTTATAAACTTACTTAATTCTGTTGAGGGTTTATGGGGATGCTGGAGCCTATCCCAGCCACTATTGGGTGAAGGCGTGAAAAGATATTGTGGTTGTAAATTTATTATTTAACTGAGGGTAGTGCTACAAATATAGACCAGGGTGTTCCATTAGTAAATATACTTCAAGTCCCCACGTTCCCTTTTTGAACTTTACGCAAACCAGGAAGTATGTAAGTATGTTCCAGTTCCTTAAAAGGCTACTGGAGGCAGGTTCAAAATGAGTCAATACACCACTGAATGTTAAAAAGCCCATATTACACCTTATTTTTCTTTTCAAATGTATGCACTTCTAGAGATGTGGGTTATTATTTGAATAAAAGCTAGATTGTCTAATGGGTTAACTCAACAAAGCTTCAAGCTTTACTTTCGTTGAATCATTATTTATACAGAACTTTACAACACCCTCAGGGTGCCAAACGTTCTTTACAATGAAGAGAGAAAAAAAAAAACTGTAAAATTGAGCAAATTAAGAACAAAAGATAAAAAAAAAACAGCAAAAAAATAAAAAAGGCAATAAAATACATAAAGACATTTAAGTGCTGTTTTTTAACCTTGTTGAGTTGGGCACAGTTAATTGTAGTCAAGCATCGTTTTTGTAAAAAAATAAAATTCCATCGGTAATGCCCAAGATTATCTGTTCAGTTTATATTTTTATATGCTAAACAAAAATTAGCTTTTTTTTAAAAAAAAAACCTTTAAAAATCTGCAAAAGACTCTCTCGGATTGAGGTCACATGCTTTCTTTGGCAACATCTCAGATATCAGCTGGTCCATGGGAGTAAAAGAGAACTCAAGCCACAATAAAACTAAAAGAAAATGATTGAAAATGGACAAAAAAACTCATGGAGACTGAAGTTTACCATTAGTTTAAAAGCAAGCATTAATTTTGAACTCAACAAAACCAGCATAGCTTAAAATTTACCATTCGATTGAATGAACACTCACTTATACCCCACCGTTCCTCTGTCATTGCTGGTTTACATGAGGGATGTGTATGCACACTTCTGCTTGTCAATGTCAAACCATACACTTCTAATCTGTGGTTTTTCGTTATTTTAAACTAAATATTCTATATACTGGTTTATACACCTTTTCTTTTTTCAAGGGCATATTTTCTTTGAGAACTGCAAAGTTTTTGGTTGCCTGTCTGGTCGTGTCGCTCTTTGTTTGGATTATGTTGGATGATAGTCAAACTGCAGCGACTTTCCTGCTTCTCCAAAGCTTGTTGGTGTTATTTTTAAATAAAAGTCGATTTATTCTCATCCGGTTGCGTCACATGCCTGCAAGTCAGCATTTGGATCTTCTTTTAACAGGGAACAGTATCGCTGTGCTGTGCACGTCTGTGAGAGCAATCTTCCTGACAGAGCAGCATCCATTCAGCGTAAAACTGCAGTTTCCCTTGTGTTTTTCTAGCTGTTAGGTTGCAATGTCGAAAAAATCATGACCTCTAAGTATTAAGAGATTTAGGGTTATAGCAGGTTTGAGAAGGTTTTTGCGAGACATAGCTAAGGTCTTAACATGCATCAAGTGGGGTTTGAGCTCCAGTTAAAATTTAAAAATATTTATTTACTGTTAGAAGAAATGAATGGTGTGAGAGAATTAGGACTCATTCAATAAAGTAGGAATAAAGACAGGTTTGGAGTTGCATTATTCCTTTATCCTCCTGTCATGATGTTTTGCATCAAACACACTAGTTCTGGGGGATTGTGGACTTTTTGCTATTATGTTTGGATTTCATCAGACAAACACTCGAAATGGGATCTAGGATGTTTTCCCAACAGGATATGTAAAACGTCAGACGCAATAAGCCAAGTTTTGAACAAAGCGGGGAAAGAGTGAGGGTGAATGCATCTCTTAAAATTGAAATTAAAAGGCTTTTCTGCAAGTTTCATTGTAACCTTTGTGCTATCCTAGGAATTTTAACATTGGGAGTTGGGTCAACTAGACCCACTAGACAGTGCTCTGAACCTTTTTTCTTCAATGATTTGTGATCTTCACTGGTGTCCATGGATTACATGAAATCTTTCCACCTTTATCCACCTTTGTCATGGTAAGGAGAACACGTCAATGTAAGGGGGGGGGGGTCATCTAAGATAGCACAAGGGTTAAATAATGAGTTAAAAAAAAGCACATCTGAGTTGACTGAGTTCTGATGGTTTAGTGGAAGTTAAAAAAGGGGCACTCATTTTGTGTTTGTGTATGGTTTGGACTTTTGCTCATATTGTTTTTATAATTTCCACATACATATAAAAGATTTAGCGACTTTCACCAAAAGCATTAAAATAATGTTTCAGTTGATATTGATTTGTGTCTCAAAGTGCCCCTTTAAAATCTAACCATTTTCTTTTGAAAGTACAGAGTGATTCATTAGCTTTTTGTTCTAAAATCACCAAATAAATGAATTCCAACGGTAAAATGTGTGTTTGTGTTTCTTAACAATTTGCTCTCTCATTAGCTGTTTCTTTGTGGCTAAGCATGTGTTTTTAGAGTAGCTGGTTACATAATTCTGGTTGCTATACTCGTCATCCTTTCATATTCTGCTCGATAACTTGATACAGGTTGGTACAGAGGAAAACAACTTACAGCATTCATTTTTACACTCAATGTTGATTTAACAAACAACTGAAATGACTTAAGATGTCCTAAGTGAGGAGTTTAGAAGATTTTTGGAAGTTATAATGAAAATGTAGAAAAGTCAAATGTAACGTGTGATTGCTGGTACAGTGATTTATTGTTTTATGATGTTATTTATGCAATTTTTTGTCCTCTGTTGCAAAACACTTCATGATTATTTTTGGGGGATTATTTTAGTTTAGATTAAGTTTAGGTTTGTGTTTAAGTGTCTTTTTTGTGTTGTGTTTTGTCGTGCCCAGTCCAGTCCAGTTTAGCTCAAATCAAATAAAATCAAATGAAACTTTATTTATAAAAAAGCGCTTCTCGTGGCTTGGACAACTGTGCTTTACATGTAAGTGCTTTACATTTAAAACAAAAAACAATATTACAAGAGAAATCCAAACCACCCAGTTTAGTTAAGTCTAGTCAAGTTTTATCATCTCCAGACTAGTCTATTCTAGTTAAGTAATATCAAACACAATATAAAAGTGATAGCTAAACTAATATCTAACTAATATCCTCTCTCTGATAGTGATAGCAATACTCATTCAGGTCCATCTATCCTTATTATAAAAGACCATCTATCCTTATTATAAATCTTTGATAAATATATATATGCAGGCTACCAGTTGTTTGGCTAAGTGCCAAACAACTGGTAGCCCAGTGTTCTAACATCCACAAACGGCAACTCCTATCACAACTTAAGATCGAAGCAATACAATACAATGCCACGGGAGAGCCAGAACAACAGGTCAGAGAGGAGGTTATACCACACTCCCACCCTGAGATTGGGTACACAGCCCCAACAACCACAAGTACGCTGAGCGAGGCAGCAACTGACCTGAAAGACAAGATCATGTCTACAATGAACAGAAGGCAACCCCGACACCAGCTACAACGGTTAAGTGATATACCACCTGAAAGTCTACTGGAAACTTTGAATGAAGCATTGAGGGCAATTCCTACCACAACCATCACAGAAACCAATGAACTGGTTTACACTTCAGCAGCAGTGATCCTTGAGATACTTGGCTATAAGAGGAACCATGGAAGAAAACAGTACCTACCATGGAAGGAACGGTTAGAGGACAAAATCAAGGCAACTCGGAAGGATGTGAGTAGGCTGACAGAGGCTCAAAGAGGTACAATGAGAAAGCAAGTACCTAAGGGATACAGCCAGATACCAATACCTGAAGCACTGGAAACTGCCAAACAAAGGCTCCTAGCCTTGAGCAGCCACCTAAAGAGGTACACAAGAGACAATGAAGCCAGATGAATAAACAGGCTCTTCGCAACTCAACCTGCAAAAGTGTACGCTCAGTGGCAGGGTCAAAACAGCCGAGCAGACCCACCAAGGCTAGAAACTGAACAGCACTGGAAAAGTATATGGGAGAAAGAGACAGCACATAACAGCAATGCCCAGTGGCTGGTCTCTCTGAGAAAAAAAACATAGCAACCTCCCTGAACAGAATCCAGTAACCATCACAGTGGCAGACATCCAAGAAAGAGTCTCAGGTATGAAGAACTGGACAGCACTGGGCCCTGACATGATACATGCCTACTGGCTAAAGAAGCTTACCGCACTCCACGAGCGCCTGGCAGCACAAATGAACCAGCTGCTAAGAGATGGGACTCACCCCGAATGGCTTACGGAAGGGCGAACGATCCTGATCCAGAAGGATCCTTCAAAGGGTGCAGTCCCATCCAACTACCGGCCAATAACCTGTCTCTCCACAACATGGAAGCTCACGTCAGGCATCACTGCAACCAAGATAAATAGGCATATGGATCAATTCATGAGTAACACACAGAAGGGCATTGGTAGAGACTCCAGAGGAGCCAAACACCAACTCCTGGTCGACAGAACAGTCGCACAAGACTGCAAGTCACGACACACCAACCTGTGCACAGTCTGGATTGATTACAAGAAGGCCTATGACTCAATGCCACACACATGGATCACTGAATGCTTGGAGCTGTACAACATCAACAGAACTCTAAGAGCCTTCATAGGAAACTCAATGAAGCTGTGGAAAACCACCCTTGAAGCCAATGGGAAGCCACTTGCACAAGTGTCCATCAAATGTGGGATATACCAAGGTGATGCTCTGTCCCCACTGCTGTTCTGCATAGGTCTGAACCCCCTCAGCCAAATAATCAACAAGACTGGCTATGGATACCGACTCAGAAATGGGGCCAACATCAGTCACCTCCTCTACATGGATGACATCAAGCTATATGCTAAGAGCGAGCGTGACATTGACTCCCTGATCCACACCACCAGGATCTACAGTACTGACATCGGGATGTCATTCAGGCTCGAGAAATGCAGCCGGATGGTGACAAAGAGAAGCAAGGTAGTCCACACAGGAGGGGTCTCACTCCCAGAAGGAACAATAGCAGACATCGAGGACAGTTACAAGTACCTTGGAATTCAGCAGGCAAATGGCAACCTCGAGGAGGCAACAAGGAAAGCTGCAAAAGCTAAATACCTCCAACGAGTGAGGCAAGTCCTGAGAAGCCAGCTCAACGGCAAAAATTAGACCCGGGCATCAAGCTCAAGGCCCCAACTGACAGTGTGCTCAATGAATGCAATGGAGAGCAGAGGATACAGTGCTGGAGGACAGATCCTCATGGGAGGACAAACCAGATCCTCATGGGAGAACAAACCCATGCATGGGATGTACCACCAGACCATAACTGAAGTGGCTGATATCAAGAAGTCCTACCAATGGCTAGAAAGGGCTGGCCTACAGGACAGCACTGAAGCGCTCATCCTGGCAGCTCAGGAACAAGCCCTGAGCACCAGAGCGATAGAGGCTCAGATCTACCACACCAGACAAGACCCAAGGTGTAAGCTGTGCAAAGAAGCGCCTGAAACAATCCAGCACATAACTGCAGGATGTAAGATGCTGGCAGGTAAAGCATACATGGAGCGCCAAAATCAAGTGGCTGGAATAATATACATGAACATGTGTGCAGAGACATGGAAACCCCAAGGTCAAAATGGGAAACACCTCCGAAGGTGGTAGAGAATGAGAGGGGAAAGATCCTGTGGGACTTCCAGATCCAGACTGATAGGATGGTAATGGCGAACCAACCAGACATTGTAGTGGTGGATAAAGAACAGAGGAAAGCCGCTGTGGTGGATGTGGCAGTGCCAAGCGATGGGAACATCAGGAAGAAGGAACATGAGAAACTGGAGAAATACCAGGGACTCAGAGAAGAACTGGAGAAAGCCTGGAAAGTGAAGGTGACAGTGGTGCCTGTGGTAATTGGAGCACTCGGGGCAGTAACCCCCAAGCTGGAGGAGTGGCTACAACAGATACCTGGAAAGACCTCAGACCTCTCAGTCCAGAAAAGCGCAGTGCTAGGAACAGCTAAGATACTGCGCAGGACCCTCAAGCTCCCAGGCCTCTGGTAGAGGACCAGAGCTTGGAGGAGAAACCACCCGCGCAGGGTGAGAGGGGCGTGTATGTATATATATATATATATATGGTATAAAAAATATATGTTAGAAATGTGTCATTTAATTTGAACTTTTCAGGTGGTAATAAATAAACTGATCATAATATAAGTAATTAGTATCACTGTAGTCTAAATTAGATCATATACTATCTACGGAAGACTGTCAGACTAGCGTACAGGACGTAAGGATTTTTAAAATCTAAGGGAACTTTTCAATGTTCGTTTAGAAGTTTTTGAAGAAGCAACTTCATTCGTTGTGCCAAAACATCTTTAGTTTTCATTGGCTTTTCATTCATTAACACTGCACAAATAGTCCCCTTAGAAATAAGTCATAAATTCTTAACCCACTGGCAGATTTTATAAGGCGAAAATTTGCCAGTGGGAAAACGGTTTTACCAAAAATTCCTATTTCTGGTCTTTTCAATAATCTAAGTTTTCACAAACAAAGATTATTTTGGTATTAAAAAGCTTTCTTGATAAGATTTTTTTCTTTCCAGACAGAATTTAAGACAATTTTTCTTGAAAGAATTGTCTTTTTACTTTTTCAAGATTCAGTTTTTGTAGTGCAGTACTGCAAGGTGGCCCCACATTTTGGGTAGTTGAGTTGGAGTTGTGTTGGCCATACTTTAACACAGAGAAAGCCCATGTAAGGATGACGTTCAAGGCTTGTCAACACCTTGTCAAAATAAAAGACATTTTATTCAAAATGTGTTGACCACATCTCAAAGAGTAAAGCTTTTGTAAATAATACTTTGCACTGTGGTCAACAAATCTTCAAGTTTATTTAAAGTCTTTGTCTCAATTCTTTTCTCACATGTCAGATGGCTATGCTTTTAAAAAAAAAAACTAGATTACCACTGTGATAATTCCACAGTGTTGCAAATTCTTCAGCTCTGTAACCAGTGCAGGCCACTTCTGAGCCATCAGCCAAACGGGAGACGAAGGCCAACGGGAGCAGTTGTGGCAGCGCTCTAAATTTAGTCGCCTCTCTGCTTGTGAACTAAATACCAATGACAACAGACAAACTGACACCCACCCACCTACTCACTCAGTCACTCAGGTCAAGCTGCAAAGCTCCCCTCTGCCTACCCTCCCCATGAAATAGCTTCTACGTCTGTGACGGCAGGCAATCACACAGATGACTCTGGCCCCTCTTGCCTCTCACCTTTCCAACTAACCAGCCGGAGGAGACAGGAACAACTTGAGATTACCCCCTGAAGGCCCTTCAGGACAGGTAAGCATCACTTGGGCTTCTCCACAGGTGTGCTGTCTACTTCTGCAGGGGCATTTTTTCTTCTTTTTTTTTTTTTTGCCTTCAGTGCCATGGAAGTTTCCACTACATGATAAATCCAAAGCTTTCTGCCTAGTAGATATGTATCTGTTCATGTTTGGGCTTTTAGTGTAAAATACTGAATAGCACTGTGTTACCTAAAAGTTGTAAAATAAAAAATAAGTCAAATAATGGTCACAAATTAAGATAGTAAACTTCTGCTCTAACTTATCTTTGCCTTTCTTCCCTAAAGAAACCATAAGGAAAAGTATTTAGTATTTAATCTGGTGTTATGTTGTTAAAAACCTACCATTCCTCCATTTTTCCACTGTCCAAAATTCTTTTTGTTTTGGGTCTTTCAGCCCAGTTGGGCAATTTCAAACATATTGATTCCCAGAGCCCTGACACAGCTCACATGTGCTCAAAGTTTAACAGCTCAAGGTTATTTAAAGGGATGTGCTAACTTTGCCCTTTTCAGTGCCCCAATAAATTCTCCCTGCTCTGGTGGGTCTTTGTGATTGTGGCGTGTAGCCATCTGACAGCCAAAAGTAGTGGTGCTGGCTTGCATTATTTTTCCTTTCATTATTTATCCGAACAGCTTGTTCTGATGTGTCTCCTGTGATTCCAGGCTTCAAGGGTAGCTATGTCTCGGTTCACCACCATGACAACAAGGGAAAGGAAAATGCAGGCGGCAGCAATCTGCAGGGAGGTGCATGCTCAGGATGGTACGTCACAACATCATCTCCCCTCACTTCCTTGTCACCCCAAGGACCACATATTCATGGTTTTTCTCCTTAACAAAAAATGAATGTCATATAAAAGTCATGCAACACATTGATGCTTTTTTTAGTGTAAACGTGATTTTGTGCTAAACCCAGTCTCACCCTATTGGTCACACATCCAAATGACCCCCGTCATGGAGGGCAGCAGTTGCCAGCCCCTCCCCACAGTGACTATGAATAAGTAAATTAGTACACTGCAAAAAAATGTAGCCTAAAAATAGGAAAAGTAGACTAATCTTAACCTTTGTGCTATCCTAAGCACTTTAACATTGAGAGTTCGGTCATCTAGACCCACTAGACAGTGCAATAAACTTTTTTTTTTAAGGATTTGTGATCTTCACTGGTGTCCATGGATTACATGAAATCTTTCCCCCTTTATCCACCTTTGTCATGGTAGTGAGAACATGTCAATGTAAAGGGGGGTCATAAGATAGAACATGGGTTAAGAAGAAAATCACTAGAAAGTATAAATGATCTGTGCATGAAGCAAGTCATTTTTACTCAACAAGAAATCCCATAACAAGATATCAAAATCCAGAAAAAATGATTTCCACTCAGGTATTCAAAAATGAGTATTTTTTGCCACTTTTAAGCAAAGTATTTCAATTATTTATGTTTTCAGGTTTTTATGTAACTAAGTGTAGTTCATTTTGATCACAAAAATTGTGCAATAAGTGTAAATGAATCCTTTTAGAACACAATGTGAGCAAAATGTCTTGGTACAAGTTGGCCCATTTTAATAATTCCTCATAAAATCTAAAACTATCACTTATTCTTGGATTTTAAATGTACATTTTTGTTTTCCAAAGTAATGACAGTGAATGCCAGTCCAACATTTGTTGAACTTTCAAATAATATCGTTAAAAATGAACCAAAAAATGTCAAATGTAATTTGAGTTTTGTTAGTCATAAATCAAGTTTTTTTATTGTCAGGAGTTTGGAGCAAAAAGGATTTTGACACATTTCTCCCTTTTTCTAGATTCTAGCTCTTAGAAGAGGAAATCCTTTTCAACTTTACTGATATTGTGAAAAGCTCGGAAAGGTGTAGAGCAACCTGGTAAAACATGTTGAATGTTCAAAAACAAGGTTTTCAATCTTTGCAAGTATCAAAGAGTTTGCACTGTACTGTAGAAAACGAATCCCTTTGTCGTTGTCCTTTGAAGATGCTATTTTCAGGCTGCGACAACTGTGTTGCTCTGGAATATAGACAGGGTCTGAAGACTACAGGCAGCTGAAAGATATCATGGCAAATTATGCATCTCAAATTTGGATGTAGGCCTGTGACATCTCTATGATCAGCATGCTGTTGCTCACATGGGGAGCAAACCACAAAACATGCAGTGGGTGTGAGTTGATTTGAAGGGGAAGATATTTCCTCGTTCATCATGATGGCAGCACTGCAGCATCAGCAGTCTTTGCAGTAGGCTTTTTTTTAACTTTAGGAAATATTTTATTTATTTTTTGGTGAGAAAATAATTTGTAATCATTAAGGCTTGATAGGTGAGATTGCAGCACTAAGGAAAACAAATCAGTGTTGTCAAAGATCGCAAATGTGACAATAATCTTAAGTGTTGTGTCCCTTGTTTTCTCCTAAGAGTTTTCGATGGATCTTAGGAAGAAAATGAGCGTGCCCAAAGACATCATGCTCGAGGAGCTTTCCCTTGCCTCCAACCGTGGGTCCCGACTCTTCAAACTGCGCCAGAGACGCTCAGAAAAGTACACTTTTGAGAATGTCCACAATCAAAACAACATGCAATTAAATGTAAGAAGAACTCTGCACTGTGATCAAATACTGTTTTTTTAGGGGTGTGCAAGTAAGTCTAAAAGCTCACAAATGGAAATTACAAATAACACCTAATATATATATATATATATATATATATATATATTAGGTGTTATATGTATGTATGTATGTTCGTACTGTATGTACTGTATATATAGATATGTGCACCAAGGTCACCCGGTAGCAAGCACCGTGGCAGGGCGGCTGCGTCAAATGGGGCATCTCTGTCTCAATTTCAGTTGAAGAGGCACGCGGGCCGGCCCGGGCTTAAATACCCGGTCCGTTGCCTGGAACCTGGCGCCGGGAGAGGGAAGAAAACAGAAATTGCGCTTACTGTAGTAAAATACAGAAACTTAATTTTTTAAACTGCAGGGGTGCCCAAATCCAGGCCTCGAGGACCGGCCTCCTGCTAGTTTTCCAGAAACCATGCCTTTTCTATTGTTGATTAACTGGATCAGGTGTGTTTAGGAGCTTCAATGGCAAGATAGTTGGAAAACATGTAGGACACCGGCCCTCGAGGCCAGGACTTGGGCAACCCTTTTTTAGAGGATGTTTGATTGGTTGTTCTGCATGTCAATCAAGTGATGTATTTCACAGTAAGGATGACAATTCGCTGACGGATGTTTTAAAAATATATTTTTTTGTTTATTTATCTTTGATGGCTTGCGACGTAATGAGCTCCCCCACACTACACGTTGGTGATTTTAGAAGCATTAGCGGTGTTAGCCACACTAGCATCTTTACAATACCTGTAGCTCCCAATCTTGTTTGCAACAGAAAAAACAACAGACTGATAACACAAACGTCACTGTGACACATCGCTAAGCATTTTCCACGTTAACGTGTTTAAAAAACACCCAACTTTTATTCCCAAATCGTTAAAAACCAGACTGATACCGCATGAAACACTTGTTACTGTGACAATGCTAACTCCCAAAGTTGATAGTAATACATAAAGAAAACACAGTCCGACACCGCTACATGTTAGTCACATAATCATACTAGCATACTTGTAACTCCCTACATTTTTTGCAACACGTTAAAAACAGGCCAACACAGCATAAAAAATGTTTTTGTGACTATGCTAACTCCCAAACTTGTTAGTAAAAACAAAAATGACAGTCCAACACCCCTACTCGGTAGCTGCGTTAGTGTATTTACAACCCATAAAAACACACTGACATTTTGACAGAGTGCCGTGTTCCTCTCAAAATAGGTTCAACATCAGTGACGACAACCAGAATTTTTCCATATGTCGACGCACTCTTGCTTTTTAAGAGAAATGTTAGGGTGTTTGAGTGCGCTTTATTGTGCAGAAACTAGGTTAATGCTTACAACAAAATTTTAATTAGCAGACTCTCATAAGATGATGGAAAATGTATTCACCAACAAATAAAACTACGTTATCGCAAAGCTTTGAGACACTCACATTTACTTAAACCCGGTGATTGCTTTCATTATCGCAGCACAGTTTTCTTCTGTCTTTTTGGCCCCGCCTCCACTTGAAAATCCCATACTCCTGTCGTGACAGAGTGAGTGCAGTGTAGTGATTAAGCACTTGAAGTGTTTACATGCCAAAGCAGTATATAACTTTAGCAGAAAAAGTCCTCCAGTAGGTCATAATCAGCTTTATTAATGTCCCTTTGTGTATCCACGGGCACGGCGCCAACTCAGCTTTTTCTTCCCGCCTGCAGCAGATTTCTGACCTGCTCACGGATAAAGCAATTCATTGTCCGGCCTCTTAATCACGCTTAAACCAGGCTTTATCTTTCTTTTTCCCATAATTAATTTGCTCCACTTTAAACGTTGTCTTCTCGCCTGGCTGTGGTGTCCTGCTCGCTGCCCTTTTCAAGTCCATAGATAAAGCAATTATTTCGCTCTGGAAAATCCCCCCACACACACATACACACACACACACCCCAGCCCTCATCTTTGAAGTGGAAAAGACTCATATATCTCGGTTTATTTATTGCTCCGGCCGATAGAAAGATTTTGTTTCAAGTTGTCAACATTTCCCGAGGAAGTCTGGGTATAAATCATAACACAAATCTTCCAGAAGCATGAAAGCCCGGCTGCAGCACATGTCACCCCGGCCCACAAAAGTCTTTTTGAGAGATGTAAGGATGGAATGGGTGGGGGTTCTGCTTCTTAGTTCGTTCCAGAAACATTTTCCAGTTCAAAAAGATTGTGAAATAGCAACAGTCTGAGGTGCAAAATATATCTGAATGAGTATCAGCAGTTCATGGGAAAATACCAAAAACTTATGTCCGTGTCAATGAAAAAGATTGATTAAAAAGTGCTTTTAGACTCTAAAGCTTAGCTTTTACTCTTTTTCAAAATATAATGTAGTTGTAGTAGAAGATTTTTTTTTTTGCATAACTGGATCACTTCAAAGACAAAGTACTGTGTGAAATTATTGTTTTATGGTAAAAGTTCAGGCTCCAGACTGAACTGTTTTTCTTTCTTCTTCTTCATTTTTGCATTAAACACCCAGAGTAACAAATACTAATGCTTACTGTAAACTGAAAACATAGAATAAAACTCAATAACTTCTCCATTGAGCAACAAGGGCAGCAAAAGCCTTTTATTATTTTCAACTTTCCCATTCCAAATCTTTCTGCTTTTTTCTATATCGACTCAAATCAAATCAAACTTTATTTATAAAATAGCGCTTCTCATGCACTTTGTGCAGCTCAAGCGCTTTAACACTAAAAACAGTAAACACACAACATTACAATAAAACCCCAACCCACCCTTCAATTTTCCACTCCTCCATTAAACCATGACCCATGGCTCCCACGCATAAATGAAATATGACTATGTAACTGTAAAAAATAACAAATAAATAAAACAAATAAGTATGGCTTGCTCTGCTATGCAGGAAACAGTATCTGGGAATCCTTTCATAGCCAGTGAGAGCCAGCCTGGCCACCGGAACATCGCCACAGTGCCCACTCCAGACCGGGACAACATCAACCCCTCACAGCCAAAAGCTGTAAAATTAGGACTCAGTCACCCAGCAAGGGCAACAACTGCAGAACAACCGCTGACCAAGTCAATCCCTGGAGGAAAGATCCTCACAAACACTGGGGCTAAAATCATAAGATGCTAAAATTAAAAACATAAAAAAGAAAGAAAAAAACAAAAACAAACATAAAATTGAAAATAAGATGCGTAAAATTAAAATAAATACATAAATAGCCTATACCAAAACTAATAGAATAAATTAGCAGTTAAAATCAACTAAAAGTTAAAATTAAAAGAAGGTGGTCTTGAGCCCTTCTAAAAACCTCTACAGTCTTCTTTTTCAGCCCTGAGGTTTCTGGCAGGCCGCTCCACAGGCGAGGACCATAATGGCAGAACGAAGCCTCACCACATTTTGGTCTCACCTGGGAAAACTAAGACAGCACCGGAGGACCTCAGGGTCTGTGAGGGCTCATATTTTAAAATAATATTATTTAAATAAGAAGGCCCAAGACCAAAAAAAAAATTATAAACCATTAAAAGAATTTTAAAATCACTAATGTACGTTAAATTTGATGTTACAAAAAGGTCAAAACATTGACTGAAAATAGAAATGAGAATTTAAAAACAAAAGTAAATTTTGTTCTTAGCTGGGAAACATTGACAATTCAGAAAAAACAAGATACTAATTGAACAAGCTGAAATTTGGGTCAAAAGCTTGAAACATCTTAGTTCATCATACCAGCATACATGACATGAAACTCTAATTCTCTGATCCTTTTTTTTTTTTTTTTTGCAGAACAACGCAACTCCTAAGTCTGAGAATGAGACTACCACATTCACCAACGGCAACGAGGACAACTCTAGCATCAACCAACCATCTAAAGTCATAATTGACACACTGGACACAAAAATGATACCAAACCCAGGCATTAGTGCTCCAGGTAAAAAATACACGCCAAACAAATACTAGCAAAAATAACTAAAGTAGGTCACTTGATTTTTATGAAACTTTCTGACAAAAACACTTTTAAATAGTTTTCTTCCTTCTGCACTGAATCTGCACAGCAGCTTTTCCCCTGCTGGGCTCAAAGTATGTGACATTTTGATAAGGATCCATCCGCACTGGACTGTTTGTACTGCTTTGATCACACACGAAAATACATTCTTTCCCTGAAAGCGGTCCAGAAAAATACATTACAAGGTTCTGCCTCTTTGTTTTGTCCCCATCTTCTCAGGCACCCTTTGTTTTTTTGCCCCTTTATCCCTCTTTTTTCCCCAACTCTTCTTGTTCTAATCAGACATGTGCACCATTTGTTGAGTTTACGCGCAGGTGGTGTTTCCTGTTTTCCTCTTGGGCTACTGATACCATCAACTTTTTTATTTACATACTTTTTTTCTGAAAACTTTGTTCTGATGATATGGAACCTATAGTACTTTAGTACATTCCCATGTCTTTAAGTATTATTTCTTCCTCCTTTGTTTTTTTTAGTACATTTTTAACCAACCTCTCAACCCTGATCTTTAGAAAAATGTGTTTAAGGGTGTAAAATGTTGTTTTTGTCATCCTTCAGGGCCTGCTTTTAATCTTTCTCACAGCTGGTGTGTAGTTAACATTTCTGATTAAGCCCCAGTATACTATGCATGAATGCATGAGACATTTTTCTACCAATCCCCCTCAAAAAAAAAAAAATACTGTAAACTTTTCTTTTGTTTGGTTTCTCCTGCTTCCTCCTCAGAGCAAAGCATAAACTCAGGAAGGGGGATTGTTCATTGTGAAACTTTGGGCTGTGACAGTACACCCCATGTTATGTAATGGCTGAGTTTGAAAGCCCCCCAGAGAGAAGGGCTGCTTGAAGGATAGTGGTTTGGATAGGCCTCTCCCATCTGAACGCACAGTGTGTGATCTGTTTGGTCACAAAAGTTCTATGCCAATGAAAATCATGTTTTAGGTCCTTTTAACATGTTTTTGTGTTTTTTTCCTGATGACGGAGGACATGTATAAAGACAGTTAAGCTCAAAGTTGCATTTCTGAGTATTTATCCTCGTGAATCAGGAGCAGGCAACAAAAATGCTGTTTGAAAAAGAGCATATTTATGGCATATTGTTGTCCTATAGTGACACAGGTTTAGTTTTGGCTAAAATGGGAATAATCATAATTAAAAGACCAATGAGAATCCTTTTAAAATAGATCAAAAGATGATCGTAAGGCTTTAATACTTATCACTGACCTGCTGTGATCCTTACAGAAAAACCTAATTTCTTCAATGCAAGGAAAAAAGGAAATAAAACATTTAAGTAATACTTGTTTATTTATTTATTTTTAAACTTGTTCTGTCCGGCTGGGCAGGCAGATGAGAGCTGAGGGCCTCTTGTGTTGGACATATTTTACTTTAACAAGAGGGGTTATTAATCTGCCAGACAAACCAAATGTATTTCTGAATAAACCCTTTTTGTAATTGAGGCCAAACTTCATTAATTCCAATCATGTTTGAAAATCTTTGGTGTTGGACCGGACAGAAAAGGAAAGAAGGAAGAAGAGAGAAAGAGGTGGGGGGAAGAGGGTGATAATAGGAGGTGGGGGATAAGACCATGAAGCAGCATAAAGCAAATACAGGTTTACTGTTTATCATTACGTGTAAGGTTCAAAATCTAGTACAAAAGGGCGGGCCTGTCCAATAACACACACTCAAATGTTATCAACACACATGCTAGCTGCAAAAATGTCCACCTGTCGACATGTACACAAACAGATAGTGTTCACACATCGCATACTCATGACTTTAAAACCAACTAGTGTGAAATCTTTCATTCATTCAATCATAAACTGTTAGTAAAGGTGAGCTGTTGTTTATTTGCCACCATATGGCACCCATTCACATCTATGCATCTACAAAGCATATAACTCATCCAGGATAATGGAGGTCCCTGAAAGACATCCTCCAGGAGAAGTTTAACAGCACAGCTAGCCGAAGTCATACCGCTCACCCTGGGAGCAGGCCATTATCAACGACCCAGCATTGGCTGACACACTAATTACCCGAATGCCCCACACAAAGCCTCAAGCAGAATGTCCAGGATACAAGAGCTTCAACAGGTAAAAATGGCATACGTGGCATGACAGTGCTTGAGAATGAACTGCATTAATGGTAGCAAGGAAGTCCTTCGAGGCTGCAAGATATGAATACTGCGCATGTTAGAGTTAATATGAAAACTTTGAGAGAAAAACAAACTTCTGCAGATTTTTGTGGGCTTTGCATTGTACCGTGAAGGCCGTTGGAATCTGATTTAATGAGGACATATCTAAGCATTCAGACCTCCAGTTTGTTTTATTTTGATTGGTCTGCTTTGAGCCGGGCATGGTTGGATGGACCTATGGTGTTAATTATGCAACTAACCATTAGCATCACCACAAAGAGGGCTCACTGTTTGACAGCAGAAGTTGCTTTTGCTTTGGCAGACAAAAATATATATTTTTAAAAACCGGGGAAAAAAACATGTAAGGAAAACAAGATATAGATTAAAACATGGAACTTTTTAAAGTTTTGGAGGATGAAAGACCATTAAAGAAAACCGTATCAGTTGAAATCTCAGTTCATTGATCGCTTAAATCAATGCTTTTATTCAGAGTAACAGAACTAAACAACAGACTTTTTACTGCAAGTGCACTTTCATAGAACTCGGTTTGTATGCTTTTGAAGAAAGATTTTATTTTTATTATTCTGCAGCGCATCCAAGTACTTTAGCTCAAAGTAGACAAATTTGTTGCTTTAATGAACAAGATTTTATCTTCCTGACTACCAACAATGTAAATTTGTCCTCTAATTTCTCTCAAAGCATCATATTAAATGAACTCCTTTTGGTATCTACAGAGGACATTTGGGGTTTTTCAGATACAAAATGGGGCTCTGGTTTGTAGTTTTTTAATCATCAAAAAATATTTTGACTGAGAACTTCTTTTTTTCCTCTGGAAGTCAAGAGCATATCTGACTAAGTGGAGTTATGAATTGGAATTGTGTTTTTAACATGTTTTTGTGGCATTTTTCTCATGATTGAGGACATATATAAAGAAAATTAAAATGGCATTTCTTTCTCGCCATTTTTGTTGTACCTGCACTGTAAGTTTGGGGTGTGAGGGGTTGTAAGTTAGCAGGAGAGCATGTAATCAGATAGCTCAGTAATGGATGACAGGACTGATTTCTAATGAGCCACTGTCGGTCTGCAGATACTGTCCTAGAAAACGACACAAGTTTTTTTATTTGGGCCGAAAACGACAAAACCATAATTGAGGAACACTTTGATCATAGATCGTGAACATGATCAGTCGGGCTTTAGGGAACAGGCATTACAGGTTATGCACACCAAATGTTTGATTTTGAAAAATAAACTTTTATCTTTACACTGTATTAATCAGCCATAGAAACATCGTACGAAAACATCTAACTCACAGCATACTGCCCCTACTTCCATCTGACAAGACTTTCCAACATCTCCTTAGGTCAAATGCGTGTCTTTAATTAGTTGCATCATATTAAATGTCATGTGGTTGTTCTCATTTGCACATGACAGTTGCCTTTAACACACTGTCACTTCCAGAGTCGCAACCCCTTTTGGTGGATTCATCAAAGCACCCCGGCCAGCTCCTGACAATCAACTTCAGGTGGAAACCTTCCCAGACCTCCAAGCACTTCAGGACGATGGTGCGCTACATCGACCATCCTTCAACAGATCTGCTCTGGGCTGGACGTCAACTGCCAGCCCAGCCGCACTCCCAACTGTTTGCCCGGAGCTTGTTCTCATCCCTGAGTCAGAAGACCTTTGAATCTGTGAAGGAGTAACCCAAAGATGCTGACTATGTAGTTTCTTTAGCAGAGATGAATGTGGGTAGGATGTGAGGGGGAAGAAAAACATCCTGTAAGGTCTTGGCTGTTGAGGTTTAGGCTGTGTGTGTGTTTTTATGCAGAATTTGTTTTCTCGCTTTTCTGCAACACGTGTAAGATATTGTATTAAAATGTTCATGTGTTTATTTTTGCACATAGCAAAGTATCAGTTGCCAAATAGTGTTGCATAAATGCTACTGAAACAAGAGAACCTACCATGGGAGTAATGATAAGATAAATACAGTTCATAATATGAATTAATTTGACTAAAATATCAACACTATTAAAGCTGTTTTTCCCACATGCAAGTAGTTTTACTGAAAACTGCTTACACTAACTTTACACCACTAAAAACACATTTGTATGGACATGCCTAAATTATATATACAACAGAGTATTTTGGCCACGAGAGAAGAAAGATAGATTTAAAAAAAGTAGGAAAAAAGTATTACACTTATTAGATATAATTAAAATTTGACGAGCAAAAAAGTCATTTTATCAAATAATTATCAGAAAACGGTCAAGATTTTAAGAGATGTGTCGTGAAATTATTAGAAAAGTCAAAATGTTACAAAAGAAAGTCATAAAAATTATTAGAAACAGCAACCTTTTTATGAAAATTGATTGTAACATTATTGGAAACATTAAAATTTTTACGAAAATAAAAAGTAATCATTTTCAAGTAAAAAGTCACTTTTTTTTTAAATATATTTGTAATTTAATAAAATTAAAGTTGTACCTTTACAAATAAAGCAAAGCAGATTCAGCAAGTTTCTTGAGCAGTGTTAAGTCCATCCTATTTGAATGTATGCAATATAAATTAAACAGGTCATGTTTGTTTGTCTTTAAGGAAATATTTTTCAACCTAAATGTAACATTTCATAAAAAATAAAAATATGACTTTCTACTGTAAAATTACAACTTTTTTGAAGCAAACAATTTTATTCTTAGTAAATTAGAATGCTTCTCCTTTTATGGTGAAGTGCCCGTCGTACAAGTCTTTTAATCATTTCTTTTTATGTTTGTTCCATTTATGAATTGCCCATCTTGACATATAGTCCTTAAATTTTTGTTATAAAAATGTTTAAATAAAAAAGCCGATTTCTCAACAACGTAAAAATAAAATAAATAGATGCTCACTGATTAATCCTTTACTCTTCCTTTTAGATACTGTCAACTAACAAAGACTGACAATATTCTATTTGTGTAATCTAAGGAAAGGAAAATCACTATATTGTATATCTTTGTTTATTTGAAGAAGCAGCTGGCAATTATACAATGTCCTGCTAGGGACAATTACCGTAAGTAAATCTGAATGTAAGCGCTCTATGATGGGAGAATCTATTAAAGTGCTTTGGTACAATTGGAAACTTAAAGACATCTTTGAAGATTGTTAAATATATATATATATATATATATATATATATATATATATATATATATATATATATATATATATATATATGTTTAGCACAGAATTTATTCCCCTATTTTATGTTTAGGTGCAGACTTGCAAATGCGCCCTTGAATGAAGTTCCAAAGACTTTATGTCAGGAACTGGTGGTGGAGGACCCAAGATGCAGGAGACCAGGATTGATGACAGAAATAAAACATTTAATTAACAAACTTGTAACATTACAAAATATGAGGAGTAAAAACAAAAATGATACAACAGAGCAGATGACCTGACAAGGATGAACAGAAACCAAGACACTTAAATAGGCTGAGGGCAATTAACTGAACTGAAGACAGCTGTGGATCATGAACCTGAAACTTCTGAGAATGACAAGAGGGAAACCAAACATGACAAAGAAACCAAACCACTGAATCTCTTACACTTTATTACAAAAACAAATGAGACAAGGATCACTCTGAATCCCCGAAGAATGTTATTGCCTAATTTACTGGCTGTGAAGCTTGTAGTTGTACTTGTGTTGTCATTTTCTAATTCATAGTACCTGATTTTCAGGAAACTTGATTCATAGAAAAACAATTCCCCTTTGGGCGTGAGGAACAAAACCGCAACCTTTTCTTGGAAAGAGATAAGGGTGTTACAGAAGTGCAAACAGGCCATGTTCCTCAAACGACCACTGGGGGCTGCCTGCAAAGGTAAATCGACAGGTGACTCTCCCAATCCAAATGCTGCACATTAAGACTTCAGACAAAAAAAGAAACTCAGTAAAAATAAGTTCGTTTCTCTAGCAAAGCCTAGTCGTGTCATCATGAGTCAATAAAATCTTCAATAACACCGATTTTTAACCACAAAATGCATTTTTATGACACTTCAGGCTTTGTTTTTACTTTTCAGAATCCAGCGGGTGACATGGGAGATCATAATCCCAACAGTGTACCTCTCTTCTGTTTTAATCCTGTCCATATAAATACTCCCAGATGACAGTCAGAGATTATCAGGAACTGCAGGAGGTGTTTGACAGCACATCTGCACAACATGCCAAACATTTGATGTCATTTGGAAACATTGTACATTTTGTGGTGAAGTTAGTTTGACCATTTTTGCCCTTAATCTCACATATCACCTCTTTTTTTTAATGAATGTCAGCCTTTTATCGCAAAAATGCTGTCTGAAATTATCTTGTCAGTAGCAGTTGTAACAGTTAATGTTATTAGTTCAGAAAGGTGAAACACTTAGAGTTTTGCCAGATAGGAGAACAAAGACGTGTCTCGTTGCTTCTGGATGCAACAATGATAATGGTTGTCAACAAGAGTTTTTAACATGAATATAATTTGTTTGAATGTGTGTTATTGTTATGATTAGTCCAAAATTGCATGGACTTTGATCAGACGTTGGAAATATTTCTGGGAAGGGAGCGTACAGTAGCCTTTGTTGACCTTAATTCCAATCAGCGATGTTTTGTCTGCCTCCAAACCTGAATTAGGAAACGCATCCAGGTTTTCTGAAAGCCATGTGACTAGGTCCAGCTAGGTCAGCATCTCTTGCTTCTGTCAGAGGGTCTTTGAATGTGTTCCTGTGCCACTCCCTTTTTGAGCTGTGCTGAATTCCTCCCACCAGCCTCCCTCTGGGGAACTGCGTGTACAGCACACTACCCAGCATCCGACAGTGCCAGCAGCTCTGCTACGTGCCAAAATAAATAAGGAAAAAACAACAACAGGACAGTGTTTATCAAAAGCTGGCTTGAACTTCATTTGAACTTTGAATGAAGAAAATGCAGCACTATAACGATTATGAGGAGCTAATGTAGAGCCAGTTTGAAGTGAGACGATTGTACCATTAATCTCCAGCTGACTTCCTCTTCAAGTGTGTTTGCCTTGGCAAGAGTCTCAAACAAGTAGATGGAACTGGATGAGAGTGTTGATCTGGAGTTTACGCTAAGAGTAGCCTTAAGCAGTGGGGCTAAACTTAAAAGATCTTAGTTAGAGAGTGTTTTGGAAACTCCATCAGCTGTAAAGAACACTATCTCTCATAACCCATGGAAAAAAACAACAGCACACAAACGTCTCAAAGACATTTGACACAACAGCGTTGTTGTGTAATAAGAAACCAGAAAAGATAGAAACACGCCGCGCCTTTGAGTTTTTGTTAAACAGGTGGAAAAAGTGAGACTCCTTTCATTCTGAGTCATCCCATGATCCACTGTGTGTCTGAAAAGCTCTCTGCCTGTCTTTACCAGCAGTTAACAACTGCTGCAGTTACTGTAATGTTTTTAAAGCTCGAGTCCCGCTGGCTTCTATTTGCACACACAGCACCGGGGCTCTGAGTATGCTGCATGCTGCTGACACAGACAGCTGCTAAAATGCTGAGCCACTTGACCAGCCAATATCCCAGAAGGATTTCTTACATGCAGGGGTCTAGTGAGGAAACAAATGTCGTGAAACAAAATGAGAGGAAACCAGGTTTACGTTAGACGCTCCGTCACAAATCTACATAACCTGGAAACAATTTCTTATCGCTTTTTTTTCTGTTTTTAAAATGAGAGGGTCAAGGTAATTTTTCATTTATCATCTAACAATGCAGCTGCGAAATTAATATTTAAGTCAAACCTGTAACAAAACAGTCTTAATGTATTTGTCCAGAACCAAACTATTTTTGTTTTTTGTGGTATTTTCTTTCAAATTAAGAGTCATGTTTTCTTATTAATTTCACAGTTTTATTCAAAGTCAGTGCCCACGTAAAATTATTAGTGATGGTTTATACTTAACTAACTAACTAACTAACTAACTAACTAACTAACTAACTAACTAACTAACTAACTAACTAACTAACTAACTAACTAACCAACTAACTAACTAACTAACTAACTAACTAACTAACTAACTAACTAACTAACTAACTTGTTTTGTTTAACATCTAACTAACACGCAAGGTAATCAAATGAATAAATAAATGAATAAATAAATAAATAAATAAATAAAATAAATAAATAAATAAAGGGTAATTAAACCAAAAAACAGACAAAAGAGTTTTGGTAAGAGTTTAAAAACATTCAACCAACTAACTAACTTAATAATTAATGTGTTTAAAAACTAACTATGTTAACAAGCAAGCTAATCGAATGAATGAATGAATGAATGAATGAAAAAATAAATAAAAGGTACTTTACCAAAAACAGGGAAAAGAGTTTGGTGAGAGTCCAAAAACATTCAAAATCACAGATTAAAATGATTTCTTTAGACAGATATGTGGCAAATGTGCCAGTAAACAAAAATCCACCTCCAAGGCCAGCAGAGCTGCTCAATGTGCTCTGAAAATGACAAAGAACAAATAAAATTCTTCTGAAGTTTGAAGTATTTTTGAAATCTTTTTACCTACCTTGTTGTGAACACCACTGTCCGGTCTTAATTGAGATGTCAGATAAAGAATTAATTAATCACTGACACGCTCACCAAACAGGATGTTATCTTTGTTTCTTGTTTCATAACAAGATGTGCTGCCACTCCAACAGGGAGGTGCAAAGCCCAATGGGATGTTCTAAAAATACGAGAGGACTGAAACATGTCACAGCTCTGCTGGGAGGTGCCAGGTTGCCTGGGAGGTGAGCTGAAGGGTGTTGGGGCACTCATGCCTTGCGCAGAATTGAAGTGAGATGATGCGATAGGTTGAACTACAGTCTGTTTTGCTCAGAGAAACCGGCCTTTACATAACTGTAGTTCGCAGACAAACTGGAGCGTACTCACTTCTGTGAGTGTTTGGGTGTTTTGTTTAATGACATCACAGAACAAAGGCCTCTGATCCTCTTCAAAAAGCTTCTTTTAAGGACACATTGTTGAGCGCCATGGACTCATTATGATTACAGAAACCTTACGGAAGGACACACTCAGCTCGATAGTAATTAGATGTTTGGAGACATGAACTTTTAAAATGGTTTTCCTGTTTACTTGCAAAGCTCTCGAGGCCAATTAGAGCTCTGCTGTCTCACAGAAATCTCTGTGTTTTGCCTCCAGGGGTTCATCCATAATCCTCTCTGGTCAATGTATGTTAACCTTCTCTCTTCAGTTAACGACCACTAAAGAATTATTAACTTACAACTGCAAACAGGTAACTAGATAAAACTGGAACACTTAGCTTAGAGAAACAGCCTCTCCTCACATCTAATACCTTGAAACAAGACGACGGTAGATGAGGATAGCTCTGGGGCAACGGAGACACAGAATGCACGCACATTCTTGAACGCACCTTTAGCCCATGGTGTTCACACTGGACAAGCAGGGAGGGGCTTCTTCTTTTTCGTTTTCTACTGTTTACTAGCGCATGGCCACCACCATCAATTGGAGGAGGATTGATTTGACATGTTGAAGCAGTGCAACTTTTGTGAATCTTGCGCCGAGCTTTCACAGTTCTATTCTAATATATGAGGGACTTGGTGTCGTATATGTCTGGCTGGGCACAAACCGCAAACATTAATTTCTCCTCCATAATAAATTTTCCAACGGTTGGCACATCCACTTATTAGAAGAGCCGCCATCCATGCATCACTATCAAATACGAGTCCCAGATTGGTCAAAGTTCAACTTGGTTGAACTTTTAACGTGCGTTCAAGATGTAGAGCCGTTAAATGGTCCTAGAAACATGAGAGTTTTGAACACAGAAGCCCAAAACTTACATTTACTTGCATTTACATAGACGTGTCATTGGAAATGGTTGCTTGAACGAAAAAAGGAATGGATAAAGCTTTCAACTTTCTCCTCACAGCTCTGGGGCTGCAGCATGCTGTTCCTGTGTGCTGCAGCTACCGTGGATACAGCAGACACAGCAGGGAAATATATCACAGTCACCCACTTGGCTGCCGGCCAGAAATAATGGTAAGTTGTTTAAGAGAAGAAAAAAAAAAGCTCTTGTCATCAACTTTTCTGCATTAGAAGAATAACCAAAATCCTACTTGGGGGGGGGGGGGGGGGGGTTCAATAAAAAGCTCCTCGTCTTACCTGCTCCCATGGAGTGTTGCAAGAAAAGCCCCCGTGCTGCTTTGTCCCAGCAATGAGTCATCATGATGGCACACATTCTGCAGAACAATGACGAGACAGCTTCTCTGGACATTCAATATGGGCAAAAGTTTTTTTTTTCCCCCAGGTATTAAAATGCAGGTTTTACTCCAAATATTGTTCAATCCAGATTATTTTGCAAATCTAAAAATTTGTAAAAACACGTTAAGTGTTCTCGGTGTAGGGAAAACAAAAAACAAACAAACATTATTAGGTTTTAATCCTTTGTTAAATATAGCTGCTTGAGAGGTGTGGCCTCCCATGGCCCTCATTGTAGTGCTGGAGCATGTCTAATGTGTTGCGTAACAGCGAGGCATTCACATCATTGTAGTTCCTCATTAATAGTAATTTGATAGCAACACAACAAATGGTGTTCACCAAAACTTGACAAGCTTTATTGTTTTTTTTTTTTTTTTTTTTACTTTAGTTGTTTTCCAGAAAGGCCTTGTTTTTTTTTTGAAAGGACAGTCCATTTCCTCATAGATTGCATCATTCAAAAAAGTTTGTTTCATGGTTGAAAAGAAAAAAACACATATTTTCATGTTTGTGTCCTCACATAACTTCTCACCACCAGAGCTTGCTCCATTTTATAGAGGTACATTTCCCATGAAACCACAGACACACATCCAAATTTGTGTAGGCAAAAAAAAAAAAAAAACTAGGACATTTGTTTTTGCTAAAGCTCAAAGGGAGAGTGCGTTAAGTTTATATTTTTATAAGGAATTTAATTTCTGTGCTGCTTCTAAAGAGCACACTAAAGCAAAGGAAATGTTTCCAGTCGCTTACTTTTAACTTAATTGATATTCATCCATTACAAAGTTGTTGAAATGAGTAAAAAAGCTGATCGCAGCTCTAAAGGAAAATGGGTGGCCCAGGGACGCAGCTGTCTTTCTGTGTCTGTAGAGAAGTATTGATTGAAAAGTTGGACATCGGTGCTAAAAATAACCCTCCCTCCAAATCCAAAGAACATTTGGGGTGAGGCTGAATTTAGTGACCCAGTAAAAGAGACAGAACTGACACTGATTATGCACACAGACCTGGTGACAAATGTAAAAAGATGACACAAGGGCAAAATAAATAAATAAATAAGTGAAATTAAGGACACAGGATTGTCACCTCAGCTGTGCTTTTCCACTGAGTTCAGCAATTTGTTTGCTATTTATTGGGGCAGCCATACGGTGAGAAGCCAGGGCAAGGTCACCAGCTCTCTGTGGGACATGTGAGCTCTGTCCAGTCTCATAGTTGGTCAAATCTTGATAATTAGTCTTTATTAAAATCCTCTTCAAAACAAGCTTAAAGCTGGTGGTTCATTGGAATAAACATTTTAATGGTTAATACATGCAAATTAAATGCAAAAACAACAGATAATTTTAATGGTTAGTTGTGGCTTTACATAGTTTTATAGGCTACAAGCTTGAAATAATCCTGACTAAAAAGGCCCGTACACACCGGGACGAATATTCGCCAGGCGTTATTCGCCAGGCGTTTTTCGCCACGTTTTTTGTGTTCACACCCAGGCGATTTTCGCTGACGATGAGCCGAGTGAACATGCAATTTCATTCCTTGACGTTAGATGGCGCTTAATGTAAACAGAAATACTCCTGTACACAAGGTGGCGCTGCGCAACTTTACGCTTCTCAAAGTCGCTTTTCACTCAGAAGAAGAGAGCAAGTATTTACGCGATTGTCAGAATCAAACAAAGAAAACATGAATATTTCAAGCACCAGTAGCTCCAACTGGTGCTGGGTTCGGGGATATTTTAGAATGTCCATTATTTCTTCGCGGCAGTGTAGACGCTACTTGGCGTCTATCTTCTTCACTGGTATGTGTGCTCAGCAAGGCAGTTTTGTGTTTGAGCGCCCCCAAGTTGTGTTTTACTGTAACTTCAGAAGCTCCAGACACGTGTGCAAAAGCGCCATTCTCATTGGTCGAGTAGATTTCGACGCGACGCGTCGAAAAA
The DNA here is from genome assembly GCA_037389245.1 of Oryzias sinensis. Lineage (NCBI taxonomy): Eukaryota > Metazoa > Chordata > Actinopteri > Beloniformes > Adrianichthyidae > Oryzias > Oryzias sinensis. The sequence goes on along the minus strand of CM074505.1, from coordinate 7,889,749 downwards.
AAAAAACGAACCCGAGGCGTTTTTTTGTTTTGACGCTTTAACGCGTCACGTTTTTTCGCGTCGGTGTGCACACTCTCATTGGTGCCCTTTGTCTAGTCACGAGGCGTTAAACGTCGGCGAAAATCGCCGGCGAAATTCGTCCCGGTGTGTACGGGCCTTAAGAATTGTCTGAATGAGCATCCAAGTTTTGAGTCCAGACATGCAAAAAAATTAAATAAAATTGACAAAGCCAAGAGGTAAATAGTGATGATGCAAATATGCAACCACAAAACAATGGTTAAAAAAAGTCACATGAAACCTGCTTTGTGTCATGATATGACGCAGATTCTGAATGACCCTAGTGCTGGAACCCGGTAGGAGACTCGGACAGGAGGTAAGTCTGAAGTAGATTTTAATTTGGCTGAAGATGAGTGTTGGCGTCTTCCCAGAAGGTGGAGCGTCGGCTGGCTGGAGGCGTCTTGACGAGGAGATCCAGGAGCGAAGCACGAGTGACCAGAGGACTGCGACCAGGTGAGTATCAGAGTGGATAATTCCATGGGAGGAACAACGAACTGGCGTCGGCTGAAGATCCACAGACTCCTTAAGAAGGCTGCAGCAGTGATGAGGTGAGTGAGAACAGTTGGTCGTGTTAAAGGCAGAGAAGGTGGGGGAGGGGGAGAGTAACTGACAGGCCACCATGACACTTTGCTCAAACTCTTCAGAACACAAAATGTGTTTGTTCGTTATACACGTTGTAAAGTGTGACATCATCCATAGTAAATGTTTTACTTCTGACTCCATTGCAATTAAGTCAATTCAGCTGCCATTTTTTTTGCAATATGGACACCGCCGTGTTGAAGCCAGATGAAGTTAGTAAGCAGTGATTGGTTTATGTTGGTCTGAGTCAAACTTTTTATGGCAACCACTGTCCCTAATACGGAGTGAGCTGGTTAGAAGTCCACAATTTGCTACCACTCTAAAGCGGGCTCAGGAGAATCTGTCAATCAAATGTTTTGAACGTTCGAATCAGGACGACCTATTTTTATTGAGGGATCTGATTGGCCAGTTTACAATTTGAATAACTTGAAATGTAGAAAATATCTGAAAAAAAATGGGACTACCATGAAGAGTAAGAATAGTTATTCTGACAAATAGAATGACTGAGTAACAGCTGTTTATTTCTCAGTAGAAGTCTATGGGATGTTGGCTTCTTGGAACCAGCGGGTATTTCCTGTTTGAAACGCAAAGGGGGAGGGTTCACTCAGTCCAGTTGTCTTTATGCAGTCAGTGGTTATATGTCTCAAAAATTGACAAAACATTTTCTTTTTCTACAGGGAAAATAACCAAGAGAATAAACATTTCAAGAAAAACTTGTAAGTTTAACCCTTGTGCTATCCTAGGCATTTTAACATTGGGAGTTGGGTCATCTAGACCCACTAAACAGTGCTCTGAACCTTTTTTCTTCAATGATTTGTGATCTTCACTGGTGTCCATGGATTACATGAAATCTTTCCACCTTTATCCACCTTTGTCATGGTAGGGAGAACATGTCAATGTAAGGGTGAGGTCATCTAAGATAGCACAAGGGTTAAAGAAACAATATTCCAATGTATTCTTCCTATTGAGCAACGGTTTCAGAGGAAGCATTATGCACTTTGAGGAAATGTGTGAATTGGGAACTGGATGTGTCTCTACCGTGGGTGCTTTCAAGTACTTCCTGGGAAAAAGTCTGGAGCGCGCTGATACGCTGTGACCCCCCTCAGTACACACTCCGGCATTACAATCTACTTCCTCTGTGCACACTAGTGATGAATGGTTGGCACAATGATCACGCAAGACTACACACCTGGTAATTGGTCTGTTAACAAATTCAAAACGAATGAAATTTTTGGTGTTTTTCTTTATTAGATACAAAACGTTTTCTTTGCTATTTTCCACAACTTTAGAAACCCCAGTCTCAAGTGCCAACCTGGAGGAACTGGAGACCCAGAATATTTAATGAGATAGGGCTCTGATTTATGATAATACATCTTATGTTTTGATACATTCCATGTGATAAATGATGGGTTTCTGCTCTGGCTGCTCTCCAAACTTTTTCCTTTAATTTATCAAGTGTTTTAGAAGAATGAGAAAAACAAGAAAAACTGAAGTTTTTAGGACCCGCTAAACATGTCAGGACTTTAATCCTTTTGTTGTCTTGTGGGTAAAAAGTGACCCACTATCATTTTTAGCAGTTGAAAAAAATACCTTCAGCTATCATTTTCCAACTTGAAATTTTATGATTTTTTTCCTTCAGGGGCTCCATTATTTAAAAATGAATGGAGGAATACTTTGTTTTGTTTACATTTGAATAGGCTGTACACCACTAGGGTACAAAAATGTCTTCTGGGTCATTTTTGACCTATGAACTGAACAAGTATTTAAACACCAGAAAAAAGATCAATAAATTGTCAAATTCACATACCTGTACATATACCCACCTGTAGACACTTAAGCTAAGGACAAATCTGGCATGTGCGCTAAATGGCCGTTTTTGAGCGCACATTTAGCCTATGGTGTTCACACTGGACAGCAGGGAGGGGCTTCTTTTTATTATTCTAGTGTTAAGTAACGCATCTCCGTCACCTACAGTTGAAAGAGATTTGGAGCGAAATGTTGAAGTGATGAAAATCTCTCGAAACTTGCTCTGGACTTTTTCTTTCTCAGCTTTATCCTGACATATGAAATACTTGGTGTCGTATAATTTTCAGCCAGGCACAATTCTTGATTTCTCTTCCATGATCACTTTTTAAACAGTTGGCACTCTCGTGAATGAAAAGGGACGCTATCCATTCGTCACTACCAAATTCTAGTCTCTGATTGGTCAAAGTTCAACCTGGTTTAACTTTTAACGTGTATTCTATGGCCGCGTGCTTTTCATGTAGAGCCTGAAAATGGACCTGTACGTGTTTTGAACGTGAAAACCCGAAACGCGCATTTACGTGCATTTACATGGACTTTTTTTTAATGGAAAAAGTCTATGGGATTTTGGCTTCTTGGAACCAGCGGGTACTTTCTATTTGGAATATATAGTCCATCAAACAGTCTATGTTAGAACTTTATACCACACTGTATGGTCACGTGTCTTTGCAAAATTCAAAGTGTTTCCACACATTGGACTGAAATGACGGCGGGGTGATGCCACTTGGTCGTTTTTACGTTACAGCATTTTACAGTATTACCTTATTTTCTGGACTATAAGCCAATACTTTTTTTCGGCTTATACGAAGGTGCGGCCATTCTGTGGATTTTTCTTCCACCACTAGGGGCACTCTAACCGAAATTAGAACAAAAAATAAAGATGGACAAAATATCAATGCAAAGAAGAATAGACAACGCTACTTTTACTTTAGTAGATAGAACACTCTTGAGAAATTACTAACTGATATTAAAGTGGTTTTCAAACACAGGTACATACATGTGCATTCACAGTATAAAATCGCATGCAGTAAATATTTAATTTTCAACTTTTGTTTAAATAGAGCGAATGCAGCTTATAGGTGCGCTCCGCATTCCAGAAAATAGGGTAATAGAATTGATTTAATTTGTTTTTAAAAGATATTATAATGGTTTTTAGGTCGATTCGATTAACATCTTGCCTCAGACAGTTCGATATAAATCAATTCATCGATAAAATTGATTAATCATTACACACCTACAGCAGAATTTTAAGATCACATAAGGGTTGAAGCTGCTGCTTTAAATGAAAAATAAAAAAGAAACATTAAAAAAAGAAGGGGGGGGGGGGGCAGACACTTTAGCAGTTCACTCTTTTCATTTGCTTTCTTTATGTAACGGGATCAGGCAGATGGTGTTAGGGTAACAGGAGCCTGCCATGACTTTTCTCTGCTGTCATAATCATGTGGCACAATTGTCACTGAGGGGGTAACGATGCAGGTAAACATTTCACACCCCATAAAGCAGAGCTGATTACAGAGCAGAAAGCCATATTCTCTGTAAAAACTGGAGGTAAAAATTGTGTTGAAAAATGAAAACAAAAAAAAAACACATTTACTGTAAAAACTGGAGGGAAAAATTGTTTGGAAAAAAACCCTAACTGTGTGTTTGTGGTGAACTGGAAACTCCGGCTGCTTGTGTGCACGCGCGCGCCGTCGCCGTGGCAGCAGCGCACAGCAGCATGGCAGACTGCAGTACATAGTGTAAAAGGGGGCGGGGCTTGACATCCCCAGCTCCGAAAACATCTCTAATCCAGTATTTCAGGTGCCGAGGTCGACCGAGCGAGCATTGCTCACAGTGGTAGCGGACAGCAGCGGAAGCGAAGCGGAGTAAATACAGAGTCCGAAGTGGAAATTAAGGTGGAAGAGAAGTCATTAATAAAACAACTCCTAAACAAAAAACGGCTTAAAAAAGAGAGAAGTTTCCGCGCGGCTGCAGCTCGTGGAGTATTTTTTTCCCAAGAGAAACAGATCGCTTCGCTTCTTCTTCTTCTTCCATAACACTTTTTGATGATCTCAAAGAGAATATTTCACCGCCGCTACTATTTTTTTTACCCGGCCAAGAGGTGAGTCTCTCTTTTTTAGTGTCGGTTTGTACGGCAACTTTTCCTCCCGAGAGTCTTGAGGGCAGACGGTCGCTGCGTGGGGCGGAAACGCCTGCGTACCTGGAGCTCAGGTGAAAACAGGTAGGCCTAGCGTTAGCTTAGCTAGCATCCACCCAGGCACGTTCGAAAACATTGTGTGGAAGTTTCCAAAAGACGATAAAGAGTAGTTTTGACGCGGATTTTTGTTAACTTTGATGTTGGTGTAAACATTAAAAGGTGTCAGTTGCCTTGTGTTATCGTCTAATAGGCCATGTTGCCATAAATAAGCTAAATTACAACAATTTTAACCGTTTACTGAAATACTTGATTGAGCTCAAGAATTCAAATACGTATACTGGCATATATTTAATCAATTTAAGTCATTTAAATTCCAACAATTTATTTATAACAGAACCTGACTATGTACTTTAAATCGACAATAATAAGCTATAAGGATATTTTAATCAAATCTTTTGTTGTTTGATCAATAAAGTTCTATTCAAGACCCTTCCAGCTTTATTTTAAGTCACAATACTATTAATTTTATCCTCATTGTTGATGCTTTTGGAGCATTTAGACTTGTGCTGAAAAACACAGAAGCAAAAAAACTAAACAAAACAAATGAAATATATCTAGTGGCATATGTTTAGTTATTTTAAGACCCTCAACTTCAAACAATTCGTTTTAAACCGAGTAAAGCATAAAAACGAGTAACAAGTACACAGCTTTTTAACAAATCAATTTCTTTCTTTGTGGGATCAATAAAGTTCTATTCAAGACATTCCCAGCTTTATTTTAAAGAAAAGTCATAATGTAATCATCAGTTTCATTCTCATTGTTTATGCTTTTGGAGAAAAAAAAAACAATTAAAATTGACCTTCTGCCAGGTGTTTAGTTAATTTAAGTCCTTAAAGTTAAACCACTTTATTTAGAATGTTCAAAAACTCTTAGGCTTTTGACAATTGGGGTATAAGGGCATTCTTAATCAATTTCCCTGTTGTGGAATCATTTAAGTTTAATTCAAGACGTTAGCACCTTTTTTTTCTTTAAAGAGCATAATGCAGCCAACAGTTTTGTTTTCAATGTTGATACTTTTGGAGCATTTTGACTAATACTGAAAACTAGAAAATGCAAAATCAAAACAAAATAGTCATTTTTAGTCATTTTAATGCTTCAATCATAAACAAACTAGTTAAATTGACAATTAGAAGGAATTTTAATCATTCAATTCCCTCATTGTGGGATCAATAAAGTTCCTTCCAAGTCCCCCCTCCCCAACTATTTTCTTTAAACACACACTGATAATGCAATCGCCAGTTTCAATTTCATGTTGACGCTTTTGGAACATTGTGACTAGTGCTGAGAAACAAAAAGAGGCATGTTGAAGAACCAGTTTTAGCGTCTCCAGCTCTGTGAGAACGTTGAGCAAGTGTACCCAGAATGGAAGTCTTTGAAATACCTGGAAGGTATTGGTCAGCTTTTTGCTGAAAGGTTGCAAGGAAACTTTTTATGCTTCTGTGGAAAGATTTAATACACAGCTTTACTTGAACGATATTTTTATTATTAATTGTGTTGATATTATCATGCTAGATGTCTTTTGGCAAGCTATTGTCAAATTTAAAACAGAGGAAGCAATTTTAAGGATGGAGAGGGAGGATGTTATCTTTCAGCTATGATTTTTTTTTTTTTTACACAGTTTGAGATCCTGGATTGTGCCTTTGTTCATCCTTTTTCCTTTGTTGGACATACGATTGTGACTAAGCTTGGTGTGGGTGACCTGTTCAGTTTCAAAAGACTGAAATTGAAGAGTTTCAGTGGTCATGATACAGTGGCGAGAACCACTTTTCTCACAGGAAGCCCACATAGGGAATAATATTGCAGAATGTAACCTGGAATCACATAATGAAGTGGTTGTTAAAGTTAAACTGTTCTTTTAAGGTTCAAGCATGCCGGATGATTTTGTTTTAGTGCTTTATGAAGAATTTGGAGCGTTCCCAGCAAACAGACATTTACAAAAAAAAAAACATTGGAAAACTGGAAATGAGGACAATTTAATTCCATTATGATGTGTAACTCACGAGTCAGAGCTATTCAAAGTGTGCATGACCTCATTTGAAACTAAGAGCATGTGTTGCTGGTTGTTAATGCTAAATGAAGACATGGAACGCAGTGTTAATTTCCACTTCCTCAGAAGACATGGTTGTGAATTTGGCAGTAGAAAGCTCCTTAAACTTAGCTGGTTTAAGGAGACCACAGACACGGAGACTGCAGTTTTGTGTGATCCTAAACACTCCGTATTTATCACTTTGTGCAGGATTTCTGTTTTTTTTTCCTCATAGAAGTTGCATTTGTTGTTTTTCTTCACACATTTAGCCTTTTAGAATTAACCAAATCTAATTCAGACACCAGATTTGAGCTGTCTTTTTGCGTCAGATTAAATTTGAGTTATTTTAAAACAACTAGAAGTGAATTTATTTGTTTTATTAGGTTATTTTTTATGGCTTAGTGCACACTAGCCTGTTTGTTTTACTCAGTTTAGGAGATTATAATACAAACAAATAACTGAGAAGACTGAATTTTCATAGAATTAGCCACCTGTCTTCTATTACTAACTTTGCATACAGGAGGACAACACGCATTCACATCAAGAACCAATCAGGGTACATATTCATACTAAATGTTAACTCGAACTACTTGGAGAAGTTCTCAAAGCAAAAACTGTTTTTTTGGCTCATCGTGCTCTTTATGAGTCTTTCTTTATTCCTCTGATTGTTGGCTGTTCACTGCAAGCACAAGACTCAACAGCTAAGAAATCCCTCTCGTTTTCAATTTAGAAAAGATTAAAACGCCCAACCCTGATTTCTTTCAAAGCGTTCCCAGTGGCCATTTTTGGCTAAAAAAAAACCTGTGTCATGTTCTAGGACACTGAAATGCAATTTTGAGCTTAATTTGGTTCCATCATCAGAAAAATGCACAATCCATAAAAAAGGAAAATATCTGTAATTTATTTCCATTACAGTTTACGTTGGTCAGGAAAGAAAGTTTAGCTAAATGCAGTGTTTTTTGCCAATTTACTGGGTGTATGTAAACAAAATGCTGTCAACTATGACGGTAAAATACACTGAAACAAGATTTTCTTCAAAGCTACAAACTACAGAAAGTAGCTTTATGCACAACTTGACCTCTAAAATGCTGTTTAAGCTGACAGACGTGTTATATTTCATCCTTTCGGAAGAGGGTAAATGTTAAATTCTCTCATTAGAGGCATGTGTTGAGCAACTTTCCTCCCTGGCGTGTTCTCGTGGTGTGCTCTGTTAGCATGAGTTGGCAAAAAACGGATCGATTCATCAGCAGTTCTTGGCTTTAAAGCATACGGACGATCAACTGATCCTTTCTTAATGGGGCAATTCATCCACTTTTTGCTGATAGATGGGTTCAAGTCTTGGCTTAAGTCTGCCTTCACATCGAATTTGATGACAGTTTTGCTCATTTCACAGCCTCCTGAAAGCAGCAGATTGTCTTAACACTCTGGCTGACTCCTTGGAGGTAACACTAGTTTTGTCCTGACAATAAGGGGAAGAAAGGGCTCATTTCTGGTCTGGACAATTCAGAGAAAGTTTTGGTTTACAGCGGAAGGCTGGACTTCCTGTTGGGAGCGCATGAGAGGACCAAGTCAAAAAAGTTTATATTTGTTCAGGTACAGGGAGAAAATCTACATTTTTGGCTGAAAGGGTTGAGCTGGAGTTGCTGTTTTCTTTTCTTGGATGTTTTTTTTGTAAATAATTTTTTTTGCAAAAATATGTAATAGATGTGCCAATATAAAAAATACAATAAAAAGTAAATTGTTACAACAAAATAGTTTTAAATGAGCAGTTAAATATGATTCACATTTAAAGTTATAGGCATTAAAAAAGTGCTTTATTTGACCTTTTTTTGATCAAGTAATACAGAAAAAAAAAGTTTTGTTCTTAAATTATTTTACAGTTTATTTATGCAGCTTAAAAATAATTTTCTTTCAGCAAAAAATAAATAACGAAATCCATAAATTTTAAAGAATAAAATGAAACTGTTGGTGTTGTTTTGCCTTCAGACTTGCATTTTTTTTAGAGGTTTCTGAATATCATACCGCAGATTTAACATTTGGCTGGACTTTGACCCAAACAAACTAGGCTGTGCTTCTGATACACCGTCTGTGACTGAACACGGCGTGTGCGCTCGTCCTCGCAACCGAACCAGAAAAACTGAAGTGGGATTAGCAAAGTTGTGTTATATCTTTCATGCTATTACGTTTTTGGGGTCAGGCCTGCTGTTACCGGTGTTAAACAAACAAAATGGTGTTGTGTTTCCAGAAGCATCAAGACTCAAAGGGAAAAATCTTATATTCAAGTTGTTGAAAGAAACATAATTATGTCATGTACTTCTTGGCCTATGGTAGAATGATGCAAACCTGGCTAATGGACAAATTTGTCACGAGCCAGCTGAGTCATTTTCTCCACGCAGGTTTATAAACAAGCAGCAAAGATTTCATATCTCACTTAAGCTGCAGTAGATAAGAAGGGATCTGTTTTTAATTTGAATTGCAATGCTTGTTATGCTATAACATTACTGAACATAAAGTAGCAATTTTGCCAGGACCCCATGAGAGGGCCTTGTGGATTATTTCTCCCAACATATCATGGTTAATAAAGTCTGTGTGTTCTCAAAATGAGATGATGAAAAGCTATCTTTTTTTGGTAATGAAGAGTTTAATTTTTTGTCATTATTGTAACAATGGACAAATAAAACACACACAATGTGAACAAGTTCCCAAAGTTGACTTTATAGGAGAACTGGACTGAGTGACACCCCCCTTTCCCCATAGTCTAAAGGCCCGTTCACACTGGGACGAATTTCGCCCGCGATTTTCGCCGACATTTAACGCCTCGTGACTAAACAAAGGGCACCAATGTGAGTGTGCACACTGACGCGAAAAAACGCCGCGCGTCAAAGCGTCACTTTTTAAAAAAACGCCTCGGGTTCATTTTTTTTTTTTGACGCGTCGCGTCGAAATCTATTCGACTAATGAGAATGGCGCTTTTGCACACGTGTCTGGAGCCTCTGAAGTTACAGTAAAACACAACTTGGGGGCGCCCAAACACAAAACTGCCTTGCTGAGCACACATACCAGCGAAGAAGATAGACGCCAAGTAGCGTCTACACTGCTGCGAAGAAATAATGACGGACATTCTAAAATATCCCCGAACCAAGCACCAGTTGGAGCAGCTGGTGCTTGAAATATTCATGTTTTCTTTGTATGATTCTGACAAGCGCGTAAATACTTGCTCTCTTCTTCTGAGTGAAAAGCGACTTTAAGAAGCGTAAAGTTGCGCGGCGCCACCTTGTGTACAGGAGTATTTCTGTTTTACATTAAGCGCCATCTAACATCAGGGAATGAAATTGCATGTTCACTCGGCTCATCGTCAGCGAAAATCGCCTGGGTGTGAACACAAAAAACGTGGCGAATAACGCCTGGCGAATATTCGTCCCGGTGTGTACGGGCCTTAAAAGGGAATTACCTGCTGGTCGTAGAAGTCGAACCAGAAGGTAATTCCCGGTGTTTACGGGCCTTAAAAGGGAATAACCTGCTGGTTCTAAGAAGTCGAACCCTACCTTTGTTTTTTTAACACGATCTTGCTAATTCGAATTTTTTCCTGTTTTTTTTTTTTTCCAGTTACAAACTGGCCAATCCGGTGCCTCCATTAAAAGAATGTGGTCAATGATATGTTCAAAATGTATGATTGACAGATTCCCCCGAGCTCGCTTTCAATTAATAGTGTGGACTTCTAACAAACCAACCTAATAGGAGAGAGTAGTTGCCATAGAAACGCTGACATAGACTGAATCGGACCAATCGCTGCTTTACTGACGAGTTCTGGTTCTAACGTGGAGCCGTCCGTATAGCAGAAAAAAGCGACTGAATTGACTTATTTTAGTTGGAGCTGGAAGTTAGTCGTTTTCCGTGGGTGGCGTTCAAATTCTCAAAAACGGTCATAGTTCTCAGCCAAAAGTTTGAGTTGTATTCAAAAAATGCAGCATGGTTATGCAGTCAAGAGCGAGCTTTCTCCTCAGCAGTTTAAACTATTGCATAATGTAGCCTTTTATTTAGCGTTGAAATAAACTGACATAGAGTCAGGGTGTATCTTCTAAAAAGGACCGATTGCGATATGTTCTCGTGTGCTGCATGTGTCTCATCATTAGTGATGTCATTGTGTGAATCTCTCTGACTTCCTGCTGCTCACAAACTGGTTTGAGAATGGACAGCAGCTCTTGAGCAACTCTAAGCAATTTTTTTTGCTCTGGCTAAGAGTACACAACCTGGGTGCACAACACAGAGCCCGAGTCTTTAGCATGTTTAGTTAAATCACGTTCAGGTTGTGGCTTTAGCGTCTGTGAACTGGCACTTCAGCTGCTTGGGCTTCCGTTTAGGATTCCTCAGATTCCAGGACGCCGTTGTTGTCGAGCAGGTTTAGACTGAAACTCGTGGTTCTATAGACTTTGACAAAAGAAGGGTTTCATTGTTTGTGTAATAAAAAAACAACTGTTTGTTTTTGTTTTTTTTAGCTCTTACAACCCAAAAAATGCTTAAAGCTCACACATTTTTATAGAGAATTATACAATCTTTGAGTTTGCATTTCATGAAAATTCCTTCTGGTTTTAGGAGTAATAAAACCAATTTACATTCTAAAAGGAACCTCAAGTTATAGATTTCTTTAGTTTGACGATGCCTACTGAGCAGAGAGTGAATGTGTAAGCTTCATTTACAAATTCAAAACAGTTTGACATTAAATTTATCTCTAAAAATAAAGTTTTTAGGTATATATTTTAGTACTATTGCAACAAAAATATGTCCATGAAAGATGCATCAAAGAAACAAAGAAATGCATAAAAAAGTAGAACTGTTTTACAAACTGCTAAATGTCTGTAACTGATGTTGAACCCTGTTTTTCTTTGTCATTTTAAGTCATGTTTTCTTTTTTTGCTTTTTTTTTCAGTTGGGACATATTTTCCAATCTTTCCTGGAGTAAAGTCTTTGTTGCAGCTGCTGACATACAACTACGGAGCAAAATGTTTTTTCTTTGCAACGACGCTCATTTTGTTCTGAAGCAACAGTGAAGCTCTGACCCGTGGCATACGATGGTTGAGCTATTTTTCTGGATTCTCAAACTGCAATTTTTTACAGTAGAAAACCACTGATAACCAAAGGTTTGCCAAAACAAAGACTTGGACTTTAATTTTTGGGCCTTGTGGAATTTTTTTTACTGTCTGTAACTTTTTTTTACAAGGATTACAAGACAAAGTAAAAGCAGCTTCTTGGCGAGCTGTTCACATGGTGTAGAGGCCCATGTGTAGCAGGGCAGCTCCTACGGCTCGCGGGATAACTTAGCCTGGAACTATTGGGGCGTGGCTCCTTACCCCCTGACTAGCCCACCTGTCGAAAGGCAGACTCCATTAACCAATGGCATGGGTCAAGTTCTTCAAGAAGCGGGGCAATCTGGGGAAATCCTACCAGCCAGGGAGCATGCTGTCACTGGCCCCCACCAAAGGACTGCTGAATGAACCGGGACAGAACAGCTGTTTCCTCAACAGCGCCGTGCAGGTCTGAGTTTCTCGTGTCTCTTTGTTTGTTTAGTCTGCGTTGATTCCAAAGTTATTTAGGCTCTTTAGTGAAAGAATTTCAGCTGATTTATGATTTTGTTTTTTAAATAAAATGTTTATCCTGAAAAAGAAAGTTGGAAAGCCTGCATTAAGACTTGGGAACTAAAGCTTCTTTAGCAATTAGACTTGGTAGAATCAGCCCTCATGAGACAGGATTTGAGATTTGAAATAGTTTTTTTATTCTTGGATGCATCAAGATTCAAATTTGATCACAAAATTCCATTTTAAATGAATAAATAATAATCCTGTGTTGATGGAGTACAGAAAGAAAGTAAAAAGAACATTTTGTTGTTTTTTACTTTTTTAATCCTTTAACATCGATCTCATGGCAAGGTTTAAATCCGTCGTGAGCATCACACCTTTTTATTATTTCAGCATGTTTAACACAGTTCGGCTTATTCTCTGAAGTCAGATGCTCAATAAAAACACTGTTGAATACTTGAACAATTGTAACAAATTATATATCCAAGTAAGTTGGACCAGTAGACCCATTATAATCCTGCTGCCCCTCTTGAGCAGTAGGAGCTCACAGACAGCCAGTGGCTGTGGTGCAAAGGTCGACCGATGATTGGAAGGTTGTAGGTTTGGTTGTTGCCTTGCGCATGCAAGGCATGCGTCAAAGTGTCCTTGGGCAGGACACTGAACCCCACATTGCTGGTTATAGCTCCTTGTGTTTCAGGAATGCAGCATTACTATAAACACCTTACTATTTAGACACACTTAAGTTCTGTTTGTGTTGAAGTGTACAATGAAAGTATTACACCTCTTAGGGATAAAAGAGGGAAGTAACTCACTTCTAGGGGTTCAACTCTGTTACAGCAAATCGTATTTTGTTACACTTTTATTTGAAACCAAATTTTATGTAATGATTGTACATTGTGGTTGTTAAGTGGCAGACTTAAGTGTGGTATTAGATGATATGTCAGGGATTGACTGCAGTAATCCACTGCAATACTAGTGGGTTTTATTGGCTCCAAGTTAAAATTCTTTTCCTAACTATGATAGTTTAACAAATGGAGAAAATTGAAAGTAGGTTAAAAAACAAGAAGTGGACTTAGTTCATTTTTTATCATTAAGTATGTTTCACGTCTACACCAAAAGGCTTTTTCAACTTGACTTAACTTCTTCTATGTTTTAAGTCCCACTCCAATCTTCTTTTGATCTTTTGTTAAAGGTTTATTCAGTTGTCTTTTAATTAAGAATTGGCAGTTTTTAGGAAAAATAAAACAAAAACTGTTGTTTTCTAGGACATAGTTTCTGTAGAGCGGCAGTAGTTCTTTAGAAATTGCCTCTGAGTTGTGGGCAGAAGCGACTGCAACCCCCTTTCCCCATACCGTTGCTGAGAGCTCACTGTGAAACAAATCCTCACTTTATTTCCCACATATGTTCAATTGCACCAAAGTAAAACCCCCATAAAACTGACTTGCGTCACTTTTTTGTCAAACAACAAAAACAAAAAATACATTGTAAGAATTTTGTTTATTTTTTAAAATCTTATGTTTGGATTAGACTCACTCCGATCATCTTTTGATCTATTTTAAAAGCTTTCCCAGTGGTCTTTTGATTATAATTATGCTGTTTTTTGCCAAAATCAATTTTTTTTTTCGAGAAGATAGTTTCTCCATAGCGGCAGTGGTTCATTTGAAGTATGCCTCTGATTTGTGGGTGGGACTGTGGCCGTGGAGAAACCCCTCCCTGTTACTGAGAGCTCTGTTTACAAGCTCTCCCGCTAGCTTACAGCCCATCAAACGCTACTAGTGCAACAAAAATGGTGAGTAGGGCTGCACGATATGAGGAAAACTCGCGATAATAGTGATCAATATTGCGATGACGATATAACTTGCGATAATTGAACAAATGGCAAAAACAACAAAAACATTTCCATTTCACTGCAAAAGTTGAATTGAAATAAGAGTCAAAATACCTTAAATTATTCTCCAAATGACCCTCGTCTAATTAGGAGGGCAACATCTAACATAAAAGCTCCATGCGATTGGTCAAATGCATAAAGAGATTTCTTCAGTTCACTAAATAGTTCAAGTTGCCATTAGATGGTTTTAGCACGTTTAAGGTTTGACATTTATTGCGATTTTTGCCGACTTTTGCGATATGGATATGGCACAGCTTGAAATTGCGATAACGATAAATTTACGATTAATTGTGCAGGCCTAATGGTGAGCAATATAGGAGCTATCCAACCGTATAGTTTTGAGCCAGACACCAGCTCGGACAAGGAAAACAGGCGTACATGGATGTTGTCGTGTACAAGGATCCATCAGAATAGAGCGGAGCAGGTAGCTTGTTCCCCGCCCGGTTTATATTCCATGCAACAAATTTAATCTTCAAATAAAAAAAACATTAAACTGCATTTTTTTTTAATCTGCTCCTGATTCACAACAGTAAATACTCAAATACACTTTGAAGCTTAGAAAAATGCCACCAGAACGTGTTTAAAAACACTAACAATATTATTTTCATTGGAGTGGGATCTTTAAGCCTGTTAATGTAGACTTCATCTGTGGTGTCCTTGATAAAGTCTACTTCTCAGTGCATGACCATTTCAAAAATGAAATTTTCCAAGCTGTATCACTACCTATATTTGTCAGCTTAAAAACCTACTTGATGTTTTATTTTTTATTTTTTCACCGCTGAGGAAATGACTGGCGCGAGAGATTAGTACAGCAGTCGCTGTTGGGTCACTCTTGGAGAAGAGGGTGACTCAGAGGTTCAGACAAGCGATGAGCTGATTGAAGATGATCATTACATTAGGCTGTTAGGAAATGCTGACCTCATCGCCGCTTGTTTTATGACCTTGAGATGCGTTTTTTTTGGTATGTTTTTCTCCTTAAACACCCCAAGGATGTTTGATTCTCTTACATAATAATTAAATTAAGTCATTTATCTTTTAACTTTATTTTCTAAATATTTGTTAGTTTTTGTTCTATATTGGTTGGTTTAACCTGTACAGATACAAGCACAGCCATGCTAAACTCTCACTGTCCTTTTTTTTTTTTTTTCAGGTACTATGGCATCTGGACATCTTCAGACGAAGTTTGAGGAAACTACCAGGCCACTTCTGTCATGGAGATTCCTGTATTTTCTGTGCTTTAAAGGTAAGATCTAAGTACAAAAAGAACATGTGTGCTGATCTGGTCATATTTCCAGGCTGTGTTCTGAGCAGTGGTTGTGACATCGGTGCTTTCAGTACACACAATACCCCTTTGTCCATGTCTGAGCCACTTCTCGCTCCCTTCTTTAGGGTATTTTCTCCCAGTTCCAGCAAAGCAGAGAGCGGGCGCTGCCCTCTGACAACCTGCGTCACGCCTTGGCAGAGACCTTTAAGGACGAGCAGCGCTTCCAGCTGGGCTTCATGGACGATGCGGCAGAGTGCTTCGTAAGTTCCTGTGGCAACTTGGGTGTCATGAGGGAGAAGTGTGCGCACGCTTGTGTAACGTCGCTGCGCAGTGAGGGTAAAGCATGGCAACAAACTGTTTGGCGAGGTCACTGAAAGAGCTTCTGTCCCCCCTCTTCCCTCCGTTTACATCAAGCCCTGCCACAGTGGTGCTTCAGATGCATATCACCATGACATGTTATGTAAGCCTCATGTTTGTGCCGGGGTGTGTGTGCTTCGCACTATTGCATAGTACATAAATGTATAGCCTAACCAACCCAGCACAGATGTTTTCCTGAGAAATTTTACACCGTCATTGTTGGCCTCTTCAGGCCAATCATGGAAGCGACAATTTCTGTATTGTATACAAAGTTACAGGTTTCTGTGTAACTCGGTTGATTTAAAAAAATAAAATAAAAAGGATCTCAGGTCATAAAACAGCCGTTTCTCCTGGCAAAATTAATTTTGGTATCCTACAGTTTCAGCCAAATATGTCAACTCTCCAGCTCCGCTCACGTACAATTCTTTAAAGTCATTGATTTGCCATCATGAAGTATGTTAATGTGTTTATTTAACTGTCAGCACAATAAGATCCACACCGGCATTTGTTGAATGACAGATGCATACTTTTCGTGAGTTTTGGAATCAAACACACATGAATGAGTTTATTTAGTTTTATACCGCAGTGGTATAACACTATACGTATAGTATTATACAGGAGTCATCTTACTTCATGTCAGTTATAAGAAATTATTTATCAAATGTAATCAAACTTTATACATACAGCCATTTTCATAGATGTGTAACACCAAATGTTTTAAAAAGAATAAACATTTTTTTAACCTAAAAACCAAAAACAAAGACCTTCACACACAAACCTTGCAAAACACACACAATGTCCACAACCCCCTGACCCCCACACACACAAAATAAAGAAGCATAAAATGATATATAAATGAAATTGGAAGTAGAAATCTGGCTGGATATTGAAGTTGAGGAAACTATATTTTGTCCTCCCCCCACATATTCATAATGGACGCTGCCACTATAAAGGCTTGATTGGCTTTTTAACCCTTGTGCTATCTTAGATGACCCCACCCTTACAATGACCTGTTCTCCCTACCATGACAAAGGTGGATAAAGGTGGAAAGATTTCATGTAATCCATGGACACCAGTGAGGTTCACAAATCATTGAAAAAAAAAAGGTTCAGAGCACTGTCTAGTGGGTCTAGATGACCCAACTCCCAATGTTAAAGTGCCTAGGATAGCACAAGGGTTAAAAACGTCTCTCTCTCAAGTAAAGAGGAGATATACGCTTATCATTTCAATTTCCACCATAGGAGAAACTATCACACAAGAACTAGGTTGTGTAAAAATGTTGTTGCTCCATATAAATGTATGCATTTTATTCCTGAGATGTGATGTTTCCATGTTTTTGTGTCTTACTCTGGTTTATTGGCTGATCCCAAGCAGCCCTTGGATCTCACTTATTAACATGTGATGCACTAGCAACTCTGTGTGGAGCACTGATGCAAAAGGCCGGTGTCAAATAAACAGCCTGTTAACTTGAGCTTAAAATATTTACTTCCTCACAGTTTTAATACTTAATAATCCCACTGTCATGAGGTTAAAATAAAAAAAAAACATGGATTTTGGTTTTGTTTTCATGGCAACTTTTTTTTTTTACCATTTATCGAGAGGTCTTTACAAATTAACAGAATTGTTGATTTTTTTTTTCTTCTTTCTTTTGTTTTCTATGTTGGAGTAAAGCCCGTCATAAGTAATTTATTCCCTCTTCTGTCACAGGAGAACATTCTGGAAAGGATCCACCTGAACATCGTTTCCGAGGAGACAGATTCCTGCACGTCAATGTCTTGTATCACACATCAGAAGTTTGCACTGTCACTTTATGAGCAGGTCAGTAGCAGATTTGAATGCATTTTGAATATTGGAGCATTCATTGTGAGTTTGGTGTTCATTTATTTAGTTTATATAAATGCCTATCGTCCCTTATTGTATGTAGTTTTAAGGATTATCTGAGCACTTTAACCAGCTCTAAAGTAAAAAGTACCACACACACACACACACACACACACACACACACACAGGCGCATGAATCACTGCCTGAGACAATAAAAAGCCACTCCATCATGTTATGACAGCAGGTTGCCCCCTGTAGAAAATGCATGGTATTTCCTGTGGGATCCTACAGTGCTGAAGCAGCACAGTCAGATGTATCAGATGGTGTAAACAGAAATTTCAGCACAGCCTAACAAGCAGCACCCTGCCCTTTGGCTCTGATCCCCATCATTGACTCAGACTCTGTCCCCAACTTGCACTATCTCAGGACCGTGCTTTTCGTTGATCATGATCTTCCTCTTGTCTGGCAGTCTGTGTGTCGCAGCTGTGGGGCGTCCTCCGACCCCCTGCCTTTCACAGAGCTGGTGCATTATATCTCCACCACTGCACTCTGGTAAGGCACAGATTCTTTGTCTTCATTTTTTTTTTTTTTTTTTGCGTGTGTGGGTTGACACTTTTTCATGTTTATATTTGCATTTTCAGGTTTTGCTGACTTTTTCTTTTTATGTAATATTTCCTCTGCAGACCTTCTGGGACAAAACAATAAATCTGTAGATAAAACATGTCTGGATTATTTTGATTTGATCAAAACGAATATAGCGCTCCCTCACTCCATCACAGTGCAGCTTTTGCTGTTTTACGGATTTGTTTTTAGTGTGACTTTTTCTTTTTCGTTTTTTTAACAGTGCAATGTGGAAGTGCTCTGTGTCCTGATTGGCTGTAGATCATTGTCAGTCCCCTCTGTGCTGCAGACTTATTTTTCTATGAAGGTCTGAACTTTGGGAGTTTAAACGAGAGAGAAAAGTGGAAAAAAATTTCACATCTGTCTGAGAAAAGAGGATAAAGTGTTTAATGTTAAAGTTAAATAAAAATAAAGTTGTTTACTTCATAGGGTTGGGGGAAAAATTGATCAATTAATTTGAAATCTGTTGCTTTAGAAAATTTATTTTTGGGAAAATCTGGCTTTTATTTTCCTAGCACTCTGCTTTCTTGGGCTTCCGTTTGGATTTCTGGAAATTACTTTCTGAATTATTTCCCCCCCGTCTCGATTTCTTGAATGTTGTTTATTATTTTGCTGCTTTGATTGTGGTAAACTTTAATATGTTTCTGTGTGGATGTGATTTGCAGTTTAGGGCTCCCGTGTAAATATAATGTGTGCATCCTTCCCTCTTTCATTTTGAACTATTCCATGTCGCTCAGAACTGTCTGCAGAATTAACTGTTCTAACCCTTCCACAAATTCCTCTGACTTACTGGAATTTTTCTCTCCCATCTCAGCGAACAGACGCAGCAGCGCAAAGATGTCTCCTTTGGAGAGCTTTTACAGGCAGCAAGTACAATCGGAGATCTTCGAAACTGTCCAGTAGGTGGACTTTTTTTCAATTTACTTTCTTCATTTGACGTTTTCACACTTCAATTCTGTTTTTGTTTTTTTTCCAACGCTTTCTTTCTTTCTTTTTCAGAGCAACTGTGGTCAGAAGATACGGATCAGGCAGGTCCTCATGAACTCCCCAGAAATAGTTACCATAGGATTCGTGTGGGACTCGGAACAGTCGGATCTCACAGATGATGTGATCCGCTCTCTGGGAAATCATCTCAATCTTTCCGAGGTGAGTTTGCTTTAAAGACCCACTTAAAATTGAAATAAGTTTTGTTTTTTAATGTTCTTGTGGCATTTTTCTGAAAATGGAGGACACGTATAAAGAAAATGTATCTTAAAAATAGCATTTTTGACAATTTCTTTCAAGTTGTTGTGAATCAGGAGCAGACCAAAAAAAGCGCTGTTTGTAAAAAATCTTATGTGTGACATAAGAAATTTGCTGGGCGGGTCACAAACTTTCTGCTTCCTGCCATTCTGATGCATCCACTTGCAGACGATTAGATCCGTGCACGTCTTTGTTTTCCTCATCTGAGCTAAGGTTGTGAGGCCGGAGAGCCTGTAAACTGAGAACTCTCGGTAACGGGGTGGGGAAAGGGGGGGGCGCGGTTTCTCCACGCCAACAGTTCCACCCACAACTTAGTGGCGTATGTCTAATGAACAATGAACTAGTGCCGCTCTGGAGAAACTATGTTGTAGAAAACAACGCCGATTTTTTTTTGGGGGGGGGGGGGGGGTGTTGGCTAAAAACGGCATAATTATAATCAAAAGACCACTGGGAAAGCTTTGAAAATAGAACAAAAGATGATCGGAGTGAGTCTTTAATCTGAACATAAAGGTCAAAGAATAAACCAAATTCTTACAATGTATTTTTTTATTTTTTTTATTGACTCAACAGTGCCCCAAGTCTGTTTAATGGCGGTTTTACTTTGGTGCAATTGAACATATGTGGGAAATAAAGTGAGGATTTGTTTCCCTCTAAGTCTGGTCTGTTGCATAATCAGTTAACACCCAATGCCCAGTTGGCTCCTGCTGCTGATCAAAAAGCTCATGCTGGCCTCGGTCAGCTTTTTGAGAAAACCCCACCCCTCATTTTTGTGTGCCTGGGTGTGTGAGCGTGCCGATGAAGTGACCGAGTGGGTGGGAAACACTGACATGGGGAAGAAAAAAAAAACATGTTTGAAGGAGGATTTCATGCGTTTAGATTCTCTTGATCTAAAGTGGGACTAAATGAGTCTTAGCTAAATTCTTCTCCACACAGGGATTCTTACTGGCCTCTTCACGCCTTTTTTACTGTGCGGTTGCTCTTTACAAGCAAAATTCAGTCTAGTTCACGTCAGGACAAACTCAACATCTTATGTAACTTTTTTTTTCCCCCTCTTTGACTCTTTTTCTTTTTTTTTTTTTTTCTTGAGCACTCTTCTGAGCAATTCCAAGGCAAAGGCTGCAATCGGGAAAAAAAATAGTCAGACCCACCCTCACATTTAAGGCCTGTGTGTACCACAAAGACTCATATTCACGGGGAAGCATTTCATGTGACTTTGGAAGGACTGTCCCTTCTACCTTGAAGTATGTTCTTTGACGGAGAGACAAGAGGTCACATTTTGAAAACACAAACAAGTGTCTACTGAGAAATGTTGCTCTTGGAATTTTTGTGAAATGAAGTAATTTGAGCAAACTGCATTTCGTAATTGTTTTTTTTTATTTTTAAATGTTTTTCCACCTTTTGATGCCAGTAAGAAAAAAAAAATTATGCATTCATTGCAATTTGTGCATGTGTCTGTTGTTGCACAGCTCTTTTACCGTGTAACCGATGAACACGCTAAGAGGGCGGAGCTGCATCTCGTGGGGATGATCTGCTACACCAGCCGCCACTATTGTGCCTTTACCTTTCATACCAAATCCTCCAAATGGATCTTCTTTGATGATGCAACTGTGAAAGAGGTAAAAAAAAAAAAACGTGTCATTAAACTTCATCCTATCAGACTCGTATGTTACTTAAGGGATAATGACCCACAGAGTCCATTATCAGAACGCAGACCGACGCAGAAGCCAGACCCTTTGGGGAGGAGGACTGCTTTAGCGAAGACTTTTCATTTCTGATAATGGAAACCTTGAAGGCCATTATCCCGCCTATGCCATGGTCACTTATAGGGCTGGGTATCATCAATAACTTCCAGAATTGATTTGATTCGATTCACCAGAGCCTGGACTGATTTTATTCATGATTTTTTTTTTTTTTTATTCATTAGAGACACTTGATTTGATTCATTTTTGAATTTACACTGTTTACTTATTCAGGACGTTCTGCCTCTCCTGGAAGGCGTTTCAGTTTGGCCACCGGGTGTAGCTCGCGCTAAAGCATTACTCTTTATTCCAGAAGATTTGAGCAAAAACACTGTGCTTTATACTGTAAATGGTCACTTAAAAATGTTTCCTTTAAAAGAGTTTGGATAATTCATTTCTGTGAGCATATAAAGCTGTTCCTTTAGTCAGCGATGTACGTTTAGCACTAGCCGTCCCATATCTAAGCCTTTTCTCTGCTGGTTAGTTGTTATACACCAGCTGCAGCAGAGTGGGGTCTGTGCAGGCTCGGTGGCCATCCCACTGCTTGTCAATTAGTCTGGAAAACAATTTAAACCTAAAAAATAGAAAGATTAAAGAACTAATAATTGAGCTAATATTAAGTTCTTTTGGAAGTGACTATGGTAGAAGCGGGATAATGCTCTTTGAGGAATCCATTATCAGAAATTTGGTTCAGGCGTCTGCCTTGTCCATTAATTTTTGATAACGGACACCTCGCCGGGCATTATCCATTACTTATTTTAGCTTCTGATTGTGAGTTGGAAGTATCGCTTTCCGATTTTTGGGTGGTCTTTCAATAAATGTTCTGGTGATTGTTGTTGTTCTTTTGCCATCGGATATGAAGATATTCAACAAGGACAAACGATCAAGAAGTTTCCTTGAACGTACTTAGGAAATGTTTCTTAAACTGATTTAAAAGAACTTCTCTAGCCTTGAGTTATTATTGACTGCAGAGTGAAAGCTGAAAGACATTGACAGGATCTCCTTAAATAGGATTGCATTTATTTTTTGTTGGAAACACCAAAGCATCCATGCTTGTTTGTTTCTGATTTTATTTTTATTTTATTAATTTTTTTAAGGAACATTTTTAATAGATTAAACTGCAGTAAGACAGAGTGTGGAGAATTGTTTAATAAGCTTTGCTTATTGAAAAGTAAAAACATAAACATGTTTTTTTCCTATTTTATTTGCATTGTTTGTTTGTTGGGGCTTTTTCCTCTCCCCGCCCACTTTCTCCTCTCCTCTCCTCTCCTTCTTCCCCTGTCATTTGCTTAATTAAGGAGTACACAAGCATCTGTTAGCCTGCAGCCTGCCTTTGTGGCGCCTTAATGGCGAGACGTGCACCTCACTTGAGTTAACTAATGTAATTGTGTAATTTTTTATTTTGTCAGTGTTGTGCCAAAAATAATAACATTTTGTCAAAGAAAACTTTCATCTAAAAAGATAAGCAATCAGTGAGCTTTCAAATCTTAGTTTTGGTTGTTTTTGTTTGTTTAAAAAAAAAAAAAAGCATTCATCTTTTATTTTCCCCCCCCCCAAAAAGATGAAGTTGGTCTTGACTTGATATCATAAAACCATTTTTTTTTAATATCTTGTTTTTCAGGTTGGCTCCAGGTGGAAAGATGTGGTCACCAAGTGTATCAAAAACCACTTTCAACCTCTCCTTCTTTTTTACTCTAACCTCGATGGGAGTGCCATCACCACGGAAGATGCCTCAATACAAAACATCAGCCATTCCCACTACAAGGCCTCAGTCAATGGAGACGTGCCAGGTGAAATGAAGTCGTTTCTGTACATGTAGAAGTGTTGACAATCAGGATTTCCCTTTATTTTTAGGCGAATGACATCTCTATTGACATGCCTATATCTCATGCATGTTGAGCATCATTACTTACAGTTTCATCGTCCACACTCCATTAGTATGAAGCAGTTGGTCAATTCAATTCTAAAGTTCAGATTTTGCACACAAATTTTTTTTTATCTTAGTTTATTTAAAAATTAGTACTTCAGCAATAGCCTAACTTATAAAAAAATACACTCACGGTTACATACTTTGGACATGCTGGAAAAGAAAACCATGAAAACATATGAAGGCTGTTCATGTCGATTTCTATCGCTCACATGTGTTGTCGGGCTACAGGATCATTTGCTAGTGGCTAAATGTCTCTGCCCATTGGATTATTCATCTCTGGATTTGTGTGGTTGGAGAGGTTTTTATCCGTTTTAAAGATCCTCCTCCATCTCTCCATGCTGGCCATGCTCCAAGCGGGGGCAGTCGCTCAACGTTCACCAGAACGGAGAGGGCGTCTGACTGCATTTTAGGATGCTTAGAAACCGATCAGCGCCACTGCTTTAAAATTATTGTTAGATTTCAGGTGATTTGTTTATTTTCTACTCAGTAAATGCTTTTATTTCTTTTTTTATTCCCCTTGCAACTAATGGAACAGGGTTTGTTTTGATATCAGATGTTTTTTTCAGTTTGTTTTACCTTGAACAGTTTGATTAAATTACTTTCTCATCGTTCTCTGCAGGTCACGAGTCTCCAGTTTTATTACCCAAGAAGCTGGAGCTCACCAGAGAAAATCTGAAGGCTGTGCTGGGCCACGAAACGCACAAGCAGAAGACCCCTTCCACTCTCAGCAGGGGCAGTGCTCTGTCCAGTGGAGGACGGGGGCCAGGTAAATGACTGGAAAGAAAAAAAAGCTGCTTGAGTGTAAATATTAACACGGGGAGTGAAGTTAAAATCTCACCGGTTCTGAAAATGCAAAAAAAGCCAAACACTGCATTTGTTTACCACAAAAGCCTGTTTCCTTTGGTTTGATCTGATTGACTAACTGATTTTGAGTCAAATTTTGCTTTATGTACTCGAGCAAAGATCTTTTGTGCACAGGTTTGTAAAGAATTGGTCAGTTTTCCACATATTAAAAAAAGGAAACGACACCACAGCCCAGAATTTAGTATCTAGCAGTGTGAAGCTATGAATGGCCTTGGATTGTTCATTGTTGCCTCTTTATTGCTGCTGAAAGTGAAGACTGCGAGATAGCAACACATCAGCTGCGGCTCCCAGCTCGTAAAGTGGCTTTTAAAATTGCATCGTGGGTTTATTTGTTTCGACATGTCTGCTTTCTGCTAACTGAAAATCAGCCAAAAATGCTCATTTGACTCTCATGTTTTGATAAAATGGAGCTTTGTCTCTAAATTTCACACGTCAGTCAGTGTCCAGTAACATGTTTGGAAACAAACATCGGAGAGAAGCGTCGCCGTGTTTCCCTCCCCCTGCCGCCTCTCCCCTTATGTAGCAGGAAATCTACCGTATACATCATCCAAACGACGTGCGGTAAATCACCTCTGCCTACATCTTTAGCAGCTGCTTGGTGCCTCGTGCATTGGGAGGGGCGAGGAGGCAGAAAGAGAGGCTTCTGTGTAAACTGAGGTTAAAAGGCTTTCGATTATGCCTGTGGTGGTGGAAATTTCCACTTGATTCTGCCATAGGTATTCTTCTTTTTTTTATTATTATTATGGCTCGCAGCAGTCCTGAACAGCGACAGCAATATTGACCGGACTCACTCGAAGACTTCCCATCATTTGCATGAATCTAGTTCTCTGTGAAAAGGAATTTTGGGTCACAGCGGGAGAAACCGTCAAAAAAAAAAGAACGGGTCCAAAATCTTTTATGAGGCTCATAAAAATGTAATTCATGCTGAACGAGACAATATGAAATACAAACGGAAGATATTAGGAACGTGGTTGTGGTACACAAAAAAGCTCAGTTGCCAGGGAAATCAAAAAGTCTACTTTTGCTGACTCTTCTGAAAAAATTGCATAGACCTGTATGTCACCCCCAGGTGATGACAAACAAAATGGTTGCTGTGGAGATGAAACCATCGGAAAAGCCACCATATTGAACATGTAGGGCAGGAGTGTCGAACTCATTTCCGCCCAGGGCCACATGTAACTAAATCTAATGAAAAATAAACGTAATAACTTCTTAATGTTAAATAACTCATTATTTATTTATTATAACTTTTTAAAGTGACAATTACAGTTTGCATAGAAAACAAATGTTCGCTTGTTAGTCTAGCATAAATCCTTTTAAATTTTGAACGCTTATTAAAACCCACATAACTCCATTAATGAAGGATCAAACTGTCCAAGTGAATAAGGAAAGATAACATAAAACTGAACTAGAAAGAACATGTATTACACGTGTTACATTTTACAAAAGAAGGCTGCACAGAGCCTTGCATCCAGCTGATGGGTTGATGACGACAATTTGTCTGCACACACACACATAAGACCTGCAAACATTGAATAATTACAGCAGCTACACATAAATAATATGTATTCAACTAAATAAAATTTTTATCTTAAGAAATCAAAAACCTTTATGCTGTCGCGGGCCACATAAAATGACATGGCGGGCCAGATTTGGCCCCCGGGCCTTGAGTTTGACACATGTGATGTAGGGGCAGAGTGTGTGGGGGGGGCTTATGGCAGCCTTTCAGCCAGTGGGGGCAGCTCAAAGGGGATGGCGGGTGAGAGTAGCGTTTGTGAACCATACAGCGCCGTTTACAACTTTTATTTTCCTTGCAACATTTAACCAGCGCTACAGATGCAGTGCTGGTTGCAGAGTGTAAAATCCTTGTCTTTTTTTTTTCCTAAGTGAAAACTGGCGCCACTGATCCCAGGAGTCGCCTCAGGGAGATCTCAAAAGAAGTGGCCCACAGAGCAGGAGAGCGGCGAGAAATGCATTCGCCCAGAAGAGATGCTGATCGAAGTGGTCAGCGGAGACTCGACCCGCGCCACAAAGGTGGGTTGTTGTGGTCGGTGGATCTCTGGGAAGACTGCCGCATCAGCACATCGCACACACTCATAAGGGAAGCTTTTAGGCACCGAGGTGGAAAAAAAAGAATCAAGCCTTCCACTGACTTATGTAACATTTACTTTTGGAGCAATGGGTCAGAAAGGGGATTAAGTACTGCATCTGTTGGAGAGCCAGCCTTGATCCTCCTCTCTCATAGTCGGAGCCTTTGATTTCCTGCACAGCAAGTCTCTCAACAAACGAACGCACCAAACAACACATCTCAAGTCATAAAGGAGATGACTGAGTGAAGATAAAGAGGGAGATTAATGGCAGAGGCCCTTTTACTATGCAGTGGTGTATTCTCAGTGCTGTATTGATTCTACATTAGTGTCCATGTGGGGATTATGGTGCAGAACTTGTAACACACATCAAATCCAGGATGCTATCAGCACTAATGTGTTAAGCTGCTGGAGTTCACAACGCTTACACTAAAGTAACTAACTGGTTTCGTTCAGGAAGCGCTTGATATAATGATTCACTCAGGAAGAATAGCAAAGAGACTCCTGACTGTGTACTGACAACAAGATTTGACAATGTTGTCGTTTACTTTTAAACTCAGAAAAGTGAAAAGTCTTCAAGGAAAAAGCTGTACACAACTGAAAACTGTTTTATTTGTGGCAAATGGGCCGCAGAACCAAAGAAAATCTGCATCTTTTAAAGACCCACTGCAATCATGTTTTGATCTACTTTCCCAGTGGTCTTCTAATTATGATTCTGTCGTTTTTAGTCTAAATAAAAACAAAACTGTGTTGTATTTCCAGGACATAGTTTCTGCAGAGCGACAATAGTTCAGTAGAATTTTGCCTTTGGATGGTGGGCGGCTCTGTAGGCATTCTGCCCATTTCACAAATAGAAACTTTTCCAACGGCATTTTTTCATCTGCTTTTGATTCAAGACAATTTGAGTGACAGATACTCAGAAATGCAATTTTAATCTTAATTTTCTTTATATATGTCCTCCGTCATGAGAAAAATGCCACAAGAACATGTTAAAAACTCCAGAACCATCCTTTTAGTTTTTTATCACCTTTAAGGTGATAAAAAACTAAAAGGACTTGTCTTTCTAGCACAAAGTAGCAAATTGATCAGGGGTTGTTGATCAACTTGGGATCAGGATGATTTATTGGCCTAGTAGTTATTTCTCTGCATCTTTAAAGTTTTATAAATATTGACATTAATTAGCCACACTGCACTTGCATTTATTGCTGAACATAAGAGACACGTTTTGGAAAAATGAACAGCTTTGCTGTGATAGAAAAAAACCCCAATACTTTAATATTTGTTTGGATCATAAATAAATACATCAGTGGATGTTTTTGCATAAGATGCTTTGTCTTTGAGTGCGCTTTCTTACAGGACAATCCGCTCCTGTAGTTGTTTGTGTTGTTTGCAGCGTTGTGTGTAATCTAAATGTCACTCGCTCGATGTCTTTGTTCGCACCACTGCACAGCGTCTTTATCTCGTCTTTGCACATTGGTGTCGAGTACGGTGGCACTAAAGTGCAAATGAACAACTAAACATATCAAAGATGACGACAATTAAAAAAGCAATCAAGAAAAAAACATTACATTTTAGGAAAGAAATCCTTCAAAACACAATAAAAAAAAAAAGAAACCCAATTAGAGACCAGAATAGGTGGTTATTATGGGACGTCACTGTTTGGCTGATGATTTTTGAGTCTTGAAGATGAGGGAAAGCAGAAGGATGCTTTATTGAAATGTGATAAAGAAATATCTTCTGTCAGAAGACATTTCCATGAAAATAACCGCCCATCAGTGATATCCCATAATACCCACCTTTTCTGGTTTCTTATTTTATTTCAATTTTTTAGAAAAGTGTTTTATCTGATTAACCATTTAGTATCTTGAATTATTTTTTTCCAAAGCTGTAATGTTATATATTGCTTTTTTTTCTTTTTAAAATTTTTGCTGTGATCTAAAACATTGTTTTTGCGTCGAGTGATTTTTTATTTTTGCTGATTTTCCCTCCAGGGCCACCGTAGTTGAGGCATCAGGATAGTCTGCTATATAGCTGTAGATTAATTT
Organism: Oryzias sinensis; assembly: GCA_037389245.1. Lineage (NCBI taxonomy): Eukaryota > Metazoa > Chordata > Actinopteri > Beloniformes > Adrianichthyidae > Oryzias > Oryzias sinensis. The sequence goes on along the minus strand of CM074505.1, from coordinate 7,861,655 downwards.
GGCATTGTTATTTAGATTTCCAGCTCACAGTTGATTTCTTGACTGGAGAAGGCAGCAGTCAGGTGAAACTGAAACTGGTATATTTCATGAACACCCTTTGTCAAAATGCTGAGGCAGTCATCTGTGAAGGAGAGGTTAAACTGAATTTAGAACATTTTTATGTTCTCTGGATAAGAAATTGTGTTTTAAAATGATGAAAAAGTAAGTAAAATCAGGAGCTCTAATCAAGTCTCTTTTCCACCCAGATCCAGGTCAAGACAGGCAGTTGTCCCGCTCTGCGTCTCCTCCCGAGAACGGCTTCAAACACTTGGAGACTCGACTGTACAGCAGCCAAGGAAAAGGTCCCATCAGGACTGAGAGAACGCCACATCTTGGCGGCGGAGCATCTCATGAACCTCCGCGCTCCTACTTGAGGGCCCAAGCGCCACCCACTGTGACTGTTGCAAGAAGTGGCCAGCACAACCGGAGTCTTGAGCAGCACTCCAACGGATATGACACGGACAGCAGCCAAGATTCCCGAGAACGCCACGGAGCGAACGGCCGCAGCAGGCCCGGTCGCCCGTGGAGGCCCATGCGGGAGGCCCTGAACGTAGACAGCGTTTTGAACTTTCGAGCCGAGGGAAATCCTTTGAGCAAAGAGCCGAGGCCCCACAGCCCCCAGAGGAGACCCAGGAGTCAGTCGCCGTCGCGCGACAAGGAACGAGATTATGCGCGGGGAGCTCGGGAAGAACACAAACCAAAGAACCTGATGACCATTTACGAGGACGAGCAGAGGCACGATATCAGCGGCAGCCGCAGCTCCGTGGACTCAGACAGCCGGGGGGGCCACAGTGACAAGGAGAGGCCGAGAAGTTCAGGGACTCTGAAACGCCACAACGATAACTGGAAGATCCAGAGAACTGAGTCTGGATACGAAAGTAGTGACAGACTCAGTAACGGCTCAGCAAACCTCGACTCGCCTGTCGTAGACGCTGCGTCTACCAAGGACCTTCCACCCATTCCTGAGCTGCACCGGATGAGGTACGATACCCCACCAGATGGAACAAAAGCAGACTTCCTTAAAACCTGAAGCTTTGAATTTACCGACACGTCCTCTAGTGTAGTGGCAGCCTTAGAGTTGGCGTCCCGCTTCCTCCTAATTTTAAGAATCTACGCCTTCAAAGTGCTATTTTGAAATAAATAAACAAGCAGCCTTAAAAATAGTGAGACCCATTTAATGTAAAGCACACCTGTTATCCTGGGCTGTCATTTTCTGGCTTTGTTGTTGTACAGGTATTGCTTGGAGATTAAAAAACATCCCAATTTGCTAACATCTCCTATGATTGGTAGATTGAAACAGCAGACAGTGGATTTCCTTGGTTCCTGTAGGTTTAGGAAGCTAGTTATGTTATTTATCTTTATAGATTCAATCCTAAACGCTGTCTGTTGCAAAAAAACATGAACTGTGGTTGTTGTTTAACACCAAAACTTTAGCTTCAGTGTTGACATTCTGTGAACTACTGTAACTCTTCAACCGTTTACGCAATTAATTATAATTCCACCAGATTCTCATGCAGAAAAAATCAGCCGTGTGCCGTTATGCACTATTTTACATTAGTAACGCGTTGCTTATTGTTGCAAAAGCTCCTTCCTCCCCATTAATATCGGCCGATTCATGCTGACCGCGTGAACTGTCGAAGAGTTACAGCATGTAAAAGAGCGCGTGCTATTTAGGTGTCAACATCTTTGGTATTAAAGGGTTAACCAATTGGCGTTGACTGTTTTCTGATGACATTCTGGATTTTGTTTTTATTTCTCTTTTTGCTTTTAGGGATCAGATTCCCCAGAGGAAGTTTGACGATTTGATGGCTAACGTCATGCACATTACATTTTCTTCTGGTAAGTGGCGTCATCTGTGTAAAAACACATTCCAACAAAACTGAATCCTCATTTAATTCCTGCCACTTTCCTATAAGGCTTACTAGAAAGAGGGATTCTCTTGTGCTGTGAATGCATGTGAGGTGAAGATAGTACCCTGCAGTTTTCTTGATTTATTATCCCTCCACTGGAGTTAAGGTCAAAGCCGACTGAAGGATTACCCTTTGGTAATTTGTGTGTTTGAGCATCTGACTGGTTAACCTTGACCTCCTTTTTCCCCTGTAAAGTTTAGATTTGCATTCATATTTCTTTCACACTTTAAGCAAAGAAATGAGTGACATGTTGGGGTGCAATCCGAGGTGGACCCTGCTGGAAAGGATGATCATATGGACCATTTAGTCAAAGGAAAAATTGACATTTCTACTAAAACTAAAATTAGAGATCTTCAAAAAAAAAGGGGGGATAAATGGTCCCAATATGTGGAAAACCACTAAAATTCAGAGCGGATTTTGGGGGGGAAATAAAACAGCCCAATTATTGTGTATTATGTTTATTTTTGTTTTTGTAATAGTTGCTGACCAATGTTTATAAACACTGACAACTGGAAAACACCCAATAAAAACAAAAACAAATTAGGGATGCAATCATCCGGGGCCCATACGGATCACTAGCCACGTTTCGGCACAACCCCCCCGCAGTATTTAAAACAACGGTCTGTTCACAGCTAACGTCAAATTCACGTACACCGTCTTTGTTTTAACATCTCAAACTCACTGCAACGAGGCGTGTCCAAAAGTGTGTTTATAAACCTGACGCTCGCGCCGCGTGTGGGAGGAGCTACCGTCAAAAATTTTTGACCTTGTTATGGAGAGCGTGAATGTTCAGAGATCCGTTTTATTCATTTTGAAGAGTTCTACAAAAGCCTTGATGAGCCGCGCACGTCTGGGTTCATGAGGTCATTGTGAAAAAAGGGGCAGCAGCGTCTGAATGACGGCAGCTTTTACCGTCCCGGTTAAAGAATTTAAAGTTGTAAATTTCCCTGCTTCTCTTACTGGTACCTTTTTTATTTAAATGTACTTTTGTTTTTTCCCAAGATGCAATATACAATTATGCACTTGACTATTTGTTATATATCCGAATATTTTTGAACTTCCATCTATCGCATGTTTTTAATTTTTGGAGAAAACCAAACTAAGAAATACTTGCACCCTTCTTTAAAATCTTCTTCTGGTTTTGTGAAAATCGCAAAAATATTTAATCGACCTAAAATCAGCCTAAAAAGAATAAAACTTCCCTCATTATTATTTTTCCCCAGCAGGAGGACACTAAATGAATCCAAAATTAGAGCCAGCGAGGTTTGAGTTGCCCTGCTGTGCTTTGCCATGCAAAAAAATGCTCCAAATGAAGCTGTCAATGACTTTTATCCAGTACTAATTCAGAGCATTTTTGTTATATGAAGTTTCTTAAATTGTCTTTATAAAGGCTTTAAGAGTTTAATATCATGAGTTGAAAGTTGTGAACAGTTCTGATGCGTTTACAGTTTGTAACCTGCAGCACATTGGAGAATGAATCATGTAAAAAGATCCTCTGCACTGCCAGAAGTATTCACTCACCCATCCAAATGATTGATTGGTATTATAACAAAGTGGAAACTATTGGAAACCGCATCCATGAAGTGGTAGACCACATAAACTAACCGAGACGGGTCAGCGGTTCCGTGTGCAGAAGAGGGTCATGGGATGGGTTTCCACGACTGAGTGGCTGCATCCAAGCCCTTCATCCCGATGTGCAATGCAGACGTGCGCCACCTCAGACTCTAATGCGGCGTACAGACGGGGCATGTGATGTGCATTCAAAAACACGCTGAATGACTGCGCTTTTAGCATATGGTGTTCACCTCAGACTGTCGCTACCCCATAGTAGCGCATGTACTCGCAGTAAAAAGACACCGTGTGAAATGTCACAGTGGTGCAAATCTCGCTCCAGAATCTTAAAGCCCTTTATTTATAATTTTGGCCTGGCGGAAAAAACAGCAAATATAAATTTCTCCTCCATGATTAATTTGCAAACGGTTGATTCTTCTGTGAATTAAAATGCTCTGTCTGTTACCAGTGGGAGGGGCTTTCTAGCATCAGTGGACACAATGAAAGAATTTAAAGATGTAGATTCTGAGCCCCCCTGCTTCTCTTACTTTTTTTCTATAAATGTACTTTTGCTTTTTTCCAATTTTTCCTGTTGTTTTTTTCCTTTTGAGGTAGTGACTTCAAAACTCGCATATTGACGCGTGGACGCGAGAGTTTGGAACGTGGAAGTCCGAACCGCACATATACATGCGTTTAGAAAAGACTTCTTGTTAAAAATGGCCGCCTGAACGCTGGATACTGAGGCCATTGTGAGCATAGCATACAAGCAGTGCAGAAACGTTCTCTCTCTATTGGTTATCTGACTGATGAGTCTGGGATTGGCTTTTGCCAGGAGAACGATACCTGTCTGACTGTGCCACGTGTGAAGTCAGGTGGAGGGAGTATAATGGTGTGGGGTTGTTTGGCCACTTAGTTCCAGCGTAAGACAGGCTTGGGAAAGGTTCACAGAACCAGTGTGGGGGTGTTCCCGTCATGTTTCAACACGAATGAGCATCAGAGCACAAAAAAGACACAGATTAAAGAGTTTAGTTTGGAAAAACTTGTCCAGCTTGTGCAGATTATGGATCTTAACGGGATAGAAGTCCTTTAGGATGAGTTAGAGCTGCGTCTGTGAGCCACACCTTCTTATCAAACATCAGTGTTTTATCTGGTTCTTGAAAAACTGTCTAATAATCACTCATGAAAATCAATTGGGGGGGTATAGTAAAAAGCAGTATAGTAACGGTACATGTATGTCGCATAATCTCTGGCAGACATGTTTGTCTTGTTTTTTTTTCCATTAACTTTTATTTATTTTCTTCTTTCTTGATTTGTCCCTGAAGGATGATGGGTAACATTTGTCCCATTCACAAACCAATGTTGTGCTGAACAACAAGCATGTTTAAACTCAGGTCTATTCACTACTGCCCCCTACTGCTTTTAAGGGGTCATGTCTTTGGTAAACAGTTTTCCACTTTTATTTTATTTTAGTAGTAAAACCTGCTAATGCAGATACTCTAACTTCTTTTTCCTACTTTTTTTTAAAGGAATTCTTATGTATTTTAAACAGGAAATGGTCGAATTTAGCCTCAAAGAATGACTCCCTGCTGACTATTTTAAGATCCATAAGGTTTTTTTCTGATTGCTGGCTGCACATTGTATTGACAAGTTGCAGTAAATGTGTCACAAATTGACTTGGCCTTAGTTCAGGGATGTGGGAATGTCAGGAGCAGCCTTTTCATAGAAGCATAAACAGATTTCAGGGGGCCAACAACTTTTCTATAACCATCTTACAGTTGTCAATCAGAACTGAACAAGAAGAAACCTATTGTTGTTGTATTACATGAGTGATCAACTCAGGCCATCACAGCAGCAGTTTTTAAAATTTGAGGCAATTAATAAATAAGGACCTTTGTTCCTGAACACAAATTTCAACATTTTTGCATCTTAAACCAACATTGTTGTGAGGAAAAAATAACCAAATCATTCAAATTATCATAGATATTATTTATATCGCATACAAAAATCTTTTTGTTTGAAAAATATCCCAATTCCAATGGGGGGGGGGGCAACGTTTCAACTACAATTTCAGTTTAAACAAAAAAAAAGATTAAATTAGTGTTGGACTCACGTTTATTTATTCTAACTTCCACTGTGTAGCCCTAAATCTACAAAAAATGCATCAAACCTTAAACATCGTCAATGGGAAAGTACAAAATTTTAAAAATGTTTTTGTTTTTCCCCTGGAATAATTTAACATAACATTCTGCGTGACAAACTTGGGCTCTAAATTAGCAGGAGAGTGTTGTGAGTGCTCTCAGCTATGGGTGACTGGAAGAGGGGTGGCAACATTGTCTGTTGCCAAAACTGCTACGCTGCCATCCAGTTTTCTCTGTCAACCGGAAACGGTGCTCAAAGGTTACGTGAGGATTTTCCAAGTCAAACAACATTTCTCCGCCTCAATCATATTGTTACAGTTGCTCGGCAACTTTGCAGATAAAAGACATTGAAACGTGAATGCCCATACAGACTTAGTGGCTTAAAAATGCAATAGTTGGTGTGGAGGGATCTAAAGTCTGGAGTCTGACCCCGGCGTAATTGCATGCCAGCACAAAGGATTTCGCCTCTAATGCTTTCTGAGCGCACAGGGGAGGGGGGACAGGGTACGTTGACGCATCGCAGATGGAAGTCACCCTCTCCCTCAGTCAGCTGTCAGCTGTCAGCTGTCATAGGTCTTGTAAATCACACTACCATGCTAACCCACACTTGAGGATTTGTTTCTAAATGTGTGTTCTGACCCGAAATGGTCAATCGGCCACTGACGGCATAATTTGGCAGCATTATTCAGATGCATGTTATGAAGGGAAATCTTGCCCTAGCCGACCAATAAAGTATTGCTCTACCTTTGCTGGTTTCTAAATAAGTTTGGGTTATTTTTTCAGTAGGACTGCTGTTCCCGAGCTGGGACCTGAACCCTGCCTCTCTTTGATGAGGCCACGCACTTCAGCTGGATCACACTGAGTGGTACACTGGGGGCCTCGGGGCGCTCTGCCAGACTAGCCGCTTTGATACTTCCTCTGCCAGCGCCAGATCGAGACCCTGATCATGACCTTGTGTTAGATAACGTGTTTTTGCTGGGGAGACATGGGAGCACAAATATTGTATCCATGTTTGGCGGGACAAAAAAACCAACCATCGCACACAGCTACTCTGTTCTGTAACACCTGGGTTAACTAATTGGTGTTTATTAAAACAAAGCACTCATGCGAATGTGTTTCAACCCTTAGGTGAACCGGGAAGCAAATCTCCTGATCTCCATGACATCCAACAAGACCAACGTTTGCAAAGGTAGCAAAGGATTTTGCTAAAAGTTATCGTCGCATTTTAAGGTTTGATGAAGTCGAGCAAACGTGTTTTATTTTTGTACCTTAACAGAACAAGAGCCTTCAGATACACTCCCGGGATCCTGGAAAGGAACAGTGGCCTAGATAGCGAACAAGAAGACGATGCCGATGACAGACATTCGAGTCCCGTGCCTCCTTACTTTGTGAAGACCAGCAGTTCTGAATGGAACAGCTCCGATGACCTTACAGGACCTTTCTCTGAGCAGGAAGAGTCTGGTAGCTCCCATGTAGACTCTTTCCCATACAACCATCCACCATCTCTACCCCCCAAGACTTATGGCAACTTTAACGTTGAGGCATCTGGCTCCCTCCCACTGGGAGGGCCAGCGTGGTCGTGCCCCCTCAACGAGCCCAGAAATGGCCTCTCGCACACCGCCCTCAGACGATGGATCGAGACCCCCACCGAGCACGGCCTTTCGTCAGATACCAGCTCCAAGTCGGGGTCATCAGACCAGGAGCGGAACGATCTGTCAGCCAGTGAAAGTGACGACCGGTTGCCCAGTCCGAAACCCAGCTATAACGGTGGCGCTGAACCACCGTCTTTATCGAGCAAGGTGCACCCCACCACTTTCTTTTCTGTGGATAGCTGCATGACGGACACGTACCGGGCCAAATACCACAAGAAGCAAGCGTTTTTAACGAGAGCCGAGGAGCACACATCATCGGGGGAGAGCGATGTGGAAGGAAGGGGCTTTGGTTTGACCAATGTTCAAGTACTGGACTCTTCCAGAAGCAAAGCAGATTCAGGTGCGTAGATACGTTGGACCGTTTCATCAACACCACAGACTAAGCTACTTTAAAGTTGTATCGATACTGACTTGAATAGTAATGACGGCGTTTGATTCTTTGACAGGTTTTTCCACAACAAAGACTAAAACTACAGCAAAGTGGAATCCGGTTACCCTAAAAGGACTCGATGAGCATGGTTTCCTATGACTGATGCAATGTGAACAAACTCTGGAGGAACTGCTACACTGTTTGACTTCAATGGGGGGGGGGGCTGAAACTGGATGCGTGACAGATTGTAGAAGGATAGTAGGTGTGTGTAGCTAACTATGTGGATGCTAAAAGCTTTAAATGCCGAGGTTTTAGCTCAGATGCTGTTGCTTAAAAGTAGAATAATAAGAGCTTTATTGGAGTTGGGAACTTGTCAAGAATGTGTCACATAAAGCCACTTTACCACACAAGAGATTAAAAAGTTTTGTCTTCAGTAGGAGAGAAACTTTATTTAGTTGTTTTCTCTTCTCATAAATAGATTTCTTGTATCTGAATACCTCTTTCTGTTTCAGTGTTACTCTGTGTTTGCCTCAATTCTTTCTTTTTGACTTGTTATACCTGTTATTTCATGGGTTTTAAAGATTATTCACTGGTTATAGTAAGTAACGGATTTTTTTTGTAAACTCGAGTGTGAATTCTCAAATGTTTTTTGCTTAAATTGATACGTTTTTCACATTAAGAAGGATCTCCATATGTTTTTATTGACTTTTAGCTAAAAAAAAAAAACGTCTGGATGACAAGCAAACATTGCTTAAAACTAACTTTTGCTTGAATCCATACTGAATAAAACTTAATACATCAAGGCCACTTAAGAAAAAACCTTGAATTAGCAAAAGTGGACACTTTGGTTGACAAAAGTAGCTTTTAACCCAACCGCACACATCAACTTCCTTTATGTATTGTCTTAAGTCTATGCACTGCTCTTTCAATTGAGGACTTTCTTGAACACTCCCTACGTCTTTATCGCTGATGTCTTTAGCGGCGTCTTGGGTTTGCTGCAAGTTGTTGAAGGACATACTACTGTCATAGTTGGACTCCATTGTGGAAACTGTTCACTTTCATGTTGAAGTTATGATAGAGTGGTGTATCTGTCGCTGGTTTCTTTTAGTTCATTTATATATATATAATATATACACAGTGCCTTTTGTAATTTTTAAGGCGGGATTAAATAGGAGCTATGGTTTGAACAGCTTTTTGATTTAAAGACTAATTTTTTGTAACATTTAATTTTATTTTTATTAAGAAATGTTAAATAAATTGTTTTATTTAATCATGTGTTTGTGCCAAGTTCTGTTGTGTTTTCAAATTACTGGATTTCAACAAAATAAATGCTGAGTGGATTTGTTAGAGGAAAAGTTATGATTTTGTGCCCTCTACAGGCAAACGGGTGTATTACACCATTGGATAAAGAAAGATTTACACATTTACAGCTGTCCATTTGTGACTATATATATAATATACACACACTGCCAGTTATCAGATACCCAGCAGGAATAATAAGATGTCCAAAGGAAGAGATACAGACCACGGATGTTAAGATACAAAAGCTCCTCACCATGCATGGAGGGTTCCATCCCAAATCCAGCCCCCTGAGACTGTATGCTAGCCACAAGGATGGAGGTTGAGGACTAGTGAGCCACTATCCAGGGTGAAACATCCAAGATGCATGATTACATCAAGCTCAAGGCCCCAACTGACAGTGTGCTCAATGAATGCAATGGAGAGCAGAGGATACAGTGCTGGAGGACAGACCCTCATGGGAGGACAAACCCCTGCATGGGATGTACCACCGGACCATAACTGAAGTGGCTGATATCAAGAAGTCCTACCAATGGCTAGAAAGGGGCCTACAGAACAGCACTGAAGCGCTCATCCTGGCAGCTCAGGAACAAGCCCTGAGCACCAGGCGATAGAGCTCAGATCTACCACGCAGACAAGACCAAGGTGTAGGCTGTGCAAAGCGCCTGAAACAATCCAGCACTAACTGCAGGATGTAAGATGCTGGCAGGTAAAGCATACATGGGCGCCACAATCAAGTGCTGGAATAATATACAGGGACATGTGTGCAGAATATGGACTGGAAACCCCAAGGTCAAAATGGAAACACCTCCGAAGGTGGTAGAGAATGAGAGGGCAAAGATCCTGTGGGACTTCCAGATCAGACTGATAGGATGGTAATGGCGAACAAACTAGACATTAAAGTGGTGGATAAAGAACAGAGGAAAGCTGTTGTGGTGGATGTGGCAGTGCCAAGCGATGGGAACATCAGGAAGAAGGAACATGAGGCTTGGAGAAATACCAGGGACTCAGAAGAACTGGAGAAAGCCTGGAAAGTGAAGGTGACAGTGGTGCCTGTGGTAATTGGAGCACTTCGGGCGGTAACCCCCAAGCTGGAGGAGTGGCTACAACAGATACCTGGAAAGACCTCAGACCTCTCAGTCCAGAAAAGCGCAGTGCTAGGAACAGCTAAGATACTGCAGGACCCTCAAGCTCCCAGGCCTCTGGTAGAGGACCTGAATTTGTGTGTTTGTGTGTGTGTGTGTGTGTGTGTGTGTCTCTCTCTCTCTCTCTCTCTCTCTCTCTCTCTCTCTCTCTCTCTCTCTCTCTCTATATATATATATATATATATAATCTTTAAATATCTATAAATAGATAGATAGATAGATAGATAGATAGATAGATAGATAGATAGATAGATAGATAGATAGATAGATAGATAGATAGATAGATAGATAGAGCTGTTCAGTAGTTAGTAAACAACACAATTAAGCAATACTCTGTTATACATAAAACAAACCGCTGTTGGCCTCATTGACACTGGAAAAAATGTATTATTAATACTTTTTTCATCTGAGGTAGCACACAAGTTGATAGAGCTATAACAGCAAGCTCATTTCCCCTTTGTGGGATCAAAAAAGTTGTATTCTGTTCTAAATGAAAAAGATTTAAAACAATTTAGATATATACAACATGACAATTTAAAAAGTTCTGAAAGTTTATATTTTAGCACTAAAAGTTAAAAGTTAAATGAACCTGCCGTGTTCACCCAGAGGGTGGAAGCAGAGGACTTTGCAATCCCACCAGGAAAAAAAAAACCTTTACCTCACTGCTAGAAATGATTTTTTTTTTTTAGAAATTTCTAAATGAAACTATTCGATAGTGTAGATTATTTTTAAGCTAACAAAGCATTGGAAATTGTTTTGGCAAATAAATAGCATCAGGAGAACACGTCATTCCAACACTAAAATGGACTTTTGTAAATTAAAGGAAGATCTTGTACCAGAATAGAATAAAAAGGCTTTACTTAAAAATCCTGACCTTTATACTTCTCCTGCATCCCTTGCTAGAATGCATCTATCATAGTTCAGTTAAGTTTCCACTGTCGGGTGAGTGTGTTGAAGTGTGTTTGCCTTTCTCCCCCCCCATCCATCAGAGTGGGACGCCGGCTGTCAGCGCCGGCTCCTCCTCTGCAGCTGCCGTACTTCATTAGGGGCCATCAGCTCAGCTCAGTGCTCCGCTGTCAGAGTCAGACTTGAGTTTTCTCATTTCTCCTCTCTTTGCATTCTTTCTGCCGCCGCACACCCCAAACCCTTTTTCTCGTCCAAGCTGTCCCTCAAAGCTCACTCTTTCCTTCTCATCCCGATTTCCCGCCCTGTCGACTTACTTCACTCACTTTCTCACTTGCTAATTTTCCTTTGGCTCCTGCCCTGATCTTTGCTCCCTGCGTTTGGGGGATTTCTTCTACAAAGAAACAAAAACGAAGAAACATCGCAGAGAAATCCTACAATTTGTGTCAAACAAAGACTCTCTATCATACATTACGCCCAGGAAGCATTGTTGATGGAAATTCCCACTAAATAGAGTTATACAAAAGTGTCATGGTATCCATCTGAAGATGCTGGCCTTATAAGATTGTTTCTATTTGCAAATAATTTTTTGCAAAGACAGAAACCTCTCATTACTTTTTGCAGAAAATAAAATAGTATATTAAAGACCTACTCCAAGTTTTTTCAGTTTTTTTTTTACATTTTGTATATCCCAATACATACAAGTTGGGATTTTATGTCAAATAAAATTATTATAACTTTTTTAGAAGGAATATTCTTAAAATAGTGATCAGCATTTGTTTGTATTTATAAATTTATGTGTATATTGATGTCTTATTAGGGTTTTTTTTTATAACCTTGTACAGTGACCTTAGGTGACCTGAAAGGCGCTTGAAATAAAATGTATTATTATTACATGTATCTGCGTTTTTCCAGAGGCTCAAAGCGCTTACAATGTGTCCATTATTCGTTCACTCCTCATTCATACTTGGTGATGGTCATCTACTGATGTAGCCACAGCTGCCCTGGGGCAGACTGACAGAGGCGTGGCTGCCAGTTCGCGCCTACGGCCCCTCTGACCATCACCGGGACATTCATGCACAAACACCAGTGGAGCCACACTGGAGGCAAGGAGGGTGAAGTGTCCTGCCCAAGGACACAACAGTTGGCTGAGGGGAGCGGGGATCGAACCACCTGAGCCTGAGCCACTGCCGCCCAAATGCACATGGTTATGAAAAAATAAAGCCTCAATTGATCAATATGCTATTTATTATGTGTGTATGTTTAAATCTTTCAAGGTTTCTACCTCAGTTTCTATTTTATATTTGTATTTTAGTTGTATTAAAAGTGCTTTTTAAATAAAGTTTGGTTTGATTTATTCGGATGTTAACACATGATACATAAAGTCAACTCTGAACAAAATGAAATTTTCTTTCCAGTCAATTTTTGAATAAAGCTTTACTGAATAAGATGTTAAATTTGTCGTTTTCCTTCGTGATTTTAAAACTAAAGGTTGACCTTTTTCACAGAAAAGACATTGATGAAAGTAAAAGTAATACCCCAGACTGTCTAGATTTACCTCCATTGTCTCCAATCCTTTTTTTCCTTCATTTTACTTTTCTTTACTTCCACATGCCTGTACAAAAAAAATAAATAAATAAAAATGGTGTAATTTCTGATTCCATGAGCTGTAGTGTCAGTCGAACTACAAACATGTAGGGTAACTGTTTTCATTTCTGCCAAAATGGAGAGAGCTTAAGATTTGCATAAAAAAGTTAAATACAAGCTCCTTTCAGAATAAAAGCATTACTCAGGCCTGATCAGTTAAGCCATTAAAGCCAGCAAGAAATCAGACGTAATCTTTAATGTACATAAACTGATGAGTTTTTGTTTTCTTTTTTTTTTGTTGAAAATACAACACTAATCAGAAATAGTTTATCTTTTATAGCCGCAATCATTCTGCCAATTGAAGTAATGGATCAAAATAATAGCTTTAAAAAAAAAAATGTATATACAGTATATTCTGATTTTTCTTGATGTACCTTTAAAGTCCAAAACATTGAAGGACTCTCAAAAGTTTCCTTCCTTTCAATTTTTGATCCAACTTTGAATAAGCTGAATTAATCTACTGCTAAGCTTGGATGACATTTTCAATAAAATAATAAATATTAGACACAAACTGTGCTGTTTCATGAGCCAAGTTTTCTGTAGTGGTAAAAAAAAAAAAAAGAGCTAGGCAAAGTTTTGCTGTTTTTAAAGGCTCCTTTACATTTTTTTTATATGAAAATTTACGTGGGAACATTGAACGCAGCACAGACTAATCAGTAGATTGCAAACACCTGGGATTTTTAAAACCAGCAAGAAGTGAAGGTGAGTAATGATTTTCATTAGATGTTTGAATTTCAATGGAAGTTACGAAAAATGATCAATACTTTTTAAGATTTCAACAAAGAAATAAAATTAAAAAAAGTACTTATATGGCCTCAGCCTACTGCAAATGTCCAATGAATATTCTCAATTGACATAAAAACTATGACTTCAGACTAGCAAATAATTGTGGTACAGCATTTCTAATGAACCTTCCCAAACAAGCTGACACTCAAACTGTTTTGAGTTACTTTATTTTGGGTTTTATTATGATACAGAAAAACTAGGCTTAGTTTTTGCCTTTAAAAATCAGACTTGGTCATCCATGTATGAGTTTAAGGCAGTAGGTAGATGTAGATTGGATTTAGTATGGTAAACAGCAAGAAGAGGTAGCATTAAAATGGGAAAAAGCACCCAAAAAAATCACTAGAAAGTATGATTTTTGTTTTTTTTTTGTTTTTGTCCAAGCCAGTTATTTTGACATAACAAGATATCTTATAGTATGATTTAAAAATCTAGGAACAAGGAATTCCACACAAATACTGAAAAAAGGGGAAAAAAGGCTAACATTTACTTCAAATTGAACGTCGTATATTCCAATAATACGTATTTTTAGTTGTTGCTAGTTCTAAGAAAATGGTTTGTAGTCTGCAATTTTTTAATGCACCTAATTGTAGTTTAATTTGATTACAGTGACAGAAAAGGAGTGCAAGAACAGCATGAGAATACTGTCTTAGAACTAGTTGTCCCATTTTAATAAATCCTCATAAAATATAAAACTAGAACTTATTCATAGAGCCTAAATCTAAATTTTATTTTCATAATAATGAAAATGAGTTCCAGTCTATCATAACATCCTTAAAATTGAACCAAAAGTTACAGTGTAATTTGAGTTTTGTTTTTAGTCTTAAATCAAAATGTTGTGTCAAAAGTATAAAGCAGAGATTATTGTGACACATTTTAATAAAATAATCCTTTTTTTCTCTCAACTATGCTTATTTTGGGAAAAGCTTTAAGAGAAGTTCAGTCAACTTAAAACTGGTTAAAATATAAATAAATAAAAACAAGATTTGAAATCTTTGCAAGGATCAACAAGTATCATCCAGTTTCTCTATAATTGTGTAGACATAACACTTTTTACTCTTACTAACACTATATTATTCTTGTAAATTATACATGTTCAGTTATTCCCATAGTCTAAAAGACTATAAATGCTAGTTTGATGCAAATACCGGCAAGTTTAACCTTAATCAATTAATCTTGTTGTTTTTCAACATCATTTTTAACAACATAAAGTTATATGCACCAATAAATGCCTAACAAATGCATCTGGAGTCACCCTGATTGATATAATTTGATGTTCAGAGAAGAGAGGGGAATGAAATATTTTCAATCCTTCAACCCTTGTGCTATCTTAGGTGACCCCACCCTTACATTGACGTGTTCTCCCTACCATGACAAAGGTGGATAAAGGTGGAAAGATTTCATGTAATCCATGGACACCAGTGAAGATCACAAATCATTGAAGAAAAAAGTTTCAGAGCACTGTCTAGTGGGTCTAGATGACCCAACTCCCAATTGTAAAGTGCCTAGGATAGCACAAGGGTTGACAGAATAGCACTGGTTTTGCAATAGAAGGAGAAACAATACTTGTTGGCACTTTGGCCGACTGCATGTGGTTCCATGGGTCACACAGCAGCAGTTTGATTTTACCCAAACCCCCGTTTTCTTCTCATTCAGCATGTTTTTATGTTGTGTTTCATTGGGTAATAATGAGTGGGGATGTAAATGTTGTCAGCATCAGTTTATATTTGATACAAACTGACTTACTGCATCACTCCTGTTATTCCCATGATGCCCTTTTCTCTTTCAGCTTGTATATACTATGTTTCTCTCTCCTAAACCAACATTTTTTACTTCAGCGAATGTCATACACGAGTACAATTTTTTTAACCTTTTTACACATCAATGGATTTATGTTTAAGATTAATTTTGTGGTGGCAAACAAAGAATTTGATCTCGTTGTTTTACCAGGTCAAACATTGGATCATTTTAAGAAGTGATCATCTTCATAGAGGGCAGAAAAGGTTGGTAAATGCTGAAAAGCTGAATTCTTTCCCCCCACTCTGCCTAGTTTTGTTCATTTAATTGATTTTTTTTAATCTTAATCTTAAATTCAAAAACATCAAAGTAAGGTCTAAATGTGACCAGTAAAGTGCAGGGATTTTGTAGTAGACATTTGGGGTGTGTCCGGTAGGATGGCTATTTTACCCCACTAGGGGGCATTACAGCATTGTGTTTCCAATCGGCCTCCATCAACTTTCCAGTTTTCAACACTTCTAAACCTCTTGTCACTTTTATGCATCAAACAAAACCCCTTCCGTAAAGGCAGGGCTCAGAGAAACAAGAGTTAGCGGGTGGAGTTGTCTGCCGAAGCATAAAAACAGATGAAAC
This sequence comes from Oryzias sinensis, assembly GCA_037389245.1. Classification (NCBI taxonomy): domain Eukaryota; kingdom Metazoa; phylum Chordata; class Actinopteri; order Beloniformes; family Adrianichthyidae; genus Oryzias; species Oryzias sinensis. Next base: position 7,845,848 of record CM074505.1, on the reverse strand, counting down.
ACATTTTTCTTTTTCCCTGCACATAGGCGTTGAGTTGAGGAGGTATCAGCAAGACGCATATTGAAATTGGATAAATAATGCCTATTACACGACTTCTTTCGGCAGTGCTGTAAACAGTAGCAGTTTTTTTTTTTTTGCATTTCCATCTTCTGGTTTCCCCTTGTTTTTGCAGGTATTCACTTTTTTCCAAACATTTTTACCCCCTGCGTTGGAAAAATTCAAACCAGAGTCAGGCTCCATGTGAACACGTTGCTGCCTGTGTGCTTTTGTTGCCTGCTGCAGCCATATTGTTTTCTTTAAACCTACAACAAATGCTATCAGCTTCGCTCACCTGCAACAAATCAATATCATGCAAGAAGGAAGCCCAGCCTGATACGCCGACAGTATCACAGGGATTAGAATAATGGAAAAAAAACACAAAATGTGACCCGGGTTACTGCTTTAACAAAGCATACGGCTTTTATAAGGTTCTTAAAAAGACTTGTGCTCAAAAATCAATGCCTCCTTTTGAATGTTTTTTTTTCTCATGTCAATGCTGTAATAACATTTATTAACATTTTCCAGCTGACATAAACCAATGAATGCATCCATATATAATCTGAAGAAGTCTCTAAATATGCATTAGATTCAAAACTCTGAGCGTCTTTTGTCATGTAAAACAGAAGAAGCCCAGTTATTTGCAATTTGTCTTCTACCCTGTGCAGATGTATATAAATAAGGTAAAAATAGAAGTAATAAATGTAGTAAGTAAAAAAAAAAAAAAAAGACGAGGTAGAGTCAAGGAAACAGAGAATGCAATAAATGCAAATGCGAACTAGAAATAAAAGCAGAAATGCAATCAACAGTAATCTAGCGCTGTAAGGTGACTGTGTGCAATGAGAAACATGATTATTCAAGATGAAGTAGAAATTCAATTCACTCTTATATAGCTCTATATTACTTCAATAGTCGTCTCAATGGACTTCATACCAGTAATTGTATGATAAAAATGAAATCATAAAGAACATGAAGTCATAGAATTCAATAGGTAATTGTTAAACTAAACAAAACTAAACAGACTAAGCTAAACTGGGCATCCTTGCCCTTAGAACCTCCTGGAAACATGTTTAAAAGGAAACTATAATAAAGTGATTTGATGTATTTACCATCACAATGCTCATTATAAACATAATCTAGGATCCTTAAAAAATAAGCACACTATTTTTGTGTTAACTATTGTAATCGTTGGACTTTTTAAGGTGTTATCAAATATGTATTATTTTCTGAATCAACAATTTAGCGCCATAGAGTAAACTGGTGGCTTAATAAAAACTGCATCATAAAGCCTTCAGTCACCTTGTAAATAGCTTATTTGTTGAAAGCCTGTTTTCTTTTTGAATAGCTTGTTTTAAGAAACGAATACGGACTTATTGTATATTTTTAGTATATGATTCTTTTCAATTATCTTTAGATAATTTTGGTTGAGTGGGTAGTTTAAAATATATCACTATGAATAATCATGATTTTATATTTGGAACATCTATTCGCAAAGAAAACTGCTGATTGCTTTTTGCATTTTTTAGAATTGATTTATGTCCTTCAAATCAAATTCTTTGTTTTTCTTTTATTGGGAATGTTGGAGTTTCAAACAAGCCAAAGAGGAATTGTGTTTCAGAGACTTTAATTGTGGCAATGAAACAGAAATAAACCCTCCAGGGATACTAAAGTTTGGAGTGTCAGGACATAAAGTTTGTCGCCCATTACCAGGTTTTAAATCAAGTAGATGTAAACTGAGACGAACCTGTGTCGACGTTTGAGGCGTTTATTTATCCAGCAACAATAGGAGAGCTGAAGCTTTCTTTAAATGTGTACGTCCTTCCCAGCGTTGCTTCTTTGCTCCACAAAATCCCTTTTTTTATCCTCCCAAGGGTTGAAGCAACGTTTCAGTCGAGATGATGTCTTTGAACGGCCACTCTTTTTCGGCCTTTTATTTGTGTTTTTAGACGATTGGATGATTCAGTTTCAGACTTCTGCTGATCTCACGTTTGACCCTAGAGTGCTCTTCAGCTCAAAGATGTTTGCAGTCAGTTCTGCGGCTACAAGAGGAGCAGGTTCTGTGCTTGGAGTGCTCCCACCCACATTTTCTAGACGAACAGTTTGTGCTTTTAGTATCTGACGTACAGCATGATGCATTGTGGGACAACCATTTCTACTTGTGTAATCTGACCTAGGACGATTTCCAGATGCAAACGTCACATTAAAACCCAGAGCCTTTTTTCTGGTACGCCTTCCAGATGACCATACTTGTGTAGTGTCCACAGGAGTCCTGGAGTGCAAGGATCATTTTGTTTTTGCAATTCTTCTATCTTCCTCCGCCTTTGAGCAAAAATGTCACCCCTACCACATACTAAAGACACACCCGCCTGGAATCCAGTGAAAATGAGTTTTTGACGTAATGACATCACAGAGGGCCAAACCGTAAAAAATTTAAATACCTCTAATAAAATAGATCAAAATCTACGACCAAAGCGTACGTGTCGGGAATATCCGCAGGAAGTTTAAAGATATTATGGGATAATCTCAGGACCAATGGGTTTCCCACAATATGGAAAAAGAAATCTTTTTTTTTTCCCTTCACACATATCACACATACACACCACAGGTTAAGTCTACAATCACAAGTAAAGTTTGGTTGACCTTTGACCTTGGGAAGATGCCGCCATCTACAGTGTTCCAAAAAAAAAAAAAAAAGACCTTTAGTAGCAGCTTCACATGTAAACTCCTCCTAGAGATTCCCATCCATCATCTCCTAACTCCTCAAGCATCATTGGGAAGCTACTTGGAAAAAATGTTGGAGTTATAAGTTGTAGATTTTGAATTGCTTTGGAGCGGCGAGCTCGCAAAAGTGGCATTTCCCTGTTGCTCCAACATTTTTTACTAGAAAGTTGTAAAAATTAAAATCATAAATCTCTGGCTCATGCTGAACAAAATGATATACAACATGACCATATTAGGAATGTAGGCGTGCTTAATAAAGAACCTCAGTTGTCAAGGAAATCCAAAAGTTCACTTTTGCAGATTCTTTTAAAAATGACATAAAACTGTTCATCATCCTCAGGTGAACAAAGCATACATAGGTTGCTATGGAGATTAAACCAACAGAAAGCCGCTATTTAGAAGAAAAAAAAAAGTTTTCTTTCCCATTTCTTTCCCATCAATTTGTCACGTGCAGCAGGGTGGCCGAGGTAGAGGAGGAGAGCGAGGCGTGTAGCAGCCGCTCAGCCAATGAGGGCAGGTCAAACGGTGGTGGCAAGGGTGGGGCCGGGTAGCATCTGCGGGACATACAACCCTGCTTGCAGCTTTAATATTGTGATTGTTTCTTTTCTGAAGAGAAGTATTTAATTCAGCAAATGAGACCGACCAAAAAAAGTATCTTTAGGTTGTTTTTATCTTATTTTTAAACCTCATATTGCTTTGACGATTGATGTGAACTTGCTGTGGTCTGCTCCAGATCATCAAGCTGCTCCGACTTTTATTTTGAAAAGGACCAGATTGTTGTTTTTGTGGTAAAACCTTAGATTTAAACACAACACATGTTCTTTGCTTGTTCCTTGGTGGCAGCATCATCCCTAGAAAATGTTCCAGATGAGATAGCGATAGCGGGTTGAAGCTTGCAGGAAAGAGGATTGTTGCATTTGCCTGGGGGATGAAACGGGGCATGATGCATTGCATCATGGTAAACAGAGGAGCAATGCTTTTTGCTGTCTGCTTGGAAACATTCCTGCACCACCACTTGCAGGCAGTTTGTCAGGGATTTAGGTGGAAATACGAGCATCTTTATGTAAGGTGTGCAAAACTTTCTGTAAAACTCTGATTTTATTCTTGTTAACGCCCCACTTTAATCATGGCACCTTTTCTGCATGCTCTTTTGTGTGCATATGCAGAAAAGTAAAAAGTCCAGAGTTTTAGGAGGAAACAGCACCAAATATCTCTTCATGGAGTCCAACTTTGATGTCTCTCCTGTAGTCATTTAAGTGGTGTTTGAGCTTTTGCTATTAGTTGAAGTCCCACAGAGTAGAAAGCGCCTTATCTCTGGCTCGTGTTTATTCAGACCATGGGTACTTGTCATTTGTATTCTCTAACATCCAGTTTGTGTATTTGTAGGAACCGCTTTGGGTGAAATAATCACCCCATTGCACGGTTCTCACAGTTTCAATTTTGCTGTCTCCAGCAGAAATTATGTCATTAATATGAAGAAGCTGATATTTGGTGTAATTTTTATACCTTTTTTAAATATTTACACTAAAGGTTTACTCTTGGAAATACAACAATTTGGCTTTGCAATTTTCTTGTAGATGAACAATCAAAGTACGGAAACAGTCTTGCTTTTATGCCTTCTGGTCTGTGATATTTAATTTTTTTTTATCTCAGTTTTCATCTAGGGGGAAGAGAAGACCCAGTTATCATAATCATGTATATCATAAACAGCTAAATTCTCATTAAGCCCCTTCATGCTCGATGGTAAATTAAATATATATGATCCTGTGATTAATGATCCTGGCAAAAAAAAATTTTTAAGACAGCCGTGTTATTTGTGCAACGCTCTCTGCTTGGAGATAAGCAGTCTTAACATCAGTGTAAGCAATTATGCAAAATGGCAGCGTTTTAAGAGTAAAGATTTATGCTACATTCACACGGGGCGTGTGGGGCAATTAGCCCATGGCACTCACATTGAAATGTCAGTACCTGATACCAGCACATGTTCGAACTGTTCAATCTTGCTCCAGGCCTTTTCCTTCACAGTTCTATTCCAATAAATGAAAAACTTGGTGTCTTATAATTATGCCGGGTATAAATCGCAATCTTTGATTTCTCCTTCTTGATCAATTTTAAAACGGTCGTCACTTCCATCGGTTTAAAGTAACGCCATCCAAACGTCACTACCCAATCCTAGTCCTTGACCTGGTTTAAACCTTCAATGTGTGTTCCATGGCATTTGGTCTGTGGAACCCAAAAAGGGTTTGAAAAATGTGCGTAGTTTGCGGGACTGTCAGTTTTTAACATTAAAGCCCGAAACGCACATTTACATCATTGGCTTTATAAGAGAACTGGACTGAGCGAGTGTGACGTCACACCTGCTCCAGCATAATGAAGTTGATTCAGTCGCCCTTTTTCTGGATGCTGCCATTTGGTCCGTCTTGGTCTGAGTCATCGTTTCTATGGCAACTACTGTTGCCAATCAGGAGTGAGATAGTTGAAAGTCGACACCCCTTCCACTAAAAGCGAGCTCAGGGGAATCTGTTATTCTAACGGCTGGCACCTCACGCTTTTATTGAGGCATCTGATTGGTCCGTCTACAACCTAAATAACTTGTGAAGAAAAAATATCAAGAAAAAAAAAAGAGGATTAGCAAGGACAGGTGAAAAAAGGTATCAGAGTAATGACTATTCAGACAAATATAATGTTTATTTATTTTCGAAGTCTGTGGGGTTTTGGCTTCTTGAATCAGCTGGTACTTCCTGTTTGGAACGCGAGGGGGGAGGGATCTCTTATACATTTTCGTTGGAAGCACCTTGCCGAGTGTGAACATAGCTTTACAGTGGTGACTTGAACGTAAAAAACACAAATAATTTGCAGATTAAAAAAAGGTTTTCTGAAAATTTTAAATAGTCGGTATGGATTGAAGTGAAACACAAAATGATTTTTAATGTTTATGAGTTTGAAGCACAATTGTCCATTTTTAATCCTCGTTGGCTGCGGTTTGACTTACAACGCCCACTCTGCTCACTGAGCTGTGCACATGCTCCGTCCTCTTCGTCCTTACAACAATAATACCGTGCAGCCTGGGGTTCACACCCACCGGCGGAAGTGAGTGGTAAATATTCTTTGACATTAGACAAAACCTTGCAGACAGCCAAACACGTGCGCTCACTGAGATGGATCGCAACCCTCTCCCAAATCCTGTCATCAAATTAATTCATTTTAGATTTCACAAATATGACCTGTGATTGCTGGTTGTCAGTGGGGGTATGAGGGGTGGGGGGTGGGTCAGCCGGCGTCTGATACATGAAATGATAGGGAGAGTGCAGTGCGTTCCCATTATCTTGTCCCATGCATTGTAATTATCACCGCTGCTCTTTCTGCACCAATGCGCCCATCTCTCCTCGCCATTGTAATCGTGATTGACTGGTATGGCGGCCAAAACAGTGCAGTCTGAAAAGGCATCAGACTCAAATCTCATAACTGCCCTGCCATTTGATCTCCTCCTCCTCCTCCTCCTTCACACCGACTGCTCCTCCATGCATCTGTCCTCGTCCTTTTTTTTTTCTTTTCTCTCCTCTGTTCAGGCTGAGGGGAAGCGGCAGCCGACAAACAAAACGTGTTTGTAGACGCGTGCAGATTCGACATGCTAAAAGCGTATTGTTCGGTGTTTTCTCATTCACCGTGACTAAGTGTAATTACGTTTCATGTTCCACTCATACATCAATCCATAGTACATGATCCAAGTACTTTAGAACTCATTTTTCTTTTAAAAAAAACAAGTTTTGCAGATTTATTTGCAAATATGAGTCAAAACTGAAGAAAAATTGTACATAAACCATTTTTGGATGTATTTTTGGCTGTGCAGACACATACACGGATCCCCTTTATTATGCCCTTTAGTTTTCTTGGTGCTTTGAAAGGTCGGAGTTTTTCCTTGCGACAGGTCTGAATGATACACCTTGTCAGAGAGGGAAGTTCATCAGCAGCCACTGAGAGTGCCATCGATTGAGCTGCCCTGAGCCCAGTCAGGTAATGGATTGGATTTGTCCTCCTTTGGATAAGGGTTTGTGTATAGGTGTGCACACGCAGAGACAGGCATGACATCCCTCGCACACCCCTGTGTCTGTTGCAGCCGTGCCCCTCCACACAAAATCTGACGGTGCATCGCAAATTTTACATTTTGTGTTTGTGTACACAACACACGCTGCCGGCATGTCTGGAAACTCGATACATTCAGCGGACTTTGTGACAGTTTGGAATCAAGTGCAGTGATTTATTGACAGCAGCTGCATGGATATAGAAGAAAAAAAGACAAGGAGATAGTGCTTTGATAGTCATCAGGACATTTGTCAGACATCTGTCTGCGCTTAGTCTGCGTCTGAAAGATGAGTATTATAAAATCCATATTTTTGTGAAAGAATTTGACTAAAAAACCAGTTGAAATGATTTCCTAGCTCCAACGAATCACACTCTTCTCTGGGCTCATGGTAGTCTAGCTTTCATTAAAAACAAAAATATTTAGAGAGGATTTTATGTTTTATTATAGGGTCAACGGTGCAGATTCAAACTTTTATAACAATTAAGCATTCTCTTTTTAAAGACATACTTAAATCAGTGCTTTTTTAAGGTCAACTTCAATGAAAATGATGTTTTTGGTATTTTTAAAGTCCTTTTGTGGCTTGTTTCTTTTTATTTTGAAGATGGAGGACATAAATATAGAAAGTTGTGCTCAAAAATGCATTTATGACTATTTCTTTATTCAAATCATTGTGAATCAGGAGCAGATGAAAAAATGCAGTTGAAAAAAAGAGTTTATTTAAGATGTAGAAAATACGCCGGGCAGCAACTATGTTCAAGACCGCGGATCTGCAACCTTCAACCCCCTTTTTCATCTTTAACCAAATAGGAAAATGATTAGTTTTGTTACTATTATTAAAAATATAATTAAAAAAACTTTTTTTGGAATAAATTAATCATAAAGCAACAGCTTTTTTAGCTGTTGACAGAGGTTCTTTTCAAAATAAGACAGTGTCACATAGGATCCTCTCAACACAAAAACTGGTAGTGTAATGTCAGCAGTGACTGTAAAAAGCACATCATGCTACTGTTTGCTATGCATTTCAGCCAGAAATAAGTCAATCAAACAAAAATTAAATCAGAGCTTAGGTAACGCATATGATATTTTTCAAACCACGAGTTGCACATATCCTTTTAATTTGTTCAAAAATAGAAAACCCATTTTATAATCTGGGGCACCTTAAGTCTGGTTGTGCTTACTGACCTCCGATTGATTTTCCGTGGTACACGACGCACAACACTCTGTCAGTGTTTTAGGTTAACTTGTGACACATACTGTTCTTTAACTGTTTGTGAATGAGTTAAATAAAGCTTGAGTTGGCTTACATTATTTTTAGCAACTTTTTAAAGTAACATTTTAAAATTAAAAAACAAATTATTTTACTTTGATCAAAGAGCCACAATGGAGTGGTAAAAGAGCCACATGTGGCTCTGGAGCCGCAGGTTGCAGACCCCTGTTCTAAAAAAATTAATTTAGGTTACAATCATAGTTAAAATCATGGTTAAAAAAAAAAAAAAACACTGGAAATGCGTATAGTATAGATCAAAAGACAATCGGAGTGGGAATTTTGACAAAGTTCAGAATGTACGGACATCTGCAATTGTTCAAAAATAATTGACAACTGTAAAAGTGTTTGGGTTTGTGTGGTCAGGTACATAGTGAGGCTTGAGTTAATCATTTCTTAAAAAAATTGGAGTTGAACAAAAAAAGAAAGACATCGCTTACTTTTAGATCCATTTACCTTCATAATGCAGATGCAGTGTCCCTTTGATGCTTTCAAGAATACAGATGGCTGTGGTCAAAGTTCTGGTTTTTGGTGCAGAACCTTGATGGCTCTTACTAATGACTCTGTGCGGCTGAAGCATCTGTTTATGTGAGCATAGCGGCTCGCCATGTGGAGAATGTCATCTGCCGTATGGCCTACAGCGTCAACTGAAGTCTCTGGCCTTAGGGTCAACGCATTCAATTAATCCAAAACAAAAACATCTTAAGAACTTCTGCCGCCTTTGTTTTGACCATGACCAATGGAAAGAGTGAGGCAGAAGTGTGAGTGGGGATCGGAACATCGTTCGCTGGAGAAATGTTGCATCGCTTCGTGACTGGAGGGATATTCATAGATGGGAGGTTTTATGGGTGCACTCAAGTTTCTGTAATGTCAAAGCCTCGGGGCTCTCATTTGTGTAAGGATGTAATGCCATTTTTAAGAACTCCTAATGGCTTTATGTAAAACTGTTAGGGCTGAAATGAATAGTTTTGTTATAGCTGTTTTTTTTTCTTCATTTCTTACTTCAAGTTACAAAATGGAAACTTAAAATTACTACTACTCCTGGTTCACTTAGGCTTCAAACTGTTACAGTCAAGGGCTCTTCAGGCACCTTTTCACTCAACGGAAAGAAAAAAGTCATGAGCAAATACAGGCAAATAGGCATAAAAGCTAATGAAGCACCCACGTAGCCGCTGTTGCGAGGTAATAAGTGTACTTAGCTTTAAGGGAAAGGACATCTCCAAAGGATTTTCAGTGTGTGCCCACTTCCCCAAGTGCTTAATCATGGTGCTTGATTATGAGCAGCCATTAGGATCCTGTGAGTCAGCCCCACTCTAACACTGTAAGGAATTATGGTGTGCTTGATTGAATTCAACATTCTCGCCCCTGGTTGACAAGAGCTTGCCAAAAGATGGCAAAAAGAAAAACAACAAAAAAGCCTGCACAGGTCTCACTCTACTGGTGTATCACTTTGAGAAAACAGCCTTTGTTGAGGGTGCTTTTTCCAGAAAATTAAGTAAGTTATGGTCTATTTTGAGTTAGCCGATCATTTTCCACAAGTAGGAGCTGTTCAGTCATTGTCCTGTTTTCTTCAGTTAAGATGCTGATTTTTGATTGCAGAAGTGTAGAAGGCAAACATGCATTTTACCGCTATTTATATGGAAATAATAATTATGGGCAGGTGATTGTCTCAACGTGAACTGCTGCTTTTCTCAGAATGGTTGCACAAATGCTTTATATATATGATTTTAGAGATCCAGAAATTTTTGATAAACTGTCTTCATTTAAAGACCAGCTCCAATGAAAATGGAATAGGTGTTTTTTTTAACATGTTCTTGTGGCATTTCTCTCATGATGGAGTGCATGGATAAAGAAAATTAAGCTTGAAATTGCATTTATTCGTATTTCTTTACTCAAGTCATTGTGAATCGGGAAAAGCTTGTAGTTGTGACAGACAAATGGATCCATGGACGCCTTTATTTTCTTCGTCTGATCTGGCATTTGGATCAAAACTACGGCTTGATGGCTCCAATATTGCTCAGCATGCTTGCTGCATTGCTAATGTTAGGTTGGGGGGTTGAGGGGCTGTAAGCTAGAGGGAGAGCACGTAAACAAAGGGATGATGGGAAGTGTTGGCAGGCTTACAACGCACCAACAGTCTCTGTGTAAGATTATAGTATATGCTACAGGGAAAGAAGCATCTGAAATCATAAAGACTTTTCTGAAACTATTTAGAATATAAAAAATAAAACACGGTTTCTGGGTTTTAGTAGAAACACTAAAATCCTGCTCTCTACGCCCTAAAACAAGAGAATTACTCATAAGAGCGTGGTAATGTGCAGACACCAAATTTAGTTGTAAACGCTTGCTAATTTAACCATCAGGACATGGTTTGCCAACTTCTCTGTACAAATACACAGCTGCAGCTCTCTGTAATAAAGTGAGTAGCTGTAATTTCCTCCCCTTTTCTAACATCACATTTAAAGGTCAGCATTTGGGCTGGCTCCTGGAATGCTTTAGCAATAACGCGTCTGTTAAGATTGAATTTGAAAGTGTTTGACCAGTAAAAATATCAGTCAGTGAAACAATATTTCAACGTTGCTGTAAGTATTTGCCTCCAAAACCACCAAATATTTTTCAGCTTTTCTTGTGGTATGAACAGTGTTTTTTCTTTCAGTCGGCTTTTGACACTCCCGTCGACCTCTTGGGACTTTAATATCGTTGTGAATGATTGATAAAAAATCTCTCTGCCACTTTGATTCACTATCACTTCTGATTCTCAGCCCTCCATGTGATCTCTCCGTCCCGTCCTCCTTTGTCTCGCTTGTCGCACCGCTGTGTCACTGGGCACACCTGCTTCATCCAGCTGTCAATTACAGCACCGAATTAGAGACTGGCACACATTAGGGGGACGGCTCATGCAGTGGCCCACGCTGATAATGAGTTTCCCCAGTCATTGATCAAAGTCACAACCGCCCCAAACCAGAATTTACCAATTAATATTAATTTATTTGGTCCTTTTTATTTTTTATTTTTAAAGCAATGCATTGTGGATTATCTGCCTGAAATTACTTGTTTATCGGTACAAGTGAGTGCCTGACGTAGATTAGAGGAAGCAAGTGAAGCAGTTTTTCAAACTATGAGCCGACATTATGGCATTACAGGGAAAAGTGTGGCGCTTCTTCTTCTGAGTTGCTCTCGGTTCTTAGTGGAAAAATAACAAACCTATGAGCCTTTTTATGTATAAAAGAAAATCCCATATAAGTCTCTCTGAGTTTCTCCAATGGCCAAACTATGCAAAAAAACGGAGCTCAGTTTAAAAAGTTCACTGCTTTAAAAGCTATTTCTTATATATTTATACATTTTCAATCTTACATCAAAAAGCAGTTTTCTGGTATAGCAGCCATAGACAGAGGGCTCTGTGACAACACAATGCAACTCAAAGAGTCAGTTTGCTTTTCTATATTAGGTTTCCTAGCTTTCGATTATCATAAGGAAAATTCTTTCAATTTAAGAATCTTCCAGTCAGCAGGTATTCTGCAATATCCACAGACGTTTACAGGGAAAATGTTTAATGCTGCACTGTAATAAATCCAACTTAAATTTTTTGACTTTACAAAATCTTTTATGTTGTATGAACTATATAATCTAAGTTCTACTAAGCAATTCAACAATTTAAGTCAGTTCAGCAAGTTAAGGTAGTCGTACAGTTCAACATTATTTATTGAGTTGTCTGTACTTATATATCTGAGTTGCATTTCATTAAAGTGTGATAAAGTTCTGTGAACTTATCTTTTTTAATTGTGAAATGCGGGAATGCCAACTTTTGGAGTTGGCAATGTCCACTGATTGAGTGGTTTGTTAAGAAGTGTCTGCAGAAGTTTTAACTCTTATTTAATGACATAAGTATTAGCAAGTCGTAAAGTACGTTGTATCCCACAATTCCTTGCGGTGCCGATCTAACAGCAGCATCAAAGTTACACCTACTTAATTGAATTAATTTGAATGAAAGTAAAATCACTGTCTGAAAACTACATGTTATTTTTAAGATGACTAAACAAAAAAATATATTTATCTTAACTGAAGCAAATAATTAAGTTAGATCAAAGTAAAAAAGGTTTATCTTTTAAACATCCATACGTGGTCTTATCACCCTCTCATGGTGGAAAAAGTATTATCTGAGCTTCTTCATCCACTAAATCATCTTCAAATGGACACGCCATGCTGCTTCACCTCTCTGAAAACAAACTAACCTTCAACTAAACCTGCTCCAGACCAGGTTATGTTCAGAGCATGAGTTGCTATGGCAACTTGGCATATCCTGAAACACTGGAACTGAAAGCTGAGGTTATCAACTTCCTTAGCCTCAAACTTACCGTTATAACTATAACCTGCTTTCTGGAACACCCCCAGTGCTTCAGCCATTTTGTAAACAACGTTTTGGTGAACCGGGCCTTAGCCCCGCCCATGGCAACTAAGACTCATGGGAAGTGTCGATTCCCACACCTTGAGTTAGAGAGCTGTGAAGAGAAGTGACCCTTATGTTGTTGCAGTTATAGAGTATGGACAAATTTAAATATTTGACCAGCTGCACACAGGCAGATGAACTGTTACTGCTCACCTGTGCCCAAATGATCTTGAAAAGATCTGTGTTGCATGTGGAAATATGGAAATGTAGCAGGGTAAGAAAGTATGTATAATTATGACGCTGCATTCAAAGTCAAGAACAGAGGTGCTCTTAAAACTCAAATTTAAGTTATTTCAACCTTTGGTGAAGTCACCAATTATCAGAATTTACAGTTGTTACAGCCTAAAAAATTAAGTTTGTACATCTAAGCCTGAGTTGTGTAAAATTAAGATTCAGAGTTAGGATTACGTGACATTTTAGGTCACTGTAACTTACATCTGAGTTGGTCAAAATTACGATTCAAAGTTAATCCAACTTGAACTTTTAAGTTCATACAACTTACAACTGAGTTAGAAAAACTTAGATAAATGAGTTTGGAAACTCCAACACAAAACTTAAAATATTGAGTTTAGGTCCTTAACTCAAAATTTTACCGAAGTTTGTTGCCTTACAATTTTAAGTTCTACGAACTTTTCTTTTTTTGCAGTGTGTCTACTCAACAACTCTGGATATTTTGCAGACGTGTAAGATGAGGCTTTCATTTATGTGTCAGTCCTAAGCAAGTTAACGGTTGAAGCTCATCTGAGTCAAAGTCATTGGGATCTTATCTGGCCAAAAGGTCTTCCATTTTTCATTAGGCTCCATAAGTTACTGAACAGAATTGAATCTTGCCGTTTTGCTCTGAAGAGGATAAATATTATATTGGACGATGTTTGTAATGTAGAAAACCGATGAAAACCGCCACAAAAAAAAGAATAAAAGAGATTAAAATAGAACTAATAGAGCATAATAAACACTAATTTATAATGAACATTTTGTCTGATTTTAACCTTTTACCATGTACTGTACATTTATGTCTATAGATACATATTTATGGCCCCCAGCAGTCCTGGACTACAAGGACCATATTGTTTTAGCAATTCTTACTTGTTACCGTACATGTCCGAGCAACCCCTCCCCCCCACTTTCACAAAATGAATAAACCTAGTACTTGGTGAATTGGATTTTGGACATAATGAACGACCCCCCCGCCCAATAATAAATAAATACAGAAATTATTACCTCACAGCAGGAGAAACTGTCAAAAAAAATAAAAAGAATGGGGCCAAAAATAAATTAAAATTAAGTAACTAAACCAAGACACACGTCACGGATAGCCATAGGAAGTTTAAACTTATTATGGGATGACCCCAGCGCCTAGAGTTTGGTGGCCATTTTGTGGCAAAGTGTGAAGTTTTCAAAACTTCAAATTCTCACACAATATTGGAAAACAAAACTTTACAAATGTCACACGGATGGTGCTAATTCTACAACCACAAATGAAGTTTTGTTGACCTTTGACCTCAGACAGAGGGCTCTATCTTGAGTTTTCAAAAAACAAACAAAAAAAGAAATCCCCTTTAATGCCCAATGTAAATTTAAACTCCTTACACTTAAAACTCCTCCAGCATCATTGGAAAGTTAATTTGGAGAAAAGTTTGTAGATTTTTAACTGTGTTAGTGTCTAAAATGCAAAAGTGGAAATGCAAATGTTGCTTGCACCTTTTTTATCAGAACGTTTTGAAAATGTGATACATGAATCGTTGGCTCAAGCTAAGCGAAACTATTTGACAAACAAAATATACATTTATTAGGAATGTGGGCAGGGTCAACCAAAAATTCAGAATTTTAGTTTTGCTGATTCTTCTAACAATTACATAGACTTGTTCGTGGTCCAGTGGCGGTTCTACACTAACTTACTCCCTGGGCGAGTAACCCACCCCCCCCCCCCCGCACACATACAAAATTTGACAACATCCTGTTGTGTTCCCTATCTTCTATTTAGCCATTTTACTCAAAAAATGCATGAATTTTCTAGACTCGTATTACAGGGGGGTCAAACTCAGTCACACGAGGGCCTAAGTTAAAAACACGCTTAAAGTTTTGGGCGAAGAAGATAAACATTTACTGAACACACTAAAGCTAAACTTTTAAACCTTTTAAACTGAACTTTTTGAACATAAATATGAATAAAAACAGGAACATTAATCCAGAATAACTCAAGTTAAACCTTAAATAACTTGTAATATTTTGTTCTCCGTAGAAATATATTCTGTCAAAATTATACAAATATGAACATGCTGCAGGACAAAACAAAGAAAGCCTGGAAATATTAATAAGAAATTACAAATCAAATAATTCCATTTTTTTTGCTCTTTCATCATTTTAGAGCATTATTTTTTAGAGCTGGACTCCTGCTTCATTTTTAGCAATAATTTCTTAATGTGTGACGTCCTGTGTGTCTTTGTGAAACATATCAGAGGGATTGGATCTAAAAAATAAAACTTATTGTGATTAATATGTTTAGGTCTTATAAAACATTAAAGACTAAATCTTAGAACTCATCAGTGGGATTACTCCAAAAATATTTGGCATTTCCCTAAATTTGTGCAATACCAACAGTAGAAATCCTCCAAAAAAAAATCAATCCATAAAAAATGGTCTGCGCTCAAATCCCCCCTCCCCCTCCCCTTCCCTCTGACACACGCGGCTCCGTCTCTATGACGGGAGGCGCAGCTGCGGCTCAGAGTTGATTGTCAGATAGAACAAGACTCCCAATCACCTGTTAGTTGATTCACCCAGCCACCGGCGAGTTGCGCTCCCCTCTCGAGTTTTTTTACCTATGTTCCAAAGACTACCGCAAAGAGGTGTGGCCGCAAGCGTCTTGCAGCAGAGGGCGGTGGTCACGTGCGCATCGGGTCTGCTGTGTCGGAGCAAAGAATTGTGGGAAATAATCCCCATTGCCTGCTTTTGTCGAAATTGGGTTGAGCACGGATGTTTGTTCTGCCTAAATCCTTTTCATGTGCCTGTTTTACGTTGTTTCACTCTGAATTATTCTATTTTTTATTTTTGTTTTTTTTGCACCATAAGTGTGAAGAGGAAATAGGAGGAAGACATTATTATGAGTCTGATGTGTAAAAATAAAAGCATTAAGTGTCGGCTGCTGAAGCAATTTCAAATTAAAAGCTTCAAGCTATCTCTTTGAATGTAGTATGTAGCACATTACGCATCGGGCACGGCAAATGCCGCCCCCTATGAAGTGCCGCCCTGGGCGACCGCCCACATCGCCCGTATCAAAAACCGCCACTGTCGTGGTCCCTAGGTGACCAAAATATAAAACAGTTGCTATGGAGATAAAACTAACAAAAAAGACATTATTTCAATAAAGTTTTTTTTTTTACCTTAATCTGACCAGGATGGCAGAGGCAAGGGGAGAGTGAGGGCGTGTAGCAGCCGCTCAGCTTGTGAGGGTGGGTTAAAGGTGGTGGTGGTGGGTGGTGAGGGGGGGGGGGTCAGGCGGGTAGAAGCTGCAGGCCATTCAATGCCCCTCGCAACTTTGTAGGTTGTTTCTTCTTATTTTTAGTTCTTCTGTTTTTTCCAAAACTGCCTGTCCCATTCATTAGTTGCAGCCTAAATATGTAACTACAACTCAAATGCAGTCCAAATTTTTTAAAAAAATTTCTTTGTATAAAAGTAATTCAGTTTTGTCAAACATGGAGACGGAAAACAGATTGCTGGAAGGATTTCTTATAGATCTCTGCTTAGATAAGAGAGCGGAGAGGGGATGGAAGGCCAGTGCATTGGGGAATGCCCTTCAGCATTATTTTATAATCATTCCGTTTATTCTACCCAGAGATCTGATTTTGATTCATAACAATATTGAACAGGAGCGCGCTCATGTCTGTTATGTTCTGTCAGTCAAGTATTTGTAGAACAGAAACACATTTGCCAACGAAACAACTTCATTTACCTTTCCCCTAAGGATTTTTTTTTTTACCTCTTATGTCTTTGTATTCTCCAACTTCTGCTGCTGTCGTGGATCATTTAATAGAGCTTTGATCCGAGAAGGAATGCATGCACATCTACTTTCATTATACGAGTGTCAAGTCTTGAGTTGTGGGGCTCTATGGCAAATATTAAAGGAATTGTACTCCTTGTTTATTTTTCTTTCTTTTTTTAAGATGTGAAAGGCGCTGAAGCAGGAGGATGGTTGTTGGTGGGAGGGGTCGAGGGACAATGAGTAAAGAACAAGCTTAGCATGGCTCCACTAGTAGACACACCGTTTTAGAAGCCTTGCTGCTCATGTTCCTGTGACTGACAGCCTGCAGAAGATGGAAATCTCCTAGTTACACTTTCCTGTCCTGTTCTGCCTGCAGGTGAAGTTCTAGTCAAGGGAATGAGAATGTTTCTGCCAGTTTATTATTCTTTTTTTTTCTAAAGCTCATCGATTACTGACATCAACTCCTGACCCAAAAAGTTCCCAATAATTAGGCAAAAGAATGAATCAACAGCCTGTTAAGATTGGGATATAGATTTACTAAAACAAAAACCATTAGTTGTTTTGACATGTAAAAAGCCATCAGGAGAAAGTTTAATAACTTAAAAAGAAGACAGAGTTGCATATCAGACCAGTAAGACAAACTAAGACTAACTAATTTGACTGTCAAGATTTTCAGTAGGATAAAGTCAATCCATTTTTCATCAAAACAAATTCATGAAACTCAAAATCAAGCCATAAATTGAACCTCGAGAAACAACACGTGTATATAGGGCAGGTTTGGGTGAACCCTAAATATTGAAAAACAATGCGGTGTCACAACAAGTGTGTGTGCACGCATGCATGTGTTTGTGTGAGTGTTTTTTACATGCATGAATCACAGTATGTGTTGGTTATAGCATGCTTTTTGCAAACGCACTTCTTGCATATGTGGCAAGAGGTGCTGGTTTTTCTGTCCTTGTTTGAGACTTGCTCTTCTTTCTCTTGCACCCCCTAGAATCTTCTAAACTTCTCTGTCATCATCTGTGATATTTGGGTCCTCCTCATCAGATGTGCGGTCCTCTTGAAGGTCGCATTGAGTCTCGTCCTGATCCTCAGAGACTTCCCCTTCAGCTTCACTGTCCTCCATCTCTTCAGGACCATGACCGAAGGTATGATCCACCATCTCAGAAATAGACTTCTTTCTCATATTGACAATCCAACAGAATAGAACTGATATCTTACCCCAGCCCTTCTTGTATATGCCAATGTTAATTTTTTATTCAAAATGTATCAACATGCTGGCAGGAATGTTTGAGTTCATGTTCGTTAAGGAGGCCTTTTGAGTATGTATGTGCTTGTATTGATATTCTACAAAAATGATTCAGTTCAAATGAGACTAGGGTGATGAAGAGCTTCTGTGTTCTGGTTCACATAGCAACCAGTATTCTTTGCTGGGTCAAGTTTGACCCACAGCATCACAAATGCCACTTTTTTCTTTTTTTTGAGAACTTTGGAATTTCCATTTATTGTGAAAATTAGTTTTGTTTAGCATTTAGAATTGTTGTGTTTGAAGAATAGATGAAGCCTTGATTCAGTACAAAAAAAAGCAAATGTTACTTTTATTACACGTAAACTTGAAAACGGGTCAATTTTTACCCGAACACACGGGTTCAGACATACCTGTGCTCCCTTAGAAGAGGCAGTCCCTCCTGTCTGCAACCCTCCATGGGCGCGGACAACCCGAACGAGTCAACCCCTCATACATTTGACTAAGGCGTAAACTGTGCACAAAGGTCCCCAGCCAAACAAATTTTTATAACATTCATGCGCAGTTTTTCCTCTTTGTCTTGTCTCCACCTCCCTTAAGCTGTTATCATAGTTAATCTTTGTAGTTTTTTTTTTTTTTGGTATAAATAGTAAAATGTCACATTATGAAATTTGAAATATGGGACTACAAGCCAGCCAAGATGGCAATCTTGTACTGAAGACAAGGTAATGAATTTATTTTAGTCCATGGCTTAGCAGCAAGAAGTAGTTTGAATAATGAGAAGAGGAACCAGGGATAATGGAAATCTAAATGATTGAAGTGCGTATTTGCACGCATGGGACGGAGATTGGTGTTGAGTTGAAGAAGCATCCTGGACACAATACTACCAAAAGATGTTGTGCTCCAGTTTTTTATGGAGCAGCTATTTAGTCTATTCTGGGAAAGAAATACTGACTTTGACTGAATAAACTGAATGTCTAGTACATTACATTTCCCTTTTTTTATTTTTGCAGGAGCTTTAATGTAGAGAAATGGCAAACATAAAGTATGCTGACAGCTAATTCACCGTGATTTCTCTTATTTGTGCCGACGTGAAAGAAAAAAATGAGGAAGATTGCAATACGAGGAGCATGTATCGGACTGAAAAAACAAAACAAAGAACAGCATAGTTTAATCAAAATCTTTCCAAAATTAATGAGCCCACAAAACACATCATTTTTGATGATGAAGAGAAATGCTGTTTGTACAAGAACTGGGATTGTTACAGACTATTAACCTGAAGAAAGCACAATAAATACAAAACAATAAAGCTGCCCGGTCTTGTCAGTCTTCAGTCGACTAACCCTTTAAACATCCAGAACATTATTGATTCATATTTTTAAAAGTATAAACAATAAACCAACTTGTGCCTCATACTCTGGAAAACCGACCAAGCCAAAAACTTATAATGGTTTTTCATAGAGCTGAATTTAGCCATTGGAACAGAGTTAAATTTAGACCCATAATATATTTTTTGTTAGAACTGTTATTTGATATCTGTAGTTTATGCAACTAAGGGTCAAAAAAGGTTGAAATACATTAAATACAATGTCTAACATTTAGAAGAATTGTAAACGAATTTTGTTTTTTTTCAATATCATACTTGGTGGTTGCTAGGAAAGATTTACTATAGCTTATTCTACACTCATGAAAAGCACAAGGTGCTTATTTGCACGTTCAAATAAATGATGTTTTAAAAACATTTTTTACACATTGGAAACCTTCTACTCCCAAAAAAGCCCATATATGTGAGTTTTCTCTTACTTTTTCAAGCATATACTGTAAAATCAAAGTGGCCAGACGTTTAGTGCCTGACTAGAAAAAACGGAATATTTTTGATTTCTTGTTAATTTTGCTTCAAAGTGCAATTTATCACTCAGGGTCCTGGATATTATAACCTAGTGATAAACAATGAACTATGGCTTCAGTAATTACAGCGTTTTAGTGCCACTTCTAAAACAAAAAATGACCTCATCCTGCTTGGGTTTTCTTGCTGCTGCCGCTGTGATGTATGCATGCCCCTGCGCACGCATTTTCACATACATTAAGGTGGACTCTGTGCGCACACATGTACCGTTTACACTGGGACTTGATATTTCCATAATGGAGGGACTCATTGCAAAGGAGAAAAAAAAGGGCAGAGAGCCAGCGCCTTCTGTCAAACTGTTTAACTGTGTCAGCACATACGAAGTACTTTCTCTTCACTGTGCATTGAAATTTATGGCCATTGATGACTGATTGCATTCCTCCTCATCGTGCTACTCTCAGCCTTTTGAAAGCAACCCAGCAGCATAATAATTTTTCCAAAGTCATCATTTCAAGTGCAGTGATTTACCAAAGAAATAAAACTCGGATGATTTTGTAGTTTTTCCATCAGTGCCAGTAATAAAGAAGTCCCAATGTTAGATTTTTTTTTTAAGGTTTCTGTATTCATGGACCAAGTATAGAGGTACAACACTATGATGTTTCTCATCAAACCTGTATGGTCTTAGAATACAGGTTCAATTGCTTGGAAATCTATAAGAACAATCAAATTTTTTAAAGTGTCCTTGACAAAATCCTTCTGCAGCATGAATTTAAAGTAGTGATCTA
Organism: Oryzias sinensis; assembly: GCA_037389245.1. Lineage (NCBI taxonomy): Eukaryota > Metazoa > Chordata > Actinopteri > Beloniformes > Adrianichthyidae > Oryzias > Oryzias sinensis. Next base: position 7,825,440 of record CM074505.1, on the reverse strand, counting down.
AACTGTCGACGTGATAAAAGATCCAGAACTTGGTTTGTCCATCTTGTGCATGTTTTTTTTTCCTATTTCTAACTGAAGGACATTTGAGCAGAGATAGACAAAGAGCTTAATGAAAACAAATTGATTAACCTGTCATGTTTCAGACAGGTATCCATTAGGCTCTTTAACCAGAGTCTATATGGCATGAAATTGACATTTCAGCCCACAATAATGCCTCCTGCGAAGCACTGAACTCTACGGATTCTGCCCCACAGCATATGTCAGCGCACTTGCAGCTCCTACCACCTGCACTTTATTCCGCCATAATTCACGCATCACAGCCTCTTAAAAACTGTTTTCCAAGTTGCTGAAATTATAAAAATTCCTCATCTTTTTTTCAGGAACACACACAAATACACATATTCTAGGTATCAGGAGGATGCTCCACAGGGATTGTCAAACTTGGAGGCTATTATTAGTTATGATTAAATCATCACATCTTTCAGATCTTTTACCTTTAGATTATTCCAGTTCCAGTTTATGTGAACACTAATCAATATTTCTACCAAGTTTTACGTGATAAACGTTTTTCAGTGACTTGAAAGGATGGTTTAAAGACTCAGACATTTTACAGTTTATGGCATTGTTGTGCTTTGCAAAGGTTTTTATCAAAGTGTGTCACACTCAATTAAGTTGTGATATAAGTGTCATCACAGTGTCATAACACTCTGTGAAAGCAAATCAAGATGTGTAATTATTGTAAGAGGAATGTAGTTACCAATCTGTCCTCGTGCTTCATCTGTCTATAAATTCCACCTAAATCTAATTGTGTAGGACTTGTTCACAATAAAGGTTGTCTGAAAGGCTGTCTGAAACTCGTCAGTCGCCTCTCCCACGCCTGCAAGGAGTTTGGACTTACCATCAGTCTGAACAAAACCAATGTCATGGCCCAGGGCACTGAGACCCCTCCAACAATCACCATTGATGGACACATCCTGGACGTTGTGGAGAACTTCCCCTACCTCAGGTCCATGATCTCCAGTTCATTGTCCATTGACTCGGAGATCAACAGCAGAATCGCAAAGGCAGCTGCAGTCGTGGCCAAACTAATCCAGCAAGTGTGAAATAATTCCAGCCTCACTGAGAAGACCGGATTGCACGTCTACCAAGCCTGCGTGCTCAGTACCCTCCTCTATGGCAGCGAAACGTGGACCACCTACGCAAAGCATGAGAAGAAGCTCAACACCTTTCACTTGAGGTGCTTGCGGCGCGTGCTGCAGATCAAGTGGCAGGACAATGTCCCAAACATAGAGGTGCTGGAATGAGCCAACATGTACAGCAGGCACGCAGCACTTGGTGAGAGACGTCTGAGGTGGCTTTGCCATGTCATGAGAATGGACACAGGCCGCATCCCTAAAGACCTACTCTACGGCGAGCTGGCTGAAGGCTATAGAAGAAGAGGGCGTCCAAAGCTGCGCTTCAAAGACGTCTGCAAGAAGGACATGAGGTGGTGCTCCATTGACCCCTACACATGGGAAAGTCAAGCAGACGATCGCTAGGGTTGTGCCGATGGACGATATCATCGTCCATCGTGATGGGTGAGCGACATCCCGATGGAGAGACCACCATCGTGATGCCACGCCCCCGCCACGTTGCGAGTTGACGCCATAAGCCGCGGTTACATGTACAAAATATCTTGATGGGATCAATGGTCGGATTAGAATCCAACCGTGTACATGGGCCCAGAAAAATGTTTTCAGAATATAAAAACGTTCACTAAGGTCACAATTTCGGTCGGAATAAATCATTCGCACATGCGCAGTTGGGTTTGAAAACCGGAAGTGGATACAACTTCCGTCGAGCGGCTTTTTTTCCAAACTTTATTGAATGTAACAATTCAATACAAAACAATGTTAAACAGCGCTGAGCGGCTATATACATTGACATGTCAGCTCGGTAAAATACGAGATGATCTTCTAAACGTGCTTTTAATAATGTTACGGTTATTATGAAACACCTGTTCGCTCATCATTTGAATTTTAATCCGTGTGGTCAGTGCTTTTTCTGAACAAAGCCAGGATTAGCAGTAATATGCTAACACGGGCTAACAACATTAGCTTTGGGTGGCGCTGCATCCTGGCTGCAGGTAAACATGTAAGAATAACATCAGCCTTTATTTAGTCGGGAAACGACTGGAAACTCAAAATCGCGTGATTGTTTGAATGTTTTCTAAGGACTGAGCGACAGTTCTGCTTTGAAGCTCAAACCGCTGTGTGTCTGCTGAAGATCCGAACTGTGCTCAGACACACACTTTTAGACCTGGTTCTGAGTTCGGTTGCTTGTACCCCTAGAGCTGCGGGACGGATCGCAGTCTTAAATCCCCCACACATACCGCTCATGTAACAAAGCACCCCCCCCCTCCCATCAAACACAAAGCTGTAAGTCCGCGCTACGCCGGTCCACTTCATTAGTCAAGTGCGGGAGCGGACTACTTTTCTATTTTGTTTGTTACTTTTTTTGTTAAAGTCACTTCCCTCAGTTTATAGTGGATCATCGCGGATTAGTCATTAGTTGGGAAATAAAATAAAACGTAAAGTAAAATATCGAATAGCAGTCATATAAGAACGAAAAATGTAAAAAATAGCCCCCCCCCCACCCCCGACGATGTCATCGTCCATCTCGATGGTTGACTGCATACATCTTCAACGGCCAATTTAGGGGACATCGCCCAACCCTAACGATTGCCCCATCTGGAGACTAGCAGTCAGGCAGGGTACAACAGATGCTGAGGCCAAGCGGTACGAGAATGCTGTACAAAAAAAGAACCAGGAGGAAGCAGCAGCAGCTGCAAGAGCCATCATCCTTCACCTGTACCAAGTGTGGCAGGGACTGCCATTCCAGAATCGGACTGCACAGCCACTCTCGGCGGTGCAGGTAGATTCAACAAGGAGCTACACCATCGTCTCTCGAGATGGACGGCTGCCGTCGAGATACAATTTAGTTTAGGTCATCCATCCATCATCTCAAAGTCATTGTAGTCTCTCTCAAGAGGTTTATTAGCACTTGCAACGAGTGAACAGAGTGGAGACAGAAGGACACAAAACACTGGAACATCTGATAGAAGACAAGAAACGTACAGAGGAATGGTCTTTAGCTCAAGTGTTTACAATCTTTCATCTACAGTAACTCTCTAACCATTGATGCAACTAATGTCATTCCAGCAAATTCTGAAGTTGAAAAAAGCAGCCTTGCGCTGATATGCAGCTCTTTACGGTTGTGAAGTGGTGCATATTGGTACAAAGCTGAAAAGCTGCTGTTTTCCACTTCAGAATCTGCTGATTCACGTTGATTGCGTAAACAAAGAGTTACGTCAAAGAGCATGCATAATTTGTGTGTAGGTGGCAACATCACCAGTGTTAAATGACTAAAAATAAACTTTACATCTATGGTGCTTCTCTTATTTTTAGAAAGTTTAGAAAGTCCCACTCTAATAAAAAAAGTAAAAACTTTAATACAAATTGTGTTTTTGTTGATTTTAACATGTTGTGGCATCATTAAGGAGAGCATGCATAGAGTATTAAGATTAGAACTGAATTTTTGAGTATTTCTTTATCCAAATCATGCTGAAGGAGCAGATTAAAAATTGCCTTGTAGTTGTTACGTGAAAAGTACAATTGCCATGGCAACAAGCTCCCTGCTCAGCACCAATCCGATAAATCTGCTTGCAGACAAATAGATTCATGTACGTCTTGTTTTTCCTCGCCTGAGCTGGAATCTGGCTCAAAACTGTACGGCTGAATAGGTCCAGTACTCCCCACCATTTTTGTTAAACTGCTTGTGTTAGCTTAGGGGTGTGAGGGGCTGTAAGCTAGCAGGAGTATAAATAAAGGGATCATGGGATCAAAAGATGATTAGAGTGGGTCTTTAACAAAGTATACAACACTCAAGTGATGGTGATCATGCAAAAGCCATCATGATACCTAAAGAACTCCTTGACTCTTCAAATTAAACAATCTGTAAACAAATCTTTAGGCTTTTGGACCTTTTTAAACTACCATGTTTGTTTCTGTTTTTACTTTCTTGCTAAATAATTGTTTTAAACCGTCACTGTAAGGCTGCAACATTATACACCTTCAGACCAATGCAGCTTTACTTCATGTAATATAAATTACTCTTATCCAAAAAAAAAACCCCAAAACAATTAACTAACCGTCAGAAGCCAGAATAGAGTCTGTGTGGCTGTTCGTTCAGTCCTTTTCCTCTCTCCTCCTTCACTTATCTTCTCTGTTGCGTCTGTGTCCTTAAGTCACAGGGAAGGGAGAGAGTGAGAGCACAGTTGTTTTGATGTAGGATTTGATAGATTTGTTTGCTGCTGCATTCATTTGCTCTGTATCAGGGAACTGACGGGCCGTAAAATGAAAATTTGCCTTAGATTTTCAGCATGACTGTTTGGGGGCAGATGTGAAGGAACTCCCCATGCATTCCAGACATGTATTTTTCTCTATTTTGGAATTCAAGGAATTTATAGTTTTTGCAATTAATGATAATATGATTCTTGATGAGAAGATTAGATTTTTTGTTTTTGCATTTGTAATTCTTTTAAAGAATTGTATAACCCCAAAATCCTTGACGTTACCGGTGGGGTAGGATTGCAGCACATTTACATTTATAACCCATTTTCCCTGATTTTTCTGCTCTTGAAAGCAGCCTCGTGATTAAAAAGTGACAGTTATGGATAGAGTTCTGCTTTTCAGGTAATTAGATTAAATTAAAATGCATGTTGTCATCTTGTGATGTCCACAGTCCTTAATTAGAATAAATGTGATACAAACAACAGGACATATTCTTTTGTTAGCAAAAAAGTTAAAGGGGAGAAAGTTAAACCAGTCACCTTTTGTGAGTCTAACTGTGAAACCAGTTGCAGGAGTGTCTTTGTGTACTACTTAGTGTATTGTTGTGATGCTGGAGCACACACAAGCTCAGCCCAGAATATTTGTTGTTGGGGAAACAATTCCCAACAGACAGAACTCTTTTGTTGTTTGTCGTAGGGCAGCGGTAATGGCCTTGGTCATGAGCAGTCACCAAGGTGCTTCCTGTTTGCTCATGTGGAGTTTATGCGTGAATCGAAACCAAAGTAGGTCTTGTCACACCAAAAGGAAGGTGCTTGTGGAGAGCACGACACCCCATTGCTCTTTCCACCCAGTTGCCCTGCCGGTGTCACCAAGCACATTGGATGATGGAGTACTCTCATTCCGATTTGAGAGAGCGCTGAAGGTGAGAGTCAGCCAGAGACTCACTTCTTTAATCCCAGTCGGCCTCTGCCATCTTGTTCAGCAAGATAAATTGACTTTTGACAGAGAGTCACATCATACACTTTCCAAGCGTTGGTAAACAAACTCCTGTATGCTAACAATTTAACATTTCTGTATGCAGAGCAGAAAGGGCTCCTTTAAGTGTCAAAGGGCCCATATTATGCTTTTCTTAATTATTTCTAAGTAAGCTATATCCATTCATATGATAACATATTACATTTGGCACAGTGAAGAACGATTTGTTAAAATTAAATTATATTTTCACAGCTCATTTTCTTACTCGGAAGTAAGATGCCTCGATCTCTGAGGCACTGCCTTTCACTGCTTGTGGGTGCCGCCCATTTCATGACATCAACCTAGAGTCTGCCTTGGACATCAGTATGTCCGTATCAGTATGGATATGCATATTGTAAAAGGAAAAAGCATTTCGCTGATCACCGCTAGCTCTGTACAGAAAGTGGGTATGTGTGTTGGGGGCGGTGCTGGCAGCACAGACTCCTCCTGGAAGGGGCGGTTCCTCACTTTGTGATATCACAATGTGAGAATCCAAAAGTTTTTATGGATTAGCAGTAGGGTTGGGTACCGAGCCCTGGTATTGAACAAGCCCAGGGGCCACATTCTTCAAGACTGCAGTATCGTTACGATCTGACCTCTACGGTTCTGCTATCGGTACTGGAGAAGTCGCTTTTTATGTGTCCCACAAGATATAAACTTTATCTGCCATATGTAACTCTACAAGTCCCCCTATACTACACCCACATGTTTCCGCGTAAAATGAATTAAATTTGTGTCAGGGCGCCCCTACTATCCTGTCACCTTGCTGCTACGATGACCGTGTGATGCGGGAGAGAGGCGGGGCTTAGACTCACCGCTTAGACTTTCAGACCCGCAACACACTAAAAGCTGCTTCCTAATAAAAAATAGTTGTCAATATTAATATAATTTATTGGGTTTACTGGATTTAAAGAAAAAATAAATAAATAGAAAGGAGTCTGCATCAAAGTGAATTTGTTTCCATCATCTCACTCATCTTCACTCTGGTGTTTGACAGACAGAAAAGTCTGTTCAAGGTTGTGGAAAATGGACAAAAGATCAAAGGAAACATCACTCTTGTAAAGAATATGGCCAATAATAATATGGCCAAATGAACTATCACGATATATCGGCAAAAATATTTTTCTAACACACCTAGTGTTGCTGCTCCCTGTGCTTTCATTTTGGTGGGAAACTGATCCAAATGGCTCTTTGAGAGGTGCAGGTGCAGGCTGACCCCTGGTCTAGCACATCCACGTGCATTCCAGGTTTGTATTGGAACATTATCATGTATAAAGTAAAATGTTTTGATTAAAAAAAACAATGCTTTTGCATATTGAAGAAATCAGACACTTTATGTTCTCGATTTGTTATTTATTTATTTGTTTATTTTTAGTCCTCAAAAAGTATAGATAATAGTATTGTTAAAATACCGGATCGATAAGCAGTATCAATAAGAGTAGAAGTGCCGTTAAAACCTTAACGATACCCATCCCTAATTAGCAAGGGCTACCGCTCAGAGCGCAGGTTTTTAGAGGAACTTTTAGAAATGTATTTTGTAAGGAATGAACATTATAATACACATAAAAGCTCAAAGTGGATTTTGCATGATATAGGCCCTTTAAAGTGCCACAAGTTTGAAGATCAAAATACAGTTTTAGTTTGTTGAAATTTCGTTTTATAGCATAAAGAAACACCAAAAACAAAATCTACGTATATTTGCATTTTCATAGCCTCGCTTCCTCCTCTTGGGCTCCCACAATGGCTGACAAGATTACCTTTTTGAAGACCCACTATGATCATTGGTATAGAGCAACCATGCCCCCTTTCCCCTCTCTTTTGCTGAGAGCTCTTCGTTTAGGTGGAGCAGGGAGGTTGCAGCCCTCCCAGCTCTTTTTTTTAAACTGCATTTTTTTCATCTGCTCCTGATTCACAAAAAAATGCAATATTAAGGTTATTTTTCTTTTTATGAATGTACTCCATCATGAGAAAAAATCCAACAGGAAAGTGTTTAAAACACCTTTTTCATCTGATTGGGTCTAAATTGTGAACTTTAAATTTTGAGTATGTCTTTGAGTTGCTGAAAATTTATATTTTTGATGTGATCTGCAACCATCCCTTTGTCACACTCATAATTGTTGGTGCGTATCCCAAACCTCCAGATGTGTCTCGGACATTCAAACCATGGGGGGCAATTAGAGAGGATGTGCAACACCTGGGTCCAGCACAGAGGCAGGAGCAGGAGGACCCGAAGTGACATTTCCAGCAGCAGTCTTGGTCGATTCCATCATTTTGGTTTCTCATTTTTTTTAAACCCCACAAAATTTTGCAAATTTAAACTTTATTTTCTGCCTTTGACCTTTTTTTAATCATATCAGTTTGTAGCTCTGAATTAAAAGCATAAAAAAGTGCCAGGTTCCATTTTAAAAAAAGGAGCTGTTTTAATACTCTCAACCCTGTGGGCTTTGCATTACCATAAAAGTCAGATCTGTTTAAAACTACAGTCAGCACTGCGTGCAGTTATTCTCACAGCGTATAAAAATGTGATTAAGTTGAAATAATAGCAATTAACTCTAGTGTAAAACAATTGTTTAATTAATGTTCTATCTCGCCAAAATGATGAAGTACTGAATTCGGCCTAGTTGGACACTTGAGGATATGCTTTTGCTCTCACAGGGGGATTCTTAAGGCCCACGTTATTTCCCTGTAACAGATAATAGGTAGTCGTGCCTGTGCAGAATTCTTTTAAAAAGCTGAAAATGACTGTAATTTAAATATCAGGAAGCCATTTTGCAGTTAACGCATAAATTTGGAACATTTGTCACACAGAAATGACTGATCTATTGCTGACAACCTCTAAAGTGAACTGCCAACATCTGCCACCACAGAATTTGAACCGCTCGGTGGTACCACTGATCGTGGTCACACACATCTACCAGATATCTATTTATCCATCTTTTGTGTCTATTCCTATCCTTCGTGAAGTCTTCCCTCCTGCTCGCAGCACAAATGGATTTTCATGCATCATCAGAGAAGGGTGTATTGGAGTTGATGGAGTGAGGAGGACAATACAGATTTCAGCTACACAATTCCTATTCCATGCCTTTCTGCCTCTTCCCTCCTTCTGTCGGCGCACACCCTTTCTATGACCCTTCTTGTTTTGAGAATTCACTTTCTTTACAGGCCAAACCCACAGTTTTAAGGCAATTCTTTGTACATTTCCTGCTGAGATATAACGGTTGTAAATTTTCAGAAAAGTTCCAAAAATTGGATATTTAAATCTTGATTTTTAAAGGCACACTCTGGTGAAAATTGTGTTTTCGGTGTTTTTAAAATGTTTTTGTGGCCCTTTTCTTATGTTGGAGTATGTAAGGGTAAATGGCCTTTGAAGTGTGCATTATCACTTTTTAACGCACGCTGTAGAAGCCGGAACCATCCGACGCAAAGCGTTAAAAAGTGATAATTCCCACTTCAAAGGCCATTAACCCGCTGCAATAAAAAGCAATACATATTAACCAGTTTTTGGTCCCTAATTATGTGTTTTTTTCCGATTTGGATAGCTTTCCTCACAAAAAGTGGACTATTTGTTACGTGGTGAGGCATAACAAAATAACAAATAGTCTGCGTTGCGCCGCACCACCGCTGCAGTCAAGATTCAGTGATATAAAGCGATATACTGCATATATGCTGAATTGCTGATCTTTCTGATGTGTTGAATAAAGCATCAGTTCAGAGAAAAAGTTCATCTCTTACCGCTTATTTTTGTGCAGATGATGAAGCAGAAGGTTGTTTTAAAGAAGCCAGCGCAGTGATACGAAACATTTAAGCTAGCTGACCGGGACTACTTTACCGTGCGGTTATCCTGTGGTTTATCACTTTTTAATGTAAACCCAGCAGCCAATCAGAATCGAGTATTCACCCGAACCATGGTATAATAGCCATAAATTCATTTCAAAAGCAGCTTCTCTGCTTTTCTCAGCTTCAGAATCGGTTGGAATTACAGTTTTTTTATTGCATACAACGTCACATTACAGCTGACTTTTGATTTAACCTCAAGAGCGGGAAAGCTTTCTCAGTACCCACCATTGACTGTGCTTTAGAACTCCTGTTCCTGACTGTGTACCTCGCCTTTGCTCCTACACCTGTCTCCGGCTCATCTCTGGCTCGTCTCTGCTCTGTTCCTGACCGAGTACCTCGTCTCTGCTCCTTCACCTGGCTGTGGTTCCTGTNTATATATATATATATATATATATATATATATGCTGATCAGTGACGTGCGGTGAGGTTAATGGCTGGTGAGGCACTGACGTCATCAGTCAGATTTACAAACATATGAACCATACTGAGTAACTTATTCACCATTTGATTGACAACAGTTAACGTGTTTTGTTTAAAATATCATTTCAACATGTTTTTTTTCATATACAAACTGCAGCATAGAAAAAATCACAAACGTTATTATCGTCTTACCTTTACTTGTAAATAAAGTCCATACGCCGCTCCTTCTGAAGAAAATGACTTGCCGCTTGCTATCACTTCTTCTAGTATTTTTTAGCGTCATAATCTCAGGGCTCACTGGCGCCCCCTAACATGAGGCACGAGAACTGCTGGCCTCACCCAGCAGCTTTTTCGCCGGCGTTTAGCGCTCAGCACAAGAAACACGTCCCTCACATACAGTTATTTATAAAAACAAACACTGTACATCATATACATCTGCTAAATTATGCAAACTCAGCTCATATAGTACGAGTGATTGAACTGATATACAGAGAGACAGCAGTACCGTCTGACTACATAGGTATTGCGCAATCCAAGGTGAGGCTCAGCGGGCTGGTGCCTCATCGCACGTCAAATGCGGAAATTCAGCGATTTTGAAAAGAAAAAACACCCAAAAATGGTACAGTTAAATGGAAAATGACTGCAAAGCACAAATTACTGATTGAATATAATAAGTGAATTTATTTTTTCTCTTTTCTTCCCATAATGACAGGTGAGGCACAGCCTCACCTGCCTCTCCTGACTGCACGTCACTGATGCTGATATATATATGCTGATCGTCCCGATGGATTGAATAAAGCATCAGTTCAGAGAGAAAGTTCACCTCTTACCGCTTTTTTTTGTCCAAATGATGAAGCATAAGGTTGTTTTAAAGAAGCCGGCACAGTGATACAAAACATTTAAGCTAGGTGACCTGAACTTCTTTTTTCACCGTGCGGTTATCCTGCGGTATATCACTTTTTAATGTACACCCAGCAGCCAATCAGAATCGAGTAGTCACCCGGACCATGGTATAAAGTGCTACAATCGGTGGGTCACAAGTTACCTGCTCTGCTCCGTTCGGATTCATTAATCTGTAGACGATTAGGTCCATGTACGTCTTCCTTTTCCTTGTCCGAGCTGCATGGCCTCTGACTCAAAACAGTACGGCTGGATAGCTTCATACTGTTCTCCATTTTTGTTGCTCTGCAGATGTTTTCTTGGGGTTGTTGAGGGGGTGTAAGCTAACAGGAGAGGATGTAAACAGATGGATGATGGGAATTGGGGAAGCCTAACTCGCCGCAAACAGTTCTGCCTACAACTAAAAGGATGGATTTCTAATGAACTCCTGGTGTTCAGAAAGTATGACTTAGAAAACTGCACAGGATTTGTGATTTTAGCTAAAAATATCATAAGCATAACTAAAAGACCACTGGAAACACGTTAAAAATAACTCAAAAGATGTTCAGAGTGAGACTTTAAAACATAAACACACGTTTGTATTCATGTTTCTACTTTCTAAAGCATAAAGATGAGAAAAAAACAAAAACAAAAAAAGGATTATACAACTAAAATCCTATTAATTTTTAGTTCCAGTATATTGCACATTTTCCCGCTGAATTATTGATTTTAATTAGATTTTACTTTTAAATTTTAGCATCAAGTTGACCGTTACACATGGTGTGATGTCTAGCCACTTCCCTCCAGTGCCATCAGAAGGAATTGAAACTGATACTGTTCCCTTTATGGCAACTCAGCTCCCTATTTGATTGCTTATCTTTTTTATTAGCTTGGTGCTATTACTGGCCTGGCTTTTTGGCTTTCATTATCCCCCTTTATTCTGCAGTATTCTTTTGGAATCGTTATCAGACCCAACTTTCTCTTGTTGCGTTGCTTATGGTTGATTGATTTTGTGCGAAGCAGGTCTTTGGCCTCACCACGTGCGCAGAAGCTGGTCAACAAGGTTACTTATTCATAGATGACAGGCATCTTTATTAGAAAACAGTGCTTTAAAACCTTAAGCATAAGCATTTATTTCCAGCGCAGCATCTTATGGCACAACATGCCCAAACCCATCCATCATGGGTCGCTTGACAGCCCAAGATCAGCCCATTTGCCCTCCGTGAGCCTGAAGGACAGAACCAAGCAAATATGAGAACGGCAGCGAGGGCTACTAGCCAGTGTGACCCCGGAGGTTCTGCACGAGGTCAAAGTTGTGTTAAAACATAAAGTTGTTTCTTTGTTTTTTTTGTTCTTTTTTTAATTTTTCAAGCTAAATTCTCATTACGGATTCTACTGCAAGAAGATCTTCATTTAGCCAGCGGCTCAAACTGGAGTCTTCATGCGTCTGTCAGTGTAATGACGTTTTTGCCTGGTAGTGATTGTAAATGTCATTAATGTTTGCAGAAATGATGATACAGAGGACTCACATTAAGGCAGTGTGAATGCTATTTGTTTTTTCCTTAAGACCTATCATTCTCCCACTGGGCATAATGGCACATGACATCAACTCTGTAAGAACAGTAAATGTGTTTGATTTTTTTTTTTTTTTCCCACTTTTTAGACTTTTCAGAAGTATCATTTTATAGGCTGTGAATGATGTATCTATTCAAGTTTTCCTTTTCCTCCTCCTGTTGGAGCAAAACATGCACATAAAAAAACAAAAACTTTCAAATGTGGCTCTGGTGTCTGAGATGGTTTTCCAGTGAATTATTCATGTTCAGACTTCAGCTCACCCTTTTGCTATGACAGAATCCTCATAAATCTCCAACAAGTCTGAGCAAACTCCTTTGTTAAATGCTTTTAGCTAAATGAGTTATTAAATAACAGCTTCTAATCCAGTTAGATGACTTACAAGTGGATATGCAGTTTTTTTTCGACACTTTTTAAGGGATTTCTCCCTGAGGGATATTTAGAAAAACCAATGGCTTTTAACCTTTGTGACCTAAAAGTGAATTACTGTAATTTAATATTTTAAAAATGAGGGCTATTCTAGGTCGGTTTAACATCTCTGCATTTAACAGGGCACTTCTTTTCATCTTTGTTGGCCATCTTAATGGGTTTTTTCCCAAAGCTTTAATTATTCATTGATATTAAAGTTTAAAGCTGCCGGCTCTTGGGTATGGAGTCATGTGCCTATGAAACAACAATTATTAACTATAGATTATACCGGCTTAACTGCAAGAAGCTACTTTGTGTGTTTGAGTTTTTAAATTTGCGTGTGTGAGGGAGGGGGTATGGGGGTGTGTGCAGGAATAGCATTACATTCTAAGAGTTACATTAAATGTTAAATAATGCATGTTTTTTTTTTTTTTTTTTTTTTGGGGGGGGGATAATAGTGCAGAGGTACAGCAGTAGTAAACTAAAAAAGCCCACTCCCCTTGCACTCCAAACAGGAAGTACCCACTGAATTCAATAGGCCAAAATCCCAGAAGACCTATACTGAGAGGTAAAAAGCTCTTATTTTGAGTCATTCTTTTTGTTAGAAAAAACATTCTTGGCCTGATACCTTTTTTTTTTCACGTTTCTTTTTTCTTTATTGTAAGTTATAAACTGACCAATCAGACGCCTTGACAAAATTGCGTTGAACATTTGAAACATTTGATTGACAGATTCTTCCGAGTCTGCCTTCAAGTTGTAGGGGAGTGGACTTCCTACAACCTCACTCTTGACTGACGAGAGTGGCTGCCACAAAAATGATGACGATGGCTCCAACATGGCATCTGTATCGCCAAAAAAATGGTGATAGACTTCACTTCCCCAAAAAAGTAATTATTTATTTTACAATTTGAATATGCGGCTGCATAGCCCAGTTGGCTCAGTGGACTGTACTGTCACGCATGAAACCTGGATTCGCTTCCCACTGTGGGTTCTTAGGCAGGACCCTTTGCGATGCTGCCTATCTGGGTCTCCCTGTGGCTTGAAAATACAGGGTTGTGTCAGGAGGGGCATCAAGCGTAAAAGCCTTTGGTCAAATCACTTGTGCCACCCTTGAGGTGAACTAAAACGTTTTAAAAATGGAATAACAGCTATGCATGTTTTGAATTGCATTTTATTTAAAGATAGAGAATTGCAATAGTACACGTGAGTTAAAGGGTTTGATCTTTAGCATCTAAGGTTAGAATCCTAAATGTCTTCATTTCTCATCCGTATTTTCTTTTGCGTTTGTTTACTGCTAGAATTTTCATGATTGCATCTTTTTCTTATGTTTTCTTTGCATCATGTTTGGATTTTGTTTTGGATACCCCATCTTTGTAATGCTTCATTTTGTTTTCCTTAATAAACTCAATTTCTGCCAGATCCATCTGCCTCCTGGCTGTAAGCCTGCATTTGGGTGCTTTTTACCTCACAGTTTTACTTTCCATTCCAAAATTCACCATGACAGTGTCTTTCTGCTTTGATTTAAGGTGGAAAATTAAGGCACAATGTGGCAATTTAACATCTAACTGAACATAATGCAGGGAACCTCTCAGGCGTTCGACACTTCTTTTATTTTCCTGTAGATTACATTGCTAATTTAGAATTACTCCCACACATAAAAGCTCAGTCAACACTTTGGTAATCCTTTCAGCCTTCTTTCAGCCTTTTATTTTTTGCACGTTTATGCAACATCTGTTTATCCAACCATCACTTAAAGTTGTGATTTATTTTTTTAGCAACCTGTCTTCCTCTGATCAGTTTGTTCAAAACACTCAAACATTAGGACTTCGACTCTTTTACCTTGCGTTCTTATGATGGTGTGTTGCAGCCAGTTTGCTTTTACTGCTTTAAGTGATTAAAATGAATAATGCTTAAAGATTTATTCATGTATAAAATTGTAAAACAAACAAAAGAAACTCCGGCAACGGTGACCCCGCAAGGGATAAAGTGGGTCAAAAAAATGAATCGATTGAAAAAACTTGTGAAGTTTTGTAAAGACCCACTGCAATGCAAAAGTGTTTTTGGTGTTTATAATATGGTTTTGTGGCATTTTTCTGATGGAGGAGGACATATAAGTTGAGGACTGTATTTTCCTCACTATTGTGTCCCCTTTTGTGTTTCTTTGCGTACCTGTTTGGACGTTGTCATTACTTTACTCAGCAAGACGGGCAACAGTGCATAGTTATAGCACATGTGTGTCACATCGTATGCCATGTGACGGCCAATCCACTAATATATAACGCTGGAAGTGATCATTAGCTGATTCTGCAGCGGAGAAAGGTGGCTTTTTATACCCGATTTACAAATATTTTTTGTTCTTTAGAAATGCTGCCTATTGATACAAAGTAGGTATGAAAAGGCGCTTTTCTCCGCTGCGCAATCAGCTGATTCACTGTGATCACGTGAACAGTCAAGAATTTACGGTATGCTATAGAGCATATGTTCAGAGTAAAATAGTCTGCAATTTGAATTAAAACATGTAGTAATTATGAATTTAAAAATATTACAAGGATCTTGTGATCAATAATGTGCCGTAACGTTACTGACAGCATGGTGGAGAGGGCGTACCTGAATGTGTCTTTTTAAAACGTTCTTCCAAAATTGTAGGAGATTTTGATTTTCCCACTAAAAATGATAAAAAGTAAGCCTATAAAACAGGATTTCCGTTTGTAACAATATACCGTAGTCAGTTCAGATGAAAGGACTGAGGCTTTTCTAGTTATTACTTTTTACATTTGTCTATTAATAATTCATTACATTTCCATTGTTTGTTTACTGCTGAAGTTAATTCAATTCAATTTTTTTATTTCATTTCTGTAGCCCAATATTACAACACACTTGTCTCAACGGGCTTCACTAATTGTAGAAAACATAAAATCAGTCATAAGACTAACTAAAAAGATTGGGCTAAACTGGGCATTGCTGCCCTTAGATCCTCCTTCTCAGTAAGGAAAAACTCCTAAAAACCAAAAAAAAAAGTATTCCAGTGGAAAACAGAAAAATAACCTCAGGGGTGTCCACATGAACGGCCAGGCGATGTACCAGGACTGTAAAAGAAGATTAATCTATCTAACGCTACAACTACATGTTTGAATAGTTTAGCAGATGTGCTTCATCCAGATGGAACTGGGGGACGGCTGGGGGTGCGAGACGAGCTGGAGGCGAGGTCCACACCCAAGGACAGGAGCACAGACGACTCAAATGGAAACTGTAAAAACATATTATATTAAATAATAAAAATCAAATTAAATAGTAAGAATCTGGGTTCAATTTGTGGATCGTTGAGTTGAATGTGATTGCCACCTAAGGATCCCCAGCCCTAGTAAGACAACCAATCTCTACTAAAAAGGGTCTCCTATTTTAGGTCAGAACTTCATGCTGTTTGGGTATTTAAAAAAAAAAAGAAAAACTCCCAGGTTGAGTGAGTGTATCACTTCAGCAAAAAGTTGAAGGGAGCATCTCAGCATGAGGTTCACTTCATTAGAAACAATAGGACAGTCCATGTGCTGCCCCATACGCGGGCAGTCCGAAGGTCACTCATAAATCTATCTGGGCAATGATTAGTGAAAACCACGGTTGACTTTTCTGAGCGTGATCAATGAGAGCCCCCTTACTGGTGATGGTTCAAAATGGCATGCCTTCAGTATTGATAAGTGCTCCTTGGATGGGGAGGAGAGAAAAAAAACTACTTGTTGGGTTGCATGCAGCACCTGTGACTCAGAGGTAATGGAACTGTCATTCTTCCTTCTTCAGATAAAAATCATCTTTGCCCCTTTCCTCTTTCGTGCCTGTCATCCCCCACCATATTAAGAGGGTTATAAATCCAGTAAGGTTGCAACACTATTACTGAAATATCTCAACTCATTATTTTATTGCTTCTCCACACCAAAGCACATGAAAAAAACCAAAGTAAGAATCCCCCTAATATGATGCCAAAATTGAATTTCTCCCTAGAGTCATCATCCGGCGGGTGTTTTTTGTCTTCATTATGTCAGTGTATCCTTATTGTGCATCATGGTGCATGAAAGGATCAATAGTTTTGCTGACAATTCAAATATATCTGCTTTTTTCTGAGCACCATGTGATGATGCAGAAGCAAAAAGAAGGCCTATTTGTTTTAATTGGATTTAAGGTTGAGTATGTAGATTACAAACCCTGTTTTGTGGTGAGGTCAGCGTGACAGGCAGCATGACTCACCATACAGCGTTCAAGTTCCTTCTGAGTTTTTCCTCTTTCAAAAGCAACGATGATGTGTGGGCATTTATTGACAGTTCACGGAAAGTGTGTTCATGAACAAATCCTGCCGTTGCTATTGGAGCTGCTGCATATTTTACAGTGACTGACAGATGGATATCAAGCTGATGAGGTGGAAAATGATGGAAAATAGTCGACAGAACTTATTTTGTCGTCGAATCACTAGATTACAGTAAATGCGTGAATGTGAAAACTGAATAAATCAATAACCTTTTGATAAGCTGGATGACAGTAAGAGCTCTAATTAGTTTTTACAGAATAATGGAAATGTGGGCTGTAAATAAAATCGCACTTTAGGGTCAAATAACCAGATTGCAATTACCATCGTTCTCCATATTTAAGTGACTTCTAGCTACAGCATCTTTCAACAATCAGGTTATCTGAATTACCAGCTGGCTTGATGAGTTAGTACAAAACACTGCTGACAACTCTGATAAATAAACCTGCAAGAAGAAGCCTGCCCCTACATATGTCTTCTAATGTAATTCATTGGGATGAGAGCTTACACCTTTCTGAGTTAGATTTCGCACATCTTAGCTGCCAGGTGGCTGTAATAGGGTTCATTCATTCTGATGCTAATATGGGACTGGTTTTATTACGAGTGCTGACTCATTCAAGACTGAAAGAATCAAATTATATTCAGTCCTCAGCAATAGAAGCATTACAGACTTTTCTAGTTTACGTGGCTTAGGGTTCTTACCTGTGCCTCACTTATGTTTCTGTCTTTTCATTAGTCTTGACGCATGAACAGAAGTAAAAATGGACCACTTTAGGACTTAAAAGAGCATTTCTTTAAATTCCAGGTAAACAACCATAAAAGTGGCTGAACTTGAACAATGTCTGACCTAAATTGACCCAATTTTCTTGCAGACTCTCAAATTTGGCTACAGACCAGACACACTTCTTGAGTATCATGTTAGGAAGGTATGTAAAAAAGTCCAATAGACACAGATTCTCCTTTTTAGAAAGAACCAACATCACAATACCATTTGGAAAAAGACCAGACGCTGAGGGTTTCCTTTTTGTACACTTAATATAAATAGGCAGTTCTGTTGTAGTTCTTATTATAGCTTTGTAGTATCATGTATGCAAAAAAAAAAACGTTTACATTTTTAAAACTCTTTGCAAGAAGATTTGAAAACTCATTTCTCCTGTATTTTAAGAAAGGCTTTACAATGAGCATAATCTGATCATGCCAAGATGTGGTACTTATCAGGTATATAGGGGGTAATGACATGTCACTTTTTGTACCTACTATGTACTGGCATGCTACTTTCTGTGTATTCATGTAGTAATATTTTATTCTTACTTACATGGTACCTTCTGGGTAGTTAAGTGTTTAGTTAATGTGTCTCTTTTGGTACTTTCCACATTAAAGAACAGGGTAAATGCAAATTAAATATCTTGAATTCACTTGTTAACTAAATGCTTGATTAATAGTTTTTTACTATGTGTAATAAGATAGCAGGGAAACATAATTTAAAATGCTGTGAAGAAGGGCCTAGAATTTACTTTCTGTATTTTCCAGACTTTTTAATTTTTAAGTCAAGTTTTTTTTTTTTTTTTTTTTGGATTAAGTGTGACTTTATACTCAGGTGCGAATTATTTGATTAAAAAAAAATAGCAAAAAAAATCTAGATGGCACCGTACATCTGTGTATCATTAACCTGAAGTACATTTAATGTCTTTTTATGATATAGCTAATAGTCAGCTGTTCCAGACCATGAAAATGTGACCTTTGGGTTGTCTGCAGATCTCTCAAACCTCAACTTTATCCCCTGTCATACCATGTATGATGAGGACATGCAAATATTACCTTTATCATATTAATATTGAAGCTCCTGTGTTGCTTTTCAATTATTCTCCTGTTTTCCGCTTCACCTCGGCTGCAGGAGAGGGCTCCATTATGTGTTGTCTCACACAAAGGAACTTCAATTTTCCTTCAGGCTTTCAATAGGTATTAAAGTATGACAGACTACACTTCCTCATTTCTTTTCTGTATGGAAAATTGGGGATGATAAAGTGCAGAGGAAAATCTTTTCTTTTTCATTATTTTCACAAGATGTGCTCATTACTTATCAGCCGTACAGGCAGCTATTATATGAATTTTTGAATAAACAAGAGATAAGTGAAATCCCCCATCTCTCTGCAACCTTGACCCACACCTGGAGCTTTAGATAATAAATGCAATTAGGACTTGCTGCATTAAACCTGCCGGTAAACAGAGGGTTTAGGGCTACAAAATATTCCTCTTAAAGTTTTTGTGGCAGAAAAATAAAAACACATTTAAGTTGAAGGCAACATTTGGACAAAATAATAGAAACTCTTTTTGACACAGAGAGTATGACTTCTTTTAAAACATGAACTAGTCATAAACATGCAGACACAAAAACACATGTACACTGTACATATGTGTGTGTGTGTATTCTGTAAGTGGTCCCACCTAAAGATGAGAGGTCTGTATATAGATGCACTTTAGATGTGAGAAACAAAATATATAGAATGAATCCAGGAAATCACATTGTTTGATTTTTAAAGACTTTATTTGTATAATGGTGCGGAATATAAGCATTTAGCAAGAATTATGTTTTTCACAGACCTGTGACTTCTTATTCAAGGTCTTATATTCTCCATTTCTTATCTGTATCAATATCACCTGTTTGAACTGGTTATCTGTTTAAAAGACACCTGTCCACACCCTGAAGCAGTCAGACTGCAACCTCTCCACCATGACTAGCGCCGTTGAAGGAGCTCTATGCATGCTGGTGGTGTCATGGTGCCTCTGGCAGTCTCTCCTCCCCCTCCCCTCTGCTCTGCTCTCATCATTGGAACCAGCTATGGACACTCACCTCAACTACTACCAGCCTACTTAAGGAGATCCAGCACCAGTATTCATCGCCAGTTGAATACTGGTGAATAGTGGTGTACAAATTATCTTGAGAATGGTGGGGAAACAGTCCAAACTACACAGGGGGACTGGTTAATGACCCAAAGAGAGTTGGGACCACAGTAGCAAAGCTTACTATAATAACACACAATGTCGTCGTGGATTTATATCCTGTGGTGCTCTAAAGGTCCCTCTGGCTAAACCAGCACATCTCCAGACCTGCCTAAACTCCTCCAGAGACCATATAGATCGGGGGAGGATTGGGAGAATGTCATGTGGTCAGATGAGACTAAAATGGAACTCTTTTGTACAAATGCTACTCTCCATGTTTGGAGGGGTAAGACTGCTGAGCTGTTTTTTAACCAACAACACCAAGCCCACTAGTTGTGGAAACATCATAGTTTGGGAATGCTTTTATGCAAAGGGAACATGATGACTGATCTGTTTTAAGGAAATGATGAATGTTGCCTTCCATCAGTGAACTGAACACAAGCCTTCCATCAGTGAGATCATTATGGATGAAACATAGTTGGATCTTCTAGCATGACAGTGATGCCAAACGCATAACCTGGGCAATGACTGAACGTCTCTGTAAAAAGTATTTCAAAGTTCTGGTGAGGCCTAACTGGTCTCTGGATTTCAATTCAATAGAAGCCCATTGAGACGATTACTGGTGGAATATTGGGCTTTATAATTAAAATAGAATTGAAAATATTTGACAGCTGAAAGTCTGTATTTTCCAGCAACAGATTCAAAACATCACTGCTCTAGAGAAGATCTGCATGGAAGAATGGACCAAAATGGCAGCTACAGTAAAAACTGGCTGAAGATATGCAGGAAACATTTGACCTCTGTCTTTAACAACCTGGATTGTGTTACAAAGGTTTTAGGTGAACTTTTGTTTGTATTTATTTACTGCAACATTTTACAAACTAATCTTCTGAAATTCATATGTAATTTTCTGTATTTTTTATTATGTGTTTGTCACGGTTGACATTTTTAGAAAAATACTATCTTTTTAAGTAGGACAACTTAAAGAATTGGTGAGTGACGCATCCATTTTGCCACATTGTGTGCGTGGAGTACAATTTTTTCCAAATAAATCATCTTTAAAGGAATTTTTGATTAAATGCAGATGTCATCATCCAATTTATGGGTCCTAATCCTGATTTAGTGCTGAACATGTTCCTGCTGTCGTGCAAGCTAATTATGGACCAAATGTACAACGACTAATGTTTTTGCTGTTTAGGAAGTTAGAAGTTTTTTTTTAAAAAAAAGTGTAAAATAATCATTTTCTTTATGCTATTTCTGGCACCTAGTCTCTTTGTGGTACTGGCCATATTGGAAAACGTATAATCGTGTTTTTGACCTGAATTTTTATTGTGTTTAAAATATCCTCAATGTGTCAAAGCCAGAACATTTACAATGGCAAAAAAAAAGATTTTAGGGAAAGCAAATTCCCTTTCAGATAGAAAATTACTTATTAAAACTATTTCAAAAGAAGACAAATGCTGCAGTTTTAGGTCTCAGGCCAAACAAACGTAGTTAAACTATCAGATGTAGTAGCTGAAATGTTCAGTTATTGATTTACATTTTCTTGTTTTACCTTGATTGCCAATTAGCAGAGTAAAGATGCATATCTGAAATGTGACTGTAGTGGTGAACTGTGAGGCCACTTTATCTGCCAGGGATAGAAACATTCCTGTGGCAATCTGTTTTCCTTTTCTAATTTCCTGAGTGAACCAACGGGGTCCCCCGAGAGTCGGCACTTGTCAGTCACTTTGAAAATATTGTGTTCTTCTACAACCTTTATATTAAAGATACAACATGGTGGTCTACCCAGCAGAGTTGCTGGAACACAGCAGTGAAGATTGTGCAGCATTTCTTTTCTTAAAGTCCCACTCTGATTATTATTTGATGTTTTAAACCCAGTGATCCTTCAAGTTTGATTATATCGTTATTACCCAAAGTAAAAAACCTGTTGTTTTCTAGGACATAGTTTCTGCCCAGTTGATCAGAAATTCACCTCTGAGTTGTGGGTGTGCCCTCATTTTCCACCATCCCTTTGTTTACTCTCTCTCTCCCAGCTTACTGCCCCTCACTGCCCCAAAGTAACACTACCGGTCCAGGGGTCTGGAAGGGGATGCATCAGAATGGAGCAGGAAGCGGAGCAGGAAGCTTGTGACCTGCCCATTGTACCTTCTATGTCACAACTACAGGCTTTTTTCAATAGTATTTTTCGTCTACTTCTGACTTAAAATAACTTAAAGAAATAGCCAGAAATGCAATTTTAGGAGTAATTTTCTTTCTATATGTCCTCCATCATCAGAAAAATGCTTCAAGATCATGTTAAAAAAAACACAATTTTTATTAGTGGGTCCTTAAAATGATTGATAATCCTATAAAGGTGGCCTCTCATTCCCTTCCTGTCACCTTCTTGTCTTCTGTTTAGCTATGGAGTTGATGGTTTAAATTTGGCTGCAATGTTAAACATAAGTCTCAAATGTCTTTTATAGGTCGATCATAAACAATAAATCATGTTTCTCTCCATGCATTTTGTTACTTTTTTGTCCTTAATTCTTATATTTGGGTAATGTTAAGTTTTCTGTTCTTGTCCTTTTTTTAGTCATCTAACACATTTTTAACTCTTTCTATTTTCCTTGTAGTTCTCCTGAAATAAGCACACATTGCTGCCTTGAAACCTTCATCATCATTTGCTGTTTTTTGAAGTAAATTTCTTTCCTTAATTTTTTTAATTATTTTTTTTTAAGTGATAACTCTTGTTGGAACCACATTTCCTTCCTATCAGCCACAAGGCAAATATTTTTTAATAGCAAACATATTTGTACATTTAAACATGTAGCTGGAATTTAATATTTTTGTCTCTGAGGAGATTCTCAATCAACTATACTTTAATCTGTTCTTGCAGAAGTTTTTCTTTTAATTATTTCTAATCATAATGCATATGGTAACTATAAGAGGGAGCTTAAAGATTTAGCATTGCACTGTAATAATGCAGAAAAGTTCAAGGGTCAGATGTATTGTTCTTGGCTAAAGAGAAACGGTTGGAGATCAAGACAGAGCTTCGATCTATTCATCTATAAACCGCCAACCAGGCCACACACTTGGGTGTAGTGATGGACACAGGCTGAAATTTTGACAAACACATTAAAGCAGTCATAATATCAGCCTGATATCTTAAAGACAAGAGATGCCTAAGCAGGACCTGGACAAACTAGTTGTTTTTCTTCAGTTGACTTGATTACTGTAAGAAAAATAAAAATAAATCAGCCAGGGAACTGCAGCTTATTCAGAACTTTGCTGCTTACAAATACTAAAAAAAAAGAAATAAAAAAAATAGAGCACATCGGTCCAGTTCTAAGGTATTTCCACTGTCTGCCTGTCTGCCAGAGGACAGACTTTAAATTTATATTGCTGGTTTATAAAACTTTGAATGGTTTAGCACCAAAATACACGATTGACCTCCTGAACCAGTATGTACCAGCCAGACCACTGTGGCCATCTGGATCCAATCTTTTGTCAGTTTCTAGAGCCCAAACCAAACATGGACAAGCTGCATTCAGCTTCTATGCTCCACAGATCTGGAACAGACTTGCAGAAAGCCTTAGATCAGCTGAAACACTCAGTTTATTTCAATCCAGGTTAAGAATCCACCCGTTCCTGCATTTGATCAGATTTTATTCAAAAGTTTACATCCACAAGGTTAAGCTCACTTTACGGTTTTATTTTATTGATCACCCTTTTAATATTCATTTTAATGTTTTATGGAAACCCTTTGAATTGTCTTTGTAAATTTACCTTGCCTCCACTGTTCTTTATAAACACAAAGAATAAGTGAATTTCTAGTGCATAAAAAAGAGGGATTGGACTTTTTTTTTACACTGGACTGTTTTCACTGAGTGAATCATATCCTGCTATCTGTCATATTTATTTCACTTTCAGACCCAAAAATCCCCCAAATGTTATTGTTTAATACAGTTGCATTTGACTTTGAAAAGCAAAAGAAAACTTGAAGAAAAAACAGTTTAACTTCCTTGAAACAGTTCCTACGCATTAAGCATGATTCATCCAGATGAATAAAGGATTGAACAAGCGGAGGTGCAACACGGCGGTGATTATGTTTGGAATTCAAGTGCTGCGCAAAAATACATTTTAATTATTTTTCTTTTGTGTCGCTGAACTTTCTTTTGAACATTAATGTCTAATTTAAAGTCCAAAAACCAAACATGTGGCAGCAATTTTCCACACGGTAAATAGCTCTCATCTGCTTTATGCAACCTTATCCATCCCCCATTTTTGGGGGTGGGGTGGGGGGCTGGGGGATGCTTTTTGGATGCTTTAGAAATGTGCAGCTTGAGTACCAGTGCACTGGTAGTGCTGGGCTCAATGTGTCCCAGGACCAACACTGAGCTCTCAATGGGCTTTAAAAATATACTAGAGCCAGATGTTCTGTTTCCTGCATTCACTACACCTGGGATCTGCACTGTAATGTAATTTTCACCACTGACAGTTTGATTGCACTTTTGGTTACGCTAGCAGCTAATGTAGCTCAAGACAGTGGTTCAGGAAAAAGTAGACTTTGTAGGTTTGAAATGTTCACTTTTTTGGCAATAGACCCTAATCTATTTATTTTTCCTCAAACAAAAGAAGTGCTGACCATATACTATGTCATTTCTTATAGTTTATTTAATGAAAAAAACATTGAAAAAGGTTAATTTTTTGCTAGTTGAAAACCAGAATTGTGCTTGAAATGTAAAATCTTTTAAAGTTTTTTATGTGGTTATTAAATAATTTTATAACTCTGACAATTAAATGTCTTAAAAGCATCTGCATGTGCATGTACACATAGGCCAATTTGCCAAAGGGCAGACAGAGGGAGATCTGCAGGTGGGCTAAATAAAAGCCATATTATTGGCCACCAAAAACAATCAAATTAAAGCAAATGACACCTTTTCAGAAAGCCAGCACGGGGTCTGTCAGCCTGACGGGATCCTCATTTCTGTGGGCCATTTGGCAGAGAGTTGCACCTCTTTTTTTCCCTCGTTCTGCTTTAATGGCCACACTGACAGTGACATGATATTCCAAAATAAAAAGAGCCAAAAGGAGCTAGACAGGGTGCAAAACTTCCATTAACGTGATCAGAAGTTATGTAGCTTCAAGGGCCTGACAGGGCTGGCTATTACCGCTTTGTGTGTTTTGCTGTTTGAATTGCGCTAATGCTGTTACCCCCGATTCCGTTCTAAATGGATTTGGCTTGAGGTGTGCCTTGATGCTTTCAAGAAATAATATTGTGTCCAAATTATTTAGGCTTAGCTACAGCAGCTTTATAACACCCTGAGTTCATTCAAGATCCCCTGCAAACTTGTGATGATTCAAATGGGGTATTTTTTTGGCTATTCTTTCCTCTTTTTTTACCCAATTTATTATTATTTTTACTTCTATTGATTTGTCATTGTATGTAGACTTGTTTCTTTATATTGAAATTCTAAGTACAACTAATTACAGGAGTGTTACTTATTGGTACGTAGAGTGAAATGTGACACTTGTACGCACAAAAACACTAAAGTTTGAGTATTAAAAAGTGCACTAGATGCACTGTAAACACCCCAGCTCCTCCTCTCAGCCTTCTTCCATCCGTGCAAGTTCTGCAGGATAATTACAGCCGTCAATCATTACTGTCTCCTCTCAAATTATTATTTTTTTCTCTCCTTGTAGCAGCCACCTCAGAGGCTCTGGGCCGGGCGCCTGGACTGCTTAGAGCGAAACCGGCCCCAGCGAAGAGAGACCTTGATGATGATGAGCATATAAGTTGCCTTCAATGAATATGGAGGTCTGTGGTAGCTTTTATAATAAGATTCCATAATAAACTATAAGAGATTAACAAGCACTAGTAATGTTTCATTAAGCTGCTTATAAGTACATTAATTAGCATTTGTAAATGTCATACAACTGACTTACAAGTTAAAGCTGTTTATAAATACATTAAAATATTCCTTAATAAACTACTTATAAGACAATAACAAGCATGAATAATGTGGTATTAAGCTGCTTATAAAGACTTTAATTAGCATTTGTTAATCCTATTCACAAGCTATTTATAAATTGCTTATATGGGATTAATAAATATATTAACAGTTTTCTTTTTAACAGTTTGAGTGTTTTACAGCCCCCCAATTTAAAGCGTGACCAAATATGGGGTGATCTTTACAAGCCATTTGTAAATTGCTTGTGGACAGTTACTGCACCTTGGAAAGGGCAAATTCTGACAGCAAACATTTTGAAGTTTATTAAAATTTGTTTAGTTCGAAATGTTATAAGGCACTAAGGCACAATCTGTACAGGACAGTACGTGTGTCTCTTCTTTGCCAT
Organism: Oryzias sinensis; assembly: GCA_037389245.1. NCBI lineage: Eukaryota > Metazoa > Chordata > Actinopteri > Beloniformes > Adrianichthyidae > Oryzias > Oryzias sinensis. The sequence goes on along the minus strand of CM074505.1, from coordinate 7,799,409 downwards.
GGTAGTTGTGATGTGTTGCAGAGTTGTTATATGTTTGTGGCTTTGGTTCGTGTTATAAAGGTCATTGTTCTTATTCTGTACTTTGTGGTTCTTTGTGGCAAAACACAGCCCACAGTTTAGGAGGCTGGAAAACACTCAAACTGTCGATGAAGGTTCTCGTTCATCCAAGTGGTGTAGTCTGGAGGTTGAGTCATATCAGCTGGATTTAAGAAAATGTTAACTTGACATTGAAACTGTTAATATGTTTATTAATCCCAATTTATAATTTTTTTTATAAACTTTATTGCACATTATGCCATTTTACTAGGATTCACTTTCATGTATGCAATAAGATCAAACACATATGTGTATATAAAAACAAAAACAAAAACAAGAATAGAAATGGAAACAAGCCGGGGGGTTAAACTCTACGAGAAAATGTTGAATCTATCACATACAGACAAGGTTTTGATTGCTTTTTGCTTCTCAGAACTACGTATACTATTAATATACTGATTTAACTCAGAAAAGAATACAATGAAACAGGGTTTTCGACCAGGGAATTTACATTTATGAATATGAAATTTGGCCAAAATGAGCAAGAGATTTAAAAGTAAACCAGAGTCCTTTTGTATATTATTTGATATTAGACATCTTTGATACAAGACATCTTTCCAGAATAAAACAAAACAAGAATCCATTTTATCACTAATGAAATCACACATCTTCTGCCAAAGCACTTCAACTTTGGGTCAATACCAGAAGAGACGGATAACTGTTTCAGGGGAATTGCAGCAAAAACTACAGAGTGTATCAATGTTAAATCTAGTTTGAATAAAAATGTTAGCTGGGTACATTCTGTAAGATATTTACAAATGGCTTGTAAAGATCACCCCATATTTTGTCACGCTAGATTGGGGGGTGGGGGGGTGGGGGTTGGCTGCAAAACATTCAATAAACTGTTAATAAGAAAACTGTAAATATATTTATTAATCCCATACAAGCAATGTATAAATAGCTTGTGAATAGGATTAACAAATGCTAATAAATGTCTTTATAAGCAGCTTAATACCACATTATTCATGTTTGTTAATGTCTTATAAGTAGTTTATTAAGGAATATTTTAATGTATTTATAAACAGCTTAAACTTGTAGGTCAGTTTTACGACTTTTACAAATGCTAATTAATGTACTTATAAGCAGCTTACTAAAAAATTACTAGTGCTTGTTAATGTCTTATGAATAGTTTATTGAGGATTTTTATTTTTATTCCCGGATCATCTTTAGATCTATTTTAATTATGATTAGGTCGTTTTTCGCCAAAATCACACAACCTGTCATTTTCTAAGACATGGTTTCTGCTGAGCGACATGATTTGATTAGAAATTCACCCCTAAGTTGTGGGTTGTAACATTTGCGCGGAGCAACCCCATCCCCACTCCCACTTCCGGTCGTTGAGAGCTCTCTGTTTAAGTGCTCTCCCGCTAGCTTACAGTCCCCCACACCCCCAGCCTATAATTATTAGTGCAACAAAAACAGTGAGTTATATTGGAACTATCCTTTCGAGTGATTTTTTTTGGGTGCCAATTATCCCACGCTCACAGTTTTTGTTTGTTCTTTGTGGGCTCAAAACATTCTTTTGCACTTGAAAGGAAAAAATTCATGACACGGACACAAAGGTTGATGTCTTTGGTTGGCTGGTTTGTGGCACACTTGTAACCTGCAATGGTAGAGGACGGTAGACGTAACCGGCTCTTCTCTCTTTTCTGCCTTGTTGTGCGTGCACAAGAGAGATCATTTCTCTCAAGACAAAATTGTTTTGATTGCACATGTTGTTCAAGTTTCAGGAGTAAAATTGCTTAGTTTGCACCCATTTTTGAGTTTCAAGTGCATTTTTCTAGTTTAAGTGCAAACAAATTTATTGAGCGCAACATTTTGAAAGTTTTACGCTCAAAACAGTGAGTGTTGCACTTAAAATAATGGATCAGAAATCACACCATCCAGCCATACAGTTTTGAGTCAGATGCCAGCTTAGACAAGGAATACAAAGATGTAGTCGTCTAACAGCTGATGTGTTGGAATGGAACAGAGATATTTTTTCAGATATTTTTCATCTGCTCTTTATGACCTCCATCATCAGGAAAAATGCCAAAAGAACATGTTAAAAAACACACAAAAAAATATTTTCATCGGATTGGGGGTCTATAGGACACATTCCTAGGTGTTCAGCACGTACAGTTATACTTGTTACCCCACAAATATATAAATCTATTGGAAATCAAGCTAATACATATCAATGTTTACTAATAAATATGTCTGGTAGAGTTTAGTAAAGAGCAAAGTAACAATCATGAACCCTAAATGTACTAAAGCAGGACAGGTAGTCTTTAAAATGATCTTTTCTGTTTGCCTGTCCTGCACTACCGTCTTCTGCACCTGGGGGGCAGTGTTGCCTTCACTTGTCACAGCTGTTGTAGCAGCAATTCTAAGGATGTGGCTGATTTTTATAACTTTTTCATCTTATTGCTAGTCCCATGCTGTTTCAGTGATAGAAACATGTGCAGCCACACATGGCATGCCATTTCAGGAAAACGGCTGGAAAAAAAATACACAAGCAATCTTAGTATTTTTTAACACAATTTCTTTATCGATTGATACTGTCCATAACACAAATACCGTTGTATCAACAGTTTTATTTTTACTGTGTGGATCGCCTTTCTTTTCATTATTTTTAATGAACATATCAAAGCTTCTGAAGAAAAGCGCAATATAAAAAAGGGCTTTTTTTATGTTTTTGACTCTGCCGAAGTTTGTTTTGTTTGACTTGCTCCAGTCATATTCAAACCCAGAGAAACAAGATGAAGGTCCAAGAACTGTTTCTCCATCTTTAATCATGGCAACATCCATTATGTCTGCTGGAACAGAACTGATGCAAAAAAAAAAAAAACAGCGGCTCCCTATCTGCACCCTGCAGTAGCTCCACTGTGGATACCATTACATGATAAACACCTTTCACTATCACAACCCAGACATGGCTCAACCCAAGAAAGTTTCACTCAGAAATGGCAGCAGGAAAGTTCCTGAGCATATTCAGCAACCAATCAAAATGTTGATCTACAGATATAAATATGGTGAAGCACAACCCCAATATGTTGTTTTAACCAAAAAATATGCATATTTTGATTATTTCCAGATAAAAGCCTGCCCCTTATGTTTGTTTTGGTTTCCTTGGCCATTCTGCCAGGGCTTGTTCCCAGTAGGTTCCAGACCTTGTACAGATGAATAAAGGTAAATGTCAGTCATGTGTTGCTTACCTCCTGAGTAAACAACTCCCAGCATCAGCAATTCAACAAATCTGCACTTGTTCCCACTGTGAAATTAACTATGCATTCAAGTTACATGTATATCAACCTAGGAAATGATCACATCCATTCAGCAGTCTTGAGAGTTGAAAAGTTGCCAGCTCTGTTGGGGTTCCTGAATGAATATTATTCTCTGCTTTGCAATGAAAAGAGCCAGTGAAAGCATGTTGATGGCAAGCTGGGATCATTCTTGTTGTTGTTCTGTACACCATTTTGCATTGCATACATTGATTAGCCTGATATGTTACATCTAAAGGATTTTATTTAACACGTATTTATTTAACATTTTCAAGCAACTTTCCTGACCACGGCAGTCATCTTTCTAATGCTGTACGTTGCATAATCACATCACATCTTGGCTGTACACTTCTGGGATGTCAGCAGATGCATAAATCCTTCAAAATATCCGTCTGTACTAGACTATTTTTCTTCCGTGTAGGGATTGCATTGATCCAGTGTTAAATAAATAAGCTTTTGCAGGATTTTATTCATTTTTTCCTTTTCTTTCTCAACCTTTTTGTACGATGCTGGTGAAAGAAATCTACTTCACAACCTGTAATGGGATGGTGCTGTAAATAGTGATGAAAACACTTATTTACCAAGGATGAGACATGGTGATAACTTTAAAGGATAATGAAAGCCTCTCTGGACTTATTAAAAAAATATTTTATTATACTTATTTTCTTTAATATTAGTAAATAACTAAAAATATATTTAATATTTAGTTCTAGTAATTGGAATTTTTAATATAATTATGATTTATGTTTTTAAAGTTGTTTTTTAACACATGAAAGTCCAAATGTTAGTAATCTAAAACCTACTTTTATGGCCTTATTGGAGTTAAAAACCATCAATCGCATCATCATAAGAAACCTTTTGTGAAATCGTATTGTTGATGTTGATGATGCCAATCCCAGAGAGCTGCTCCAGTGAGTGAGTTAGTTTCCCTCGCATACCCCGCCCTTCCTGATTGCATACTATTGTCTTTAGTGCAGCGAGTTGACTAGTAGTGCATAATTTATTAACTCTATGTGGAAATGGACAGATAACCATCTCTGGTTTGGGTTGAGAGGGACTGTAAGCTAGCAGGACAAAATGGAGAGCTCTCAGCAATGGGAATGGGAAGGGGGGGGGTCGTGGTTGCTCTGCACCAACAGTCCCACCTGGAACTCAGTGGCAATTTCTGATAAACTCTTGCTGCTCTGCAGAAACTATGTCCTAAAAACTAACAGTTTTTTTTCTTTTTGCCTAAAAACTTCATAATCATAATTTAAAGACCACTGGATCAAAAGACGATCAATGTTGATCTGTAAAATCGTTGAGCAGGTAAATTAAAGCAGGTTATTTGTCATGTCTCCACCAAGAAAAAATTATTCTAGATCTGTTTAGGGGAAATTATTCAACTTGGGTAATTTTGTTGTAATTTTACATAGTAAAATGAGTAAAGACAAGAAGAAATCCATGAAAAAATCCCTGGGGGTGAAGGCAGGAAAAAGCCTGCCAACTTTAAATTTGCAACTCAGACAACAGGCTGAAAAATGGATTTTCGGGAAAGATGCCATGGAAGATATCAGCCTAACGCCTAGGTGTCAGATGTGTGTGGTGCTCTTATGGATCTGTTGGTTTTTAAAAGAGTCGGGGTTTAGCCCCTTAAGGTGAAACACTGGTTCAGCCAAAAAGTAAAGAGTGCAGCCTCAAGTGCTCTTTTTAAGATTGATCACTCCTTTCTCCATCCTTAGCTGTTTTTTTTTCTGTCTCAGGTTCTTTTTGTGTCCCTCTTGAAGGCTCTGGTGAACACAAACGGTTTTTCCTAAGGGATTTGTGGATGTGTATGAATTGAGACCCAGACTTGGGAGCATTGGGCGTGCCTTTTGTTAATAGAATACGCATGGTTGGGTCTCCCTGAGGCTGTTGGTGATGAGAGTAGAATGAAAATGTTAATGTTTGCAGAGGGGTGATGGGTTTTGCAAGATCCTGTCAGTTTACTTACACACTTACCCAACAACAATCCCAGAGGACGGATGCTTGATATTAAAATAGGTCTATTATTCAACATGTAACTGTTTAAGCAAAAAGACCACATCAAGTTTGCTGTAAACCATTACAAAATCTTTGAAATTCAGGTGTCGATTAAGATACAGCTGTTTTTGGTGCACTGCACCTACATCTCGTTGTAGTTGCACTACAGCAGCATTTTCTTCTCCAGAGATTGTGAGACTATAGGTGTTTGTTTATTTATTTTTTTCCCCAACAAATATCATTTCACACTCGGTTACTCACAACCTGGACCCGAGTGGCTCCACTGGAGCATTTGGTAGAAGCATTTTCGGAGTATTCTGTGAGCAAAGGAAACATATTTCCAGGTCAGTTCTTGTCACCCAGTTTTTCATTATGGTCAAATGTCTTATGTTCTTGTTGCAGGCCTGCTCAGTAAAGTCACAGTTGTAAAAGTGTTTCACCATCTCCCTTAAAATGTGATAGGTGACCCTCCTATGTGCTGTATGCGATGGAGATGTCAATTTCCATGCGGGAACTTCCCAAAGGGATAAATAAAGTTGTCTATCCTATCCTGTAAGAGAAAGTGTCGCATTTTCGAAAAATCAGCATTTTCTCGCACTTTTCTCGCACATTATTTAGGTTTTATTATTTTTATTTTTCATGCTTCAGATGTGCCTTAAACATTACTTAAGTCTGCTGGCTCTACAAACTTATAACTATAAATAACTGAGTTTTTGGTGTTATCCCAATAAAAGTGGGCAAAAATTTACTGTAAGGGTTTTTTCATTTTCTGTTGTTTAATCCTATTATCTGGATTAGATTTTGAGAAATGTTTGCAGCACCTGAAAATCCAGGCTTTTGGCACTGAGAAAGCCCGCCCCTAATTCTTATCACCCTTCTGTTTACATACTCTCCCGCCAGCTCACAGCCCCTACCTAACATTACAGATGCGACAAAAATTGCGAGCAATATTGGAGCTATCCAGCTGTAAAGTTTTGATCCAGATGCCAGACGTACATGGATCTAGTCGTCTCAAGTGGATACATCAGGATGGAGCGGAGCAGGGAGTTTGTGGCCCAACCAGCATATTTTCAAACAAGCCCTTTTTCAAACTGCGTTTTTTTTATCTGCTCTGATTAACCATTATTTGAATAAAGAAATGCTCAGAAATGCAAGTTTTGGCTTAATTTTCTTAAAATATGTCCTCAATCATTGGAAGAATGCCACAAGAACCCGTCAAAAACACAAAAAACTCATTTTTTTAAAGATGAAAACAACCGTTATGCTGCATAATTAAATTGTTTCTCATCATATTAAGCAGATATTTTCTGTCTCCATTGAAGATGACTGAGACAAAGTGGCATTGGACAGGCAGACAACATGTGATCAATATGCTGGACGAAATGTGTGATGACAAATGGCTGTCTCAGTGCACTCATTCAACAAAGTGAAAAAAAGCATTCCTTGACTCAGAAACAACAGAATTCAATCGTTTTTCAGCCTTGAAGAAAAAAAATCTGCTGCATGCTGAAAAGAATAAATATCACGAGAAGGAAATGCTAACTTTGAACAATAAGCCACTAAATCTATGTGGTTCTTTCAGCAATCACACAAGAGGTCATACTCATAAATATTGTTGAGTGTAGGCAGTGGTGCTATACACACATGACAGATGCTTATTTCTTATCAGTGTTGCAAAAATGGTTTAGTGCCTTTTAAACAACCTTTAAATCTCTCAATCAATTTTAAAAAACAGCAGTACTTATGCTGTGTACAATATTTATCTTTTTCGCCCAGAAACACTCTTAATAAAATATTGTTTCACAGAATCATTTTCAAATGTAGCTTATGCAAGAATTTTTCATTTTAGTCCAGCATTTTTGGTCAAAATGGAGCCACACAGGAGAGAGGGGGGATGTTAAAATGAAATAAGATGTAAAATTCCAAGATTTTCAGTCTTTAAGAGAAGCAAAAGTGGGGTTATTTTAGTCTAATTTTAATGTTCATGGGTAGAAAATGTCGGTCCATGTGATTTACTATTAGCATTTCACTGCTTGTCACATCACTTAACATAATTTAAAGGGTCATGTCAACTTTAATTTTTAAGGTATTTTCAACTGTTCGTTGGATAGTTGGCTTCAAAAACAAATACATTTTTCTTTGCTGTATTTTTGGACTATAAGTCACTCTGGAGTATAAGTCACAGTAGCCAAAAAATGCATGAAAAAAAATAAGACATAAGTCCCAAATCTGGGATAAATTTATTTAACAAAACACGGGAACAAGAGCAAACATATTATCTTGAAAGGTAAATCACAACAACAGAAGAGAAAACAAATAGAATCAATACATGTGTTTTTTTTTCTTTGAGCTGTCATAATGAGAATTTCTCCTTGTGAGAAAAAGTTCAGTTCAGTTCACTTCCCCTGAAATCACACCCTCGCATCCAGACTGCAAAAAAATTTCTATTTATATTCTGAAGAATACAGTCGTTAACCCTTAACCCATCACTGGTGATGACACCTAAATACCACACGCTCTTTGACATATTGTAACTCATTGACTGTTTATGCGATCAGCGTGTATCAGCTGATTCTCAAAAGCATTTTTGCATATCAGTTCGCACCATTTTAGTCATGTAAAGTGTAAAGACTGCTTTTCTCCACGTCAGAATCAGCTGGAATGACATTAATTGTGAGAACGATTAAGGAGTTGCCCTGCGACTGGCGAACTGTCCAGGGAGTCCCCCACCTTCGCCCACAAGTGTCTGGGATAGGCTCCAGCAGCCGTGAACCCGAAAGGGACAAAATGGTGTAAAATGAATAAATGAATGATTAAGGAGTTACAGAACTTTGAACAACATAAACACTGGAGCTAAAGTTCCAGCATTAAAGGTTTAACACTACTCAGAAAACTTATTAAAAACATTTAACATTTTTTTTAAAGTATTTAAAAGATAAAATATTAACCTAAATTAACCACCAAACCATTGTATGCAGAATGCATGATAAAATGATTTAAAAAGTGTAGTTAGGTATATAGTCAAACAAATTGGTTAAATAATTCTACTTGTAGAAAAAAAACAGTTCTGTAGAAACATTTGTAAAGTACAAAATGTACACATTAAATCAGATAGCCAACACGAGCTAAATAAAAGTGACTATAAAGTTGGGTTCTGTCGGTCAATCCTGTGTCTGCTGTTGAAAAGCTCCGTAATTTGTGGCAGGAATTATATTTCCTGGTCTCCCAAGAGACAGCATGCTGTAAATGTCTGTCTTAGAAGGTGCTTGGTTGTCTGTACCTCGTGATGGAAAGGGCGGTCCTGGTTATCCATAATCAATAATAGTTTGTTCACTGTCCTTCCCTCTGCCTAAGCTTTCAAGCTCTCCTACATGCAGTCCATTATGGAGCCAGTGTTGATCCTTTAAGGGCTGCAGCAAGTAAAATATTTGGGCAAAAATATTTCTTATGTACACATTTCTCTTCTTTTGCATTGACACTCGCTGGTAGCTGTGCACTTATAGAGCCCTACTGTACACTTAGGTGAATTTCTTGCTTTCTAATGAGCTAAAATGGCCAATATTAGAATCTGGGTAACGTGTAAAAGTGCGTGTATAAAAGACAAATTTGTTGAAAGTTACTGAAAAAGTTTTTGAAATGAATTTATTGGTTAAATAAGCTTCCTAATTCTCTACATACAGTTGGAATTACATTGCTGATGGATTTTTCTCGACCTTTAGTCAAGAATTGTCTTGTTTTTTCCTTTCTTAAAAGATATATCGTTGTCTCTTTTATTCTAAATTTGTCTTCTTAAAATAGCTTTGATGGACCTTCAATAAAAACTGTATGTGAATCTTGAGCAGCTTTAAGTTTGCAGTTCAGTGTCTGATCTGAACTGAGGTACTGTCTTCTGCATGACAGGCTAAAAAAGGTTCTGCACCTTTGCTTCACAGCAGTGCGAGCTGCTCTGTTAGATCTAACTCTAAACTCCCTCCTTCCACTTTCCCGCCCGACAAACGTCCTTAAGAAGACAAGTCCACTCGCAAAGGAACCAGTTCCAGATTAGAGGCTTGGTGAGAACAAACTAAATTTTGGCCTTAGAGGAGTTTTTCGGGTTTTTGTTTTGTTTAGTCAGTGCTTCTTTAGATGCATCGTGGGCTGTAAGGACTGTATTGGTTTTGTAATTCTTTCTTTTTTTCTGAGCATTTGAGCAAAAATTTGACCCCAGCCACAAACACAAAAACTGACCAAAATTTGCACACACCTACCCAGGGAAAAGGAATTTTTGGCTAAATTAATAAATAAATAAGAGGAAAAAAAAAGATGACATCACAACGGGAGAAGCCGTCAAAATAATGAATGGCGCCAAAGTCTTATGAAACTCAAAACCAAAATTAGTTCAAAATCCAAAAAACGAACCAAAACGTATGTGTCGGGGGTATTCAAAGAACGTTTTAAAATCATTATGGATGGCCACAGGACCTTCACTGAGCAGCCACGTACTGGCAACATTTGAAATTTGCGGATCTTTACATTTGTGCACAATATGGGAAAAGACACCTTTTGTTTTAGCGATCTTCACAGACAAACACACACGTCAAAAGGTTAAGTTTACAACTGCAACCAAAATTTTGTTGAATTAAAAAAATAAAAAAACCTCTAGGACCTTCTGCAAATGTTAAACTCCACCTAGGGATTTTAATCTATTGCCTTCCGACACCTCGTGCATTTTTGGAAAGTTATTTGAGAAAAATTTTGGTTTTAAAGTTTGTAGATTTTGAACGACTTTGTAGCATGACAAGCTTGCAAAAGTGACGTTTCCTTGTTGCTTTTTTATTTCTCACAGGAATTTTGTGAAAATGTAATACATAAAGCTCTAGCACAAACTGAACAAAATTATGACATACGATATGAACATATTAGGAATGTGGGCGTGGCTAACGAAAAACCCCTGTTGTCACAAAAATAAAATAATGTACTTTTGCAGATTTTTCTAAAAAATGTATCTGTCACCCCAAGGCGACAAACCTATAAAATGATTGTTATGGAGATAAAATCCAAAGAAAAGCTGCAATTTTGAAAGAGAAGTGTGTTAGGGTATATATTTTTTTTAAATTAGATTTATTAAAAGGAAGCGGAGAGGGCGGTGACAGGAAACACCTCTTGGCCAAATAATGCTGCTCGCATCTTAAATGTTTCAAAATCATTTTTCGGTCAGCTTCCCCCTTCAAGATTATCCTAGCATCCACAGACAGAATGGATCTTTGGATTGACAATATCAAAAAGCTTCATGGCATAACATTATGAATACTTTTAACAGAAACATGTCTTACAAGTAATTAAATACAATGCTACATGGACTTTATATCATCATTTGTCAGAACATAAGTTTGCTGTCTCCAACACCACACTTGTAAAACACAAAAACAACGTTTCATTTTGGAGATTTCACAGTTGAGGGACTCAATACCTCCATGTTCCTTTATTCTGGTACAATCGACTCAGTAATTGACCATCTACAGGTGTGCTCTACAAGCCAGTCAAAACCTTTCAAGGCAGCTTTTGTGGAAGATTGCAGTCATAAAGTAATCACATGTTGCTCCAGTTCCACTCAACCAGTATTATCCAGTATGAATGTTTCACCTAAAGACCGTCCAGTACACAAAATCATCAGGTGCTGTTGTGACAAAGAAAGAATAACACAATTCTTCAGTTTTTAATGCAACATCAATACAGTTCCTTTTTTAAAAAAAAATCAACCTCTACAGATAAGACTGAATAATCTTAAATAACAGCGCAGTTGTGACTTAACTCAATTTATATGCAAATGCAATATTTCCTGTGTAATGAGCCTATTTTATTATGTCAGCAGTGACTTGATGTTGTCATTGTCATTCTGAATGGAAGCTGCAATCAATATTGTTACCCTCTGCTCATTTTCTGGAGGAAAGAAGAAGGAGATTGTCTTTGCACACGGTCTTGGCCTCTGACTGTTCAACACAGGTATATCTCAAAGCCTGTTTTTTGTGCAGCCAGCTATTTTTATTTTTTTAATTTTTGTTATTGTTAAAAAAGTCCAAACTGTCTTGACAAATAGTCATGCAACCTAACTAAATAGTGTTGAGTTGTTGAAGCGTAGACCCTTAATGCAGTCTGTGTTTATGCATACATGAGAATGGTGCAGTGCTTAAGTGGGCTATATCCGCTGAAGCCTTGTGTCAGAATTTATTTTGTTTTTACGATGAGTTTGTCATTAAAGGCAGGAGCCACTTTCAGTAATAAGTCCTACAATTTTGTCATGAACGGAATTTATACGCTGCTCATTATGGATGAATAAATTTATATATGGCATCACATAATTGAGTCCGAGATTAAGGTTTATTTTGTTATTATCATCAGACATTTTCAAAAACAAAAACAACAACAACAAAAAAATTGCTGTTTTGTGGTTGTTCTTTTTGCAATTTGAATTTCTGTGATGCTAAAGCAGGCCAAGTCTGGAATGCTGTCTTTTAAGAGACAAGCTTCACTGAGGCTGTGCTGTAAATGTTTTTTAATTCTGCAGCCTGGCAACGCAACCTCATGTTAGCTCTGAAGCAAAGCAATTAAGCTCATTACTGTGACTGCGTCTGGCTTGCCAGCACAGAAGCACAGAAAATGCCACAGAGCTGTGTCATGTTCTGAAGTTAATTTCCTGCTCTGTACCAAGGTTTAAATGGGAGTTGTCGGTGTCTGCAAAATAATGCTCGGTGTTAACCATTTAATGAAATGATATTATGACGCTTCTTTGACTTTTAAAAGCAGAATTGCATCGTTTGGACCATCTATAGTGTTAGAGAAACTCTTGCCATTTTAAATGAGCAAACCAAACGCTTGTTTTTGTTTATATTAAAGACCCACTCTGATGAAAATTGTGTTATTAACATGTTCTCTGGGCATTATTCTCATGATGTACATTTCTAAAGAAACTTGAGCTCAAAACTGCATTTCCGAGTATTTCCTTTTTTCAAATTGTTGTTAATATACTGGTATAATGATGCTGGACCTAGAGCTGCCAGGCAAGAGGCCAAGAGGAAGACCAAAGAGGAGGTTTGTAGCTGGTACTGTAGCTGGAGTTAGAGGATGCAGAAGACGGGCTTAGATGGAGGAAAATGATTCGTTTGTGTCGACCCCTGAAGGGAAAAGCTGAAAAGAAAAGAAGGAGGGAGTTATGAACCGGGAAAAGGCAAAATGCTGTTTGAAAAAGAGCTCATGTATGATGTAGAAAATCCACTGGGTGGGCCACAAGCTCCCTGCTCCGCTCTATTCTGATGCGTCAACGTGTGGACCACTAAATCCTTACACGCCTTTGTTTTCCTGGCTGGATAGCTCCAATATTGCCTGCTTTTTTGTCGCACTGTTGTTATGTTGGAGGTGTGAGGTCTGTGAGCTAGAGGGAGAGCGTGTAAACTGATAGATGATGGGAAATGGGAACGGGCTGACTCCGCACCAACAATTCTAATAAACTCCTGTCGCTCTGCAGAAACTGTCATAGAAAACAACTGGTTTTATTTCTTTTAGCAAAAAACTGCAAAATCATAATTGAAAGACCAATGGGAACGTTTTTAAAATACATTAAAAGATGTTGTTTTTAAAAAAAAAAGGTGTTATGAGTTTGTAATCTATCCTTAAGTCCGTTAGTATCATAAAGGAGCATATAGTCTACTAGTACACATCGAATTTTTTCAATCAGTAAAAAGTTGTTCTTTCTTTAAGAGGTTCACAAGCTTCTCAACATTGTTTTTGTGGATCAGCAGATGACAACACTTACATCAGTGGGCATGTGTGTGCTCTCAGTGGAGAACTTGGCAAATGCTGATAAACATTTTCCTTTCCCAATTTTTACATCTGCCACCTCAGTCGGTTTTCGTGAGAGAATTCTGAAAGTATTTTGGAGATGGTGCCAGGAAACCACAGCGTAGCTCCATTTCCCCCCAAATACCACTTTGGATCCCCAGCACAGTGGAAGTCATGATTCAGTTCTTCCTGAAACTATTGGTTTTGTAACCCCAGTTCCAAAAAATAAACATGGAAGAGAAGATCTTGTTTGCTTTAAGTTAGAAAATGCAAACATGAACAGTTGATGGAGACAAATTTGGCTTTCCGCAGCAATGACTCTCTAAAGGTCTGGTTTCCTTTTTGCCAACCGTTTTTTTAAACAACTGCTGCTGATTTGAGACAGACATTAGGAGATTTATCTTGTGTGTGGCATTTGAAAAAAAAAAAAACTCCGCAAAGGGAAAGAGAGGAGTCTAAAATAACACTGGAGGGTAAGAATGTGGCTATGAGAGTGGTGTTTGGTCAGACCCGGTCAACAAACCCTTAGTCGCCTCTTCACCTGACATGGCGTGGAGATAACGGAAGGATGGAGGAGGCAGGAGATGGAGGGGGGGGAGGAACAGTCGTCAGAAGAAGGGAAAAGGAAGCCCAGGCCAGGGCCTGATAACGGAAAGCTGTCGAGGCTCAGGAGAGGAGTGGGAGACATTAGCCAAATCCGAACGGATCACAAGCTTCTGGATGCAATCCAGTTTTGTGGGGTTGCGATAAGAAGGCTGATTATGTGTCACCCATCAATTCGCCCCCCTCCCGTTGCTGTCTCCATAGCCATAAATCCACTCGTGACAAGCTCTACTCTTCAGCAAACACCCCACTCTTCCTCCTTTTACTCACTTCTGCCTGTTCTTTCCTCCCGGCCGTTAGCTGCAGACGGAACCTGGAACGATTGTGGCTCTGGAAGAATCTGCAATCTTAGGATTCAAAGTAATAAACATTTTTAATTGATTGATCCTTTGAAGTCTCCCAAAAATCAGACCAAAATGAATAAATATCATGCTGATGATTTGAAAGGAACATCTTCATACAAGAAAAAACATTTAAAAAAAAGGTTTTCTTGAAAGTAAGTGATTTCACTTATGAAGAGATTAAGCAGCTTCCTGAACTTTTAAACCTGGTGTCTTCAGATATCTGTACATGCTGGTTCCCCAAGCAACCAGAGTTTTCCTTAAATAGTCACTTTAAAGTGGCATCCACAAATTATGGCTGGTTAAATGCTTTTAGCACTTATTAATTGCATTAGGAAACTAAATTGGGCAGCCGAGGTTTGATTTATTACCCAGCTAACTAATTTTGTCACTCTGGGAATATGCAGATGGGGTTGGGTGTGAGAACGTTCACCTTGAGAAAGATGGGGGGAGACAGCTTGGCCTGCCTTGACCTGACCCTTGAGCACCCTGCCATGCTGACCTGCATCAGAAGCAACAGACTCCTATTGACCCCTTAAAGATGAAGATGAGCGCTTGATCTTGATGACTAGGAAACCACTATTCAACATTTTGGTCTTCTGAAGCCATTTGCTTAAACCTTTAGGTGCCACAGATCTTTTCCTCCTGTTTCTGGATTATAAATGTATGAATTAGAAGAAAAAAAAGCCGACAATGTGAGGACAATCGTGACTTTGTGATGTTGTTTGGCTACCTTGATGTTTTTTTCTTTTAATTCTTCAGTATTACTAATAATAATAGTCCTTTTTAAAGACTTTCTGTTTATCATGCTTATTCAACTATTATTTTGTTTTTGAAAATGAAAGGAAATCTATCAACCAACAAGGGACGCCTTCAAAACGAAGTCATTTATGAATCATGTATGGAATTGCTAAAGACAGGCTATAACTTTCATTCTTGATAGCTCAGGTTCATCCAAGTTTTATTTTGACTCCCAAAGTAAAAGCTCGAACTCTAAAATCTAGTTGATGGTGGCTGATCCGTATTTTACTTCAAATTAACAACATTCTAGTAATTGTAAACCAATATTTAATGGATTTATCAACTGTTATTTGTAGCTTATAATAACTTTTAATATTTTTATATAGGTAAAACATGATAGTTCATGTTTTATTCAGAATTTGTATTTTTTTTACATAGTATGTATTTTTTTTATTCTTTAGGTCAGTGTTTTTTAACCTTAAAAAAAATCCCGCGGCACACCAGCATCCAAAAATGAAAAAAAAAGGAGAAACTCATAGTCTGTAATGATCTACAGCCCCTCCACAATCTCACCTGCATTTTTGAGATAATTGTTGCAGAAAAAGCTGGAAGCTGCAGCTTTTTTTTTTTTTTAAAAAGATGCAATAAAAGTTAAGTTAGAAGATTTAAAAACAGTTTGAAGTGTGTTCGTTGGTTTCAAGTTGTTTAACAACAGATCTCCTTGTGCGCTGTCACTTTCACAACTCAATGCATCATGGGAGATGTAGAACTGAGCGACTTTACGAGCTAAATCGGGACAAGGAAGTGAAGACTTTAACCACTTCTGATTGGTCAGACTGATGACATGATTAAGCTCCCCAAGAATGATTGGTGGATTCAGTTAAAGAGACGGGACTTTTCCAAAATACAGCCGGAGCTGCACGTCATCGCGGTACGTCATTCTTATCAAAATGCCTTTGATAAAATAAAATAAACGCAAAGAAAAACTATTTTACGATCTTTTATATTCCTAACTCCTCAGTGTTTTATCAGGGCCTGTTTGGATGAACACAGAGCTGAAATCCTGGAGATGTGAAATGTTTTTATATCAGTTAATGAGGGCAATTTCCCACGGCACACTTGACCATCTCCCACGGCACACTAGTGTGCCGCGGCACACTGGTTGAAAAACACTGCTCTAGGTTATTAGTGTAGTACACAAACGTTGAGGGGGGATATTTTTTGGCTATTTGTTGTGCAGATATTATTTATATCTATTTACAGATAAAAAAATTATAAAGTGCTTGATCTATTAAAAGAAAACAAACAGTATAATTGGGTGTTTAGCTTAATAAATCTGTTATCTTTTTTTATGGCATGTATTGCCGTAAGGAACAGTGGTTTTATGGATTCCTGTTGCAATGATCTATTGTTTTCCTTTTCAGAAGATTTTGGCAAATTTGAAAGTTTTACAGTTTAAAGCTAAATGCCTTTGCATTACTCATTGACTGTATAAGAGAACTATACTTAGTTACCCCTCCCCCTGGTGTTCCAAACAGGAAGTACCGTTAGCTCAAAGAAGCCAAAACCCATAGACTTCTATAAAGAAATAAACAGCTGGTACTCAGTCATTCTATTTGTGAGAATAACCATTCTTGCGCTATCTTGCGCTAATGCCTTTTTTTTAACATGTTCTTGCTAATCCTAGTTTTTTTTTTTTCCATTATTTTTTTTCTAGTTATTTACATTATAAACTGTCCAATCAGATGCCTAAAAAAAAGTAGATGGTCCCTGCTGGCCCCCCCACATAGAACGTACAACGCATTTGATTGACAGATCCCCCTCAATTTGCTTTCATTTGAAGGGGTGTGGACTTCCAACAAACTCACTCCTGGTTGACAAGAGTGGTTGCCATAGTAACTTAGCCTCAGACCAACTCAAACCAATCACTGCTTATTGATGATGTCTGGCTCCAAAGTGTACGGCGGCGTCCGTATGATGAAAAAAAAAAGTGGCTAAAAGGACAGTTTAAATTTTTATAGTTTTCACATTTCAAGGGCTTCCTACCATTTCAATTCACACTTTTCTCTTACTTTGTGTAATTTTCTGCCAACTTTACCCAGTTTTTCGTTTAACTGCAGGCTCCAGTGATTGCAAGCCAATCTCGTGCCATGTTTAAGCAAAGCATGTGCCTAATGGACTGCTCTCAGATTACACACTGGGGGACGCGAGATGGGGCAAAGTGTCGCACTGCATTTTTCTCCCTCGTGCTCCTGACAAACTTCTTTTACACCGCAACCATTATTTAATGGTTGAAGGTCAAATCCACTCTGTGGGAAGGCTTAAATTAACATGGCTTTACCGAAATTCCAACTCTATT
This sequence comes from Oryzias sinensis, assembly GCA_037389245.1. NCBI lineage: Eukaryota > Metazoa > Chordata > Actinopteri > Beloniformes > Adrianichthyidae > Oryzias > Oryzias sinensis. The sequence continues at coordinate 7,782,190 of CM074505.1, read as the reverse complement.
GCAGATCAGCTGGACTGACCATGGTAGTCATTTTGACCACTAGGACATTATTTGTATACAATTTAAAATGTATTGAAATGATCTAGGAGTATTTTGGAGAATAAGTAAAAATGGATCAAAAGACTAAATGAAAACTATACTAATTAAGTGTTCCGCTGTCATCAAAATATTCTGACCTGATTCGTTTTATGTCATGGGATATTCATCTTCTCAGTCCTTTTCTAATTTATGGCAACCTCCATAACTCTCTGTTTATGTTGTAACTTGTCACCTTTGCCTTTCATGGGCTTAGAAAGAAGCTATAAGTAGATTTTAGATCAGAGCATAAAAACCAAGACAATAAAGCAGGCATAAGATCAGAAAATGTACTAAGTAGTGAAATATGACATTCCCTGTAAAAAAAGAATTAAGTCAATTTGACTGCTATGGTCATTCAAGGTGGTGATACTCAGATCTCTTTTGTGTTTTGAAATGTTGATTGTAAAACGATGCTGTGCACCTATTGGTATGTGTTTTTTTTTTTTTTTTTATCCAAGTTACGATGTTGCAAATTTTAGAGAGAGTCAAAATGACTTCCTTGGTAGTTCTAGTGTTAAACAACACCATGTATCTGTTTTTGTTATTAGCCACTGGATGCTTTAGAACCTTTTTGAATACAACAGTCATGCATTGTGGTTGTGGCCATTGCAGCTCAAACTGAATGACAGCATCTTGGTCTTATCCCATTGAATCCTTGGGGATACAGCGAAAGAGAGAAACAGGAGATGTGTTGCCACATCTGGCCTTTTCCTTAAACTGCAATTGAGTTGACTTTAGAGCTAAGGACACACCAAGCATGTGAGGCGCTTTCAGGAACGCGTTAAAGTGGATTCTTGAATCTGCAGAACTTAGTGTGCTGTTACATATCTTTTTAAAAACCATGCTGCACTGAAAAACTGAGATCACAAACCATGATATGACGAGGGACCACCGTATAAACACATAGTCCATCAAGAAAAAAACATCAGAACAAACAAAATTTGGGCCGTAAAACACAATGTTCTACACTATTTGTGTTTTCCCAGGTGCTAATAGTAATTATATTGTAAAAATCTCCTGTGGAGAAACTTCTACCTATTAATACTGAAAAAGATTGGACATTTTAACTGTAAAAACACTAGACGTACAGACAGTTTTTAAAAACAATCTTTGTTATTTTTTAATTGGACTGCAAAGTTGCAGCAACTTGCAGGAACCGGTGTCCCACGTATCTTTGGAGCAGTTGGTAAAACGAAAGCACTGCATGAAAAGGGATTCCTCATTGTTGGTTTGTCAACGTTAGGCAGAGTTCATTGTTAAAAAGTTGGACAGGCTTATAACATAATCTGTGTCAAACATACCATGTCATTCTGGCTCCTCAGTGAAGGAATTATGCTGCAGGGTAGCTTCTGGGAGCCAACTGGACAGCTAAATTTGGATTTACCCAACAATGACACCAAGATCCACAGCTGTGTGAACATAAGACATGGGAAGACAGGGTTTATTTTATTTTCCTCCAAACATCTGTGGCATGAAAATAAACTTTTCAAACAGTTATGTAAACAATACCTTAACTCCAAATGTGTCCATGAATTATGAACACTTGGTCTAATATTTAGTTGTGTAAAATTGCAATATGATTTTTTATTTATCTTCACGGACAGGTATGGTGTTCTTGGGATGATGCTCCTCCTTCTTCCTCCTCCAAACACACCGAAACCAAAAAATTCTATTTTGGTCTCATCTGACCACAAGACTGTCTCCCATGACTCCTCTGGATCATCAAGATGGTCATTGGCAAATTTCAGACGGGCCTTGACATGGGCTGACTTCAGCAGGGGAACCTTCCGTGCGATACATGATTTTAAACCATGACGTTTTAATGTATTACTTATTGGAGCCTTGGAAACAGTGGTCCCAGCTCTCTTCAGGTCATTGACCAGCTCCTCTCGTGTAGCCCCGGGCTGATTTTTCACCTTCCTTAGTATCATCGATACCCCACAAGGTGAGATCTTGCAAGGGGCCCCAATCCGGGCGACATTGACAGTCATCATTAGCGTCTTCCATTTTCTGACAATTGCTCCAACAGTTGATCTTTTCTCACCAAGCTGCTTGGCAATTGCCCCGTAGCCACTTCCAGCTTTGTGAAGGTCTACAAATTTGTCTCTTGTGTCTTTTGACAGCTCTTTGGTTTTGCCCATGTTGGTAGTTAGACTTTTGACTGATTGTGGGGTTCACAGGTGCCTTTATGCAAGCTAACGACCTCAAACAGGTGCCACTAATTTAGAATCATGAGCAGAGTAGAGTTGGACTATTTAAAAGCAGAACAGCCGGTCTTTCCTGGTCAGAAATGCATCTGATAATCAAGTGATCAAATACTTATTTGTCACAGTAATATACAAATAAATTGTTTTAAAAAATCGTACAACGTGAATTCTGAATGTTTCTTTAGATTCTGTCTCTCACTGTGGAAATGCACCTATGATGAAAATTTTAGACACCTCCATGTTTTCTAAGGGGGAGAACTTGCTAAATCACTGGGTGATCAAATACTTATTGACCTCACTGTTATATATATATATATATATATATATATTATATAAGAGCATATATGTACCAAGTAAATCCACTCCATACGCTTCCCAGGGGATGGGTCAAATGCGGATAACAAATTTCACACACTCTTTCTTTCTTTCTTTCTTTCTTTCTTTCTTTCTTTCATATAACTTATATAATATATATCAATATAACATAGGATTTACATTTCAAAGTTTGGAGTCCTATAAACAGAACTCCATTTTAAATGCCCAGAAAACTCACATATGTGATTTTGCCTTTTTTTTTAACCTGGGGATGGTTAAGCTACATTAAAGGTAAATATTGTTTCACAATATCCCTTCTTTTGGTATGCACAGCTGTTAAATTTTAGGTATGAACACAATTAATAAATAAAGTAAAAATCTGTGTTTGCATATGCAAGTCGTCTCCTCCAATGCAATGTAGCTTTTGCATCTGTTCAACAACAAGATCTGGCAGTTTTCCAGGGTTGCAAATGGCCCTATTATTTTTGCTTTGCATCATCCGGTTACTCTGAATAAGCAAAATTTATCTTTGTTAAACAGCCTTGTCTGTGTTGCCCCCTACTATACCTCTTGGTTTTTGGAAGCACTCTAAGAGCCACACAAAAGACGTCTATGTCTCACCCAATCTGAATCCTTCACAAGGTCTTTGTCAGCGCAATTGTGAAAATGTATTTGTTATGTAGAGATTTACTTTACTTACGATTATGAGATGAGTTGGGGTAGTTTGAGTATTTAATAGCGAGTTATTGTAAGTTAGATTTACTCCAGGCATGTGAGGCACATTCTTGAACATATTTAGTATATGGTGTTTCCTGTGGACTGTTGCTACCCTATGCAAGCACATGCAACTTTTGCAAAGATGGATGTGCATACAAAAGGAAAGTGTTTCTGCCAATCACTGCTAGCTCCGCGGAGAAAGTGGGTGTGTGTTCCCCACTTTGTGATGTTACAATGTGAGTACCCGCTCGTTTTCGTGAGTTCGGAGCGGCTGATGCTAAGAGAGAAGGTTTTAAGAGAAAACCCCTGAAATGTGTGTCTAGATGAAAATACTGCTCTGGGGTTATTTATTGTGAGAAATGAACATAATGATGCACTTAAAACTCAACTCAACTCAACTTTATTTATATAGCACTTTCATACAACAGTAGTTGAGACAAAGTGCTGAACACAACAGTAAAAAACATTAAAACATGTTAAGGGGGGGAAAACACAGAGGGAGATAAAACTATAGAAAACAGTAAACAGTTAGAAAAACAGTGGTCTCATATTGGGTTAAAAGCCAGAGCATAAAAATGGGTTTTTAAACGGGTTTTAAAAATGGACAGTGAAGGGGCTTCTCTAATGGCCAGCGGCAAAGTATTCCACAGCTTTGGAGCGGCTACAGCAAAAGCTATGTCCCCTCTGAGCTTCCGTCCGGACCTCGGTACCTCTAGAAGCATCTGATCAGCTGATCTGAGGCACCGTGCCGGCGAATAGGGAGTGAGAAGCTCAGAGAGGTACAGCGGGGCAAGACCGTGTAAATATTTAAAAACAAGCAGAAGAATCTTAAAATGAATTCTAAAATGCACAGGCAGCCAGTGAAGCGATGCTAGGATCGCAAAAAAAAAAAAAAAATGCAAAAAAAAAAAAATATGGTATGGGTTCTTTAATGTAAACATTAACTTGTGAGATAATTCTTGTCATTTCTGTTCTGTAGTTTAAGTAAATAAAAAGATGTTCTGCATAGAGATTAGTGGTTTTATTCTTATTAATTCTCATTGTTTCAACAGAGCCATTTGAAGAACTTCATTGGCGGTTCATTCTACTGCCTAACTATATAGCTACAAGGGAGTCCAAGTCCGGGTCTACATGTGCCGGTCCCCAGCCCGGTTAAAATATAGGGTTTACAAGAGCATTCTGTGTAAAGATCTCTGCTAAATCAGGAAAAGCGTATTTGTTGTGGTGACCCCTATAGGAATATGCAGAAAGATGAACAACAACTTAAATGAATAAATTATTTTTTGCATCGTTGATTCTGGTTACCTGCTGCTCCTAAATCATTCTCTAAATCAGTCTCACTCAATCATTTCCCAGTCCTGGCACATTCGTGGATCAGTCTCAATTCCATTGTAATGTAAATGAGGATTTTTAGGCTAAGACTCTAGTTTTACAAACCGACAACTTTGACTTCATTCTCTTAGAAATCCAATAGCTCCTCTGTTTTTATAGCAATTTTATGAGTTGCGTGCATTTATTTTACTTTTCCCAGGACAGGCTCTGCAGCAGGATAAGCAAACGGAAATTTTCTGTTCAGTAAACAATCTGAGCAATGTTCCACATCAAGCCTCTCTATTTTCTGGCTACAAAAGTATTTTCCATTTTTCTTTTTTGGTCAGTGCACAGCCTTTTTGATGAAAAGCAAAACCACTCTGTGGAGCCAACTACCAACCAAAACTATGATGCATGTATGATTCATTCATTTTTCTTTCCACACAGTTCAGCTGAGGTGAAAAACAACAAGGTCAAATGACAGTCAGCTCATGCACAGAGTTGAAACCCCACAGTTAAATGTAGGATTAGATTCTGTGTTTTCCCTCCTTTGTTTGCCAAATGTGAACACAAACACGAAATAGAAATCTAGTTAAACTTGATGTCACTGTTCGCACTAAAAAAAAAAGACATTTTGAACTACAAAGCCTTGTGACTTAACCTGCTGTTGTTTACTATTTATGCTGCATGTTCAAATGCATATTTAATACACAATTACTCATTAATTTGTTTTGCCTTTAATTTTCTAGCAAGGGGCATACAATTTGCCTGTGAATATGTATTTTACATTGTCATAAAAACTAAACATCCATCTATCTGCACTTTTTTAGATTACAAACCTTTAGTTTAGCGGGTTTTTAAATGCATAGTACAGTGGTATGAGAAAGTTTGGGCACCCCTGATAATTTTCAAGATGTTTCTTCATAAATCATTGGTTGTTTGGATCATCAATTTTAGTTAAATATATCATATAACAGATGTACACAGTGATATTTGAGAAGTGAAATGAAGTTTATTGGATTTAAAGAAACTGTGCAATAATTACTTAAACAAAAATAGGCAGGTGCGTAAATTTGGGCACCCCAACAGAGCTTCCAGAATCCAATAAGGGCCTGGATTCTGGTTGAAGGTATTTTGCACCATTCCTCTTTGCAAAACATCTCCAGTTCAGTCAGATTTGATGGCTTCCGAGCATGGACAGCCTGCTTTAAATCACACCACATATTTTCAATAATATCCAGTTCTGGGGACTGAGATTGCCATTCCAGAACATTGTACTTGTTCCTCCGCATGAATGCCTTTGTAGAATTAGAGCAGTGTTTAGGCTTATTGTCTTGAAGTATCCAGCCCCGGCGCAAGTTCAACTTGTGAAGTGTGATGTGATTGCTTTCAAATCAAACTTTATCACTGATTCTTGAACATTGTAAGAACCTGCTGATCCTGACTGGAATCCATGCGACCTTCAACCTTGACAAGATTTCCAGTACCTGCACTGGTCACACAGCCCCAAAGCATGATGGAACCGCCACCAAATTTTACTGTGGGTTGTGTTTGTCTTGGAATGTTGAGTTCTTTGTTCGCCAAGCATACCGCCCCTTGTTATGTCCAAATGACTCCATTTTTGTTTAATCAGTCCACAGCACCTTATTCCAAAATGAAGCTGGCTTATCCAAATGTGCTTTAGCAAACCTCAAGCAACTCTGTTTGTGACATGTGCACAGGAAAGGCTTCTTCTGCATTCCTCTTCCATACAGCATCTCCTTGTGCAAAGTGCGCTGAATGGTTGAACGATGCACAGTGGCACCATCTGCAAACAGATCTCGCTGTAGGTCTTTGGAGCTGGTCTGTGGGTTGACTTTGATTGTTCTCACCATCCTTCACCTCTGTCTATCTGAGATTTTTCTGGGCCGGCCACTCCGGGCCTTTGCTTGAACTGTGCCTGTGGTCTTCCATTTTCTTACTATATTCCTCACAGTGGAAATTGACAGCTGAAATCTCTTAGCAAGCTTTTTGTATCCTTCACCTAAACTATGATGTTGAACAATCTTTGTTTTTAGGTCATCTGACATCTGTTTTGAGGTTCCCCTGTTGACATTCTTCAGAGAAGATGCAAAGAGGAGAAAAACTTGCTCTTGGCCACTTTAAATACCTCTTCTCATGATTGGCTTCACATGTCTATGTAGGTCAAGGGTCATTGAGCTGATAAAACAAATTTATATAGTTTAATAGTCAAATCAATAAAACAACAGGGGTGCCCAAATTTACGCACCTGCCTATTTTTGTTTAAGTAATTATTGCACGTTTTTTAAAAAAAAATCCAATAAACTTCATTTTACTTCTCAAATATCACTGTGTTCATCTGTTATATGATGTATTTAACTGAAATTGATGATCCAAACAGCCAATAATTTATGAAGAAAAATCTTAAAAATTATCAGGGGTGCCCAAACTTTCTCAAACCCCTGTATAAATGTAAAAATGCCAATAGGATTATTATTAAATTTAAATACATAATACAAGATTATCATAAAATATAAAATTTATGACCTAATGTTCAATAATTATTATTTTTACATCAGTTAATTTATATTTAACAGCAGATTAACACCAGAGTCTCCGCTAGTATTTGATATAATTTTGTGTTTTGTCATTTTTCTATAGTCTTGAAATTATTACTTCCTCCAGAACCTGTTTGTATCTTTTATAAGCATGTGAGTTGCTGGTGAGTGTTCTAAAAATGAAAATTACTTAATATAATATCAAAAATATCTTCCAACAAAAGAATCGAGTAATCATGATGTCCACCATTTACATTTTTTGGTTTTGAATTTTTTGCTTTCTTTCTTGTTTGGGAATCAATTTTGTTTAGCACTCTCATATGTATCAGTATGAAAAAACAAAATAAAAAGTCAAGTCAAGCTTTTTTTGGCATCATGCATTGTGAAAACATACTTAAAAAATAGATTTTTAGGAGTCTTACCTGGCTTTGTAGGACTCTTTATTTAAGACATGAAAGGCGGAGTTAGGAAGTTGAATATACATAAACACTTAACAAGTACAAGCTTGAGTGACTGCAAAATGAAAATAGCCGGAAGTTTCTTATAATTGGTCGTAGCTGCATTACAATGTTGGCATGAGAACAATACATTATTGGAGACTGACAACCTAGAGCAAAAAAGAAATGATGCAAGGATTTCTTACTTATTGATTGCCTAATTTAGCTATACTTTGGGTGTTTCTTATAATTGCTTTTGACATACCAAAATTTTATGGCTATTTTATGTGTAATATTTCATAGACTGCATGAAGAAAATGTTTTTAAGACAAACGTAATGAGATCAATCAGATTAAAGACAAAGGAGAACAGTAGTTTCAGTTGAAAATGGAAGGCGAACAAGGTTTGGTTATTTTCTGTAGTTATGAAGCTAATTTATTTATTTGCAGCGTTGTAGCTAAAAGCAGACAGCTTGTTTAGTTCTGAGATTCAACCAGCTAAATGTTTACAGATCTCACAGCTTGGTTGAGTTTATAAACCACAAGAAGATCAGTCTTGTGTTTTGGCATCGTACCACTAAGAGGCTGGAAAAAATAAGAAGTAGCTGCAACTGTAGAGTAAAGATGCAAGAACCAGAATGATGTCCTCAGTTCTGCTGGTTCCAACTAAAACTCTGGCGAAAGAATTTCAAGTGAGCTGAAGGTACTGAAAAGACTCTCTTGTTGATTTTTTTTCCCATTCATTTTCATTGAGTTTTTGTCCCTCAAATCTTTATTGGCCATCCAATCAACAAGAAATCTTCGGCCTCCTGGCTGTTCCCTTTTAGAAGCCAGTGCAGCGAATCCTTCATCTCCATCTAAACCCATCCTTTACATCTTCCTCTCTCTCACCAACAACCCACAAGTCCTCTTTAACTACATTATGAACCTCTTCATTAGTCTTCCTCCACAACTTCTTCCTGACAGCTCCAACCTCAGCATTCTCAGGAAAGCATAATCACTGTTCCTCCAAACCATCTTAGTCTGCTTCCCCGTATTTTATTTCTTAAACATCTAACATGAATTACTGTGGCCCTCTGCGACTTTCATGGACCACGTTCAATCAAAGGTCTATGTACCGTGGCGGTGCTGCTGGCCCTGGCCTGGGTGGTGGATGTGGTCGCCCGGGGGCGGTTGTTCCCTATCTTCTACCGTGCGGGTATTGGAGGGTTCTGGCTGCTGCTGCTGCGGCGGGGGTCTTGGTGTGGGGATGGCTGGGCACTCTCCCTCCTTTTTTTTACATTCCATTATCCATTTTAGAGGAACATAAAAAATCATTTCAGCACAGGTGATAGCTCACCTTTACACAAATAGTTTGCGTGATTGAATGAAATATTTCATACTAGTTGGTTGAACACGTTCAACATTTCTCTCAAAAAACATATTTCTAATCGAGCTTTTGACACGAAATTTTCACCAGATGTCGCCATCAACCCAAGTAATGCACACATAGAAAGAAATCCAAACATTTATGTCCATAAATGAAGTTATATGTAATAAAGTGAAATGGCACAGGGAATAAGTATTGAACACATGAAGAAAAGGAGGGGTAAAAAGGTTTGGCAAGCCAAGAAAGCAGCTGGAGTTTGTCAGTATTCAGAAGATTAACCTGCCCCCTATTAGTGCAAAGTAATATCAGCATCCTTTTATTCTTGACGATTCTTTTTAATCACACCGGAAACTTTCTTCCATCAATTTTAACAAGCTTGCACAGACACTCTTTACCTCTTTCTCTTGATTGGTCACCCTATGTACATAAAGTCTTCCACTTTCTTCACCTCTGCTCCCTGTGACCTCACTGTTCCACTTGAGTTCCTTTCCCTTACACACAGATGCTGTCTTGCTGCAACCGACCTTCATTCCTCTCTTTTCCACCTCTCTAGATGTTCCTTCACCAGCTCGCAATCCCCTTTTCAGATCAAAATGTCATCTGCAAACATTATGGTCCACCGAGGTTCCTGCTAACCTCATCTGTCGGTCTGCCCATCAGCATGGAAAAATAACAGAGCTTAAAGCTGATCCTTGGTGCGGTCTAATCTTGAACTCCTCTACTTCAACAACAGCACATCTCACCACTGTCTTTCAGCTCTCATTCATGTCCCGCACAACTCCAGTTCATGCTTCCTCATATAAACACCAGCTTGTCTCTCTGTATCCAATTTCTCTGGATCTAAAAAGATACAATTTGGCTCCTTCTGACCTTCTCTGTTCTTCTCCAGACGCATCCTTAAAGCAAATATTGCACCTGTGGTTTACTTCCTTGGCATGAAACCAAACTGTTAGTCACAAGTGGTCACTTCTGACCTGAGCCTATCTTCTACTACTCTTTCCTATAATTTCATTTTGCGTATCAGAAGCTTTATTTCTCTGAAAATGTGCAACAAGAACATGTTTCCTTAGAGCTAAGATCTTGTTTAAGTAGCTCCATCAAAAGAAAAACGACCCATGTCATACATCACTATAATGAAAGGGTGATCAGTTTTTATCTGAATGTTTGTTGACAGCTGTTTTCTTTTTTTATGTTTGCACAGTTAACAAAATCACATTTCCTGAGTTATTTGGTGATGGTAATGATGCAATTAATGCTGCAAAATGAGGAAGGGCAGCACTTAAGAAAAGCCATAAAACATGTAATCAAATATTTGTCACAAAAGACGTGTCAGTGTTACAATTGATGTGTTGGAGGAGACAAGTACTATAAAAAATAATTGACTGGCCTGTCAATTCCAAACACTATCCAGAATGTTTTTAAAACAGTCCAAAAAAGGAAAATCAGATTAGCATGCGACTGAAAGCACATCAATGATGCTTCAAACACAAAACGTCAACTCAAAAAAACATTAATCTGAATAGTCTACACCGATAGAAGACATTTTTTTTTCTTTGAACTCATCTTTGAATGTACACTTTGGTTAATGATGTAAAGAAGCTTAACAAAGAACAAAAGGAAAACAAAAGTGCATGTTCTTTTTAATGTTTTGCTATTAGCTTGTCTTCAGTGACTTTAGAAGTTTTTCTTGTGAGTAATACAGTTCTCTTGAACCTTTTTTGGTGAAGTGTAACAAACATGCTGAAAATGGTGTGAATGCTTTGTGGATTTTTAGCTTTAAAATCCTGCCTTGATAACCACCTACATAGGGTGGATCTAAAGTCTATCTTTGGATGCCACCCTGGAGAATACATGTTTTTTACTCCCTCAAAGTTAATGATATGCTTATACTATGCTAATTTTCCCAGCTGCTTTTAATTGTAGCGTTTGCAGAAGCCCACATAATATTCCTTTATACACAAACTATAAAAAGCTTAAAATCAGTGCAATAAACACCTGACTGTGTCTGTATGAGTCAACCTTTCTGAACTTCTAAACATATGTTGTTTTTATTCTTTTCTTTGCACGCAGACTGAACTTTTAACGTTTTCTTTTGCTTTTCATGTTGATGTATAGTACAGACCAAAAGTTTGGACACACCTTCTCATTCAAAGTGTTTTCTTTATTTTCATGACAATGAAAATTGTAGATTCACACTGAAGGCATCAAAAACTGTGAATTAACACATGTGGAATTATATACATAACAAAAAAGTGTGAAACAACTGAAAATATGTCATATTCTAGGTTCTTCAAAGTAACCACCTTTTGATTTGATTACTGCTTTGCTCACTCTTGGCATTCTCTTGATGAGCTTCAAAAGGTAGTCCCCTGAAACAGCTTTGAAGGAGTTCCCAGAGATGCTTAGCACTTGTTGGCCCTTTTGCCTTCACTCTGTGGTCCAGCTCACCCCAAACCATCTCAATTGGGTTCAGGTCCGGTGACTGTGGAGGCCAGGTCATCTGGCGCAGCACCCCATCACTCTCCTTCTTGGTCAAATAGCCCTTACACAGCCTGGAGGTGTGTTTGGGGTCATTGTCCTGTTGAAAAATAAATGATGGTCCAACTAAACGCAAATCGAATGAAATAGCATGCAGCTGCAAGATGCTGTGGTAGCCATAATGCTTCAGTATGCCTTCAATTCTGAATAAATCCCCAACAGTGTCAACAGCAAAGCAGCTCCACACCATCACACCTCCTCCTCCATGCTTCACGGTGGGAACCAGGCATATAGAGTCCATCCGTTCACCTAGTCTATGTCGCACAAAGACACAGTGGTTGGAACCAAAAATCTCAAATTTGGACTCATCAGATCAAAGCCCAGATTTCCACTGGTCTAATGTCCATTCCTTTTGTTCTTGATCCCAAAAAAGTATCTTCTGCTTGATGCCTTTCTTTAGCAGTGGCTTCCTAGCAGATATTCTACCATGAAGGCCTGATTCACACAGTCTCCTTTTAACAGTTGTCGCAGAGATGTGTCTGCTGCTAGAACTCTGTGTGCCATTGACCTGCTCTCTAATCTGAGCTGCTGTTAACCTGCCATTTCTGAGGCAGGTGACTCGGATGAACTTATCCTCCGCAGCAGAGGTGACTCTTGGTCTTCCTTTCCTGAGGCAGTCCGCACGTGAGCCAGTTTCTTTGTAGTGCTTGATGGTTTCGGTGTCTGCACTTGGGGACACTTTCAAAGTTTTTTGACCTTCATTTCTTAAATTAATGATGGCCACTCGTTTTTTCTGTACTTAGCTGCTTTTTTCTTGCCATAATACAAATTCTAACAGTCTATATGATAGTCTATAGGACTATCAGCTGTCTATCCACCTGAATTCTGCACAACACAACTGATGGTCCCAACCCCATTTATAAGGCAAGAAATCACACCTATTAAACCTGACACGGCACACCTGTGAAGTGAAAAACATTTCAGGGGACTACCTCTTGAAGCTCATCAAGAGAATGCCAAGAGTGAGCAAAGCAGTAATCAAATCAAAAGGTGGTTACTTTGAAGAACCTAGAAAATGACACATTTTCAGTTGTTTCACACTTTTTTGTTATGTATATAATTCCACATGTGTTAATTTACAGTTTTGATGTCTTCGGTGTGACCCTACAATTTTCATAGTCATGAAAATAAAGAAAACACTTTGAATGAGAAGGTGTGTCCAAACTTTTTGTCTGTACTGTACATCAACATGAAAAGCAAAAGAAAACGTTAAAAGTTCAGTCTGCGTGCAAAGAAAAGAATGAGATCGTAGCAGCATTTCCGCCTTCAGCGATCATCGGGAGCTTCGCGCTCCGCTATGCGAAGGCAGCTGCCGGTCCGCAGAAAAAAGCTTGTCCGCGGTGCGTCAGGAGGAGGACCGCAGAAGGCGGACATGCTGCTATGTAGTCCCAAGAAGCTGTGTAAACTCATCAGTTCACAACCATCACAAAACAGTCTTCTCTGCCGCTAACAGTCTGCTCCTGGATGTCTGTGTGTGTCTTTCAGCGGCCGGACACACGGAGAAAGCAGTGACGTCATCGCCCCGCCTCCCCTCTGCTAATGCTTTTAAGAAATGATTATTGCGACAGGTTTCCCAGGGTGGATGTTAAAATGCAAATGCAATCCCCTCTTTGCATTTTTGTTTTAATTATGACACAGCATAAGCGATTTTAAGTATAAAATGAAAAAGCATTTTGAAATATTGCTTTTTCATTTGAATTTTGAGGCATTTGATGCAGTTACATTTTGAAAATTAAAAAGCATTTCTGTAAATCCATTTTAAATGTCAAATTAGACATTTCTAAATGAATTATGCTACACATTTACCAGAGACCTTTTTGAAAATGAAATGTCAAAGACCATTTTAATTTTAATTTTAATTAAGTGACAGAATAAGCTGTGTTGAGGAAGGAAAAGAAAAAGCATTTTGGTGGATTGCTTTTTCATTTTATTTTTGAGTCAAAAAATGCAGCTTCATTTTGAAAATGAAAAAGCATTTCTGGTTTTGACTTTGCTTTTTATTTATGCTACAAAATCGCTTCCATACTGGTACAGACAGGATAGATAATAACAAAAACAAAATGGTAAATGACGTATACTTATATAGCGCTTTCTACCCTCTTTCGAAGGCCCAAAGCGCTTTACAGTCACAGTCCCATTCACCCATGCACACACACATTCACACACTGGCGGCGGCTCCGCTGCCGAACACTGGCGCCAACTTCCCACCAGAGGCAAGTTGGGGTTCAGTGTCTTGCCCAAAGACACTTCGACACATGGGCCTGCAATGGCGGGAATCGAACCTGCAACCTTACGATCATGAGTCGACCGCCCTACCGCTGCACCGCGGCCGCCCCAAACAAAGATTTCTCTCTTTTCCGCTATTCCTGCCAACTTTGCATGTAAACTTGCAAGAACACAAACCAGGTTCATTGTAGACTCCTGGGCTGTGGGTGTTGGATCACTTTCTGGTTTCAGATACAAGTGTGTGATGAATTAACCTACATTTTGAGCTTTGCTTAAAAAATATAAAATAAAAACAGTCCTTGTTGAGAAATACCCCCCACAGCTGTATAGTATTTTAATAAAATTAATCAATCGATGCATCCTGTTCTGCCTGGCACAGTGTCCTTTAGAGCTGAATGAAGTTTCTGCTGTCCATCACATCCAAAATGACTCATCTTGAGCTTTTTTAATGCCATGAAGAAACTTTCTCTGCTACATCAGGCAGAGAAAGGGAAAATATATCATGGACCAAGTTGCCTGGACAACCTACACTGTTGTACAGCTTTAATATGGCCTGCTTGACTTATCTCAGTTGCATTATTTATGAAATCAGGATTCCAAATACCTACAATAGAAGAACAGTAAAACGTGTACAAGGTCTTTCTCGAATCTTATAGTATGAAGCATTATAACAAGGTTTTTTGCCAACAATTATATGTCTTCTCTAAGAGCTAAGTGGGACTTTAATGCAGTATAATTCGTTGTTACTCATGCCCACATAAATGAAAACTAAATTTAAAATAAATGGAACTGAAACTCCCAACAATCTAAACATGTCACCAGATTGAACAATTACACAGCACGTAGCAGCGTTTCTGAGATGACCCGCTCCCCAGCTCTCTGAACTGATGTTTTAATGATGCATGAAATGTGAAGATTAGCAGTATTAGTTATATTTCAATGCACTTTGCCATCCACCAAATTGGTCATAGGTGTGTCTGTGTCATATTTATGAGACTGCAGACTTCCCGTTCAAAAAGGACCTTTAATGTCTTCACATGGGAACGGGTCAGCAAATGTCAATTTTAGTATTTCATATTTCATGTCTGAACTAAAAATGTCTCCATCCATCCATCATAGCAGACCCCGCACGTTATTATAGAGGAAAATTCTTTCTCTTTAGATATTGTGTGTTTGAAAATAGAGGAACATTATGGAAGGCCTTGAACCTTGAATTTAATACATTACCTTTGGGATCAGCTGTCTGCAGAAAAAAAAGCATCTTCCTACTTCCTAAAGGTAAAGTCTAAAGAGATCATTTTCACATTTTCCTGTTAATTACAAATTTAAATACCTGACATGTCCCTGGGCAGTATGAACAATTTAAAAAAATGGGTTTATTCATAAATTGCAGTTTTCAAAGAATTCAAATGAGCACATTGTCTGAGATCTTATCTCTAATACTTTATTGGGGTCATGGAAGTTTATATTGTTATGGAATCTTGCTCATCAAGAAAAAAAAAGATAGCAAATTAACTTTATATGGTGTGCTATTCCTGTTCTTTGATTGGACTTTTAATGAGCTTTGATTACGGCCTTAAGCAGAAGATTTAAAAAGCTTTTTAACTCCTAAAAATCATTATGAGAAAAAGGATCCTGAAGTGCTTCAGAGACTCTAATAATTTAGCAAAAAGAAGTGAGATTTCATGTGGGTGACGTTGTGGCGTTTCAGCATAGAGAAGAACCCTGGAAAGGATTGCATTGCTTAACGTGTCCAAAGTCCGGTAGGTGAGCCAAATACAGCCTGACTCCTGTTATAGAAAAATCAATAATGTGAGCCACCCTGCACTTTCTAATAACTGTGTGTATGATTTTTATTGTGATTGGCTAAATCACGTTATAAGCTAACCAGATGAGATGAACATATTCATGTATTTACTATTTGTGTTCCTTTTCTGCTAGCATATTTTTAAATGTAGAAGTTTACAGAGAGCATTTAATAGTGAATAACATGCAACATTTCATATGAACCCAGATTTAAGTGACAAAAGTTTTTATTTTTTATTTTATTTTATTCCTGGTCTTCAAATAAGAAATTTAAAGTAATACCTGTAAAAATATATTCAAAATTAAATTCTGTTCTTTGTGAATAAATAATTAACCCATTGTAATAACATTTTTATTAAATGGTTAATTTAATGTTACTAACTACTATTTAATGTTACTGTTTGGTCACCCCTCACACTTTTTCTCCTCACCAACTTTAGCCTTTATTGCTGTATAGTTTGGACACCCCGGCTTTGAGGAAGTTTTCAAATTTATTTACTTAAAACAATTATTTATATGATTAATAATTAGGTTTCTTTAATGATTGTGTTCACAAGTTTGATCTTTAACAATCTGGATTTTTTTATGAATGTGTAGTTTGAATAATTTGTCAATGCTGACATTAAAAGTAAGAAAAAGAGAGGCAGGAGTGACCCTGTAGAAAGTGAGAGATGCTTCTGCTGCTGGTGGAGTATTGGCACCCGTTTAATGGATGTGTGGTAAATGACCCTCATTCTACAATGTTTGTCAGCATTAACAGCGTTCCTCACGGCCGAGAGTAATGCCACAAAACTGCCGGGGTGACAGGCTGCTGTGATTTGTCGCATTCCAAACACACAGCATCATGACACTTCAATAATGGACCTGTGTGTTTTACTCAACAAATGGCACAAGGAGTGCCAAGATGGAAGGAACAGGGTTCATTTTTATTCAGGCAGGGCTGTGCAGCAGGGCAAGGAAAGTGCAGGTGTGCCACCATCAACAAAAGATGGATCCATATTGATGATGAGTTAATGAAGAGGAATAGAGCCCTATTGGAGAGCACGGACCCAAAGGGCCCAACTCTTCTGAAAAGCTGCCAATACCTGCTCAATGAGACACAGAGAGGACGCCTGCCGGGAAGTTGGTTTATTGCTCAGAGTTTTAGAAGTTGATGTGGCCTTAGGGTCATTTTCATGGTGTACTATCAAGAGACTCACTTTCAGTCCAGTAAACTGCAGGAAAATGTATGCAAGATTGCATGCTAACAATCATTAATGAAGGTATTTGATATATGAAAACAGTTTAACCCTGTAACACTGGAGCTTGCATTGTGACACGCATTCTTAAATGTGATCCCAGTGCTTCTCAAATAGTAGGGTGTGCCCCCCAGATGCGATGCCAGGGGGGGGGGGCGCGCAGTAGTGGCGGTTTTAGGCACAGGTAATACCGGAAATTGCCCAGGGTGCAAATTTCATGGGGGGCGGTGGTGACAGCAGCTCAATGCTTGGAAAAAATATCTGCGCCACTGCTGGTTTCCTATTATTTGTTATATTACAGAGTTTGTAACAGCCTGAAACTATGAACTGCTGTCCCTGTAGCTGCTCCTGTCTCCTGTCACACACACGGCTGAAAGGGGAGGGGTAGTGGGCTCAGGCTGTAAACGGGGCACACGGAGCGCTGCAAGCGCAGCCTGGATTGCGCAACACAGGATCACCACATGGCTTCAGATTACTCAGCTCATGCTAATAATTTCATTCTTTGTGAACTATTGTAGACATTTTGATGACATGTCTTTATTTTCCATAAATTTATCTTTGTCTGCCTGTAGTTTAGTTGGTGTTGACATAAAGACAGCAGGTAATGCAGGAAAACAGCTGCACTTTATGAGGACTAGGGGTAGGACTACACGAAACATGTTCTTCTAAACATGTTTAGAAGAACATGTTTAGAAGCACTGTTTAGAAGCACTGGGCTAAACCAGTGCTTCTTCAGAAGCACTGGTTTAGCCCAGCGTATTTATACTGGACTGCTGCTACCCGATACTAGCGCATGTCCGTCACCTACAGTTGGAAGAGGCTTAGTGCGAAGCGCCAAAGCAGTACAAATCTCATAAATCTTGCTCCAGGTTTTTTGGTGTCATAGAATTCTGGCCAGGTAGTAGCTTTCAGTAGTGAAGTGTTTACGCAATCAATGTAAACGAGTTCATTCTGTCGCAGAAAAAAGCGGCTTTGCACCCATGTGCAGCACCTTAAACCACTCTTCTTTTGCATTAGAATCTGTTGAAATTACGCTCATTGGGTAAGTGGTTGAAATGTTACGGTAGTCCAATGTGCATGTGTTATTTTGCTGTCACCGGCTACAGGTTTAGTGTTAAAGGGTTAATGGCTAACAAATGTCTTTCTATTTAGACCTATGGTCAAATCTCGGTTTTTGTCTATCCTAATATTTTTCACATTATGTTTATGTGATCACAGGTGTTTTTTCCCCCACTATGTGTACCTATGCAATTTACCTTTGCATTAGATATTTGCATCCTTGTATTTTCCGATTTTTTTTAATTGACTGCATATTGTGAACAATTTCTTTAATTAAATTGAGATTATAATTTTCACGATTTACTGTTGAGTTCAGATTTAAAGCTCATTACTAGTTGGGTTAGGGTTTCCTAATTTTCAAGTATTTTTCTAATGAAAACTACAAACATTAATGCATGCTAGTTTATCAAAAACTGGTCAAACTGGTACTTTTTTAAGAAAATTGAACCCTTTTCCTACTTGTGCTTCAACAGCCAGAGGGCAAACCAATATTAACAAGCTAATCATCTGTTCTGATGAAAATCACCTGACCTAACAGATTGTGGGCTTTAAGAATAATCACGAGTCTAACAACCTGCTTACCCTCCTGCAGATGGACCGACTAATTTATGGCAGCATTGTGTGTTGTCCTCGTGGTGAGCTTAATCAGTAAAACAGAGTCAAAACTTTGTCGACATCAGCGGATCTCTGTGGAGCGAATCCGACTGCGGTCTACTCAGAAGGACACACAAGCCGCCTCTCTTTCCACTCCTACAGACGTTTCTCCTGTCATTATGTCACACAGCCTCACTCACGCATACACCGTTGCTCATAGCAACTGCAGACTTCGTAGACGAGAGGCCCCAGAAAAAAGCAAAGTTATTTAATGAAATAATCACAGTAATGATTAACAGCCTGTGAAATGAACAAGTAAGTGGATGAATAGCAGAAAGGAAAGGTGCCTTTCACATGGGTCTGTGCTCTCTGTGTCTGTGCTCTCTAATTTGCATGGCAAGTGAGGGGTTTTAATGTACGCAAAATTAAAAGCTATTCCTTAAAAAACTTTATTGAATACATGTTAAAACATTTGGGAAGATTTGGAGGAGAACTAATTATTTTTTTGTTTCTGTTTTTGTTTACACGAAGAATTAATACTTAGTTACTTTGCTTTACATATGATGATGTGTTTAGAGAAAAATAACTTAAAGTACCATCATTTAAACAAAATGAAAAGCGCAACAAGAGTTTAATCTACAGTAAATTAGCTCAAACAGTACCTGTAAAAATCTTTACAGTTCTCAAATAGGAGAATATTAAGCTTAGAGATTTATCTTTTTGTCGAAAAATACAAAACGTTTAAAGTTCACTAATCATTTGATCTATTAAAAAAGTGTTCCCAATAGTCTTTTGATTAAGATTGTGCTGTTTTTAGTCAAAATTTTAAAAAACTGTCATTTTCTTGGACATTTTCTTCTTCTTCTTCATTTTCTTCTGCAAAGCAGCAGGAGTTAATTAAAAATTCCCCCCTGAGGTACCGGCTGGATCGTTGGTGCGGAGTTGGAGCCTTTTCCCCACTTCCCATCATTCATTTGTTTACACTCTGACTGTCACTCTAGCATACAGTCCCTCACACCTAAAAGCTAACATTACAAGCTTGTTCAAGGAAAACAAAGACCAACACGGATCTAGTCTTCTAAAAGTGGTCGCATCGGAATGAAGTGGAGCAGGGAGGTTTCTAACGTGGGTGCTAACATACACTTACAAGCTTTTTCAAACTGCATTTTTTCATCTGATCTTGATTCTCCATGATTCGAATACAAAAATACAGTTTTAAGATTACTTTGCTTAATATATGTCCTCCATAAATAAAATAAATTGCCACAAGAACATGATTAAAGCAACCAAAAATTAAATTTTCATCTGAGTAAGTCTTCATGATAAATTGGCTAAAGGGAATTTAATGCGTTTTTTGTTTTGTGTTTTTTTTTTTTTTTTTTTACTGGTCATGACCTTTTTTAAGAATGTTTTGAAAAAGATTAAAATAAAAATGCCTATAATCCAAGACATGGTGGGTGAGCACACGTGTCAGCTGCATCTTTAAATGTAGTTCTGCACTTTGAAGTCACTTGATTGTTCTCCATTTTACTGAAATGTATTGTAGACCAAATAAATTAATGGAAACGGGCTCTTTAGAGCTCCTGTACAACTCAGTCTTCTATTGGCCAGCAATTTGCATTTGGCAGCCCGAGTAAGCAGTGTTTACAGACTTTGTAGCAGTGAACATATTGGCCAGTTGGATGTATAGAAGTCGAGGCTTTGCAAGTGCCCAGAACATTGTGCTTTTTGCCTTCTGTGAAAGTGAGATAGTGAAAGTCTGAAAAAAATAAAAAAAAGCAGGAGGGTGAGATGAGAGAGCGAATTAAATGAGGTTGAGAAGCTGAACTACAGTTGAGGAATAAAAGAAGGCTCAGTCAAGACAACAAAAGTCAAGTTAACAAGCAGAGAATGGAAAAAAATGACAGAAGTAAAAGAACTGCCAGTTGCATTCACTTTCTACTGTTTTCTGGCAAATTAAAAAATCATCTATTGCTACTCCGGTTTGGTCTCCAAGGCATTTTCAGATGATTTCACCCAGTTAAGGTTAAAGTGATTCAGAGTGTAAACACAACTCCAACATACTGTATATAAGTTTTATTGTTTTCAGCACAACCAAGCCCCCACCATTGATTTCAGATATTTTGCAAGTTCCTCAAATGACAACTAGAGGATGGTGTCATAGGGGAGCAATTTCCCATTTATAATCATGGTAAAAAGTCAGGCATTACACCAAAATGACACATGTATACAGTCTGATTTCAAAAATCTGTTTAATGTTTATTACTTTTTTCTTGCCATTTATGACGACTCTTGAGAACTTTAAAGAATTTGTTTCCACTGAGCAGTGCGTTCTGGACCAGTATTTTGAGAGTTTCCATTATAAAATGGACCCATTAAGCCGGACCATACGTAATTTGGGCCCCCAGTGGTTGTAGATCCATAGAAAAATGCAAAGATTGATTTAGGGCAGAGGTACTGTCGTCACATGATGAAATCCGTTGATAGGTGGAAGGTCAACAAAAGAAAGCACCAAACAAGCACAGCGCACAATCTTCTCTCAAATACCATGGAATGACGAAGTACCAAAAACAAGTGGGGGGGGGGGGATAATTAGCTGCTGGATGACCTCCATTGTTGTTGTTAATAGCTTAACTTTTGCTGCAGTCGCACTATGTGGTGCAATCGGTCAACACCCCACATGCGCCCAAATTGCCTGGACCATTCTTAACCAGACTATGCCGTACTGCTAAACAGAAACCAAACTGAAGAAGGGCAAACTGATCTCAAATGATTTCCTTTATTTATTTATTTTCGTTCGAGCTGAAGTTCCCATTTGGGGTTCCATATTTGCTTTTCAAATTCTATAAGCAATTTCAGACACTATTGGTCTATTGTTTTTGTCTATGATTTATACATCTAAACAGCCTAATCTGAGTGTGGCGAAATCCCATCTCTGCCCACTGATTTTATAAATTAGCCATTAGTTTTACCATCCTTCCTGTCAGGGAAATACTGTTCTGTCATTCCTTTTTATTTTACTTTAACTTTTTGATCTCAATCATTATACTTTTTAGTTAAAATGTGATGACAGAGCATTGTTTTGATTGA